>CM050690.1:75504066-76104066 GCA_027574665.1 Rhynochetos jubatus | reverse complement strand
TGGGTGAGAGCAGTGAGAACCTGAAATCCAGCACAGGCTCTTCTGCTCAGCAATGCAGAGCGTTACGACGAGGTCAACCAGCCTGGCCCTTGTGTGTTGTTTTATAAATACATCCTCCAGTCACCAGGTCAGCCGCATAAAGACTTCTTTCTGAAATATGGGAGCCTGACAAGTGCTTAGCAGACGGCCCGACATCCTGAATCCGGTCTCTGTGAGATTCTCCTTTCAGCAGCGCCGGCACACGCTGTTCTGATGGTGCGGTGCCAAGTGACTTCTGGGTCAGTGCTGATCTTTGGAAATAAGTCTCAGTGGGGGATTGATGACAGAGTTCTTCTGACCTGAGGGATATCGGTAGGAGGAAGGCACCAGACGTGGAGTTGGTCTGCAGGGGGGGAGAGGAGAAGGGAGGGGTGGGGGAGGATGGAAGATGAGCGACTTGAATATTAAATCCTCTTGAGCCAGGGAGCACGGTGAGGCAGCTGAGCCTTTAGCTCTCTTCCTCACAGGCTATTTTCCAGGGAAGGAAAACAGCTTTAATCTGCTAGAAGAATCCAAATTTGTGTTTGAAAGCATATGTTTGAACTGGAAATCCAGTAAACGGCACTGCAGTTCTTAACTAGTAGGTCAATGCTGTGGACTGGGAATTCAGCTCTGCCTTCAGTGTGGAGAGTTTATCTACACAGATTTGTGCTGTCTTGGTGGTAACAAGGAGCAGCATTTGCATGGGGAAGGCACAGAGGACTCTGATTCTCCATAAGGCTTACCTGGCCTGCCCCTGACTCTGAAAGCTGATGGGGTTTGTGGGAATGACTCTGCCTCTTGCCATTTCTACTAGAGAAATGCTCTTGCTCGAAACAAGTGAATCCTCTTCTGCCTGGCCTGAGGATACCGGACAGATTCACCTCTCACAGTAAAGAGCTGTTGGTTGAACTGGAGAAAGGGAAGCTGCCTGACGGCAACATTAGCAGCTGTGCCCTCAGGCAGAATCCTAAACTCTCTTTTCCCAAAACTACTGAGGGTATGTAGATTAAAGTGTCAGGGATCTGTTTGTAATGACAGATCTGGATCTTGCACAGTTTGTTGAAGACCAGTAGTGTCCTAAGAAGGCAATAGCACACATCAGTTTCTGGAATGGGATCGTGTGTGTGTATGCTATAGGTGAACAGATGTTGTAATCATGGTGCACAGAGAAAATTCATCCTTCATCTCACTGCTGCTTCCCTGCCCCTGATATGGTATCTGAAGAATTACCCTCTTTTCCATAAACCAGAGCAATTCTTTACCCTAGTTTCTCCAATTGGAAAAATAAGAAATGGAAGGGTTTAATATAAGTTCTGAGTTACATTAGACCAACAAATAACACAACTTCCATGTTGACCTTCTTGTTTATTTTCAACCAACCAGGTTCATTTTGGTTTAGTCACTTAAGGACAACATAATTTGTGACAGTGAGCAAATGCTTACATTGGATGTTTTTAATAAGCAGGCAAAACCTGTTTGTTTAAAAAAAATAATCATTTTATCTTTATGCTTGAAAGAAAAGGCTGGTTATACTTCTCCCCACATCCTATGTGAGAACACAGTACAGTAATATATGCAGAAGCACAGTAAAGTAGTAACTCTTTATTACTCCTCTAGTCTCCAAATTATCCCTAACTTTGTCCCATAACACCATCCTTTATATTTAAAAGTGTGAGTATGAGAGCAGATTCTCAGAATTTCCATAAAAATTATATAGGCAAGTACAATCTGCTGCAGGCAAGACAAGGAATAGGTGTTCTCTCATTTTTTATCTGATTTACCTAGCTACTTCTCTGCATGAGATGAGACAAGGCAGGAGTTCCTTTCACCTCTCATAGTATGGAACAAGCATGGATCGCCTAAAGAGAGTTCGTGACCATCTCCAGCTTTTCCTCTCTTGAACACTCCCTGAGTACGTGCTGGGGAAGACGTCTGGGGAGAACATCATCCTCTGGTAGGAGGGAGATTTGCACCCTTGTTTGGTTCCTTCAGCAGAGGCACAAAGCAGTGCGTCAGAAATGGACTAAGATCTTATGTCTGAAATCTGAAGTGATGCTGTTGCATCTTTTTTGGCAAGACATCTCCATGGAAGTCAGGGCAGTTGTATTACTTTGGGATACTTGGAAGCCAAAATTGTAGCTTAGGCTTCAGGTAACTTATGAGTTCACATCCAGCATAGTAAGTTTCCTTAACTGCATGGTGGACTTTAAAGAGCCCGGACCAGGTCCCATGATATCATAGGAATACATTAGTTGACAGCTAGGGAGAGAGGATTAATCCCAAGACTTGAAGGCCTGGTGGTGTCTACTGCCAAACTTATTAATCAGACTTGGAATTACTTGTGTTCAGCATCAGGAAAGGTGCACTGAGTCCTAATCAATGTTTTCTTGCTCCATTCCATAATGGGAAAACAAGGGGTGACTTGGTGAAATTAATGGCTGGTAAATTTAGAATAAATAAAAAGAACCACTATGCCGTGTGCCAGTCCCCTGTGGGATTTACAGCCATGGGAGGTCATCGAGACAAATACTGTGGCTGTATTATTAAAACAGGCTAGATAATTTTATTACCATTAATAACGTTTACAGTTATGTAAGCTGAGATAATGAGGCTAATCAAATCTCATGCTTCAGGGCGTAAACTGATTGCCTGCAGGGGTCAGGAAGAAGTTTCTTTTTCCCCATGCACAATACTGCACAATTGGCTAAGTGTCATGCATAGGGGGTGTTGCGTTTGCTGAGACACCAGTGTATTGGCAACCACTGTAGTGGATGACTAAGCCCAGCATCATGACACCTTCCTGGTCCACACCTTGCTGCCATCTCCTTTTCCTTCATGTGCTCTTGCTATCTTGCCTGACAAGCCCACCTCTCCTGATTCCCTCTGCATCCTCACCCTGCACCCCAAGTTCCTGCCAGTGCCACCACCTCCCTCTTTCCATGCTATCTGCACTTTCTCACCTCCTGCATCACCCACACCTTGCACCCAAGTCCCTCGTCTGAGCCATGATGCAAGCTCCAACATGCTGGCCGGGAGCCCAGGCTAATAAGCCTGGCCAAATTTGTCTGAGTTGTTGCAAAGCTGACCCTTCATGGAACAAGTAAATGTGTTTGTGTGAGGTCTGGGGTTCATGGAACAGGTTGTGAACCTGTGATATTTCCTGCAGTTTCTTTACAGCTTTATCTTAATGACTTAGTACATTTCCTAGTAACTTTCAGCATCCTCTGCTGAAAAGTTTTTCATAAGCAACCTCACAAAAGCAAGGGCATATTTGCTGAATATCCAGCAAAAACTTTGTTTGTTGGTATGTAGAGAGACTCTGAGGAGAAAGAGGTGATAAGTAGGCAGGGAAGTGCTTTTGGATGTCTCTTGTGGGGAGCAGGTGAAAATAACAGTCATGTTATTGTTATTTTGGGCGAGATGGGAAAAGGAGAAGCAAGGGAGAAAGTGGCATCTATGTCACATGCAGTATTTTGGATCTGCAGTGATTACTCATGCAGATATCTGGGTTGGTATCTGACAGGCAGATGAACGGGCTTTGGGCTTGCAGAGCTGTGAGTAGATAAGATCAAACTCCAGGTGAGGAGGTTTGAGGTCTTCACTTTGCTGTCACCAATTTTGCCAGAGCATCTTGGTGTCTAATAGCTCCAGGGGCAGCTTTTCCTCCCTTCATGCAGGCAGAGAGGGGTGGGGCTGGCTGTGGCTAGGGATGTTTCTGCAGCACGATCATCCAAAGTCTTTGGCTGCCCAACGTCACAAGTATTTATTGGGCCCACCTTCTCACAAATTCAGTAACACTTACTTGGTCTTCTGACTTCCACTTTAAATGTATAAACAAGCCAGATGACAAAGACTGATAGGAAAGAACTTTTATAAAAGTACATTTGCTCCTACTCCCTGTGTTGAGCTAACTCCAGGGTATATGCTAAAAGTTGCAGCTTCTTTTCCGCGAGCAGAGCTGATGCACACTCGCTCTCCTCAGACAGAACCATGACAATACATTTTCTTCCTTAAACATCCTTCCAAATTAACTCAATTTGGTGTGGAAGCCACCACATGCTAAGTTCCCCACTCACATTTTGCCCCTGAAAGTGCACAAAAGATGACAGTGAAAAGCACATTTTCCTCCTCAACCACGGGCACACCCCCTTCACCTCCAGGATTCGTATTCACCTCAAATAAATTGGGAAGCTGCCAGGCTTCGTCGAACCCTGTCCTTGACGTAGCAGAGCAACCTGTCGTGTACACTTTGAAAGGGTCTCTAATATAGGCACAACGTGGGGGTGACCTCATCACTGAGAACGTCTCTTACTGCACCGCTATTTATTAATGTAGACAGAGGCAGCATGCACCTTCCAATACCCCTTTCTAGCTGAATGCACTGAAAATGACTAGTGCTTTATGTAACTTCACTGAGGTCTGGTGAGATTTCAGTTTTGCAATTAGCTGCTATAATATATATGGATAAAAATATATTATGGAGATAGATTTTTTTCCCTCTTCCTCTTTTAATTAATCCTTGTTCTCTTAGATTTCTCCTGCTCACCTGCCTCCACTTCTACCATGGCGTGTTACCCTTGTGTGTGGGCTCACCAGGGTTCTGCCCCTCTCTGGACTGGTACTGCCAGTCTCCAAAAATGTGAATTCCTACAATCATTTGCTGGGACTGGAGATGACAGATACCTTCTTCTGAAAGGGTGTGATGGTCCTAGGCATTATTATCACTCGCCTGATAGCATGCTTTCCTTCCACCTGTCCAGAAGTATCCCTGGGATAGAGATTGTTCTGACAGCTGGTATACCTTGGAGGATTTTGTGTAAGATCACCCTGTGAGAAACAACTATTTCATTTTGTATTTAGAGTTTCCCAATTAACATAGGTATGAGGTTCCACCCTGATGCAGTGAGTCTAATTCTTAAATATTTTAAAACTAACTTCAGTTGGAAGAGGCCTTTGTTTAAATTTATGGTCCCCTTTCACTCATAAAATGGTGGATACAGGATTTTTTACACTAAAAGTTGAGCTGAAAAGCAGCACGGCTTGTTTTAGAATTAAGAATTGAAAGTGAGCTGAAGGGTTTTCCAGTCTTAAAAAAAAAAAAAAAAAAAAAAAAAGAAAAAATGATGTTTCATTGAGCCAGGGCAAAATAGAGACTGACCATAAGCAGCAGTAGGGTGTAATTGCCCCACTGCAACCCCTAGGTAGGCAGGCTAAACTGCTCTTCACAACAATGGTGTTTACTCCAATTTTCAGCTCCACTGGTGCAAATACACTAGAGGTTGTGCTGTTACAGCTATCCTGGTGACTGCTGAACAGATAACCTTCCTCACCCTGTCCTCCCCAGGACAGAAAATATCTTCACATGCAACCATAGTGAAAGATCTTTTTGTTACAAAACTATCTTTTGAGAAGTTCGCTGGAAGATTAAGTACCTCCTTCTGCTCCCGCCCTCCCCTTTTTATATTTTTATCACTCTGGATGGCCCAACCTTTCCCTCTTAAAGCTGTGCTCGGTGGTAATATAAAACCCAGACGAAAGCACAGAAGCACCGAAGACAGCAGCCAAGTTAGAATTTAGGTTGTGTCCTCTGAGCTCTTTCTTGGAATACTGCAGGCTTAATTTGTTGTTTGAGCATCTCCCATATTTATAATAATACCCTCTATTAAACAACATGCCGTTAGCCATAATTTCCTGTGTGATTTACATATTTATTATTTTTATTTATACATATATATACAGAGGGAGATTTTGTCTCTCAGAATCTACTGCTCTCAGATGGCTGTGGTTGTTGCATTATTATTTTTTTTTCCATCCTTTACCAAGTGATTAGAGACAGATTGCAGGTTTTTTCATTGCTTCTTTTTTTAATAGGGTGGCCCGGCTAAAGATGGGTAGAGTGAAAATGGGTGCAATGCAGTAAACCTGGAATCGACACAAGGAACCCAGAAGGTCTGCTAGGTTCTTGCCTCATTAAGAACTCCATATCTGCTCACTGACTAACCTTGCAAATGAGTTCACGCTCAGTAAAGGAAATTGATTACTTTCCATTGCAATTAACATCTGGTCCTGGGTCAGATCATTAGGATAATTTGTTATAGAAAAAACCAAAGAAGCTAGCTACAGGGTAATAAAGTTTCTTCTGGACCCAATTAAAGATGCATTCTCTGGTTATTCTGTGGGACATCAGCCATCTTTTGGGGGTATTACCAATGAGAAGGAAGCATATGGAGTGGACAATAGGTGGTGGAACACCATATATGAGAAAGAGATGTCAAGGGGATCATTTACTCTTGCCTCTAGGAAATGTACATTCTCGGCTCCCATTTGCAGTTTGAGTTTCAGAAATGATGTATGACATCTATTTGGTGAGCAATGCAGCAGGGCTGAAGGGTTAGCAGGGACTGTGAATCTCTAGGGATTCTCCTCAGAGGAGGCTATGTTCCCGTGTTGGACAGGTTTGTAGATAAAAAAGCCCCACAACTCTGAATTTCACATCTCTCTTTACTCTGAGACTCATGGAGAGGTTGGGTTTCACCAGTAGAGCTTTCCCAATTTGAAATGAAACTCTGAATCTTGCCCAAGAACTAGTAAATGGTTTGCCTGGATCTGAGACCAACTTTTTTTTTTTTTTTTTTTTTTAATCAAACTCAGAAGACTCTAAACATACAGGAACCAAATTTTAGCCCCATGTGTCGATCAGGGAAAAAAAAAAATCCCAACACCTAAGAAACCTAGTTTCCATTCATTTTCTTGCAACAACAGGTTTGCATGTCTCTAGAGAAAACATTTTAGGAAGTGTGCTGCAGTTAGAAATAGAAACAATGCTGTTCATATTCCTAGCAGCAAATGCTTTTGTAAAACAGGCTCATCGATGTCTGTGATTTTGTGTTTTCTCTTATGCTTATTTCTGCATCCACTTAGAATTTCATGGTGATGGGGAGACTCAAAAAATGTCTTCTTGTGGCACAAATGCTACCCCCCACCACTGGGTTCAAGAAGAAACTTCAGTAGCAGTGGAATGGCTAAATAATGTTATTCTAATTATATATCAAAGCTGCAAGTAGGCACATCAGACCTGGACAGGAATTGTTTCTTCCCATTGGAGAAGAGTTTTTGAGATTGCATTTTTAATAATATTTTATGTTCTAGTTGTGATGGAAAGTAAAATTGGGGAAAATGTGACAAATAAACATTTAGAAAATCAGATTAGATCAGGTGAATATATTTTAAGAACATTATTTTAAACTGTTTAATTTGCTTTTTATCTTACTATGTTTATACTTTAGGTATAAACTGCAATTTCAAAGCAAAAGGTAATTTTCTAGTGACATTTACCCAACACTTCCTAGCTTGAAATGATTGAATCATGATTATTTTGAAACTACAGAAGTGCGGGGGTTTTATTTTTTTGTTGTGGGTTTTGTTTCTTTTTTCCCTCCAGTTTCCCTTGCACAGATTGGAAGATTTTCTTTTTTAACAGAATGTTCTTGACAGTATTTTCAGTTCTTTCTGATCAACAAAACCCCAAAAAGGAATGGGAAGAAAAATCAGATCATCAGTCTAATAATTACCCAATGACGGAATATAATGTTCAAGTGCAAGACTCTGTTATATACCACTCTTTATTTACTTAGTTATCATAAGAAACACGCAAACTCTCAGCCATAAAATAAAACCCAATCTTCAAATTCTTCCTGAAGATTTGAGACAGATATCACTGATGGTTACAATAGTTTGGGTGGATCTCATTGCAGCACAGGATGTGAGAGGGCCCAGCTGAGCTCTTAGGTACAACTCAAGTGACGCATAGACTTCATGATGGGTCTATGCAGGAGATGTAAATATCGGACTCCAGTGGCTTTGAAGCATCTTGCTGATAATTCATATGGCTACAGATCTATAAACCTGCTGGTTCTCATGCACCTTTGCCACAGCTATCCATGTTAATGGGAATGGGAAATGAAGCATATATTTTTCTAGTAATGGATAAACATCAGGAGGTCCAGGGAGTTTGAATTCTTATTAGAGAAGACTACTCTACTTGTGAAAAGTCCTTGCAACTCTGGAGGAGTTTAGATCTAGATTCACTGAACCTTTTATAGCTGTTTCCTGTTTTTTTCTGATGGTTTGGATCTCAAATTTCAAAGCCTCTGAAAGCTGGAAGAGGTTTGCATTTTTAAGATCTGGCTTTGGAATTCAATACTGCAGCCTGACATCAGATACTGCCATGATTACCTTATATTTCATATATTGTGCTAAGATCAGTTTAAGCGTGTCATCATTCATGATGAGAGCTCAGTCTCATCACAGTGAAATAGTTTAATAGAAGCAGTTTTCAAGCACATCAGAAGTCCCATCCCCTTTAAAGAAACTGTGGCATCGGGGCAAATGGTAGCCAGACTATCTGGGCTTGGATTCATATGAGCAAACAAGCATCACGTGATATAACCACCTATATCTCTAAACAACCCCTGTGGTCCAAGGAGAAGAGTTAACACTTGCACGATGATTCTCATACTAAAGCAGACATCTAAAAGGTGGCACCCTTCCCATCCTGGAAGGTGCCTGTTTTCCTCTATTGTCTCTAAAGAAAGACTAATGCCACCAGCACAGCAGAAAAAGTTTACATAAGGTAAAAAGGTCAAGTTGAATGCTATCCAAAAAGTGGTCTGCTAGAATATGTGTGTCTTCATCTGAATAAGTGACCCGAGGTTGCTTTGAAGCTCAGTGGGTAGAAAGACAAGACAGTTACTTCAGGTTAGGCCACAGTTCATCTCAGCCCAAAGTGGACACTCACATTTCATTGTGTGAATAAACTGAAGAGATTTCCACTTATTGCAGGAGAAGCCTAGACATCTACCTTCCAGACACCTTAAAAATTAAATGACAGGAATCCTACCCAAGATAACAAAAAAGCATGGCTAATTTCAGTAAAGTGATCTAGGTTGCATCTAAATCCCCCACTAGAAGGAGGAGTGGGTGAAGTTTCTGTTTCACAGGGATTTGAACAGGGGTGGGCTGAGGAGACTTGTAAATGAGCTTAGAACTGTTTTATCACTATCTTGGTAATTCCTCAATAAATAAAATTAATGAGTTCCATTGTCATCCACATGCCCACTGAAGAGGATTGAGCAATCCTCCTATCTCTGGAACCGTTCTAGGAGTCTTGCTCCTCATCTGCTTTTTGATGATATTTTCTTTTAAAGAAAGGTCCATTTAATATGTTCCTCCCCCAAAAGTATTTGCAATTAATTCTTATCAAGGGTAACAGCTGATTTGTAAGATTACTTCTAAATTGGTAATTAATTAACCTATTACCAAAGGAGGGAGGGGTGTCCTGATTGTCAAGAGGTTAGAGCTGATAAGTGATGAATGGTTGGGTTATACTGGGACCTTGGCTCCCCTCTCTGATCTGTTTGGATGTTACCTAACCATGCATTATATTTGAACATGAATCACAGCTCCTCAGTCTTTATATTTCCTAAGCCAAAGCTCTGACACACAGAGCTATGGGTAGATCTCATTTATTATTGCTTAATTAAAGGCTCAATGCACAAAGAGATGCCTCTTGCTTCACTTTAGCTAGCCAGCAAGATGATAATTGTACTCATGTCGAGGCTAGCGTTCTAAGTAGCTATTGGAAGTCACAGTGAGGGAGATCTGACTATTCTGTAGGGAATTCTGCATAACAAAAGTTACATTCATAATTTTTAATTGAGAAATAATTGGTTGGGGTTTTTTGGTGTTTTTTTTTTTTTTTTTTTTTCATTGCGCTGCACCATTAATTCCTTCTTACGTGTTTCCAAACTGGAGCATTACGAGTAACAAGGAAAAAATAGTTATTTTTTCTTGGGTTTATTTTCTCAGACTAAAGAAAAATGTTTTTAAAAACGGTGAGATTTACTGAAATTACACCTTTTAGCCTTGCTACCACAATATCTTTAAGTTCCTTCAGAACAATAAAATAAATATTTCAGTTTACCTGTGTTGTATCCTTACGGTTTTCAGATTTAAATATATTTTAGATAGTGTGTTAGAAAGTTATTTATAATAAAAAATTTCAAAATGGCAGGTTTATATGATTCAACCATAAAACATCTGCAAACATAATATTCCCATTCTTCTGTTCTGTTGTCTAACTTTTTAGTTAAAATAATTTTCCCCAAGTGAAGTAGATTCAAAAAAGTATTGGTGTATTTAGCCTCCCGTTGTTCTCTGAAAGGTGTTCCACATGTTTACAAGGTGACAGATGAGGTGTAAGGAGGAAAACAATGAAACTACAATTTTTTTGGCAGAATCTATCTCTTCTAAGATGATGTAAGAGCTAGATGATACATGACCCACCCTTCAGGAGTATGCCAGAGCTGAGAGTTGGAAGCAAAATAAAATTAGTTTGCCTTAACAAACCTAAACTGGAAATGTTATGAGAGAGAGAAAAAATAAAATATGGAAATCCCAGATGGCATTTTATACAGAGTCACTTTCCTGACTGAGTGTGTTTTAAGGAATTGTCCTGCACTCTGGGATGTCGTAAATCCAGCTTGATATAGTGCCGCACTTCTCGATTGTTGTCAGAAAACTTCCATCCTTGGTTTTTGTTTGTTTGGGGTTAGAGGTTTGGTTATGTTTTCCACCATAAACAAATAGGATCATTTTGTGTGCAAGGTGGGAAGCATGCAGGCAGGAAGCATCCTCTCCTTGCTTTTCCAACTCTGCTACACCCCTCAATAAATGAGATACCTCTGTAATGTGCAAATAATGAGAGGCCAATTATGCCTGAGGAAGGAGGGCAAGGGATAGGGGTCTGATGAATAGTAAGCAAGACAGGAAAATCAAGGGAAATCAAGCTGAAAGATGCTTTCAGCTTTAGAAGTTATTTGCTCATGCTGCCAAGTGTGGCCAGCCGTCCCTGTGTGAGGCGTGCTACAGCAGTGCCATGGGAGGCAGGGTCTGCTCAGTCAGGCTGACCAAGCAGGGAGGAAAGGTCCTTGTTCCCTGCAAACACAAGTGGAGGGTAGCATCACAATCCTAATGGCTTCTGGCATTCCCCTGCTATCTGTACCTGATGGCTGCATTTTGGTTTAGCAGATACCGTGGGCAAACATACTGCCTGGGGTCTAAACCTGTCCACAGCCCAGGGATCTGCTGAGAGAAAAAGTTTAAGATTTCCCAAGTCCTTGAGCTTATCATTTTTTTGTCCTGCTCCCTATCACAGGGAAGGCTCGCACTGGCTACAAACAATTCTCCAGCCCACCAAAGCCTTTTGTCATATTTAAAATCATAGAAATGTGTTTCTTTCCATGTGGAAGTGTGTATGTATATGAGCGGATGAATATGGATGTATATACAGTTACAGCTCCATAAATTTGTACATACAAATATGTACAAAAATATTGAGATAGAAAAACTTAGTTTCATGGTTTCTTGTTTGCTACTCAAAGACAAGACATTAAGAAGAATATGTACTTAAACATAAATAAATTGATGTAGTGCTTGAAAGAAAAGTTGGAAGCTGTCTGTGAGACACTGCAGTGATTACTCTTCAGCTGAGATATGAAACAGGAGTCCTAGTGAATACCTAATAAACGTAATAACAATAATAGAAGGGAAATTAATTAACTACATGGAAATGAATGGTTGCCTGTTATATTTAAACATTATGACAGCTGTATCTGCAGCATTGCAGAGGTCTCCCCAAGATGCAGAAGTGTCTCTGGAGAGGTGAGTCCCTGCCCTGTATCTCAGGTTGAAAGCAGTCCTAGACTTGCACACTCCGTGCTAATTTGGAAATGCTAGAGGAAATTCTCTTAATTTTCACCAACCTCTCACCTATCCAAACAGGGTCAGTGGGTCTGTGTGTTTGCTATTGAACCAGGTGCCATAAAACAAACCAACACCTGCACACTTGCTGTGTTGGCAGATTTTAAAGGTGTTCTTCATGTGATTGTGCCCTGGATGTGTAAGCATATCTTTTAATATTTTTTTTGTAATTTTAAAAATTCACTTATCTTATTTCCCCTCCACAAAATGCACAAGGATTCTTGTTATTATTATCAAGCCAGTAATGAGTGGAAGACTAAGATGTGGTCATTTCCACATTTAAGAAACTCCTGTGTAGCTCCAAAGTATTGAACACCCTTAATTATCTTATAACTCTGTGCTTTCAAAATACTGCCAAATTTAACCCATGTAGCTTGGAGGTAGCAGCAGTCAGTCATTCCAAACTAGAGCTTGGATCTCTGCTTCTTTCATCAAATCCAGTGGCAAACTGGTATGCCAAACTAGTAACAGGAGTTGAGCCTACAATAGCAAACCACCTTGTCCACAGACACGGCACAAGAGTTTGTTTATACTGGGAAACTGGGAAGGCATGTGTAGCTGGACTGGGAATTAGTGGGAATGCTGGTGTATTCAAAAATTTACAGCTATTTTTGAACACCTTTTTATATCAGCCAACAGAGGCCAGTGGGACACAGCTGAAAAAAGACTGGCCAGTTTACTCTTGGAAGACTTTCCTGCCTAGATAAACCCTGAGAAAAAGGTGTTCTCTGTTTCTGATAACTACTTTGCAATATCAAACCACTGCACTTCTTTCTTTCACTAAAGCTTCGCAAAGCTATCTGCATAGCTGAGTGCCTCCAAATTACTGTACAATGACAAATTATTACTTGCCTATATACAAGTGAAGTTCCAATTAAAAAAGCATTTCTATCTGAAGGGTTCTTTTGTAAGTTTGCACACATTCAAATACCAACTAAAAATCCTGTTGGGTCTTCCAAAAGGAATCCTAGTGTGGAGCAGGAGGACTTTGGTTCCAAGTGTGACTGCTCGGTGTTCCCCAGCAGTACACAGCACACTGACCTACTGCCTTCATTTACTTTTAATAAAAATACCAAGATTGTAACAAATCTGGTGTACTGAAACTATGCCCATGGTAGCCACCACGCTGTCTGTTTAATTTTCTGAAACTTGGGAAAACTAACTTTACGATAGTGATGTTGAGTAGCCATTAATTCTCATTTCCTTCAGCTATTCCTCAACTCCAGCTTATGAGTTCTTCAATAAAAATCTCCCAAAGTTACCTTGGCGACTCATACGTTTGCCAAGCTGACAGATTTATGACAGTTACATATATAAATATTTATATGCTGCGGCAATGCAATTTTTAAAGGCAGATATACACACTCTCACCGAGACTTTCAAACAAGGCAAAAATACACTCACACAATGTGACATAACCATATACAAGTCAGTGTGTATCAATACGCGCCTGAATACATAGCTACGCATGCTAATGATCATACTGACTTTCTGACAAGCATGTAGCCTTCATACTCACAGGCAGCACTCAAAGACTATTCAGCAGGTCAGAACATGCTAACATATGTGTAGTTGTAACACACATCTATACGTTCTTCAGACACCAGAGTAAAGCCTCCTACCCACTGCATATTGCTGGACAAGGCAGCACAGAAACACACCTCCCACAGGAACTGCGTGAGGTTTATATGCTTAAACCTGACTTACACTCAAACATAGTAATTATTTCACAAGAAAGTTGGATATAGGACATCAAAGAATCTTGTACTCAATGAACCCATGTTCAGCTGTGTATGCATGACCGTACACATACACAGCCATATATCTTGTAATGATTATAGAAGAATTATCATTGGAAATAATTCTCTTTATTTTTTCCCTGTCACATGCTCATATACACATGCTACTTCCTTCTCTTTAGACTTGACTGAACCTCTTTGTGCTGCATTGCCCTAGGCTGGTGACCAGAGCAAATCCTTAGCCTATAAATTTTAGAGATGAGTTCAGCTGTTTTATTGTCTGGCAGAATAGATGGAGATGATACAAAGTCCAAAGGAAAAAGAGAGGAGGGGGATAAATAGAGGGGAGTCATTTATATGTAAACGACACAGCAATTTATAGGAGAAGCCAGGGATCTTTTATTTTTGTAAGGCTGAGGGCTTGTGTTATCAGCATCCCATTAACCCAAAACATGCGCTGAAGGTACCCTTTTACTAGCTCCATCTTCCCTTTCTTTGTCTGAAAGTCTAAATATAAAATCAGCTTTTTCCCCTCCTTTTTCTTGCTTTAAAAATAGAACTGAGATGAAGTCTTCCTCCTCCCTTGCTTTTGATGGGGAAATCTCAGTGGCTGTTTAGATTTTACTTAGACATTAATAAAACATTACAGGGAAGTAGTAGGAGAGAGACCAAAAATCTTTCCTGTGACAACATAATGTCTTTCTGTTCTGCTGTTTCCACTTGAATTCACTGTTGCTTCTTCTAATCTCCAAAACTTTGGCTTAGTGTGGAATGTGCAACAAAGGGAGAGGTTATATATGTGCATATATAGAGGGTATGTGTTTTGTCTCCCAGGCCCTTGCACGCACTATGTGTGAAGTGATGTGACAAATGTTTCAGAAGAGCCTATCCTTGTATCAGGTCTCATCTTGCCACATCTGTTATGTCTAGGCAGATGTGGACAATAGAGCAACAAAGGTTGGCCAGTTCCTAATTCAAATCCCAGGCCTGGAGTTTTTTCTCTGTGTTTATCACAGTCTCAAGACTTTGAGCAACACCTGTCAGGGTGGGCTCTGATTTTCTGGTCTTTGAAGTGGGATGCTTGAGGTGAAAGGAACAGAACGTAAACCATGGCAGAGTAAAGATAATGTGAGATTCTGAGAAGCAGCACAAATCTGAGATAAGGGAAAAGACAGGACAACCAGGGGCTTTACTCTAGGAGACTCCAATTGGGCATCCAAAACCACAGTTTCTTTGCAGAAAAAAAAACTGTGAAACTAACTCTCTTAACCTCCTCTTCCCATCTGAAATCTGAAAAGCAGACTTCTGAAATATATTTGCCTACCATGTCTTTCATTCTGTGAGCAGAGCAGACCTTGAATCTGGTCCAAACCCCTTTCATCCCAAGGAATATCTTCAATAGCCATAGTCTGTACACCCCATTCAGACATCTAAGTAAGCTCTCCAATTTTCCTTACTTATCTACATAACATTAGGAAGTATAACACTGTATGTCTTCTTTCATTTTTCCCTTCTCTTTTTTTGTTTAGGGGAAACCATCACTTGTATGTTCCATTACTGAAGTATTATACAGCGTGTGTGTGTATATATATATATATATACACGTGTGTATATATATATATATATATATATATATATGGATATATATGGTCACAGATTTATAGTTCAGCTACAAACTTTTCCTGCCTTCATGACAAAGAACAGTTTTAAAAGTTTAATTCTACTTCATATTAAATATGAAACATCAATAAGGCTACAAACTTTACCAGGGTGTTCAAATCTAGGAGCAGGGCCATGTTTGAACAGTTTGTTGGAAGTCATCGTTAAGAATGTTCCCATCTTAAATCACTTTCTAGGAATTAAAAATGATCATGTATTGTAAGTGCCCATTGTGCTTTTGAGGTTTGGAAATTAAGGAAGTACAATAAATTTGCTGAATGGGGTCTACTGTTTCTTGTCTTATTTTCTTCAGGGCAGTGAATCTTAAAATATACTGCCATGTTTGCTGAATCTGTTTGTGTGTGTGTGCGTGTATAGCCATTTTGAAGTAGGAACAGAAGTACAGAGAATCCTTTAGGAATTTACTGTAAGTCAGTAATGGATTTTGCTTGTTTTCAGGCCTGGTTTTAAAACGTCTTGTAAAAAAATAATACCCCCAATGCATATTGTGCAGGAATTAATGTGGAACTAGAGCAAAATTACTCTGTCTCTTATACATTAAAAAATCCCAGTGACACTAGGTTCAAAACATTGCAAAAAATGTGTTTCTCCCTCTTTCTCTCTCTCTAATATTTTAGCAACTCAGTATAATTTTTCATTATTGTGTTGTTTGATATATAGTAAAGGGGACTTTGAAGGTAGAGGAAGTGCTTCTACTATAGCTGTAAGATATGTGTTCTGCAAAGCAAAATATTATGTAAGTCTGGTAAAGCAGAATGGGTTTTAAGCCATTAGCCAAAGAAGGTTTTGTAATGATGGGGGTTTAACTCAGTGGTGAACCACAAGTTTGTGCTGGTTTAGCACTGTCACCCATAGAAGGAAAAGAGATAGATATACCTCAGCTTTGTGGGTAGATTTTTACCTTAAATTTGTCACAATACAGTTTCATTAAGGAAATAAGCATTCTATACTTCCAAAAAGAAAATACTATCAAGGGATTGAAACTATATATAATTAATCTTTATATTATATAAACATATATGTGTTAAGGAAGGGACTGATCTAAGCTGGCACTGGGTCAAGTGGAGCCTTGACCAGATCATCCCCTTCCAATCTAAATGCCTTTGTGATTTTGAAACCCTGAGTGCTGAATTGTACTATTTTAAGGACCCCTGCACTAAATTCAGAGATCAGTCCACTTTTTCTGAGCACAGCCTAAGTTTGTGGTGACCTACCAAGGTAGGTCCTGTTGAAGAGCCAGCTCTTTGGATATGATTTTTTTTTGAAAATCCTTCCACTCACTGGATTCTCTTTCTGGCCTTGATCTTGGGATATCTGGATTTTATCCTTTCTCAGTTATTGATTTACAGTGAGACTCTGTGGAAGATATTTCCTCTTCTTTGCCTTTCACCACCCATAGAATAAAGCCTGAATCTGCCCCTGGTTTTGAAGGAAATCATATGTTATTATTATACAAGGTCTAGTGAGTACCACTCAAAATTACTTTTACTCAAATGGCTCACTCTCAAGACTTGTCAAAACAGGGCTTTTGTCAGCAACAAGACCCATAGAAGACAATCCCCCTTCTAACTCCTGTTCTCTTCATACAGATATATTTCATTTCCTAGAAATATTGTAATCGAGTTAACCAAACACAGCAGCCACTTTATGTTTCTGTGGGAGATGGTGTTTAGAGTGGGAGGATGGCTAGAGGAAATAAGATTAAGTTAAGCGAGGAAAAAATTAGACTGAACATCAGGAGAAATGTTTTTCCCATGTTAAGCTTTGATAGGCTGCAATTGCAATTTCATAATCGAAGGGAAGTAGTGGGGGGTTCATGGTGTCTTTGAACGACATAGTGTATCAGAAAATATGTTTTTGTTTCTATTTACTGCACTTCTAAGTACATTGTGATCTGGTCTGGCTTGAATTACACAGTCTAATTAAAACAAACCCTGACTTAATGGGCTAGTTACACAGAACATTTAGGTACTCAAATGCTGGTATAAGCTTTGCATGCAGTTGCATTAATTTGCATGCCCAGTTAGAAGACTTCTGCGTAGAAATTGGTTAATTGCACCAATTGAATCTCTGATTGGGCATAATACCCTGAACAATAGCCTGATTTGCATACACATTGATGCAGATTTACATGTATAGTTATGGGTGCAAAGGTACTCATATTTTGTATATATAAGAGTGCATGTAAATTGCTTGAAAATCTGTCCCTGTAGATCTCTTCCATCTCTACTTTAGATCATTCTGTTTGCTAAGTAATAGATCATCCCACTCTGATACTAAAATGCATCAGCTCAGAGGGTGAATATCAATTAAATGAGTAAATAAAAGGCTGCCAAAGGTGTATTTTTGTCTTTTACCTAAAAAACTCCTTTTTTGTAGCTATCATAACTAAAATTCTGAATTGTTTTAGGGCCCTTTTCTGGCTGTGAAAGGCAGTTTGTTCTTTCAGTAATTCTATTTATTAGCCCCTTTTCACTCAAAATTTTTTATTAAACTATAAGCCTGATTGAATTCCATATAAGGCACACCCATGTTATTCCTACTAAATTCCATAGGATATGGGTTTAACAGAGGTCAAGGCCTCATAGTACTGTGAGCTATCAGACTTATGATACACACCTCAAGACTAGGATCTGGTTTGAGGCAGTTATACTGTCCAGTAAGCAAGTTCCACAATGCAGGCTCCAAAAGAAGTCAATATCATTTTTCTTGAAGCAACAAAACCATCTCAGTTTATCTTTGATCTGTTTTCTGGTTGGTTGGTTGGTTTTGGTTTTGTTTGTTTGTTTGGCTGGTTGGTTGGTTTGTTGGTGTTTTATTTTTTGTTTAAGTAGGGCAACTGAGTGACAAAATGCAAAGGTCACCTAGATTACTATTAACTAAACCAGATCTCCTGGTGAACTAGACTGTGGTTCACTAGTGAACTTCACCCTTAGGCCTCCTTTTCCTCTCCTGTCTTCACACAACAGTCAACTGGCCGGTTCGGTCTCTTCCATTGAGGTCTTCATTTGCAGCAGAAAACAATGAGTTCTCCTGTGACTTTCTCTTCTGGTGTCTTCTTCTTCAGCAAACTCAAACGTGCCATCCAACAAAAAGCTGTAGGAAGACTTATCTAAAACTTTTAATTTAACACAGTAGATGTTCGTCTACAAGAACATATTGGAGCCTTCACCCATTTGTTCTTTTTGATTATGAGTACAGGGCCTTGGTAGAGTCCTGAGGAAAACAGAACTTCAGCTTTTGCACAAGTGATTCCAAAGAGGTTGGTATTATGTATGGGCTTTAGTCTCAGCACACAAATGGAAATCTCTAGTTCTTATCTCCTATTTCCATGTTAAGAAGAGAGACCATAGAGAAGGAGGAGTGTAGTGTCTACCTTCATGAGTCCAGCTGCTTGAGACTAGGCTGGAGCATGCCTGGATGAGTCTGGAGAAACCTCCCATTGCTCGCAACTTGGGTTCTACTTTCCATATCTCCATCAAGAGCTGGATGAAGAAGAGTTACATGACTACACTACATTCCTGCTGCTATCAGAGAGCTGAGGGATTTCTCCATCAGGAATTGCCATCCACTGTGAAGCTATTTCAGGCTGCTAGAGTCGATCAATGGGTTCGGCAGGAGTTGGACCCCATGGACTTACTGCAGTAAAACAAGACTGCAGTCCTTACAAGGAGAATGATCTCATTTAAGGGGCCTGGTACTCTTACAAGGGAAACATTAATCTGCACTTTAAATACGAACCACTTTGCAGAACAACTTCCTAGCAATGAGTTTCCCAGAATAGCTAGAAATTGTCACACTTCAGGTGAAAGAATTATCAGCTCCCTCAAGATGGGTGTAGTGAGAAAGTGGAGCATCCTTTAGAGATTAAGCATAGATTGAGTCTCAGGACCTCCAGGTGCAGCCCCATAATTGTAGGAAAAAACAGAAATTCAACAGTGATTTGGCGGGAATCCATGAGGCAGAAAGAGAAACTGCTGTTCAGAGAATAACAACCAAAGTGAGAAAGACTCCCTCTCCAGTAACGAAAACCAGTTAGTGTTTCATAAATGGACAAGTGAAAAAAAGGAGGGAGTAGACTGGGGCCCAGACTTTGGCACATGCTTAAAGCAAAGTTCTTTAAATGGAAAGCTGAGATCCAGGGACTGTGGAGAAAGAGCACCTGGGTAAGAACTGGTAACACCAGAAAAAGAAATGAGAAACCACCATTTTCTTTTCATTGGAATTGATGTGTCTAAGGCAGGAAACACTATTTCCCACCAGAGTTTGTTATGCTTCTTGTCATGAAAAATAAAACTACTCAACACTTGCCCTCTGTCCTATAAAAAGTCAACTCCTGCCATCCAAGCACGTCTTTGAATAATAAAACCTGAGAGCAGCCAAGAAAAAAATCATAGCAAAGCCTACCTAGCTTTCCCAGATGCCAGACTGCCAAGTTCAGATTTAGTCAAGAGTTTTGAGGAGCTCAGGTAAAGAAATAAGAATTGGAAAGCTTCATTATCATTGCTTTTGTGGCTAGAGTACAGAGAACTAGTCAGCTAGCAGCAGAAGACAGGCAGCTTTTCAAATCCCCTCCAAAATATTGAAGATGTATGGCAGGATTTTTTTGTTCATTCCAGTGTCATCTTTTCTGTGTCTCTGTGTGTTTTGCTATTTCCACTTTGGGTGATGCTGTAGTAATAGGAATGATTATTCTTGAAGGCCAAGCCTTCAAATAATGGCAAAGTAGTGTTAGGAATATTTCCATCAAAAAATAGGGAAAAAGGAAATACCTTCATCTCCCAAAATAATGCCATACATGATGAATGCATCTCTTGATCATATTAAAGTGTTTAATTCATGTAAAATTACAAAGGCATGAAAATGAAGAGGATTCCTTTTGAAGTCAAGACAATTGACGTCATCTTGGTGGTCATTGCTCAGGGAGGCAACTCTGGGCTTATTAATAATGAAACTGAGAACTGGGGAAGGGGCTTGCTTTTGTATTTTGTGGGTTTTGGATTTTTTTATTTCTTAAGAGAAAGAAACTAAGTAACATGGAGTATGGCATATTCTGTCATCTAGAAACATTGGCATAGCTTGAAATAGCCCTAGAATTTATATCTGCTCAAAGAAATTCTTGTTTCAGTCATTTGCTGTAATCACAAGGATAATTTGCTCTCAGCCTACAACACTCTTTCAGGTGATGAGGCAAGAGGTTTTAATCCTGTCCCTGCTATCGTACAGGTATTCCCACCTAGCCTTTACTCACTGCCAGCAGCAGTAGTCATATACACCAGTAAAAATTTGGATATCTCTGTTGTATAATGTTTCATGCTACTGGGTCCTTTCTGAGACAGAGTTGTGGCAATAGTAGGATGTATGTGAGACTCCAGAGTCTTACTGAGATCTCAGTCTGTGTTCTGCATGACTGCAGAAGGAGGCTTTGAGTTTGGTGCAGGAGAACTCAGCTTGCCATGAGTAGTGTCAGGGTAAGATGTGTATTAAGATGTGCTCAAAGACAGGAAGAGTGAGTGGGAAATATTCATTTGCTGAAAAGAGGGCTCAAACATAGAGTTTGCTTGGAACTTGGACATCTGTTCTTACCTTGCTTTGCTTAAAGAATGTGTGCCAGATCATGACAGGTAGTTCAACAAATACACAATAGAATCCATTGTGTGCTTTAAAGGATATTCTTGCATTAGGACCAATTACCTTAGGTGCAGTTCCCCCATTAATAGCATAGTCACCAGAGCAGCAGTGGTCCTGTGGTTAAACTAATGAAGCTTTTGGTCTGGAATTTTTCAGTTGCCCTCACCAATCCCATTGGTAAAGTAGGAAATTGATGGATATATTTAGAAATAACTCATTTTTTTCAGTGCCTAAGTTGAGTGAACAAGATCCCACACTGTTCTGGTAAGTTTACAGAAGACCACTCCAGAGCTGGATTAGAAGATTAGGAAGAAATCCCATACTCTCCTTTTTCCCCTGTATTAAGGAGCTATAATATTTCCCTACTAAAGAAAAAATAGAACCTGAGGTGAGATCCATCTATTCTAACCTTGAAGGTCAAATGAGAAACATCCAAGTCTGAAAAAGTTATGCTGGACTCCCCTTATGGTCAGTGAAGAGAAATAGTCCTCTCCTGAGACTGATTCATCACATCCTGAGATACACATCTCAGATAACTCAACTGTGTGTTTCCAGATGTTGCTTGTTTCTTTCCACCTACTACAAAGTCCTGGCTGACTGACTGCAAAAACCTAAGTGCAGGTGAGATTCTTGGTATCTTGCAACCCCCTAAGAAGTCACAGAACTTGTCAGTTCCCCTTTCATATACTGTATCTCTTTAGTAATTTCAGTTGTCTCCACCAACCACACATCACAAGTAGTACCAGCATTTGTGGTTGTAAAAAGTATTTGAGTGAGGTAACCTATATATAAGCTGAATCATATTTAAAAAGTGTCTCACCCACCAACAGGGCATTTCTGAAGAGTGAGCAGTAGATGTCCTTAGAATAAAGTTCACACTGGACATTTAGGTGAAGCTAATGCTAATTTGTGTGTGTGTGAGTGTGTGTGTAACAGCACATATGGCAATGTAGTGTACATGGGAAGAGTAGGTGAACTTTACCATTTCATCCAAGCATTGTATGCTACAGTAAATATCAGAGATAATGATATTGACTTTAAGGTATTGCACCTTCAAATGTCAGTTCTACTCTATCTAACACTCTGTTGGATTTGATTTACATCTTTTCCTCCCACTTCAAAAGCTGCAAAAGGAGGATGTTGGCAAGAGGGACTCTACACAGACAGACCTTGTCTCTGGTTTCTGCCTCCTCTTTTGATAATTTTTGTGTTGTAAATTTTTGGCCAGGGCCGAAGAACTAACTCAACAGTGCTTGTCCCATGCTTTAATTCTGATTGTAAACAAGTGTTCTTGAGGCTCAGAGGTAAACCAAATGGATGAAATGCCAGCAGCCTCAAAAGGGAGTTCTCTTGCCAAAGGTGCTGAAGCTGAATCAAAAGGTCAAGGAAGTATTAGTGGCAGTTTCTACAGAAACGAAACCAGCCCCAAAACCCGAAGAACTCATAAGAATAACATTTAAACAGCACTTCCTGGCTCTTTACAGACATTAACTAAGTAATCCTCATTGCACCCTGGTGATATAGGAAGTACAATGGTAGTACTGATACTGAAGTTTAACACGAACATACACTTTGCAACCGAAACTGCACTCTACAATTGAATCGAAATCCTTCATTTTAGAACCTTAGAAATCACAAAATACAGACTTAAAACTCAAAGTGGGACAGAAAACATTGCTTCTCTCAGAGTCTATGAAAGAGAAGTTTATAAGCTGCTAATTCATGGGAAAGGGGCAGCACAGAAAGAACCAAAGAGTCAGTCCAGGAATTTTGCTTTGATAGTCCTAAAATGCTGCATTTTCTTTCAAGGTCTTTTGTTTTATTTTCTTTTAGAAGAGTTGTATATCAACTTTTTAGACTTGCGTATCATTCACCATGCAGCGTAAAGTGAAGTTTATTAAGGAGACAAATTCAATATGGTCACTTTTCTTAAGAACCCACAAGGAAACAGTACCAGAGAACTCCCTTGGTTATGATTTCAAGATTACTAGATGGATTTGGTCACTTTTGTGTAAATTCTTTTCTTTCCGCTATTAGCTATTAGAATTAGATAATCAGAAATACCTATGTTAGCTATTTCTGCTAACATCCCTATCCTTCCCGTATATGGTAAATTTTACCCATCTTCTCTTAACTACCCTTTGTGTTTATAGGCAGGTGAAATTACTTAGATATCTCTGTGATATTCACTGTAGGAAGGATGACCTTAATTGGTAGAGGTTGAGATGTCTCCTCTACATCTCAAGGATGAAGTTGCTGAAAGGTTGTGTTTTTCTTAAAGGGTGATTAATGGGACAAGAAATAAATACACAAACTTGAGGGGGAAAGATGCCAGTGATGGAAGGAATTATTTAAGATGGTCCACAGGGATATAACTAAGAGTAATGGGATACAATTAAGCAAAGAAAAACTCACTATAAATATCAGGAATAAAACACTTACTGGCAGTGGAGTATATCAAGCCATGGTCTCCCAAAGGAAAGGGTGGAAAATCCATTGCTGAGGAGAGTCACAGGCACGTTGAGCAAAACAGAACAACATATGCAGAAAGGAACATTCAGACACTGGCAAGGGAAATGGCTGGATGACCTACAAAAAACAGGTCTTTTTCTGTTTCTTACTTCTGGTCCTGGCAATTACCATCCTATAAATCTAACTTCTCTTCCCATTAAAATAATGGCATGTAAAGACAGAGAAAATATCATGAAACTTCTAGAGGACAATGAGATCGTGAGCCGTGAGCAAGATGGGGTTGAGAGTTATTAACATCAGAGTGTAAAGGGAAAGCAGAGAGAAGGTTGTGTGATAAGATTTTAGTAATAAGTTTGACATGGTGCATCTGAAAATCTTGAACCAAAGAGGTCATTTAGAGACCTAAGTTACTGTCACTCCCTTGTTAGGACTGTCTGTGAAGGAAGATGATGATCAACAGCAGAGTTTCTAATGATGGAGACTGGTCTGAAAGTATATCTCAGTGCCTTTTCCCTTGTGGTGTCTTCATTCCTGATGCAGAAAAGAACTAGCATGATAATGATGTTTCTGACTAAATGGAAGTTAATCTTAGACCTAAACGCCTGTCATGGAAAAGGAATGTTTTCAAGGGATGTACCCAGATTTGCAGTACCATTTGCTTGAACGAATGTTATTTCAAAATTGTTCATTTTCAGGCTTCTCACACTTTTTATTATTCTAGGCAGTGCTAGTCATAGCTGGTGGTAATATACTACTGTAATTTAGAGGAACATAGTTCTTCATATTATTGTTACGCTGTCTTCTTTTTTTGTTTTATTAGAAAAAATGAAGCACAAAGAGGTCATTTCACTTGAATATACTGTGGCTGATATAGCTGAGAACAGACGGTCTGCCTTTCAGGGCCCTAAAGGACCTTAGAGATCCCCCTATATCACTGCTATGCTTCTCACTGGTCAGTGTGTAAATGAAGAAGTTGGGGTGGGATTTCTCTAACTGATCTTTATAAATCTTAATGGTTGAAGCCTCTATACAGCCTATCTGTCTTGGCAGATCGGATGTGTGGAATTTTCTGATTCTCTCCTTTGACTAGATAGCAAAACTAGAAGACTAGTTAAAATATAGATATAGAAGAATGAAGACAGGTGAGTTGACACTCAGTCTTGTAACCAAGTCCTGTGCAACAGCTGTTTGCTCTTGTAGTCCTTCCAGAACAGTATCTTCAACGCCCAAATAATGTCTTTAGATGTTCATTACTGATGTATAATATTTTTTCTTCAAATTAGCTGTATTTCTAAACATATCCTTTATGACACCACATCATTATATTTTCCCACAGCTGCCTACAAGCAGAAATCCCACTTTTCAGATGAACTCCTATGGATTAAAAGAGGTTCTTGTAGTTATTTCTTAGGCTGTTGATCTGGCCTTTCTCCACCTCCTTCCACCTATATGCTCCAGAGTAATTATGTTGTTCAGATAGAAGACTAGATCAGACCAGGCCAGCAACAACATGAGTAACTTTGTGAGACCCTTACTCCTGTGAAAAGTCTCTGTCCTTCCAAAGATAGTTGTTCAGATCAGGAGCTTCTTAAAGAAGGACCTGGTCTTCCTGCATGCTTACTTAGCCCACTGGACACTCATCATGCCCGGGACCTGGAGGATATCTTCTGCCCAAGGGGTAGCTGAAACATCACTGAGGACCAAAACTGTCTTCCTAGTCTTCTGCCATGGCTCCTGTTCCTAATTCAACATGGATCATGCAGTGCGATGCAGGCTTCGCCGGCCCAAGTGGAAAGGGAAGCAGGGACTGTGTTTCAATCTAAGCAGACATGCCTTGCTTTATTGTGCCACACTCCAACACTAGCCATTTCCCAGCCTTGGTGGTCTGTGCTGGATTCAATCTGAAAGGTCAGACGGAGAGGGGAGGCCAGGTGGCCACAGAGACCCAGCGTGTCGGAACACTATGTTTAATTACACACAAATTTACTGCAGCATGTCAGAAGGGAGGCAGGGAGCTTGTCCCATGGAAAGGTCATGCATTGTGTGGTGACTTTACCTAAATTACACTAGGAGGAATGGAAGCGAGTCCTTGACCTTGTATAATGAATATACAGCCAGACCCCAGCGGACACGGTGCATTCATGTGTTTGGTTCATCTTAACTTTAACTCCTTCTCTTGCTTCTCTAGACAAAGCAAAAGTAAATTTTTGTCCACACTTACTGAAATGCCCTAGATTTTGCTTTTCCCAAGAACTGATAATATTTTTAAAATACAAGACACTCTATAGATAAGAATGCACAAAAAAAACCCAGGGCAGTTTTCTGCCTCACAAAGCAATCTCTCTATGTATATAAAATGGGCATCTGGAAGAAACCAGGAAACCCCATCCAAAGAAAAGCTGAAACAGTTTGAGTGCATAATTTGCTCTTTCAGGGTAATTTGATGGGTTTTTATTCTCTTGGAATTTTATGTTCTCCAGCCTTGTATCTGTAGAGATCCCTTATTTTTTTTTTTTTTTTTTAATATAATTTTCTTGGTAGAATAATATGAACAAGGAAGAGTTTTTTTGTTTGTTTGTTTGGGTTTTTTTTACCTTTTAAATTTATTTAGCATGGTTTAGCTTTTAGTTTTTTATTTGGTTTGGGTGGTTTTTTCTGATGGAGTATAAGGTGGGACGAGGGAGAAAGGATAATTCTTTTGGCTGTTACTATTTATCTGTAGTTTGGCAGCAGCCACTGTTAGTCACCAAGATGAAGATCTCGCTGTACCAAGTGCTGTGCATACACTACATAGTCTCCACTGCAAAGACTGCCCAATTGCAAGTAAAACTAACAAGAATTAAGGCAGTAAAATAAGAACAGAAGCTGGGAGAAATGAAGTTATTTTCCCAAGATTACAGTTGATTACTGACAAACCACTGACAAGTAGTTGTTCTACTACTGCCTTAAAACAATGAGTTTTATATTATTATTTGGCAGCTTGGCCTCCTGAGATATTCTTTTGGTTTCCTTCAATGAGAAATGACAAAATGATAGCGATGGTGACACTTCCTACTGGCATATTTCTGTATTCTACCAAAGTACTGGTGTTTACTCTGTAGAAAGTGAGTGACCTGTCACTTATAAATGAAAGTATTCAGGACCAGTGAGAAATTTATTTCTGTGTGTTTGAACTTACTCCTTCCATGAACAAATGCAAATATAACTAATTTCCTCAGTCTCTTTCCTGATTAACTACAGGAATTTAGGTAACTCCATAAAGAGAAGTGATAGCATGAGAAGGAAAGATTGCACAAGGAGTTCAGAATGAATTACACAGTAAGGAAAAATAAAACAAGTAGTAGTAAAAAAAAAAAAAAATATAGATAGATATTTAGATATTTAGATAGATATTTAGATATTTAGATAGATAGATGACAGATAGATATTTAGATAGATGATAGATAGATAGATAGATAGATAGATAGATAGATAGATAGATAGATAGATAGATAGATAGATTTGAAGACTATATATCTATCGAAAGTTGTCCCTAAGCATCATTACATAGGCCAGGAACTATCATAGCTGAGACTCAAAGCTTTTTGCTTGCTTTGAAATAACAGCAAATTAAGCAGTATACTTTTGGGGACAGTAGTGCATTAGCTGAAGGTTGGACTATGTGACTTGCAGTTTCTTTTTCTTGAGATTACTTCTGACTCTATGCGGTCAATTTTGTTTAGTTTTGTGGGGTTTCAGCATTTTCCTGCCCTGCAGATTTTAAGAGGCCTGGGAGATTATCAGCAGATCACTTCAATACAACTGAACACCAACTCAGTGAGAGAAAGTACATTTTCCAGTGTAATCACAAAAAAGACATGTGCCTATCGAGATGGTATATGAATGAACCAGCCATGTGTGTTATGAGGCTGTGAAATGGTAACAAAACATGTGGAGGTCAAGATCACAGTTCAGACACCTCTTTGTTGAGGGTATATAATGGACAGATAACTCCAGCATCACAATATTTGTTAATGTCCAGATTCATTCCTCCTAACTGAGAAGTCTTCACACTCTCGGAGGTCAATTCAGACCGTGGACTGAATAGGTTCCTAGAGAGGCCTAATTATCACCCATCTCTTTCCATTTTCTATAAATATAAATGGTGAAGAATTGTCCTCTTTGATTAGGTGGGGCAAAACCAGTCAAACCCCTTCATTCTTCAAATACTGTCTAACACAACAGTGTGGTTTCTTAATCTGAACTTCTCAACACCAGCAAAAGTTCTGGTGAGTTATGGAAATGACATTCATCCATTTTATAGTGTGTGCATGGGGAAATAAATTAGAGAGACTGGTCTACAAATGCTCTGCCAGCATTAGGTATCCAGGTCCATGAGTTCTGCTCATACATATCCGTACACCAACAACATATGTTCCAGCTGAGCAGACATGACTCTCCAGTCTAACCACAGAAAAGGGTAGAAGTTAGTTTCACTGACCTAAGAAGATTTCAAAGTAAATTCTGTGCTGCTCTTCCTATCGATAGTTAGTTTATTTCAGCTAACTTGGCAGTCTGTGTGTCTAAGTTATATTTAAGAACTCATCAACAGAAAGAAATGTCATTTTAAGAGACATTCATATGGCCTCTCATTTATGACTTCCATGTATCCTTCATCTACCACTGCATGCACCGAACCACAGAAACACTATTTATTTCCTGAACACCAAGAGAGTTTGACTTCACCCTCTTTCTATAGGTCATCTGCAAACCTTTTGGCATCTCAATAATTACACTGGTCACTCACAACCCTTCTCATTCCCTTCCAATCTCACTTCTCTCAGCAAGGAAATCACCAGAAGTAGTCCTTGCACCTTCTTACTTGGCTCAGGTCACAAGTTTGAGTTCATGGCAATCTGAATCCACCACCCCCTCTCTCCCTGCAAGGCTGCCTGGGAAATATGATGGTCTGTCATGTACCTGTGCAGTGGTGGTAAGAACTGCCTGGGAGGGATGTCAGCCCTAGCCCCAGCTTGCAACAGTCAGGGGTAGATATGGTAAAGCCCGCTCTTTTTTGGGGGGTTGACGTATTTGGAAAAAAAAGCAAGAAGAAATCGAAGGTTCCTTACACAATTTGAAAGTTACAGTCTGAAGGTTAAAAATAAAACCAAACCAAAACAAAAAAACCCCAAACCTATAAAAGAAAGTAAAGCACAGAAACAACAAAACCAAACGTGCACAAACATGCACACAAAATGATCCTCCAGCATAGAGTCAAAGCTGAATTTAATATTGAGGACTTTTTTTTTCTCCTTTTAAACTGAAACCTCTGTAATTGCCTAGGTTCGTAGGAATGTAAATTACTCTTTTTGGTCTCTATG
The DNA here is from genome assembly GCA_027574665.1 of Rhynochetos jubatus. Lineage (NCBI taxonomy): Eukaryota > Metazoa > Chordata > Aves > Eurypygiformes > Rhynochetidae > Rhynochetos > Rhynochetos jubatus. The sequence goes on along the minus strand of CM050690.1, from coordinate 76,075,343 downwards.
TGGGGAGCAAGGAGATGAATGGGAGTCTAAATTGGTTTTGCTTCCTGTTCCCTGTAGTGGATGCAGGATTAGTCCACTGTGCCTCTTTGCCCTTCCATTTCCTTGAAGACATGGGGAAACCTTCATTTTGCCAGGAGTTACTTACTCATTAAAATGAATCAAACAAGCCAGATTGTAGCAGGCATTTGAAAACCTGCTATCTGTCAAGAATTTTAAATTTAAAATTAACATTGAGTCCTCCTTTAAGACAAAAACCTTGACCTTAAGTTGCGTAGTGATTGGCAAGTACTCCCCATCCCCTGACTCAATTAACATTTAAATGCCATTTTGTGTGAATATGAGTGGCGCCTTTGGAACAAACAAATTACTAATGTCTTCCTACAGGAATGGAGCATCAGAAGTGCCTTATTAATTTGATGTCTAATTGAAAATCCCTTCCTTATTCTGGAGACGTCTATGTGGCCTAGGGAAAGTAGCCAAGGGGTACCTCTTGGTCCTATCCCTGTTAGCCTATTCTTCCTTTATTTGTATTTCTGGGCATGCTCTGCAGAGGGAGAAAGAGGAACACAGGGGAAAACTTGTCTTATATGAGGAAATGTACATGTTTTGTGTTTGATTATTCTGGGAATGATCAATAAGAAACAACTTATGACCATTAAGCTTTACTACCTATAGTACAATACACAAATGCTGTACCAATGAATAAACAGAGTTATTGAGAAGTCCAAGTCTTTAATGAAAATTAACAGAACAGGTTAAGCTGGAAGCTGAACTCAGAAGTTCTGATGTTTGGATTGTTGAGCACTTGGCGTGCTGATGTTTTAGGAGATGAACAATTCACAGCTCTATACCAGTAACCATACCATGTGTTCAGCTCATCCTAAATAGTGTTTTCAGGACCTCACACATCTATTTGTAGCTCATGCAGGTTACAGCCTACATGGTGAGTACACCTTCCAGGTCCCCCTACTCTACATGACCCACAGAGAATAGATTCACTCTGGTTTATAATCCGAAGTTTGCAGGTTAGCCTACCAGTGACATGTTCCTGCTTTGTGTTTCAACAAGATATCTGTGGGCCTGTGCACTTGGCAGGCAAGAGGATAGAAGAGAATGCTTCCCCAGCCAGCACATTTATCTGCCAGTGCTAATTGTGCAAATGGGGAGAAATTTGTTAGATGCAAAGGTGCTGCTCAGAGAACAGCAGAATTTGCTGCTATATTGAATAAATAAATATACATATGCAAATTATAAATGGACTGCTTTTTCTTTTTTTTTTTTTTTTTTCCTAGGATAATGTCCACCATCTCCTTCAAATTATGTCAATTTGACATTGTAAATTTGCAAGGTACACACAGGAATCTTGATAAACCAAACCTGGCACTCATTGTGTTTGGAGTGTTTTCCCCCATCTCATTAACTCTGTCAGCTAATTGTTGTTCAGCCACTTTACCATATTCTATATTTAAATTTTGAATAAGAAAAGATGAGATTTTATTTAATTATTCCCTTGTCCCATCTTTTCTTACTAGAACTCCCATTACAGTCTGTCTATATGGACATTCTACCCATCATCTGTAGCTGAAGAGATTTTCAGATATATACATTTCAGCTAATCAGCATGGGCTTCTGTTACAGTCAGTAGGGAAAAGCACACTCTTTTATGATGTAATTCCTCTCATGTTAATGTTGAAATCTAAAATCAGTCAAATGAATTGTGTCCCAAAAGCACCTATTTCTCTTTGTTGATTACAGAGAAAATCAAAAGTGACTAGCTCAGATGGACTCATCTATGTTCAATGACCACATCTGGCTGGATAAACTTAAACTCACTCTGGCCTCCTACAGGAGAAATGTCCTAGAGGCACCAAACCAAAACTGTTCTCTCTCACTCTTCAGTGGCATTCCTTAGCTTATTGCAGCACTGTGATACTCATGGCATTAAAGGTTCCTGTGTATTTAGAGATTAATGAAGGTGCAGTTGCATCTGCATATGAAAAATCACGTACATATGTTCTAGGTACCTCTGACTTCAGCTTTACTAAAAAGAGTTGGGGATGTTTTGTTTGAGTGTGCCCTCATCTTGGAAAGATATAAATTGGACTGTGTGGTAAGAGTATGATCATCATATTAGTGTTCAACCTCCCACCCCTGCGAGGAAAAGGATTCTTGCTCCAAAAAAATATTTAATGTCCAGTTATCTTCTTCATACCTTTAAGTAGTAGTGTGAAGAAAAGCGCCTCCTGACCTGAGTGTTATGCAAAAGACTTAGGGGAAAACTTACAAGACTTCTAGCTCAGTCAGACTGCAACATTTTTTTGTACAAAGTAAGCATCACATCTTTACAAGTATTCAGTCTTTCAAGCTGTCTCAGATTTTTGCCCATGTTGGGGAAAAAAAAAAAAAAAGCAAGCAAGCATGAACTGTACATGTAGCAATCCATGTCCATCTGGATTATGTGATGTTAAAGTGAAGGAAGAGTTCAGCTGCCTGACTTCAACACATGACTTTTATTTGCAAGTGTTGAAGAAAATACTAGTATCTGAGCACTTTGGGTGTTGACCTGTCATCTGTTATATATTTTTTGTGAAATCCTGGGTTTAGGATTTTTCCCACAGAGGTGAGAAATTAGTGAACAGAATGCCGGTGGCCTGGTAAAAGGTGTGAGGTTAATGCAGTTAATCACCTATTCTGCTTTTCATTGTGTGGTTGTGTAATTTATAAGATCACTTCTGTAAATCTATTGACAAACATGCATGCCATTGGTGCCAAAGACCCACTGAACTTGGACAACAGAAACCTGAAAATGATGTTCTTATAAAGTTGGCTTTTTATAAGATGGATATACATTATATGACTTATCATGCTAAGGGATGTTGACTTAACCTTTTAAGTAAAATGTAAACATAAAGAGATTTCTTTGAGTTGTGTGGAGAGGCTTATCATGAGTCCAATAACATGGCTGTGAACAGCCCCATTCTGGAGATATCAGCAGTCTCGACATTACTGAAGAAGGAACTGGGAGGACTGATTGGATGATGCGATTTTGCCAATTGTTTTCTCTTATGTATTTCCTCTTGATCTATCTGATTGAGTATTCAAGATGCGAGATAAAAAGGCTTTTTTTTATTTCCTATGGCAGTTACAACCTAATATGCTTTTCATTTAAGAAAATTCTTCTGGGTATTCATCTCCTTCTTTTATTTTTCTTTCTATACTTGTGTGTAACTCTATCAGCAGATGTTTTGTTCAAAAGTAATGGCATTTTGGAATCTGGGGCAGTATTTTCCTCTTGCTGCATGGTCAGCCAGTAGTAAAAAGATCTTGAACAGATCACTGGCTTCCTTTAAGATTTTATCTTTCATCAGTTTCCAAAGGAAAGTGAGAGTAAGCCAGAAGTCTGAATGGGAAGTGTCTTTATGAACTTGGATGCTGTGGCTTCATCTGTCTGTGCAACAGCCCATTTTGAAGGACTGCCAGTGTATGGGGAACAGCACAGGAAAATACAAAGCAAATCAGAAAACAGCACATTCTGTTCTTTCATTCTCTTTTCAAGAAAAATGTATTTTTCCTACACAAAAGATGGGCAATGATATTAAGGATTCCTTTTTTACCAAAAAAGGGAGAAAGAATGAACTCAGAATTATCTTCTTCAAAACCGAAAAGTTTCCAAAAATTATTTAAGTGATATTTAACTTTATTTTTAAAAATTGTTGTACAAATAGAAACGTGATGGGGGGGGGAAAATATAAACTCTTGGGAAAATAAGGAGGGTCCTCTGTCTCTGAAGGTTTACTTCAAATAAATAAACAGTGCAATTTCTATCACACCTATTAGCATTCTTGTGTTTGTTTTTCTTAGAAACTTCACAAATAGTTTAAATTTTCATAGAAGATGAAAATAAAAGAAGGTAGTGGTGTGTGCTATGAAATAGAGGGCAGAAGCTTGGGTGTGCACATCTCTGCAGTGGGAAGAGGCAGAAAGATCAGGAAGGGGTTTTGAAATGAGTCTGCTTTTATTCAATCACTTGCCCAGCATCTTTCTTAGTGCTTCAGAAAGCTTTCAATAAAAAATAAAATGCATAATAAAATACAGACTCACAACAAATTTTAAATGACCATCCCAGGACAAACCCATAAATAAAAGGTTCAGCTAGTGAGACACCCACAAAATACATTTTCAAAAGCCTTTTAAACTGATTACAGAAGTTGACTTCATGTATATTGATAGTGAAGAGTACATTTTCCTACAAAGAGCAGGCAGACAAGGAACAGTATACCAAAGGTAACTCAGACTGCAGTTTTGTGAGGCTATAAAACCAGCCCTCCTAACAGGTTGTTCTTAGAAGTAGACTGTCATTAAATCTTAAAGAAAGATTTAGATATGTGTTTTTATTCTTTCTTCCTCCTCTATCTGTTTTAATTAAAAAAAAAAAAAAAAATACAATCCTCAGTGTAATAGCTCATCTATCTGCAAAATAAAACAAAATTTATTCTGTAAGCCATTCACATGTGAACCTGGAATTCCTCTGCCTTTGTGTATGATGATTAGATTTTCAGATGTCTAAAAAGATGCATGCAGTGTCTTGTGGCCAAGTAGTTGATAAGGACCCTCACTATTGTGAATTCTCTGGTGCCTAATAAGATTGAGCTACTAACATAACCCTTCCCATCAGTGACAGTTCTAACTTGTGTTTTGTTGTGCCTTTTTTTTTTCCTGTCCTGATGTATGTTTAGCTGAACCATGCAGTAATGTAATCAGGAAAGTCAGACTAACACACACATGACTAGATCACATCAGCTTCATTTCTTTAGAAAAACAAATCCTACTTACTAAAGTAGACCTCTAGGACTATAATTTTGTCCAAGACCCAAAGATTTTATTACTTCTTGGCTCTAAATCTGTCTCATGTTTTAGAGAAGATTGATTAGACATTTTTAAATCCTTTAAAATGAAAATATTACATTTTTAATGAAGAATAAGGATAGCATTAGAGTATTTCTTCATATTGTTATCAAAAAGTGTCTCAATACCACCAAATATAGTATATTCATACCACCAGTATAAAAGTATTTCTTGTGTACATAGGTGGGGAGGGATTAGGTAAGATGTGGGTCTCTGTCTTTATCCCACTTGTTAAATTCTTGCTCCCACCCCATCTGATTTTGATGTGGTGATGAGGGTAGACCTCATATTACTAAAAATGAGATTTTTGGCAATCACATAGCATTAAGTCATGTTAGGTTTCTTTCTTTGTTTTTCATGGGCCCAGCATGCAGGATGGATATGGGAATGCAGCGAATCATAGAGTCAGAATAGTTTAGGTTGGCAAAGACATTTATGACCATTAAGTCCAACCATTAACCCAGCACTATCAAGTTAACCACTAAACCATGTCCCTAAGCACCACAGCTACACGTCTCCTAAATACCTCCAGGGATGGTGACTCCACCACCTCCCTGGGCAGCCCCTTCCAATGCCTGACAGCTCTTTCTGGGAAGAAATTTTTTCTAATTTCCAGTCTAAACTTCTGGCACAACTTGAGGCTGTTTTCTCTTGTCCTATCACTTGTCACTTGCAAGAAGAGTCCAACCCCCACCTCTCTGCACCCTTCTTCCAGGGAGTTGTAGAGAGTGATCAGGTTTCTCCTGAGACTCCTCTTCTCCAGGCTGAACACACCCAGCTCCCTCAGACACTCCTCACAGGACTTGTGCTCCAGACCCTTCCCCAGCTCCGTTCCCTTCTCTGGACAAGCTTCAGCTCCTCAGTGTCTTTTGTGCAGTGAGGGGCCCAAAACTGACCACACGAATTGCGGTGTGACCTCACCAGTGTCCAGTACAGGGGGACAATCCCTGCCCTAGTCCTGCTGGCCACACTGTTCCTGATGCAGGCCAGGATGCCAGTGGCCTTCTTGGCCACCTGGGCACACTGCTGACTTATATTCAGACTCTCTACCAACACCACTGAGTCCTTTTCCACCAGGCAGCTTTCCAGCCACTCATCCCCAAGGCTGTGGTGTTGCAGGGTGTTGTTGTGACCTAAGTGCAGGACTCAGCATCTGGCCTTGCTGAACCTCATACAATTGTCCTCAACCTATTAATCCATCCTGTCCAGATCCCTCTGTAGAGTCTTCCTGCTCTCAGGAATATCAACACTCCCGCCCATCTTTGTGTCAGCTACAAACTTACTGAGGATGCACTTGATCCCCTCATCCAGCTCATGGATAAAGTTATTAAACAGAACTGGCCCCAACACTGAGCCCCGGGGAACACCACTTGTGACCGTCTGCCAACAAGGTTTAACTCCGTTCACCACAATATTTTGGGCCCAGCCATCCAGCCAGATTTTTACGCAGCAATGAGTGCACCTATCCAAGCCATCAGCAGCCATTTTCTCCAGGACAATGCTGTGGAAAATGCTATAAAAGGCTTCACTAAAGTCTAGGTAAACAACACCCACAGCCTTTGCCTTGTCAGCTAAGAATCACCTTGTGTACATTGGTGTAGATGCACTTCAGTGGGGCTACTAAGCCTACCACCTTTTGCGAGGGAGAATGTTACTGGCTGTAGAGATACTACACCTCAGGAATCCTCTGAACTGAAAACGACTGGAATTTAGGAGAGTATTCAGGGTAAATGTAATCTTTATTACGTACATTTGCCCTAAGTACTGCACTACTGTTGCGGGCTAATCAGAGGAACTTTGTAGCCGGATGGACTTATTCTCTGATCCAATAGAGCTGCTCTTACTCCTTAAAAATATCTAATAACATTTGTCGTCACAAGACTCCTGTGGTAGAAGAATGGCATCCATCACCATAGAAAGGAGCTGAAGGGAAACCAGAGAAAGTTTCATCTCAAAAACACAAAGACAGTAGAGTTGCATGCAGTAGGTATGTCCATGATTGCTGAATGTCCCAGAATAAATGGCCCAAGTCCTCTAACTCAATGTTTCTACAATAATGTGGTAGAAACAGATGTATGCTAAAGATGTGATAGTGTTTCAAAAATCCTTATCTGTATCTTCATTTGCTTACTGGCTTTTGGTTATTCAAAGGGAGAGTGTGATTTTGATATGTGATGTGACTAGGTCCAGGTCTTATCCAATTGCACTGTAGCACACAAGACACTTGCACACCAAAGCACTCAAAATAGGAAATATGACAAGCACAGAATGGAAAACGTAAAGTGACTTGCCCACGAGCATCCCAGCAGTCTGTAGCAGAGTCATGGACTAACCCCTGCTTTCTTGCCCTACCTCTTGCTTCAGTCCATCACTTGCTTTGTTTTCATGTTTTTCTCTGGCCCTTCTTTCCCTGAGGGCAGAGAAATTTCCCAAGTCACTGGATCATTTTGTCAAGGGAGACAGATAGCTTTCCAGTTCCTCCTTCTCCCCACCCTCTTCCTCCCATTAGCCAATCCAATTATAGAAAATCAAATATCTTGCTAGAGACGGCCAAATTCAATTACACAGGTACTTCTGGGTAAATTTTGGCAGTGAATAGTTTTCTGGCTTTACCCAGACTTTTTTCTTTAATAAAATGCTCCCAGTTAGTCAATACATCTTGTTATAAAATAAAACAAAACCCCACATATACATGAGAGCATAGATAAGCAGAGAAGTATTCTTCAGACACTTTCTGGGTGTAGATTTTTCAGCTATCCCCAGGACCTCTATACTCTTTAGATATGACCTGTTAAATCCTGTCCACCTCCTTGTGATTGGATGTCAGGTTGGGAAGTCCTGTCTTTCAAAGCTGGGACTCAGCAGGCAAGTACTAAATTTGCATCTGTTCAAAATATGTTCCTCCTTCATCTGGAAAAATATAACATTTCATGTACAAGTACATTTTAAAAATAAGCTATTTCACCTGAAAACTGCTTTTTTTTTTTTTTTTTTTTAGTAAAGAATGTTGGAGCAACACCTGGTGGGAGTTGGAATGACTCAAACTCTCATTTACCTGTGTAAGCTCAACTCTGTCTTTAGGTTGCATCTCTTGTCTCCTTTGCTTTAAAAGGAGCAGTTCATCACCAGACATGAAGTCCATCTTGGGATCACTACCCACAGAGGAGAAAGGACACTTCTGACTATTGCCCACTATTTCATAGGCCCACATGAGAACAGACTTTATTGCAATATTTAGGTTCTTCTGTAAGAAATCTGGAGTGTAAAACCAAAATAATACCTTCCTTAGAAGACAGGTTCTTGTTTATAAGATTTTATTGATGGCCAAATTAATCGCTAGACAAATTAAAGGACATACTACAATAATAGAGTAAGCCTACAAAAATACAGTGCCTCAAAGAACAGTACCTCATATGATTGCTTTAGAGAACGCTGTACCAATCAACGAACTTGTACACATACTTCACAGATTTTGGGAAATGCAAACAGGCAACATTGGCCAAACTAACAAAACCTGCACTGTCTAGTGGTTATAAGATATTGCCTAAAAATATTTTATTGTGTCTTTAAAGCTTTTTGAAGCTTCATGGAGAAAAATACTGCCAGTATCCTCTCTTCCTGAGTCCTGTGGTTGTATTCTTGACCTTACACAATTCATCCAATAAAATGAGACACTGGGATGGCATTTGAAATGAGCCAGAGCTGATATCTCTCCTTATTCTCTTGGAAAATACTTCTTCTCTCTGAAAAACCTTGTATTATTCAAACAGGGTGTAAAGACAGTGGCCCAGCCAAAAAATATGCACTTAAGATGTCAAAAATATAGGATACTAACCGTGTCTCCTGGAAGCCTTCCAAGCTGGTTTAGTTACTAGAATTGTTTCATAAAGGAAATGGGTGCTAAATGTGAAAAGTGAAAATACATGGAAGGGCATTTTTCAGGCTGCTTTAACAATTACAGCCAGATAACACAAAATCGGTCATCCCCGACTGCAGTGAGTGAAGTCATTCTTCTCCCTTGTTTCTTCAAGGCAGGGCAGAGCTGCTGTGAGCTGTTACACAGGTTTCTCAGTCCTGCCTAAGTAAAAGCTGGTTTTTTGGGTTTGGTTTTTTTTTGGGTTTTTTGTTTTTTTTTTTTTTATATGTTGTTCCTAGTCTATGAAACCAAAATGTTGATAGTTTAGGAGGAGGAGGGAAAGAGGGAGAATGGGATTAGACTTCTATTAGGTAGCAAGAACATCCAGATTTACAACTATGAGGATTTAAGAAAAAAAACTCAGAGCTTCAGAGTGGATATAAGCTTTCTTGCTTCAGTGCCTAAACCAACTTTTAATTAATAGGGTTTAGGAAGACATTGTCCTTATGAGTATGTTATCCCCATAGCTGCCCACTGAAGGATGCCTTGCCTGTTGCAGAGGAGCAGATGGTATTGACCACTGTCTGAGACAGGCTATTGAACTAAGACTGACTGTTGATCTGGTCCACTATGTCTGTGCTTTACTAATCTAATCTCATCTCATCTGATCTTAAAACATTTTTCTTGTGTGTCTCAAAACCTCTCAGGTATATACATAAAATCTTTTTAAATAAACTCTTCAGTCCCATTTGAAAGCGGCCTTCCAATTTGAGACACTCTCATTTTATCAATTCAGCTATGAAATCTTCACCCTGAACAGTGATGTCATCTATTACAGGCATGACATTCCCATTTGGAATTGCTGGCTGTCTGATGTGGGGATTGATTACAAATGTTTCAATCTGTGAGGAAACCCTCCTATGGAATGGGGGCCAGAAGGGCATGTTTTGTCCAGGAAACGTGCAGCATGACACACAAGTGTGTTTCAGTGCTAGAGACTCAAGATGAGCCATCTGTGACTAGCTCTTTGAGGACACTGCAGGCTGTAGATGAGCGATCATCCCTTGGACACAAGATATAGAGTCTGTGACTCGTAGAGCCGGGTATAAATCATGCCATGACTTTTTTTTCCCTCTCCTACCAGTCAGAGAGTCAGTGTTTTAAAGAAGACTTTGTCATATTTAATAGTGCTGTCAACCTTGCAGTTTTGCTGGCCTGTTAATAAGAAATTCCAAAATGACACTATTAACCACTCTTCTCCCAGAACTGAGCAAAGCCAGCCAGTACAAAGTCTTACCCAAGATGGGATGAAAGCCTTCATGGTGCAAAAATGATAAGCTAAAGTCACCCCAGGGTAACTGCAAGAGATTTGGGAAGCAATTGCCGCCTACCTTGACAGCAGCACTTACAGGAGACTGAATTTTAACCCTTGTGAGCTGATATGGATTCTGAGGCAAACACAGGTTGAAGTCATTCACAAAGTAAATAATTTATTTTCTATATATTGCTGCTTCTTTTTTGTTTCCTCTGGGTGCCGTCGCTGTGTGAAGATTCACAGAGCCAGCAGGAAATAGCCTCTCAAAATGGAGCAAGCAAAGCCTTGAGGAACTTGATAGATAAAACTGTACTTATTTTTCCCCACTCTATTGAGAGTCTTTATCTGCAATAAAAGGTATGGCAGGAGTTCAGACAGACAAGACCAAAATAATATCAAACTCCTGCCTGAACAACTAAGTGATCTGCATAGTCAGAATCTATCTCCCATTTTGTGAAAAATAACTGTCTGAACAGATAACTTAGCTTTAACATTTGTTTTCAAAAAGCTATAGTGACGAGATAGTGGGTGTTTGCCTTGTGCCTACAGTCAGTTTCTGATGTGTTTGCTTATGCACTTGCACTCTGTTCACCAGGCCATCTAGTAATAGGGAAAATTAAAAGAATCCCTCTCTGTCCAGATGGTCCAAAAGGCAACTCACAGCTGGTTGGAGTCAAAAGGTTTGGGGCAGTTGTTTTTGTTAAACCATTCACTCTCAAACATAGATTCTCCTTCAAACTCATCTGCTTCAGTCTTTTGACATAGATGATTTGATCTTACGTGAAAAAATGTCTCTGTTGAGAGATAAAGGTGTTTTGGGAATCACAAGCACCTAAACAAGTGATTTCAACTTCCATGGGGTCCTTCTGATGTCAGCTTTATTTTTTATTCATCACGGTGTTGACCTGGTTAATTGTGCATTGAAAACAGCACCGTTTGCACCATTAACATTGGGCTCATCTGTTCTATCAACAGAGGAACATAGCTCAAATGGATGTAAAACACCTTTCAGCTGAAACTTGCCATGTGAGGTCTGGTTCCAAAATAGATTGTCCTCCCCATAGTTTGAAGAATAAAAGAGTGAAAAAGAAAAGAACAGTTTCCCCTTTGCAAAAGCATAGAGCAACTCACAATACCAATAATAAGTACATGAAAAGGGGAGAGTGAAATTTTGCTGGTGTTCAGATAATTCAACAAACGTTTGATCCAGCATTCACTGAAGTCAGCAGGATTCTTTCCATTCCCTCCCTTGTCCAATTGCAGCATCATTAGCCACATTACTTCTAACTGTTGGTCATCTACATCTAGTATTGCCCTCTCAATTGCAGCAAATAAAAATAGAAAATTAGAGAACTCAGCTTTCCACATCAGCACCTGAGGAACGGAATTGAGTGAAATTTCCACCTCACTCACCCAATTATCTTCATGCCTCGATGCATAAGGTTTTGAGTACCTTTCCTTCAGTTCAGGAAGTATTATTTGCTCTACAGCATTTGCCAGGTGATGCTGTGAATGGTACATCTTCATAGGCAAATTGCATGGTGTGTTGTTCCTGAAGCTGTAACCTTTGCATGTCCTGTCTTTTTGCCGCTTCATATTTGCAATATTAGCATTACATTAACATAGGGACAGGGTGTTTAACATGAGTATGCGGTCCTTTGCAAAGCACTTCAGGATCCTTCTGGATGAAAGCTACTATACAAATGTCAGTCATTATTGCTATCATTATTATCCTTGTAAGTCCACAAAGAGACAAACAGATGTGTTAGGATAACACTGGGGGTAGGATTTCAAAGCCAAAGAAGAGTTGAGTTGTATATGAGTGCCATGGATACACAGTTTGTAACAGTCCTAATGAAGGGTGGGTGTCAGGAGGATGGGTCCAGGCTCTTCTCAGTGGTGTCCAGTGACAGGACTAGGGGAAATAGCTATAAGCCAGAAAACAGAAGGTTCAACCTGAACATGAGGAAACACTTCTTCACTGTTAGGGTGACAGAGCACTGGAACAGGCTGCTCAGAGAGGTGGTTGAGTCTCCTTCTCTCAAGACTTTCAATAGCTGCCTGGACTTGTTCCTGTGTGATCTGCTCTAGGTGATCCTGCTCTGGCAGGGGGTTTGGACTAGATGATCTTTAGAGGTCCATTCCAACCCCTAACACCCTCTGAATTTGTGAATTACTCAGCATGGAGTGCTTTGGTCTTGTCCAGAGGAAGGCTACTTTCAGAACTACAACTCCAGTCCTTAAACCAGTGTATTTAGGTAATGCCAGATAATTTCATCATCCTTCTTTCCTCCCATGAAGGATGACTCATATTAAGATATGTGGTAGGGAATGCTGGGTGAAGCGATGGGAGGAAGATTTGTGGAAGTCCTGGAAGGCTGCAGCTGGATCAGGATTTGCAGCAGGTTTTAACCTTGTTGCATGGCATGCATATTCCAGGATAGCACTGGAAATGCTCACTTCCTCCATAATTCTGTGCAAATTCATCACAGGGCAAAACCTTTCCTCTGGGTAGGTGAGAAAAGGAAATCAAGATGTCTTCCTGGCATTTTGAGAGATAGTGTGAGTGTCAGAATAGACTATCATTTGCTGGCCTCACAGAAAGGTTATAAACATTACCATTATACATTACCAATCTTCCCTGTTTGAGCCTTCTGTCCCCACCACTGTTGTATAAGGGATTACAGCTGTTCTCATCTGTATGAAAAAAATGTTTTGTTTAGGTGAACTTTAAATCAAATACATTGCTAGTGATATTCCTATTTAGGACTGGGATTTGGGAGATGTGGTTTATTTTGTTTTACTTTTATTTTTTTTTTTTTAATATTTATTGTTCTGCCCATGGATCATTTCACAAACAGTTAAGTCAAAACCATTTCTGAGGGTTCTGCAATGAAAAGATTCCTGTTGTGGAACCATGCCCCAATTAGGGCACAGAAATATAGCCCTGAATTGTGAGTACTTCTATGAATGGTACAGTTTTTGCTTTTAATATTGCAATTTCGTGCCACAGTCTTTCTTTCTTTTGGCAAAGCTAAAAGCCAAGGGTTTGGCTCACATCAGACATGACATTTTAAAATGTAATTATAAAGTAATTGACTGCAACCAGAAGTTATTGTTAGGAGGTTGCATGGCTGAAATGGAAATGACCATAAAGCTTACTTACCTACATACCTACCTAGGTATGCATGGATCCAAGGCACATTTTATGACATAATAGTCTGTAATGATATACCAGACCAGATTTTGGTATGTCAGAACCTGGTTTTGACAACAGTAACAGAAACAGCTACTGTCCTAGTTATATATGTTAGTATTCAGGCACCTAATTCCAAACAAAATTAGCCCTCGACCTGGATTTTAAAACACTTAATTTTAGTTGATTTTGTTAAGAAACAGGAGTTATGCAATCAGCCTCTTTGTGTTCCTGTCCATCTGTTCCTCCTCCTCAGGAACCATGGAACCACTGAAATTTGTCTGATCTGTGGCATATTTGGGGTCTCCAGTTAGGTCTTGGATTTTTAAGTTGGTGCAGCTAAAGCAATGTGAAACTTGGCCCTTCTGAGTAACTTGGCTTGTTTCTTAGTTTAAAAGAGTATTTAAACTAACATAAATCATGTTGTATTCTATGTGCTAATGAAATGACAGATGATACAAAAATCCTGCTGCTTTGCTGGACAGGAACATCTCAGACTACATTCCTCACAACCTACTCTAAAGAAAGACCATTTGGGGTGAGTGGTGTCCATGAAATTAGCCACGCTGAGGTAAATCAAGTCTAAATATAGGGCATACACCCATTTCTTAAGCTTACCAGGAATTTCCTGCCCTTTTCACTAAATCAAGAAAAATTAAGACCCACATGTATACCATACAATCAAAAGAAGGGGAAAGAACACAGTAACTTTTACTCTTGTTATTTTTTGTGTTAATCTACCTGTCTATATGCTATTTTCTTATAATGAGGGTGAAAGTCATTTGAGACAGGAATTATCCTTTTTTTGCTTTCTTTAAGTGCTGATTATAAAGGGGTTTTGGTTCATGTCTGGAGCTCTATGTGTTCTTTTGATACTTTTTTTTTAACTAAATAATTGACATTTTTTTAGCCAGTCTAAATTAACACTATGGCCCTTAGTTTTCCAGTCTGTAAGAAAAAGCTAATAAATATCTCCCACTCACAGAACTCCTAGTCAGAATTAACATTTTTACCACTACTTTGCAAATAGAAAAGCCCTTTGCAAGTGCAAAGCAATTATTGAAGATGCATTTACAGATATGTGATGATAGACAACTGTACACAAAAATCCAGCTGTAAATCCTAAACACAATTATTTAGCAATAGCATACTTCTTTAGTAAGCTTTATGGATTAAGGGACCAAAAGGGATTTGGATTTGGAAGGGATCAAGCCCCTCCAATGTTCCTATTGGCCACGAATTTCCAATATAATCCCACTATCATCATTGTATTTTCATGTTGAGCTTGAAAAACAACATTAATTTTCCCATCTCTTCAAAGATTGCTGGACTGCAAAGTTGTTGACTACAATTCAGATGTTAATTGAGGAACTGGAAGATGAGTGTGGGGTTTTTTGCAATGGAATATTTTGCTGGGGAAAAGAGGTGGCAAAGGATGTTTTTGACAAATAGATGCCAATTTAATGCTGTTTCATACACTATTCCTACTCTCCCCCTGCAGGGGCTTCCTTTTACAGTCCCACAATGTGCTAGTTTCCAGAGGCTATGCCTCTGATTATCTCAAAGTTGACAGCATTTCAAACAGTCAGCAACCCTGTTTTAAACTAAGCTGTGGTGATTGGTTGAAAAAGACAGCCTGAAGGCCTCCTAATCCAGGAAGCCACTTACACATATGACTTCCCCATACCCTCACTTCTTCAGACCCACTCAATACCAGTTTCTACCACGATAGTGCCCTTGGGAAATCAAACAATTAATAATGGCTGAGAAAAAATGTGAAGTTAATTGATGCTTGTTTTATTATTCAATGAAAACTGTAGTTGCCCATGTTAGATCTGCAATAGTATTTCTCTTCTTGTGTCTTCCCTTTTGGCATTCTCTTTGGGTCACAGAGAGTGATTCTCTTATGTATTTGGTAAGTCTCTGGTCTAAATTAACACTTCTGTTGGGAAAACAAGAGCTTTCCTCCTAATACAAATTTTTTCTTAATATCTCGAACATGCCTTGTAGAAAATTAAAGTTGATTTAAAGACTTAGAAAGTTGACTCATGGCTGAAATAAACTATACTGTCATTTTAGACTTAGTTTGTCTAGTATGACACTTTTTGGTGTCTTTACGTCCTGAACGAAAATGCCCTCTGCCATCAGAACTTTTTATTCTAATAGGTAATAATGAAGGGCAACAGGCTTTGCTTAACCTTTCTTTGTAGAATCTACATTTGTAAAATCCCTAAATCCATTCCTTAAAAAATGGTTTTGGTTCCCAACTCATTTTTTTAACCATTTGAGATCCATCATTTTTTATCAGTATTCAGTTTGGAAACTAAACAGTAGGAAAAAACATTGTTTTGAAGTGATACCCTCAGTAAAGCCATATCGATATCTCATATTTGCTGCTTTTTCCTCATTAAGCCTTCACTTCTGCAACTCACAATCCCCTTGATCCAAGGACTCATACAGGGAATTGTCTAGCCTAGAAGTACGACTTGAATTCTTTGGGTGTGTTCCTGCTGTTGTGCTCTGGATATGTAGTCTTGCTTTCTTTCTGTTATAGTTATGGGATTGCCTGTAGGGGAGCAAGGGAAGCTGAATGCAGGACCTTCAGGAAGAAAGGAGCATTTGAAGGAGCAGAACAAGGAGACAGGATGTTCCAAGTATAACAGGGACATAAAAAGGAATGAAACATTATTTTGGACAAGCAGAAAAGGGGAGGGAAGACACAAATGTTGAGTTGTTGGCAAGCACTAAATCAAGAAGGGGGGCCTTGAAGTCAAGGGCAATGCCTTCCATTATATCAATACAATTAATGGCATCCTTATGTTCAGTTATTTGCATTAACAGCAGAGTTAATGCCGGCAGAGATCAATGCCGAGATTAGTGATGTCCGAATCAACATGCTTTTAAGCAAATTATTTCCACTGTCTGGGTCCCTTCCCTAGTTAGTAGTATGAATCTTTGGTGGTGTCTGCAGCTCCATCAGCAGATGCTTCTTAAAGACTGCTGTCTCTTAAATATAGTCATCCTAACAATAGTAACACTTGCAGAGTAAGCGGGAATATCAGGTCAATAGATCCACTCACTGTGTGTGACTTGTATATCAGCAATGATGATGGCCAGAAGCAAACACTTCCTTTTGCATTAGTTATTAATATTACTATTATGATTGAGAATATTTTCATTTCCTTTTTTTGCTTGACTTTGTCACACAATCCGATCTGCTTATTTCTTTCTACCAAAAGGACGCTGCTGCCTGATAGTATCAAACCTAAATAAATAAATTACATAAAATCCCATGAACCACCTCCATCATATTGTAAAGACAAAGCAATCAGGTAGTTGTAGTCGGTAGTAGCTCCATAACACGATAATGTGCTTCCTACCAACAGGAGGCCTGGGAGGTCAGGGCCTTCAGGAGGAACTCTGAAAATATGTTTTGGTGAGAAACTGGTGAGAATAAAGCTAAATCTGGCTGTCTTAAGGTATCCCAAGAACATCTTAAGGAAAATAACCTTGAGATCAGTCATCCAAAGTGTTCTGCATGCCACACAGAGTGAAAATTATTAGTCTTACATACCTGACTGAGTATTGATCCTCATTCAGTTATTCCTACATATTCTTCTCTTCCTTCAGGCCCTGTTGTAGAACTTAGAAATTCTCCAGACTTGTTTCTGCCCCTACAAATGTTGGGACTTGACAGGCATCTAGTGCCTTTTGGCATTCTGAACATATGCAATAACCATCAATGGTGCTTTCTACAGGTCCATAGAGACCACACCCAGATTACTCAATGTAGCCACTGGCAACTCTGGGCTGAAAAGATGTTGGCAAGGGCTGATCAAAGTAATTTTGACAATGTTTTTCTACTGAAAAATATGTTTGAAAAAAAATGCATCATTCTTCAGAGAGAAACCATCAGGGAAGTCTCTTAGATTCAAGCTTGAATTTCTTTTGAAATTAGTGACTGTGGGAGAGAGAGAACTCTGGAAAAACAAGTTTTCAGGGAAGTATCCAAACAATTCCTTTTTTGCTGATCAATCACCTATTCTCTAGCATTTCTTTCCCTCTTTTTTATTTTAATCATTACAGTAAATATATATACTTTGTGAACCTAAATTGCAGTTTACTAGCAACCCTGAAGTTAGAAAATTGGAGAGGATTCTTTAAAAAATACCTTCTTAAATACTGTTCTGTTGGAAAAGGTGAAAACAAAATGGTCTAAACTTCAGATCACTGGCCAGATAATTTTGCTGGGAATAATAGAATGAAGTTTTGGTGATATAGCAGATACCAAACAGATGTCCATAGTCATGGGCTTTCATATGAATGGGACAGAAGTGATATCAGTACACTTTCTGATGGCTGGATAGGTAGGTGGACCATGCTGTGTCATATTCTAGGTTATGAGATAGTATTAAGTAAGCATTTCACAAGGAAACATCTATTATAGTTAAATACTATGGCTTTAGCACCTGGAGGAACCGTGTAACCTACTTGGATTCTAATTTCTGCAATTTCTTGAGATACTGTTGTCTCCCTCACAACACAGCAAACTCTCCCACCCTACACATGATATTCCATGATGCCAAGACACAGTGTCAGTTAAGAAGATTGCTTTATTGCAATCCATTTCTTTCCTGGTAGCCCCCAAATCCTAGCTAGACTCTTAAAGAAAGCCAGGGAAAGGTGAAGAGAAAGTCTTTGTATTCTGGTTTAATTCAGGGCACCTGCTGTCTTCCTGGGTGCCAGAATTGTATAGCCTTGTTGGGACCCAGGCTGTAATAGCCTTGTGTCTGATAAATAGCAGCAGTAAACGTGCTACAGCAAAGGTTTTCTGTACTATAATAATTGTAGGTGCTGACTTGGTGCAATATATCTTTGCCAGCGTGTAGTGATAGAATAAATAGCTGGTTTTAACTATAGGATCAGGACAAGCTAATGCAGTGATTGAGGAAAAGTATCCAGCTAAACGTAGCCTGCCTTTGATGTGACATCCTTCCACACAGTCTTACCTGTGGTGGGGGATGATTGATGGACT
This sequence comes from Rhynochetos jubatus, assembly GCA_027574665.1. NCBI lineage: Eukaryota > Metazoa > Chordata > Aves > Eurypygiformes > Rhynochetidae > Rhynochetos > Rhynochetos jubatus. Next base: position 76,057,036 of record CM050690.1, on the reverse strand, counting down.
CCGGATGCGTTAGCACCCAGTGCTCTTCCTGCACCCTGATGGGGCAGGTTCATCGAAGGGTTGCATTTCCATGATGACTCCTAGGCAAAGAGGAGGAGACTGAGAAAGCAAATGTTGCAGGGAGCTGCTGAAGGGGAAACAAATCAAGGTCATGAGTTCACAGTCTTTGCAATCTGGTCAGTCTTTGTTGGCCAGGAGAAAATAAATGTGAGTTCGGCCCAGCTCCTGGCAAGATTTCCCTCCAACAGAAGAGTGCCAGAATGGTTGGTCACCATGTTGACAGTCCTGCAGAGGCCAGGATTGAGAGGGGTTTAGTATCTAATCTAATATCAACCTTTTTTTTCTGCCCACACTTTGAATATTTTATTTTGTTCAGGTGGTTGTAGGATATTTCACACAGTTGTTTTCTTCCCTACTGTATTTTTTTCTGGAAATAAAATAAACACAACCCCGAAGAAGATTGATACCATACCATTTTCTACCATCTTATTCATACCATCTTATTGATACCATACTTCAAAGGACAGTCATCAGGACAAAGTGGTGTCTGTGGGGAGGATCTCTTTTGGAGGGTCTGCTTAGGATATGAGATAAAGATTTTCCTTCATGGGTTCTGGAGTTTTTCAATTTCTTATGAAAGTCTTAGGTACATTAAGAATAACTCTAGCAAGGGACCTCTGGACACGGGCAAGTGGGAAATCCTTGCTTCATCTTGATTTTCACTGCAGCTAGGCAGGGTGAAATGGAGGCTAAGGAAGGCAAACTCTTTTGCCCTCAGCCATGTTGCCAGCCAGGACCTAGAACTTCCCACCACTCCCAGCACAATGTGGTGTTTACACTGCCCTGCTCTGCATACTGTTTTTCCTTCCATCCCACCTTTTTCTATGGCTTTGTCAGCTCTTGCTGCTTCTACTGAGAGTACACTTTTCATAATTTGTGTAATTTAGTTACTTGTAAAAGTGACATTCAGCAAGGAAAAAGAGGTAACCACAGAATCTCACTAAGGAGAGTTAGGGGTTTGGCACATTCACAGGGGAAAAAAAAAAAAAAAAACCAAAAAAAAAAAAAAAAACCCAAACTAAGCCAGCCAAACCAACAAACAAACAAACACCAACCCACTCCACCCCCACCCCCCAAACCCCCAAATCCTCCCCCAGAAAAGAAAAAAAAAAAAAAAAACAAACACCACCACCACAAAACCTAAATATTTCCTACTGAGTTCCTCTGTAAGTCATCAAAGCCTATGGATGAACCTAGGAATATTTTAAAAGGTAGGAAATTACTCTGGGTCAGGCTCAGACACTGCTACTTTACCCAAGAAGTCAAATTTTTCATTAATTTGATCCAAACAATGCAGCAATCAGGAATTTGAAGGGTATTTTAAATGTGACTGTTGATTCTTGGATGTGAATTCCTTCTTTACATACTGTATGTGGGGTGAGGGATCTCAACTGAGATACAGTTTCATGTTCATGATATGCACATGAGTCCAAAATAAATTCAGTGGTATCATGGTAGGGCTTTTTATGTAAGAACATGAACTATCCTGTGGAATCAGATTAAAGATTCACAGACTAGTGTCCTGTTTAACTGTGGCAAGTGGCACATGCTTACTGAAAAGATATCAAAAAGAAAGTGTAGCCTGACAGTGATGGCCCTGATTCATGAAACATCTGTATTTTGTAGAGTGCTATCACACTTCATCACACACAAAAATTAGGCATGTTGCCTAGGCTTGCTCCACAGGCACTGGAGAGAAAGTGACATCTCAAGAAGATGGCAGCTACCTTACCCTAGGATCTGTAACTTTTCCAGGCAAAAAGTATCTCATGCTTCAATTGAAGCCTCTTCATAACTGTTTCCTGAGCAAAGTACTTTACATATTCAGACTATTTTCATATGCTTACTCATTCTTTTCTTCTGCACTCTAAGCAGAAGCAATTCTTTTGACTGTTTCTTGTGACTGGTGGTTTCTCAGCCTCTAACCCTCCCTCCTCTGAATTCACTGATCCATCCACATATTTCTTCAAGTACTGTGCCCAAACCTCAGTTCAGCTGAGGCCTTTTCAGTGCAGAAGGACTGCAAAAACTATTCTCTGCTCTTTATCTCCCATAACAGAGTTATAGTCACTTGAGTTGAGGCACAGTGAACAGTGTTAATGCACTGCCCTATGCTTAAACACTGTGTCAGTGCCACTGGAAAATATTAAATATTTTGTTGTTTGTTCTTCTTGTTTTTCTTATCATACTGTATAATTTCAGCATGTTCTGTAGCCTAACAGAGCTTGCTTTAGATAATAAGATTAATGCAAGGCAGAAAACCTCTTGGATTGTTCCAATGTTCTTTTCTGGCTTTAGTTTTTTTGAACCATTTAATATATTTTCTTGTCTTTCTTATCCATACATATGTGTTGACGTATGTCATGCATGTTAACTTAGACATCTCTCTGTATCTTTATCCTTATAGCAATCCCTGCATGTGTTTCTGTGATTGTTTTTACACAAATCCATGTGTGTCTGGGTATTTGAAAAACATCTGTAAAGGTAACATGTGGAAGCATCCTGGTGTTTTCCTCTCATGGGATGAGGAGGTGGTGTTGGCTAGCCTGTTTCTGTCACAGGAGGGAAGGAGGGGAGCCAGGCACAGAGCCCTAAAAATCTGGTGTTTCTCTTTATCCTTGCAGGCAGCTGAGAGTGGCGGCTGCAGGATGAGTGTAACATCTCTCCAGCACACCAAAATCTCCCTAGATGAGAGCAGACAAGCTGAGGGGCAGAAGCTTTTAGCTGCCCCTAATGTGCTGCTCTGGGCAAACAACCAGACTTAGAGGTAGAGCCATCCCTGTATATACCTGTGAGTGTTTACGTGTAAGTTTCATCAGACTTCATGAGAACAATACTCCAGGACAAACGCGCAGGAGAACATCAGACACAAAAGCAGCCTAAATAGCAGGAAAATGGCCAGATCCTGCTGCATACCAGCCACATGTTGAAGCATCTCTAGCCTATGATGAGATCCATGAATTCCTGGGCTTTATTTACTTCCATGCTCCCTGTTCATATTCATGAGTTTTGTGGCTTTCAGCATAGTTCTAGTTGTCCCTCTTCTGTTCTCCTTTCCAAGGCTAGCTAACCACAGGTGTTCTGAATTCACAGATTTCTGTTTATTCATGAGCTTGAAAGAAAATGTTGGAAAACAAAAGCTGTTTCTGGCTCTGGACGGTGTCTCTGGTTGCCTGGTTTTTTTGGATTCCCTATCACCACCTCCACCCTGCTACTCCTCCCTCCCTGTTGGGAGTAAAATCTCTAAACATGGAGAAAAAATCAGCAACTGGGCACTTTCTCTCTGAATTTCACATGCTGATGCAGTTCTGTGTTAGCCAAATATAGCAACAAAAACAACAACAGAAAGAAAAAAAATGTTTGCTGCAAATCACTTGCCACTGATTCTTTCCCAAAGCAGTAGCATTTACTCTATGGTGTAGTGCAGCTGGCTGCTGGTCCCCTGTGGAGATCTGTGACTACGGTACCATTTAGAAACAATTTGGCTGATCCATCATATATATTTTTGGCAGATCTTTTCCCTCATTTCTTCTTTACTAAGAGATTATGACAAATGAGCCTCAGATACAGAGATCTGCTGCTGGTAATCATCTAGAGGATTATTTGGAGCCTAAACCATTGTAGATGTCCTACCTACCCTTTGAATGTCTGTCCCAAGTCTAGACAACCAGTGGCAGTCCTATTTGTAAACTGAGCTATACCTCCGTGCTTCTGCAATATACATAAAATACAGGCTCTGTTGAACTCAGCGGCAAAGTTCTGACAACAATCTATGCCCAGTGTCAAACTTGCTCATTCACGTGTTGATTCTCAAATTATCCAGATCCACGTTACATGATTTTGGTAACTTTCTTCCCGTTGAACCTGAGACACTGTATTTTATATGTGGGGCTAATATTAGGTTTCCCTACACTCCATGCAGAGAAAAGTCACTGCTGGTGACCTTCAGTCCCTTGATGATTTGATTGATTCTCAAGAGGTGCCATTATTTTTTCAGACAAATGACAAAGGAACCTGATACAACTAACTTAGTTGCCTTGCCTAATGAAAACTGGGATTAAATACAAATCCTTTGGGAAACACAAGGCTGTGCTCAACACTCTACATTTCATCTCCAGCTACCCATTGCTGTACTGTATCTTAATAGTACTAAGGTGGAAAAACTGCTCATCTAGAAGAACATGTGTTGCTGATTTAGAAGTTGATGGTCTTCCTGTTTGAGGACCTTTTCTTGTCCACTTACAGGTTGGTGGTTCACTGTGGGTCTCAGTCAAAAACAGATATATTGGTTTTAGGCTCTTAATCATGCTTACAAGCATTTAGATGCCACTCTGGTTCACAATTTGTCTGTGAGGAACTATTGTTCTACCTTAATTAGGTTAGCATGGTTCTAAGAGGGAAGACTTTTGCAGTTAGATCCCTGAGCTGAGTTTCAAGAAATCCATCTCCAATACCTATCTTTTCCATAGACAAAATAGCTGTTATACCTTCAGGAAGTTACTTAATCCCAATGCTAGGGCTCCTGTTACTTTCCATCCTTTCCTATCCATCACCTCTGCTTACACTATAAAGCCTTTAGGCAGCTTAAGTTTCCTGGTAGCACCAAAATACCAATCATAATAAATTATAATCAGGTAATCTGTATTCTCCAATATTACATTTAAATAAAAAACATTTATGTTTTTTTTCAGCTGCTTTTCAGTCACTGTTATCTTAACCACTTCAAGCTGAAATGGGAAATCTTACAGGATTGGATTCAATACACACAAACTTTAGATGTCTGGAAAACAGGTGCTGAGGCAAATCTGGTCATCTAGAACCTTTCTATAGTCAGTGAGAAAAGAGGTCCATAGCAGAAGAAAGTTCGTCTTCAATATCCTTGAGCTAGCTATGCCAAAAAGTAAAGAAATCTCTTTCTGGAGGTATGTGCTTCTCTATTTAATCATGGAAGGAGCTGGATTGATACAGTTGAACACAGTGCTATACTGTTAAAGATAGGGTTAACTGAGATGAAGTGAATCATATGCTGAATACATCCACTTTTTACTGTGTATACTGTGTATACTTTTTCAGTGCTCTGGATAAGCATGATACTGCTGCTTTTTTTGATGATTCAGTAGAATGTATTTTTCTTATTGATTGTCTTCTCTTTCCCATACAAGCCCAGGACAGCAGTGTTGGAAGTATCATTTTCTAAATGAGACTCCCTGAACAGGTGTTGTCATAATAGACACTAAGATACAGAAAAAAGCAGTAAAGGTGTCCTGTAGAGGTGGAACTGCCTCTGACTGTGCAATCATGAAGCACTTCTCATTCTGAACCTATCATGTATTTCGGGTGTGGTGATAGCCCAATATTTTGTTGCATTAACTTTTCTATTAAATGAAAACAGCCCACTTGTACATCTCTGTTTCCCCCTCAAAGATATTTCTGTTGATATGCTTGAAGCTTTAAGATTACATTGATCTTTCTAAAGGTTGAGAAATTAGCCCCTCCCTACCAAAGTCAAATTAAGGATATCTGCTGGTTTTGCTTCATGTCACACATCATGTGGTGATTCTTGAAGGTGTAGTCTATGAAATATAGTGACATGGTTATAAAAATATTGCAGAATATGCTTTAGACAAAGATACATTACCAAGAAGCTTGAATAACCTTTCATGAGAGAAAATGAGAAAAATTATTGCTAGGATTTTGATTTAAAATAACTACATTTTAAAGGTGGCAACATATGTATATACACATGCATAGCATTTTATATACAATTCTTTCAATGAACTCAGAAAGAAAAACAAGAAATATATTGTCCAAAAGCTACTGGCATTCAAGAGAAGCCATCTTACTTGAAAGCTACCTGTTTCAATGGGAATGAACCTGAACTTGTCAATTTAATGTTTTACTGTTGTTTTCTTTCTTTTCTTCTCATGTGTGTTTTTTGTCTCTTATATTCTAGTTAAAAAGAGTACAGTCTTATGAGATCTACAATTATGGGATTTTATTCTTCATCTGTTAACTTATTGGCTAGCTATAAACTCATGATAAATTTGAGACATAAAATGTGCCGGTCTACAAACTCAGTGGATCACCACATGGGACAAATAAACAGCAGAGCTGTTATTTATCTGCTTTTGGAAATAATTAGTAACTGCAGCCCATGGCTCCCTTGTACTCTGGATACTCAGAGAGTATCAAAAGTCAGTTATATTTCAGGTGGTCTACTTAAGTCTCACTTGTTATCCACGTCTCTCTAAAAGACTTCTCTTTGCTCCAAACTGTAGATCAAAGGGATTCAATGTTACCCAGGTACTCTTAAGTTCCAGGTAGCTAATACGAGAACAGTTATACGTATACCTGCCTACCTATACAACACACAGACCTGTCCACCAGCAGAGAAAACATGCTTCTTTACCAGTTTATGTTGAGTTAATCTTGCCATGTAGTGGGGTAAACTGACCTCTGGAGTTCCCTTCCAGCCTTGTTCTTTTTGATTTCCTTCATAGAAAGGAACGCTATCCAAGGCAATTTGGGGTGGGGTCTCCAGAGAATGCGGTATACTTTCTGCAAAGGGCAAAGCAAAGAAGAACTCATTCTGCAAAGTTATTCAGTGCTATCCCCTGCCAACATTTACTTAATTATCTTTCTGTTCTATAATGGCAATTGAGTTACGGCTTTTTCCTGTAACTTCTATATCCTTCCCTAGTCAATGTTTGTGTGTGTGTTTTAAAGAAGAATAAATTGAGTCCAATCAGTTCTGCAGTACTCAAGGCAGAATTTATGATGGCCTTGTTGGAAAAAGAAGCCATAAGGTAGGACAGGACAGTACTGCTACTATATTTTAGCTGTTAAATATGCATCATAAACTGAAAGCTCTTCTCTCCATACTCTTCAAAATCTGTCTCAGGGATATTGTTGCTGCTTGTCAGGATCATGCACGGCCTAAAAGTTTTGTTCTGCTGTACTCACTCAACTTTTCCAAATTACCTTAGTGCTTTTCAGCTGCGTTCACCAGGACCTTAGGTGCTTAGATATGATGTTTCAACCCCACACCCTTCACTGCGGTGATGGTTGGATGGTCATCTCAAAAGAAAGAGCAATCCCCATCACAGCATATATACCTGGTGAACTGAAGGCACAATTTATGTTGCTATCCACTCTCTCTCATCTTACTTTGGAGAAGACAGCTAGATGGGAATCTTCACAGCTAATTTTAGCTCTGTACCAAGGAAGATATTCAGTCTAAGTTACTATTCCTAGCTCTCTCTATACTCGCTAGGGAGAGAGACAGCATCTTTGTAGGGCAATGGATGCCACCATGCATACATTCCATGGATGCTGCACAGGATGATTCACTGCATAGGCCATCTGACTCCCTGTTGATGATATAGCAAGTGGAGATGCCTGGAATGAACCTGATGTCCAACTTTTGGATGGTTCAGTCTAAGTGAGATGAATTTATGTCTCTGCTTCAGTTACATACCTGGAAAAAGAGAATAAGCTGATTTCTCCAAAGGTGTTTCAAGGGTAGGTACACCCAAAGTTGTTGCCCTGTTGGTATTTCAGTGGGACCATTAGCTGCTGAGGAATCATACCTTTTTTCCTCCAAGAGCTTTTGCCAAGGCCTCCTAGATAACAGTAAAAGTTGCCATTAAAGTCAGTTTACTCCTCATTTTCATAGCCTACACTGCTATAATTACAGAAATGCTGCTTCTCCATCCACCGCAGGAAGGTCAGTAGCCATCAGCTGAATGTACAGCTAACATCATTAAAAAAAAAAAAAGGTAGGTTCTTGCCTTGCAAGAGATTTCTGACACTTAGGAGACATGGACACCTTAAGTTTCCAGGTTTAGAGGGTTTTCTCTCTGCTAATTTTTCAATCCAATTTTCATGTATTTTTACAACATCTCTGTGCAGCATGAGACCTGGGGTTTAGATCAGGGCCTGCTGTGTTGCCCTTTACCAGAAGAGAATAGAAACATGGCAACATAATGCAAGTAGAAAGAAAAGGTGCTGAAATATTTTGCCATTGACCTATCATGTGATCAGGAAAAAACCTACTGTTTAAAGAAACCCTTGACAAGTTCTCCTCCAACTACCTAGTAGTGAATAGTTCCCAGCTCCCAGACAAGAAGACACAGGACAGAGTGTGACTGAGTAGAGGCCCGAGGTGCCTTTGGACTAATCCTCCTGTCCTAGGGTTATTTGACTTTAATTTTATTTAGCATGAAGTTTTACTTTTATGAGGAGGAAAAAAAAAAAAAAAACAGAGCTGATGAATTTTCCTCTTCCTATGGAATGAAATGCCAGCACTTGTTGAGTTGCATCTTCATCGCTGCCTTGGGGGTATTTGATTTCATGAATCTGATTAAATTATTCTGCTCTCAGTATTTCTTTAATATTGCTTTATAAAATATACTCCTAGTGGCTTCAGTGGTGAGAGCACTTGCTGTACTTTCTTTAAAGCTTGCACGGTCCCTCCTGGGGCTGGGCAGAGGAGCCCTTATTAAAGAGTTCAACGATAAAAGCTTCTTCCTCTAGGAAAATTACTTTGAAACAACAGAAACCCACACATACTTTTTTATAATGATTACGGAGGCACCCATACTAATGTCTTTCAGTGTAAGATATGGCCAACTGTGATTTCATTGGCAGGCAACCTCTGTCTGTAGAAATTTCAGGGCATTGTCATGCGATCAGAGATAGCATCTGACAGAGCTAATAATAAGTCTGTTTTCCCCCAGAGTGGTGAATACTTGGAATTTCCTCTGTGGTGAAATGTGGTATCTTTATATAACAGGGGTTTCTGAGGCCCTGACCTTAGACAGGGTAAAGCACTGCATAAACATTCAGGCAGGGACTGTCCTTGTGGCAAGGACCACATAGACCTCATGAGCAGCATGGATAAAATCAAAGGGGATGGAAGAAAAGAAGAGGTGAGGTTAAGTAAGGGCACACCAAAGGTGAGTGTCAGAGCTGAGGGAAAACAAAATAATCTCTCCACTTCTTGCCCAGTACTGCTGCAATGTCGTTCATCAAGGGTCCTGGTTTAATAGGAAATTAGCTGCCCTGCTGCTGCACTGTGCCCCTTGATCTGTTATCAACTCTGGCCATGGAGGCTTAGGACACTGGGCTTTCAAAATCATGTAAGAGTTTTTAGGAGCATAAATCCCAAGGCAAGTTTTTGAAGCTGAAATTAAGGAACCTAGGCTATGGGTTTTTTTCCCTGTGAGTTAGCAATGGAGTATGTAGATGATGAGCAAAGGTTCTATGTACTGAACAATGTACCAAAAAGCATATGCAGACAGTAGGCAAAATTTAAAAACAGGGACTCTGAGGCTTCTGATCAGGCTCATTCCCTCCTCAGTCTGAACATGTGTTCTTAGAAATTTTTGTTCATTATAACACTCAGATGCATGCAGGATGATGTGTAAAGAAATTTGGCCTCATCCTTTACTTGTTTCCTAATTGGGAAATCATCCATCTTGTTGCATCTGATGAAAGCTTGCTATTTTTATTAAATGTCTGCAAATAACTCTTAAGTTGCATTGCTTCTCTGAGAGTGACACATAATGTATATAAACGTATATAATAATTGTTAGGAACAACTCAGCTATCTACTGCTGGTTTGTAAGATAAATGACATTAATCAACAGGATGCCTACAGAACTTTTGGTGAGTCATTTGTTATGTTAATTGAGCCACTTAAAGTACACTGTCAATGAATAGAGATTTTTGACAGCTGAGATGAGACGTGGGGCTAATTAGTCAGCTGCCATAAAAACCCCTGCCCGATTTTAATAATGTAATATTTAAGAGAGAAAATAATGTTAATCATCTGACCAGACCTCTCTCCCAGAGGATATAGTAGCAAAAGGCATAGTCCATCAGGAAAATCAAGTTCCTCTAGGAAGAAAGCAAAACAAATGGCTGGCTGCACAGAGATGACAACATTTGCAAGAGAGTTGATGTGTCCCATAGGTTACAGAGAACTTTTTAATTAATACACAAAAGCCTAACTTTTGCTCTAAATTACCTGTGTCCTTTTAGATTAATCCCCTTTTTTTCACTCAGAGTATTTTGCATTCATGCTAGCAGCAATGAGATCATTGGGTCTGACTGTAAGGCTTAGTCCTAACCTACAAATCAAACAGATTGATCGGATACACATGCTCTCTGAGTGTCTAGAAGGCATGAGCAGCAATTTGGCAAGCCCTTTGGAGCCGTGTTGCAGAAGATGTAATGATATGAAGTTATGACTAAGATCACAGGAGAAACTTGAGGATGTTACATCTTTCTTTTCCAAATAGTTTCAGGAGCATGTGATTGCTTCCATTGTTTCAAGGTGCTGCCACTTTCACTCTTGAAATCGTGTCAGCCACGTGGTGTGAGCTTGGTCTTGGGACTGTCCAACACAACAATAAAAGGCTTTTGGAGTGAAAGACTTTTTACCTTACAGCATATCAGGAACTTTCTAAACCTAACAGACTTAGAAATACTTTAAAAGAAATTATTATTCCTCCTGTACTCAGCTGCTGTGTAGCGTAAGTAATTAATACCCATTCTACTGAGCACATGCCAAATCTCCTGTTGTCTTCAAGGTCAGGACTGGGAGTGCCTTCCACCCCAAAGTGGTGGTAATTCTGTAGTAGGTGAGCAATGACTCCAGTATTATGGCAAGTGCCTGTAGCATTCACCAGTTACCAACTTCCTTCAGAAATTCTCCCTTCAATGAGTGCCAAAAACTTCCTCATGCCAATTTCTCTTTTCTTGCAAATTTCCATTCTTAGCATCAGCCAGAATGATTGTGTTGAATCAGACCTGCCTGTTTTGCTCAGCACATGCTTTGGAAGAAAAATAATAGGAACAAACTTGCTATTCTTCTTAAATGTTGTCATCCAAATTTTGCTTAAAACAATAAAATCATAAGACAGTTTGGATTGGGAGGGATCTTTATAGGTTATCTAGTCCAACCTTCCAGCAGTAACATCTTCAACTATATCAGGTTGCTCAGAGACCCATCCAACCTGGCCTTGAATGTTTCCAGGGATGGGCATCTACCTGTTCCAATGTTTGGCCACACTCTTGGTAAAAATTGTCTTCCTTGTGTCTAGTGTGAATCTCCCCTCTTTTAGTTTAAAAACGTCACCCCTTGTCCTGTTGTTACAGTCCATACTAAAAGGTCTGTCCCCATTTTTAGCATAAGGAGTGATTCTTGACTGTGGTGAAGAAAAACATTTCCATTGTTATTGGTGTTAATTTCTACCAAAATAAAGTATGAGCCAGAAACTTTAAACTTGCTTTCTTTATGGGTTTCTTTTTTTTCTTTATTTTGGAAGTTAGTAGACTGCACAAAGCTCATTTGGAAGAGAATTGATTTTTGTAATTTTAAGTTTTCAAGCTTTTAAAGGTAGCAGTGTGGTACAGACACCTGAAGTTAGTACTTATCAATAACCTAGGGGAAAATCTTCAAAGCAGCCCTTCAAAGTGCTAGGATACAAGAAAGGTACCAGTTAATGTATCACTTTAAAAAGTCAGCACTAGTGGTCAATGGCCACATCTCTTTATTTGTCTTTTTCTTAGCCTACATCTGTATGTGGACCTACTTCTCTTCCACCACAGTATCTATATTTTCATACACCATTACGATATTAAAAAGTGAAAACATTTATTTCTGTGGGTTGACTTTTACCTTTCTTTTTTCCGTCACTCTGACATTCCCTTTGACACATTCACACACAAAGTGATGTGCATGCACATTATTCAATAGACTATTTATAAAATCTATACAATGAACCACATTTCCAGTATCATTATAAATAACAATCACCATTTTTAACAACTCCCAGGTTAACCTGAAAGTCTGTGACATAGATATCACAAATGTCACAAATTAGGAGCTGGCACTGCCATAAGCCCAAAGTGCTGATTCTTCTCTTGACACTGTTTGTAGGAGGAGCTATGGTGACACAGACTTCATGATGAGGGGTAGCCAAGCTCCATAAGGACAGAAGTTGAAGTAGACTTTCCCTTTGTAAAAGAGCCTGTCTGTCTCAGTGAGCCTGGTTTTGGCTTCTTCTGAACTAAGGAGGGTCTCCCTCTGCCAGCTCGTTCAAGACAGAGCAGTCTTCTTGCTGTGGCTGGGCTGAAAAGCTCTTTCACATGACTTGCAAACACTACTAATAATTGGGGTGGCAGGAAGGATTCAGAAAGGCTGACCTAACTGGTTCACACAGAATTCCTTCCACCAGCCACTGAGAAAGCTCAGCTTTCCTCCAAAGCAATTCAGCTAAGCAGGCATGAAGCACAAGTGTCATCACCTGAACCTCCAGACCTGCTTAATCCAACAGGTCTGAAATACATCAAGGCACTCCCATCTCTTTTCTTTCTTTTCCCTTTCTGGTGTTCTGGTACTTAACGTGTTGCCCTGTCTGGAGCAGCATATGAGTTGGAGTGGGTGATGTCCTGTAAATTGTAGGGTTAATGAGGGCTTGGAAAGGTGAAGTGGACATGGCAAGTCTTTAGATTGAGTAACAAACTGAACAATCTGTAAGGCAAGCAAAATGGAAAAAGTGATAGTGTCAGAAGCACCGAAGCCTCTGCCTCAGGTTATGAGCAGCTAGCAATCCTATTTCCATTCCTTGTTCAAGCTAGACAGATGAGAAACTGCAGCATAATGGGGCCAAGCTCTAGTTCAGGCAGACTCAGACACTGGCTCAAAATCAGTCCTGTGTCCAGCCAACATGTCTATCTTATGATAGGGCTTGCTCAGAGCTCAGACATGTGCTTCGATTGCGTAGGACAGCTTTCTTCCTCAGAACCCAGCCGATTTCTCGAGGACCTTTCAAATCCAATTTTGCATGATTCTGTGCAGAAGATTTATCTCAGTCAGTGGTCAGTGACTCTCATGTGTTCCCCTTTTAATCAACAGAAGATACAAATCTTTCAAGACCTCCTTTGACCATTTGTCTTTGGTTTTAGGAACATATATTTTCAGTTTTTGACATCTGCATTGTGCTCTTCTAAATGATAACTATTGGAAGAACAAAGACAAAAATGTGTCTGTTTTAAGCTCTCCTTAAAGACATGCTTCCTTTATGCTACAGCAATTCCACATAATATTGCCTCTTGAGCAACTTGTCATAAAGAGAGACCAAATTTCACACTTACTATTTTTCACTTAAAGAAGAAAATGAAAAAACACCACACACTTCTGGTGCAGAATTTTGATTCAGAAACCTACTCATTTTTGTTAAAAAAGACTGATTTGGCTGCTCCTTGTTCAGAACTGCAGAGCCTAACTCTCACCTACAATTTCAGTTTTCTTGCTTTTCCACTGATGCTGAGCAACTTGGAAAAAGATTCCTTAATATAGACAGTGCTGAGGGTTGGGAAACCCAGCGTAGAAGGTAGAAAAAATGTGTATGTGTGGAGTAGAAAGTGAGATTTATTTCACCTCTACCAAGTACAAGGATTTTAAATACAGAGGCTGGCATCTGTATGTGCTGAGAGGATTCTGCTTAAGAATATTCTCCTAGAAAATTCCAAATACAATTTTACCTGGACTCCAGACTGATAATACATGCATCAGAATTGAGCTTATGCCTTGAATTCTGGGTGGGTTTGAAATATAAACTCATGTTTTGCCACTATCCTTAATCTCTATAATGACCTAAACACTCCCAAATTTTGCTGAGAAAAAAAAGGGTGTGAAGGAAAGATCCAAGTTTACAGCCTTGACCTATTTCTAATCCTGTTCTGATTGCTAGTTACTGGGCTCCTTTCCAAACATACTGTTTACTTTAGGGCTGATTTTTCTCCATCCAGATTAAAATTCCAGTGAGTTTCTTTCATTTCTTTAGACTGTAACCCCAAATGGGCTGTGGTATTTTATTCAGAATATAGTAGCTGGATAATGATGCTCTCAGCAACCCCCAGAAACCAAGCAGTTTGTATATGAGGAACTCATATGCACACAGAAACACCCAGGAGCTCATGCATATGATTCTGCACATTGCCTCATATACACACACTCAGATAAGTGTGCTCCATGAACACGCTCATGGCTACTTCTACGCTATGCACATATGGACTAAACAATTACACTCACCTATGAGCTTGTCATAAGGCGGAAATGCCAGCTGCCTTTGAAGTTTCCCGAAGAGCAGGAAAATGAGTCAACAGTGCTGGCCAACATCACATCATTAATCATCTATTAGCCGAGGTTGTGTGCTCCTGTCACCTGTCACTTTGTAATGCATGCAAATCACTCCAAGAGTAACATTTTCAGCCTGACATTTCCAGGGCCAGAGCTGGAATCAACCTGCTCTTTGTATTCAAGATGAAAAGGAAGTAAAGAAACAAGTGGTGAGATTGTTGGAAGGAGACAGGGAAAAATAAAGAAGTAACGACAACCTGGTCAGAAGAATCGAATTTAAAAAAAATGAAATTAAAATGTTGGTGGTTTTTTTTATATTACCAGGAAATATCCAGTATAAAATTGTATCTCTGCTCTATAGCTCTTAAAGAGAAGAAATTATAGAGATGACACTACTTTCCTGCTACATTCTGTAGAAAGGGACACTACTATCCATTATTTTTGTTTATTCAGAAATCACTTTTACCTTTAGAAACCTGCACCTAAACTGCTTACCATAAGTTCCCATTATGGTCAATGAGCAGCAATAAGACTTTTTTTGATGCAATCCTCTGATCCCCAGTTTAAATTTATACCTGAGGGGCAAATGAATCACTGAAGTGCAAGAAAGTGTCTAATTCTCCTTTTTGATTAACAAGGGAGTCGAGGGTGACTAGCTCAGATGTATACAGCTACTGCAGGTATCTATGTTTATTGAGTTGAATCTCACCCCTATTAATTTTTAACTCAGTTTGAATTCTGATCACTCAGAGGAGACAGAAGGTGTGATATCAAACTAATTTCCTCTATTATTTTTGTCATGACGGTTGAAAGGGTAGGCTAATATAAACTCCTCATAACCTAGATGTGGCCAGCCTAAAAATACAAGATTAAGTCTTTAATGTCTTTATTATGCATTGTGTTCATTAACCAGGCACATTTTCAGTAAATCAGTGCTGCACGGCTAGCTTTTCCAGGAACACCCACCCTTCTACTTACTAGCCTTCTATGCCATAGTGAAGGCTAAGCTTAAATTCTCTTTGGTTAGGTTATATCTGAACAAATGTCAGTATGACCATGATCTCCATTTGAGCTGGTCCACAACAGCCTGTGGAGAGGAGAAGATGCGTTTAGAGTTAAATGCATCTCACTGTTAAATAAATGCCTGGAATAAATCAGTTGGAGATGTGCAGTAGTTCAGTTGGAGATGTTCATAATTGTATCTCTTCAGACAGGTAAGAGGGTCGTCCCATCCATTTTGCCTGTCTCTCATAAGATACTCACGTTAGATTTCTGTCCAACACCCTCCTTCATCACCATCTTTCCTTTTTTGCTATTTTCACTTCTCCCTTTGGCATACTTTGGCAAATTATGTCTGCCCTTTTCCGTGTTCATCCTTACATGGATGAACATTGCTTCATTGTGAACAAAGGACACCTTTTGACTGAAAAGAGGAGGGGTCATGGACTTCTCTCCTGTGGCTCGCCTCTAGCAGGGATGGTAGTTCTCCGTAACACACCACATCTCATTACACCAGGAAGGCAGCCACAAATTAATCTTGCTTATTCTGGAGGGGAGGCAGTACTGAGAAACCAGAACATGCCATCAGCAGCCACCACCAAGATTCAGTTCCCTGTCTCTGTCTTGAGGGGCAGCTGAGTATAGAAATTCTCTTTCCCATTTAGGGTCTGAATTTTCTTTCTTTTCCTTACCGAGATAAATCAGCTTTATTCTTTAATTCCTTTGCTATTAGAGGATATGAAAGGGGCTGTATTTCTGCAGGGATCAGCAGGGAGAGTTCCCCTCTGTGGAGACTAAATTAGGGTGCAGCACTCCAGGGAAAGAGGGGCAATATCCCCAGGCAGCTACAGGATATGTGTTTGTGTGAGATTTTGAGTCTTATTTCTTTGGATAGATAAACTGCAGATCAGGAAGGCAATTAATCACGGACTCATGGACAAGTACATCTGGAAGGGACCTCAAGAGGTCATCTCGTACATCCCGCAGCACGGAGACAGGATAAATATACACAGACCATCCCTGACAGATGTGTGTCTGCTTCTCTCTGCTTCCATTCTGGATGCTTTCACACCATTATCCATCTAGTGAGAAAACGAATTAAGGTTATGAGGAGAAGCAGAAAATACCACTTTTTAAGCCTGAATATTTCCCCCTTCCTGTCTCTTGGGTCCTGAATCTAGTTTAGGCAAGTGGAAGTTCTGATCCTCACTGTAAAATCTTACAAAAGGAAGGCCGTGTAAGAAACTTGTTCATTTTGTAGCCCAGGTTCTGTTCCAGGATATAAGACCTTTTTGATTCCTTGTTCAGTAGTAAAGCTCAAAATTAAACCTTAGCTGGATGTGTGTGTATGTAAAAAAAGGAGACCAAAAGAGGAGGAAAAATCAAGTAAAAGAGTGAAGAGGGGAAAAAAAGGGAGAGAAGAGACGGAGAGGAAGATAAAATGTGTAAGATGAAGGGGAAAAGGCAAAAAAGGACAGGAGACTTACCTGAAAGTAGGAATGAAGAAACAAGAGGAACAGAAGGAAGACATATAAGGTGAAGTGAGAATGTGACAAGCTGCTGTTTCTGAAGCTGGCCATTTCTAACAGAGAGATCAGAAAGAATTTTTGTTGCTGTTGTCCTTAAGTGACTTCTCCCACTGGCTAACATCTCATTTTATGGCAGGTAAATAGGTCTGCCTAATTGGTCCCTTGTTCAAGAATGGGAATATTGAGCTAGGCCTGCTCCTTCTGAAGTGGGATCTAGTCCAACTTATGGTCTTGGCAGATGTGATCTCTTCAGGGTTCCACTGTAATGATAAATTGAAACGTTTGAATGCTGCGTTTCCAGATCTGGTCATCCAGCTTTTTGAGTGGGGAGAGAGGATCTGATCAAGTTTCCTTCTGAAATGACAAATTGTGATTTCCAGAAATGTCACTTAGTCCCATTTGGAGGCTTAGCAGTTGTGGAGACCAAGGGTGGGTTGCGCGAAGAAGGATGTACTAAGGTCACTTAAGTCTGAAGGACTAGGGTCTGGGAGTCAAGATCTTCTTCAAGAACGAAAGTCTGGAAGTGCACCTCGAGTCAGAAGCACTTTAAATTAAGGTGACACTTACAAACACTTTATTAATAATTAATAAGTGATTAATGAAAATTACTTTTTAGCTGATAAATTGCTCGAAGACATTAGAGCATGTTTCAGAAAGACGTGGATAAATATTTTTATGCATTCCCATTTATAAATGCTTAGTAATGGGCTCTTAACTTTCAGGTGTCTCAGCATCATTTATCCCCATCATCCTGGTGGCATGCTATAGAGACATCTTATAATCATTTATTTTCAGAATTTGTTCCTATTAATCATGTATTAATTATTATTAAGAAAACATTTGTGCACACTCCTCTTAATCTGAATCCTTGCCTGACTGGTTTTCCTAGGAGTGCAGATGAGCACCCAGTTTACACAGCTCATCATGTTACTCTAGAGCCAGGCAGGTGGCATTCCAGCTGGTGTAAATTGGTTGTTCATCAGACTACCTCAATTCAATCTAGATAACAATTGAGCCTAGCCTACTCCCTCCTTGCTGAATTTTGTCCCATGGAGCAAGAAGGTATCTACAAGGATGCATGTGCACTGCTACCAGTGCTAAGTAACAATGCCATTTCTGTAGTGTCTGGGTAACAGAATGGGAATTCATTGCTGAAATCTGTCCTCCTGTGAAACACAGCAGTGGGTTTTTCTCCTGTCTGGTAGGTGGCAAACTGAAGCACAGATGTACAGAAGTCTCTGTCTTGGAAATATTTTAGGCACCTATGGAAATGAATGAGTTTGCAGCTGAAAATGGTAAACGACTTGCAGCTTGCTATGATGCTGGTTTTGTAACCACTGACACTTTCCTCTGCAAGGTCAGGTTTGATCTGTCAATAAAGAGTGTATAGAGACAGGGAGGGGATGGGCTCTGTAGGTCCTTTACACTGGGCATTGGCTGAATCTGTCCCTCCATAAAAGTCAGAACAGCATGAAGGCTACTGTTATTCATATTAGCCTTAAGGAGTGACAAGATATAGGAAAGTCTAGGGAAGTTATGAGGATGGCTGCAAAAATGGCCCTAAATCACAGAAGGAATTTCTGGAGCCAGACCAATTTTTTGATTGATTGGCAATAGAGCAGTAGATATGACTGTCTGACTGGTGATTTTCAGAGGAGTTTAGACTACTGGTTCCTAAGCCTGACCTCAGAGTCTGTTGTCTTTAAGAACCCTCAACATCAGGCTGAGAAATGGGGGATTAAAGGAGTAACCTGTTAAGACCAAGTACTAGAGACAGCACTTGCTTAATACTTTATTCTTCAGGTCAGCAAAGGGCTGGATGATCTCTGCTTTGTGCCACGTAAACAAGGTAAATTGCAGATAGCAGCTGTGTCAGTTTAGAAATTATTTCAAACAAGGATCTCAATTTATTCACCACATTTCCAGTGGTGAGAGAGGACAATATTCCAAAACGTGTCTGCTTTCTCAGCGAAGTTTTTCAAAAACATGAACCCCTTGGAGAGTGAAAAAAACACAACTTATTTCCCTACAGCATTTCATCCTGTGATTACTTTCTCTCATATCTATCAAGCTGCAAATGAAACCTCCTGTGCCAATTGGTATAAAGTTATTGAGGAGAGAAGAAAAGAGAGAGAGAGATGTAAATAGACATTAAGATACAGAATAATCACAAAATCCCCCATTTCTTTAGGAAAACAAACTAAAAATAATTTGAAAATTGAGTCAAAGTTCCCTACTTCTGTCCCTGGATCCTGTGCAGAACTCTGTGACAGCAGACCATTGTGCAGGACAACAGTAGTCCTGTGACTCCCAAATTAAATTTGTTCTGCCTGTTCATGGCCAGTTTATGCTGAGTTTTTATGCCTGTAGCAGCACACAGGTTAACCAGAAGCATTTCTCACAGACAATGATTTCTCCATGAGCAGCTGTGGAATATGCACAGTGCAGTGGCTTGCTGAATTTATAATTATGAATGCTTCTACTGGAAACACACAACTGCAAAAGTTATGCTTTTCCAGGTAGAGAAGAGAAACAATTTCTCTGCCTGCCTAGGTGTTTGTACTCCCCATGTCAGCCTGTGGAGTGCCTCTCAGTCATTACTTGACTTACTGCCTGAAAAACTTTGGAAAAGCAGGAAAAATACAAACTCAGTGGCCATAAATGGGAAATTAGAAGCAGGACAAGCAGCCTGGGTGAGCTGGGAATTGAATGAAGGTCTAAAATTGAGTATCCATCCTTCCAGTTAAACTCCTTGTCTGATCAAAGTCATCCATTACAAGTGGGTATTGAGTGTCCTGCTTTGCTGACAAATGGCTGAAATACAACTGTAGTGCAAGAAATATCCCTCCTATGCACCTTCATGGATAGATTTTAAGAAATAATCAGTAGCTACTCAAAAATAATTTGGCAAGTGCATATGTACCGGACCAAAAAAAAAAAATATCAAAAAGCCTCTCGTCTATTTCTTAATCCCATAGTGGTGACTGGTTTTTAAAATAACATCAGAGTTATAGGATGCAGTGTTGCCTAAAGAGTATAGGAAAAATTGAAGAAAAAAGAAATCTGGGTCTTATTCCTGTATTTTTTCCACTGGGCATGCTTCATGACATGGGTTATTGATTTCCCCTCTGCCTACCTGTAAAATTAAGGCAATTTGGGAAAATTTGATGAAAACTACTTCCCACAGAAAGTGTGTAAGGCCTATGTGTTGTTAATCACACCCATCTGGAGCTGTTAGGAAAGGATAAGGAAAGGGCGGGCACAGAGAGATAACGAAATGCAAGTGGTGCATACACGTGGAGAGCTTGGAAGGCACATGAGACTGGGGTTTTTCTCAGTGTGGGAGCTGCAAAGAGCAAGTGTGGATGATGAGAAAGGAGCTGGAGATTTAGAGGTCTCTTATAGCAGCACAGCTCAGACCAGGGCTGCTGACACTGTGATCCCTCTCATAGAGTAGCCATGACACATTCCCTCTCTGGACAAATGTTGCAAGCACCTAGTCTGAACTGATCTATTCCCTTCTGCCATATCAGGGTTGACACACGCTCCAGTCCACCTGAATACCAGATGCTGGAAAACTCTTGCATTCTTTCTAAGATGCTCCAGGCGTAGCTAGCAGTATGTAATGTCTCTGCAGGTATTATGAGACAAGACACAGAGATACAGGTGATTACAAATAGATTCAGAGATATAACTTTCCATCCAATTCCATCAGTTCTGGCCCTTTTTAATATTTAGCGCTTTCTCAATAAACTAAAATGACAGCAGAGTCTCTCCTGCTGAGTCTTTAGAATATATGTGTATACATTATATACAGATCGTTCCTTATCTCTTTCCCTCATATCGTTAAACTTGTGTTGTGTCTACTGCTCTGCAAATGTGTAAATGGCAGCTTCTCTTACTGATAGTGGAAAAGTTTAAATAGTGTGGTTTTGCTGTAGATGAAGGAAGGGTGAGGGAAGAGGAAGCTTGTCTGCATGTCTACTTGGTGATGACTGCGTGGTTGGTGGTGTTAAAGCAGAAACTATTTCCTCAGAGTCTTGGAGGTATGTTCCTTGACAGACTCCTACACCCATGAAAATGTTTACGTGTTTAAATTCTTCTTTAGGACCCTAATCTTCCTTCCTTATACTGGGCATAAAACATCTAAATAATAGTTACCTTGGTCTCTTTGCACATCACTCAAGTTTGTCCATTCCCAGCACGTTAATTTTTATGCATGGGGTTTTATAGTGGGTCAGGGGTGCAGAACAGCGTGAGGAACATGCAAAGGTGCAGAGGGAGGTGTGGTTGTTCTGCTAAGGCACATCACAAGTCCAATAGCCTGTGCACAGCATTGTTACTGGGCAACATGCCTATCACAGGAGCTCCTCCGAGAAAGGAGTCAGGCTAGGAGACACATCACCAATGGTTCTGTGGCACCTCACACAGACACACACTCACGGTACACAGTAGGTCTCTCTATCACAGAACACGTGGGCACACTGAGCAGATAAGTGTTTGTGGCACTTCAGTGCACAGGCATAATGTTGTATGCAACAGGAGAGCACCTATTGCAAGTGAGATGTATAAGTCACCTGGGCAGTGACTGAGAATGGATTTGTCTACCCTTTGGGAGTCTGGGCATAGCTCCACTTCATAAAGACAGCAGGACCCTCCTAAGTCAAGGGGATATTGCCTGTACATATGGGATGCTGTAATTCCGCACGTGTAGATATGTATATCTAATGTAGAGAAAACGGCATACAGATAAATGCTTCCCAAATAATTAAGTCCACAATGAGCTATCGGTCAATATAGAAAACAATACCTATTCAGCATCCTTGGGAGAGTCATACCCAAGACCAATCTGTTTGATGACCTAAAAGGGAATGCTTAGAAGAAACATTTAAGAAACAATTGTAACATGGAGCGATGCTTGCCTGCATTAACCCACTCCAAGGTTCTGGCAATCATAAAACCAAAGGGCTTCCAACACCTTTTTTGTCTAAGGTGTCCCAGAAAGTAAAACGTTTTTTCTGAGATCATCAAGAAACACTGCTTACACCTTCTAAGCTTCATACCATTTGTTATTTAACCTTGAAGCACAGACTAAAGCATGCATTTAAACTTGGACCTGAAGTAGGCTCGATTTGTCCATGCAAATGCATACTCAGGGTCATGACAGAGCTTCTCAGCTTCTGCTAAAAGCCTATGGTGTCCAAACATAGTGAAGCGCACTCATGTGGTGGAAAGAGGTTTTGCAGAGGGAGGTGCTCTAAACTGAAGCTTTAAGAAGCCACTCTGTCTTGGGGCCAAATTCCAAAACTGGAGGGACCCTCACTTCATCTGCACTCTGATGGTGCATTTCTACTTCAAGGAGACTTTCCTAATACTCCATGTTTTCCTGTTTTTTATGGCAGCTCTGGTAATACTTACACCCCTTTTTTCATGAGATACCAAATCCAGCCTGCAAGAAATGTTGATCAAGGATTTCCATCTGTGTTAGGGGACATTTCCATTCACTTTGATTCCTGCCTCACCCAATCCCCTCTGGAGAAGGGGTATCTTTCAGTAGCCTTCAGTTCATTTACAAGACTTCACCCTCCCCTAGCTAGTTAGCCTCCTGGCAACCAGGAAACATAAAGATTTCAAGGGCTGGGATTGTTTCCGGGACTGGTGTTGAGGCAGAAGCCTGATGTTGGCCAGAGAAGACCTGTGTACTAGGTGGTCTCGTGGTTTAACCATTTCACACGTTTGGTCATGAAGTGTTTGCAAAGCTTTTCAGACCAAGTGACCTCTGGCATTGTTCTTCCAAAATCTGTTTTTCTACTACAGCAAAAGCTGAGGGACAGCCTCACTGATGGTAGTTTACTAGGAATGGACTGCTGGGCTGCTGCTGGGAGTGTCCAGGGAAGCTGGGGGAGTGATAATAAGATGACCATTAGCCCTTTCCTCTGGAAGCCAAATACATTCATCCTTGTGTTAGCCTTGTCCATCATGTCGTTGTCAGTAATGTTCCCAAAGCCTGGCATTCAAAACACCTGATCCTCATCTGGGGACAAAACCAAATAACAGAATAACTCCACTGACTTCAACAGAGCTGTGCCATTTTATGCCAAATGAGCATCTGCATCAAAGCATCTTAGGGTCTCTTGAGAAACTGGGAAATCACGAACTCTAATTCTGTCTAAATAGTTCACTGGTCTAAGAGAGGCTGAATGTCACTGTCTTCCGAGTCGGGATATTTACTCACTTCCAAAGATAAGCAGTACTGTCTGTACCAGGACAAACACAACACACTGTAGTGGTGTCATCCATAGGAAGAAACGTGGGTC
The DNA here is from genome assembly GCA_027574665.1 of Rhynochetos jubatus. Taxonomy (NCBI): domain Eukaryota; kingdom Metazoa; phylum Chordata; class Aves; order Eurypygiformes; family Rhynochetidae; genus Rhynochetos; species Rhynochetos jubatus. The sequence continues at coordinate 76,033,979 of CM050690.1, read as the reverse complement.
TTCTTGTTTTGACCAGGGTGGGTTAGACAGTAGGCTATGCGTTAGTATCCCAGGCTATATGATGGGAATTAGTGTCTATGCCCACGAGGTACATATGTGCATGCCCTTGATTCTGTATGTGTGGAGGCTTTCTCTCTGAAGAGGGAGTGCTCCTCACACCCAGTTAAGAGGAGGGGTAATAAGGAGAAAGAAAAACAAACGTCCATGTAAATAAATTATGCTTCTCACTCCATTGTCAAATGGCTGTAAAACAGGCCTAATCTGCCTCTTTTTTTTTTTTTTTCTAGCAATCGGTGATTTTTTGCTCCTGTCTTTAAAAGCAATTTTTGCATTGTTTGGATAAATTTCTTAAGGTTGTCTTGGACCTATTTATAATTTTGGTCCCCACAAGATTCTGTGGCAAAGAGTTCCTCCAGTAAAATACACATTGTTTAAACAAATAAAAATTCTTGCTTTTATTTCAAAACTTGTTCTCTGGTAATTTAACTTTTTTTTTTTTTTTGAACCACAAAAGATTAACTGGCCATTCAAAAATCCCTTTCATTCATGTTTTTTCAAATATATCTATTTGATTTCCACTTTGTTGTCTCATTTCAGCTGGAGTATCTAGACCACTTCATCTTTCCCATCCTATGGAAATTATTCTTTCCCTCTAACCTTTACAGCTATCCTTTGCCCTGCCCTTTCTAGATCTATGTTATTTTTTTCCAGCTTTCTGGTGAATTCCCTGAGCCATCATAGGAGAAAAAGCCAAACTCATTTAAGGAACGGAACCTTGGAATACAGTTTTGTTGCATTTTTAATTATATTAAAGGACTCTGTGCTCATAGTTCATCTTCCAGAAGGAGAAAAAAATACAAAAAATGTTTGGAGTTCATTTTTGTTTTTTAATTAATTATTTAAAAACACAACAAACCAATCAACCAAACAAACAAAAAACAAACAAACAAAGAACACCTGAAAAACTAACCCAAGCTTCTGTCTTGGATGGGTGTTTTTTCTGTCAGGCTAAAGCTGAATGCACAGCTCCAGGGCATCACTCCAATATTCCAGTTTTCAGATAGGTGATACTTCTCGAGTGTTTGCACAAGAGATGCATCACGGAGTGGAGGAAGGAGGGGTGGAGAGGGAAGAGTCTGTCAGCAAGAGGTCCCATGCTAATCTTCTCCTTCAAGATGGGGGCCCTTTTGGAAACCTGTTTTAATATTCATGGTCTTTAGGTAAATAGTCTCTGAGTCAGGCTGTCAGTTTCTGCAAATGTGGCTGTCTTGCTGAAGCTACTGCACATTTATCAGTGAGTAAACAGTGACAGGAGTAGAGGGATTAGAGAATTAAATTAGTGTGTAACCACTCTCCTTCTCAAGTTTTTGGCATTGCCTCATGTGTGTTTTGTTCCAAGAAGTTTTTTGTGGTGGTGGTTTTTTTTTCTTTAATCTCTCTCTCTTCCTCTCTTTCTTGCTCTCACACACACCCATGTCACATACCTATTTGAAATCTCTGTGATTTCCCTAATTTTTTTTTAATTTAATCTCCTATCAAAATGAGATCTTTAAAATGGCAATGAAGCAGGCTGTAGGAGAGGATAGGGAGATGCTTGCTAATGCTGACCAGCTCTGCTCTTTCCCTCCTTGTCCTTTGAAGTTTCTCTGGCTGGGTTTCCCAGTTGAACAGCTCTGTTCCAGTGAGAAGGGCTGGCACTTCCCATCTGCACCAGTCTTATTTTATCCTCCTTTCTTTCCTTTGCTCCCCACTCCCCACAGGGCATGACATAGACTCTGCCACCTGCCTTGCACTGATCAGGTTAAAAGCCAAATATGCAAGCGTCTTGGCAGTGCCATGTTCTTGACATCCTTTGTTGCCATCCCCTGACACCGACATACAGACACGCGGTGGCCGCCCCTTCCCCCATCCCATCTGTGAAAGGAGGAGACGATTTACTCTCTTCTGGCAGCCGAAGCCAGACTGATTGGAGAGGATGCCAATTAGGCCTCAGAGACACTAACCAGGTCATGTCCAGAGAATTTCCCACTGGCCATTGCAGGGGGTGTTGGTTGTGGTGTGGGTGCAGGTAGGTCCTGGAGAAAATGCAATCCTGATGTTTAATCAGTAAGACCCCAATTAATCGGTGTCTTAAGGCACAGTGAACAATTTGGGGTGTCAGCATCACAGGTAGCGCTTACCTCGGTCCATAATGTTGGTGCCTGTGTCATTGCGCAAACAGAGCATATGTTGATCATCCTCTTCTGTTTGCTGTATCAAAGCCAGCCTATTGGGAGCATTACGGACATGGCACGGACGTCCAGGCTCCCTTCCCAGCTTAGAGCAGAAAAAAAAAGAGGGAAGGAAGGAGAAAAGCAACCGCTTCCCCATCTCTCTCCTTGCCTTGTGTTAGGCTGATATCCACTGGCATGTACACTGCTACAGATGGGACAACAGTATCTTGTTGTGTATCCAGCCTACAGACTTTGACTTGTATTTGCGTCTGCTAGGTTCAGCCGGGTTCGCCGAGGTGGGTGGCGGGGAGCCAGTGCTGTAGATCTTCCAATTTATTATTAACACCCAGCTCGAATCAATGCAGACTCCATTTACAAACCTCATAGTAAGCTTCCTCAGGCAAAACTTTCTTTACAGAGCAGAAACTCTTTCCCCATTCTTTGGCACCCCTTACTTCAAATTTGGGGATTGATCATGCTAGGACTGCTCTTGCATGCAATCCATTTGGACTAAACCCTGTAAAAACCACTGCTTATGGTAGCTGTTGTATGATCTCTCCTTTAGCTGTAAGGGCTGGCCTGCTTTATGTTCTGTTGGAGGGATGGGTGGCAGATGGGGCAGTTAAATTTGCTGCTGATGGGCAGAGGAGAGAGACTGCTGCAGATTTCCATGTGGCCCCTGAAGTCCTTTACAAGGGGTAGGACCGGATGAACTTCTCCATCTGCCCTCACTCACCTTATAAATGTGAGCATTTTAAAAATTGCTGGTGATTTTTCCATAGGGAAAGGACATATATAGACTAGAGAGAACACAGGACAAATAAATAGGGTTGCTTTGGCATTTACATCCCTGTGAACACCTACTAAAGTGTTAAGAGCAGTGTAACAAGCCCATGAGTGAGACAGAAATCCCATTTTGGCAAATTTGCTATTGACCATGTGGGCATCCCTGTGACATTTCCTACACCCCTTCTCCGTTGCCATAAATCTCCTGCAGGGCAGGTCATCGTTGAGATGGAGGAAAAGATGGTCCCGCAGATGGCCTGAGTTCAGAGGGTCTGTAGGAGTGAGATGACTCTCATTTCCAGATGTCAGCAGAAGAAATAAAATAAAGTGAAATAAAATAAAGTGAAATAAAATAAAGTAAAATAAAATAAAATAAGGATAAGTGGAAGTTGACCATGAATACCCCTCCCTCCACACCCTCCCTCACACACACATTACCCTGACATAATAACATCCACCCTTGGGGGCTTTACCATTTGGAAATTCCACAGTATATGGATAATGCAGCTGCTGCCCCCAAGCAAGTGCCCAAGCCAAACAAATGGACCTGCTGCCATGGTGTAAAGGCCTCTAAGCCTCGTGTGTGCTCCCTGCCCAGGATACGCTCCTCCTCATGACACATGGCACATCTTGCTAACAGCAAACACGCATAGATGCCATCCAGCTGGGATGGGAACCAGAGCAGATGCTCCTATTAAAAAGGCCATAAGACTCAGTGCCCCTGTGCCCTGTTCAAAGGGAAAGTCCAAAGTGGCTTGTACAAACAGAAGCTCTTTTCCTTCTGTCACCTCCTCCTCCCTGGGGTTGAGTGCAATAACCAGGCATCCCCAAAGACATTTCTGCTTAGTTTCATGTTTTGTAGGACATTGTTTATTGTCACCAGTCTTGTCTATGTGTTTGTAATGGTTGAAGCTGTTGCCAGGACTTGACATGCTGGTTGTGGTTTTTTATTTGGTTGCTGGATCTCCAAAAATGCCCTAGCTGGGGAAGGACAAGATATTTTAAGTGTGTGGGGTTTTCTGCTTTTACAGGAGATCAGTCATGGATTCAGATTTGAACCTCAGCTATGACCCAAAACACAGAATAAGAACTTTCCATTGGTATCAGAAGGAAATCCTTTATTTCTTGGCACAGGGAATTGTCTCTGTGGGTGTTTTGGGAGAGGAAACTCAGATCAGGTGCATAGTGTGTCATCCCAGAAGACTCTGCATTTCTCACATGCTCCCTTGGGCTTCCTAGGGAGGGACTGTGTGTTTTTTTCTTTCACTACCCACTCCCATAACAACCCTAGGGAGGAATTACAGATTCCCAAAGCTCCAGATCTCCCAGGTGAGTATGGTCTCAGAGAGTCTGTTTTCCTCTCATTAATGACCAGTCTTGTTATACTGGGAGGGAATGTGGTTGGAGGATGCCCTGTCAGACAGCACACACCTAATTGAGATTGAACTGTGTCCCCAAAAAGGGCTGAAGTTGCAGACAACAATCCTCGCTGTGAAACTCTTCCTTATCTTCTGGTCAGGGTGGAAAAAGAGGGTAGAGGAGGGAGATGATAGAGCACTGCTTTCCATCCTGCCTATGTCACTAGCTCTTCCATTCCCCTGTTTTTGGAACAAGCCGCAAAAGGAGATTAGGAGCAAGGTTTATTTTACAAATCATTTTTTTTCATGGAGGTGGGAGGTGATAAAATCCCATCTTCCCCTCCCCTCAAAAACTTCCTTGGTGCTCTTGGTTATCTGAAGGTTAACCACAGCCCAGCCAGCCACTAAAGCAAAACCAGAACAAAAAAAGCCTGTGCATAGTGCTGCAACCTGAAAAATAGCCGGGGACGATGCTGTAGCTCAGGGATGGCTCTTAATGTGATGCACTTGAGAGAAAACAGACCTCTGGCATAACCAGCAATATGATTAAGGGGTTTCATTGCTTCCAGTAATGCAATATTCCAGCCTAACACATGCAGGATTAATCAGCCTCTTCCTGTAGGCTGGGAGCGGGACATGTGTGAGAAGTTACAGCCCTCGTTTAAACCCAACTGCAGAGGATTTTGCGGGGTTTTTGCTCGTTCTTCTCATCTGCAAAATGCTACTTTGGTGGTTTATATCAGTCGTAACGGCACCACGTAATGTTTTCTGAGCCCAACTGGCCCTTATTTAGAGATCAGGAGGTAATGAAGGCGCAGCGGAATGATACCGATGTGGCTGCTGAAAAATTTCAGCGCTGGATGGCAATTTGCAGGAGTGGGGGCCGGGGGGAAGGGATAACAGTGGGTTAACGCTTTCCTTTTCTTTCCCCTCCTTCCCCCAGCCGGACTCCAGTCCCCGGCACTCAGAGCGAGCTGCTGAGAAGCTTGTTTGTGATACTGCAAAGAGATACAAGCCCTGACTTTTAGCTTTGTCTCTTTTTTGTCATGTGAACCCGAAGCCGGTACGCAGGTGATGCCCCCGACGCGGGGCTGAACCTGCTGGGTGAGCCGGGCCAGCTCGGTTCGCCTTTAGCCCTTGCTTAACTTCCTGGGATATTTCAGAGAGCAAAATGACCACCCTTGCAAAGCAAGAGCTCCAGCTACTCGGGCTGATTGGATTAGCAGGAGCGATTGGATTAGCTGCTAATGAGTCGTTGTCACTTGAGCTGTCGCATACCTCACCGCATTGCCAAGCCAACATCAGCTGCCCTCTGTACACCTTCCCCTTAATCTCCATTTACCTCCCAAAACAGTTTATCCAAAGCTAGTGATTTTTAGAGTGCAGGGAGGGCGGGGGATGAATGTGGGTGAAAGAGTGTAAATTCGGAGGGGTTCAGGAGGCTGTACCGAGTGTGGGCTGAATAAAGCCTTAGCAAGAAAAGGTAAAGCAGCGCATGCCACTGCATATTGCTGCATATTAGACATTAATATGTTAGGAAGGAAACAATGTAATACACAGGAACTAGCACATTTCCTGGAGTTCTGGGGTTTGGGGAATCCTTTGGATTTTTTTATTGGATTTCTCAAAAGCTACATGAGCTGCCTAACCTCGTCTTTCCTGTAATTTAGCTCAGCCTAACGGTGATTCAATTGAAAAAAAAAAAAAAAAAAAAAAAAAAAAAAGAATCCAAACCCAAAAAACCTTTCCTCTAGCTAAAGGGGGAAATCAGCGGGTAGAATGTGTGAATTGTGAGAAACCACACACATGTGCTCACAGACACCCTCGTCTTTGCATAACGTAGAAACACCTAAATCTGGTAATTAGCATGACAGATAAGATTAGGGGAAACTATTAAGTAGATGCAGAAGATAGCTTTTTTTCCTTCTATAACTTTTTTTCCTCTTTCCACGTTTCTAACGTGCTTTTTTTTTTCCACACAGATCCAATATATTTTTCACTGCCTCATTTTTCACCATGCTAGTTTTTACTCTTTTACCTGCTTCCCACACACACTCTCTGCTCCTTTGTTCACTGCCACTCTTAATCAGAACATGAACTCAATAGCTTTGGAGGTTGAACTGAAATGTTCAAACCCATGATGTTTTCATGCTTTTGAAATTAAGAAGAAAAAAATATTGCCTGCACCTCCCCAGCTCACGAACAGGTCTGGTAGAATTTGTAGCATAACAAGCCAAAAAAGCTCTTTTCTCAGCATCATTTTGAGTCAGTATTTATTAGGAAAATAGCTTGCTGTTATTGCTTCTGTGCTGACTCCACCCATAGAACTGAAATTCCACTATCCTCTCCTTTTCCTCATGGTGAAAGTTGTACATAGAAAACTCTTGGAATTTTAGCTGTCCAGATGCCAAGTAATCAGGAGAAATACTAAGGCAAATGGAGAGAGATTACATCAGCTTCCACAAAAATCCTGTCCTCTCACATCCTTTCTGAAATGAAGAACTATGGCTATAGCAAAGCATCTTGCAAGGCAAACAGGTGGCCAATGTGTTGGCTGGACCAAAAAGGAGCGTAGGAAGTGTTGCAAGCCTGGTTATAATTATTTCCTTGCTCTTTCCTGTTTATCGTGTTTCACTTCTGTATGGTAGAGTTTCGCAACTCTCCCTCTACCTGCTCAGCCTTGCAAATTTATTTGGACCTAAGGTGCAGAGCGTGGTAATGCCACCCTGTCTACAGACAGCCCCTTTAGAAAGTGCAGGGGATCTGGGTCCTTAGTTGTTTTGTCATCTTGCACCACTGACCTCTCACACTACTTGTTAAACTAAAGGAAAAAGTCACATTTCAGTCATGTCTCTTTCTTATCATGTTCATGCACAAATTTCAGGTTTGCATGATTGCAGTATTGAGGAAGAGCTATTCCATGCAAAGTGATAACGGTTTGCCCTGTATTGAGAGGAGTAAGGGAGGCAAGATAAGGTCAGGAAGGGGGAACTGAGCATAAACACCACAGTTACTGTTTCTGAAGCACTATTTGCCCAGATTAATACAATTTGTGAAATGACAATCCCTGCGGTGGCTTTGTCCCTGCAAACGTTTGCTTTTCGGATTAAGCCTCATTTAATTTTATTTTCTATTTCCTTCCCTGAGAGCCCGGTGCCAGTCTCTGAATCCTGCCGATGGACGCGAGGACTCTGTGCTGCTTCTTCCTCACTGAGGTGGAACAGAAAGAATTGCATTTCTTTGCTTTTCCTACTGCTATCCTGAAAGATCAGACAGAGGAGGCTGGGGACAGGCCTTTTCTCACACCAGTATCAGTGGCCTTTACAATCCTTTCTAGTTTGTGGGAATTTGAGGAAAAGACACTTATATACACTACATATATATATATTTAAATGGAGCATGTCTAGGAAAGATACCTACAAAAATATAAACATATTTTAATCTCAGTCTGGTAAAGTGAGTTGTGCAAATTACAAAGCAGCAGCCCAAATGAGCTCTTTGAAACTGTAAAAATATTCCTATGCCCCTCACATATAGCACCGTCCTTGTAGAATCTTTCTTCCCTTCTCCCTTCTCTATACAAATTTCTAGCCTGGACATACCCAATCTTTTGAAACAAGTTCATCCCTCTATATGTATGCCTCACATCCATCCCTGTTGTGCTGGGTTCAGCCAGGAAAGGGCTAACTCCCTTTACTCTGGTTGCCAAGAAACTATGTTGCTGGACAGTAAGTGAAAACATTGATAAGGCCTCAGCTGGTGCTGGGGATGGCCTGTACTGAACTCCAGGTCTTTTGTCCTCTTCGGATACTGTAGCTGACCCAGACTAACCAAGGAAATATTTCATCCCATAGTACGTCATGTTCCAGTCTCTTTGGGTGGGGAAGAGGGTCCGGTAGCCATTACTCTGCCCTTCTCTCTCTCTCCCTTACTCCCTTGCTCGTCTCTCCGGGCACTTGCTAACCCTTCTGTGTTAGCTGCTTTGCCAACTCCTGTGCTGGCTCGTCTGTGTGGGAGATGGTGGGTTGTTTTGAGTTTTCTGGCCGTGTTATCAGTGATAAGATTTGCTCGGAATCTGCTGCGTAGGTTCCCGGGCTCCGGCCTTCAGGCCGCGGCTCTTGGGCTGTGATCGCTCTCGGGCTGTGGTTCTTGGGCTCTCGGGGTCTGATTTTCATCCCTCAACATCTGGGTGTGCATTGATCAGTGGATGGTGGGAAACTGTATCATATTGTATCATATTGTATATATTGTACTCTATGTTTCATTTTCTACTATTTTAAGTATTTATTAGTAGTAGTACCTGTATACATTGATTTAGATTTAATTCGTAAATAGTTCTTATCTCAATTTTACGAGCTTCCTTATTTCTTTTTCCTCCAATTCTTCCCCTCCACTGGAGGAGGGGAGGGGGATTTGTGAGAGCAGCTTCATGGTATTTTGCTAGCCGGAGTTAAACCACGACACCTGTGCATTTTCTTCTACTTCAACTTCTGAGTGTCCCAAGTCTAATATTTAAGACCAGTAATTCTCCCGTTACTCTTATCTTACTCCCCTGGCTGGCTAGATTCATCTTTACTCATGTCTCTTCCCATCAGGCTGCCTTGGTTTCAGGCTGGAAGCCCTACAGTAGCAGATAGCCAGAGAATGGCAGAGGATGATGGGAAAGGACAGGCTACTGAGGCTGTGCTGCTTGGTACAGAATGGGGGGAGGAGATAGATAGTAAAACTTCTAATCCTTCCCCAAGTAGATCTTCTTCCTCTGGGAAGGACTTCAGGGACACTCATTCCTCTCTTGGCTTTACCTGTGCCTGGAGGCTGATGCCACTTTCCCACAGCCAGCACTGTTTTGCAGAGCTGTCTCAGGGAGAACACCATGCTGCTGTGTCAGCTAGACCGCTCCCCCCAGACCTGTACTCCAGTGAGGCCCCAGCAAGGCTGCTGGGAGCTGGAATCAGGACACAGGTCTCTGAGACAGGGAGGAGAGACCTGGGCAGCGATTTCTGCCCCATTAACTCCCCGCTCACCACAATGAGGGTTTACGTAAGAGAGGATGGTGTGTCCCTGTGCAGAGCGCAGGATGGGGAGGACATCTGGACTCCTCTGCCTCTTGAGTGGTATTGTTTTGAACAATGTAACCAGGTAAATGCCTTGATAGACTAGACCACATCGCCAAGATAGCATTACTAATTTGATTATGTTGCTGTGACATTATTAACCCACTCAACCATCCTTTGGATGCTTCGCTGCATCCTGAACTTGTGCTACGTTTCCTTCCCAATGACAGGCTAAGGGTTCTTTCTCCCTAATCTATTGTTCTACACAACTTCTACTTTACACAATAATTTCTCATAATACTCAGCTTTCCTAACAGCTAGCTAGCTCTCTGGTTTTTTTTTTTCTTTTATAATTCTGCCCGTCTGCCTCTTTCTATCTTTCTCTGCCTGTCTAATCATGCTGTCTTCTATAACATTTGCATAAAACATTTCTTTCTTATTTTGTAACCATATACATAGGGTGTGCTCTTGAAGAATAGCCCAGACTCTCTGTCACTCTTTTTTAAAAAAAAAAAAAAAAAAATCTCTGAATGTATTTTACATGAAATCAGCATTGGATAAAAGGCAAATGCATTAACTTTCCCACTTGAAGGTACGCTCTCTAATCTCTGAGCTGTGGAGATATACCCCTGTCGCTCCCCTTTCTTCTGCTCCATATATTCTTCCTGTCTTTTCTCACCAATTTCACAGTGTTAGGACATAAAGGGTGGAACTCTCTCCTGTCTCTTACAGCGTAGCTTATAGCCTGGTGGAAAGGAACTTTTACCAAGAGAAGAGTTTGAGTCCCTTTGAGCCAAGAAAGAGACTCAGCAAAAATCTCCTGTACAAGGGTGATCATCTCATCCTTGTCATGGCTAAGCAGTTTCAGCCTGCAGCAGATGATACCCTACCAGAAAGGTCTCCCCATGTTGTGTGTAGCCACTAAAGAGGAGGCTCTCTGGCAGCCTGAATCTGCAGCCTCAGTAATTGTGTTGTGCCTATGTCTGCTTTCTCTTTCGGTGTAAGCTGTTATGTGCCCTCGCGCAGTTTTTGAAAGCCGTGGTGTACACATAGAAGTAAGCGTCACTCGAGATAGTGAGACTCAAATACATTTTTAAGTCTGTGCTAAATCAGGACCTCAGAGTGTTCCTGGGAGGGGATTTCTTCTCTAAGGCGTTGTGCAGAGCTGTCTTTTCATATCACATGAATAACCGTGATATTGGGCTCTTAGTGTTAGAGTTGCCTTCCTCTTTTAGATATGCCGAAGAATCATTTTAACTGGATCTCAGCTCCCCAGACATCTCCCTTTTGCTCTGTTTCTCTACTTCATGTCTATGTTTTGCAGCAGCAGTAGCAATACTGTAGCAATACTGTAGCAATAGCAGTAGTAGTACAGGGTCTGCGATTCCACATAAGAACCTGGATCCTACTGATTTGGGGCAGGGGGGTAGGGTGTGTGTGTCACAAACAGTTTTCTTCATCTGCAGTAGTTTGCTATGGCTTTTTGCATTCTAGTTTGGTCTTCTGGTTTCCTGCAGTATGTTTTCCCTGTGTCTGAGTATTTATCTTCTCTTGCCCATTCTGCGTTGACTCTCTAGTGTCCTCATGCCTATGGCATGAAATCTCAGTGCCTTTCCTTAACAGGGGGCATTGACACACTTCCTCTGCTCAATCCTCGACACCTATTCTCATGACTCATTTGGGAAACTGATGTCTTGGAAGCTGTTGCCACGTTGCTGCATCTGGTTGGGACTGGGCAGGAGGTTTAAGACATGCTGAGGGGAAGGGGAGAGAGCACAGCATGTCACACACAGCAGATGGGCAGATGCTGCTGCTTTTAGGTATGGAGTAAGGAAAACCTCACCCCAAAGTGTTCACAGCTTTTCTGTATGGGCTAAATTCTGTGCTGCTGCTTGAGCACAACAGTTTAGTGGTGTTGAAAGGGGGCAGAGGCTGGGTACTCTATGGGGACATCTTACGTCCCCTCCCATTGTGTCTTCTGATCACCTGGGCAAAATCAGCTCACTGAATTAACAGAAATTAGCAGGACAACGGAGAAAAAAAAAAAAAAAGCGGTAATAGGTATTTATTGGACTAGGACTAATGACTTGAAATATCTCTGTGTCTTACAAGCATCAAAAACAGTTTAGGTGAGGGTGGCAGGACCACATGGCCACAGTGAGGTTGGCTGGAGATAGAGACTGACCTTGCCCAGTGTCAGCAGGGAGCTGTGAGGCAGGCTGAACCGCAGTGCACGCCTAATCTCTAAAACAGAGAGGTCCAGACATGAGAAGGAAAGCAAAGGAACCTCAGAGTGGAACAGACTGTAATGAAAAATAGCACCTCAGTACACAGAGCGCCTCACCCCTGCGCTCTATCCTGCCTTTAAGCCTTTGGGAGCCTTATGTTTAAGGCAATGCAGCACTGAAATGAGCCCTGACTGGAGCACAATGCAAATATGAAACAATGATGACTAATATTAAAATGAAGCTGGACAAAGCACTGAGAAAGTAATCCAAGAGGGAATAATCTCACATCAATTCCTTAGAGTCGTAGTGCAGCAACTTATTAGCTTTTTTATAACTGGGGAAAAGAAAACAGAAAAGAAGAGGAAAACATCAAAGATTCAGTTAGCCAATTTGATTAAGAAGTAGTTTAGTAGTAGTAACAATTATAAACATAGTGGTAGGAGTAATAAAAATAATAACACTAAGATGGTTTCTAATAAAAAGGGAAATAGTTTTTTCACACCCTTCTTCAAACAGCACCACATATAAACCAGCAACACTTGTACCTTTGCCTCTCTTTGTTCACTAGCAGCCACCAAGAAAAGTACCTGCCCCCACTGACCATAAGAAAGAGAAAGGAGACGCTAGAGAGGTCTGGTGATCCTAGCTTTTATTTTGAATCGCTGATTTCTGAAGCGTGTTCAGCCTCAGCTCTGTCTCATTTGCAGGATGCTCTGAGGAATCAGCCCTAATGCATTCCTTGGCCTGGCCTGTAACAATGAACAACGTGAAATAACGGCCACTTTATATTATTTACAAATACAAGCTAAACTGTGTCAGGTATTGGTGAGCAGCTCAGCTGTTTCTGTGGGTGCTGCATTCTCTGCTGAACTGTGGGGAAATTCAGCAATGGGGTTTGATTTTTTCCACCCTTATTTTTCCCTCTCAATGCTCACAAGTCCTACAGGACCATGCTGAATGTTACCAGTTCCTCCTCCCCACTCTCACTGCTGCAGTAAGCTATGACTGTCCAAAACCATCTGTATGTGCTCCCCACAACGTTCATGCATGTGTAAATCACACACTCCACAGAAAGATGAAACACAGGAGTGATGATGCATGCAGACTGCCTGCTGCACCACAGGGCCAAGCCAGCACGGCTATATGTCCAAGGTGGCCACGCAGGCACCACTGGCCTGAATAATTCACACCTCACCACAAGACACACTCCTGCTTCATGTCACAGAGCCCACAAGCCATGAGAGATGCCCAATGCACTTGCAAATGTGCATTGATGGTGACCTAGCTTGCCACAGCACAACAAAAATACCATTAAACGCACCTACAACTATTTCCCAAGCCAACTTTCCACTGAAAATATTTGCTATTTCACAGGCAGGTGGCCACAGTAGACATACCACTGCACCATGTACACGCACACTTCAGCCACATGACCTCGAGCTGTTCATGTAACCTCTGTGTGTGCAGACTATTCACACAGCACTCACCTGTGTGCACACCTGCACACTCCCTTGTTTTCCCTCGGTCCACCAGGCCCCACACTAAACTACAATATACCTGCACATACCTACATGATGTGGTCAAACACAACGTTTATATCATATCCACAACCTCGAGGGACAACAAGCTGATGTACCACACACTGCCTCAAACCCAGCATAAGGGGAGAAAAGCAAAAAAAGCAGTGCTTTAAGGGAAAAAATAACACTAATAAAGGCTAGATGAAGAGGCATGTGCTTTTCTCTGCTTCCTGAAGGGCTTTCATCTGAAATCTTGGAAATGTTAATAAGAGTTAACCAGGTGAGACCGTCAACAGAAGGGACAGTGGCTGTGTTGGAAGCTGCTCTGAAACACCTGTCCCCTCTTACAGTGAGCACTGTTCGGCTGCTAGTAATTCCTCCTCCACTGGCGAGGGGAAAAAATTCCAGCACAGATTTTCCCTTTAATTGCTCTATAATGCCATCTTGTGGTTTTTTGACTCATGAAGTTGGTTGTTACATTCATCCTCAAATTAAGTGTTTACCCTGTAAAGATGGAAATGGAGAGGAAAAGAAGGAACGGAGAAAAGCAAAGGAGTGAGTTATGAGCATCTACCCATGTGTCAGGGGCAAGGGTGGTTGTGGGGGGTGGTTTTCTCCCCATAAAATAAATTTAAATTGTGAAGGCACACAAGTAATTCTCTGAAACAACCTGCATCCAGCTAATCTCTGCAGACTTCACTGAAACAGTTTGTCACATCACTTGGACTACCAGGAGGTATGTTAAAAAATATATTATTATTTATCAGAAGATCAAGATGAAATAATTCTGCTTTTTAGTGAGATGGAAGTGTAGAGAGATCCCATTTCCAAAAAAGAAATGGAAGAGGTGGAGCTTGATTTTATCTCATATGTGGCAGGACTGGTGCTATTGTGGGGATTTCAAAACAGGTGGCAGATGGAAAGGAACCATGCTCAGAGCATGCTGGCCATTGTTCCAAAAAATGAAAGGGTTGTGGGGAAGCATGCAGGAGATCTGAAATGCTGGACAAGCCAGACAGTGCACACAGATTTCTTTGTTAACATTAGATATGCAACAAAGTGAGGGAAAAAATATGAGTGAGGAAATTAACATAGCACAAAATCACACAACTCCAATCATTGGCCCAGGATCTGTTCAACCTGCTGTGATTTTAGCCCCAGCTGGCAAATAAACACCACACAGTCACTAGCTCACCTCCCTTCCTAGGGTGGGATGGGGGAGAGAATTGGAAAAAAGAAATCATGTTTCAATATGAAGAGTTTAATAGGACAGCAGAGGAAGAGGAAATAATAACAATATTACTGATGAAGGTATATACAAAACCAAGTGATGCACAATGCAACTATTGTTCACCATCCGGTGATCGATAGCCTGTCTCTGAGCTGTGATTCCCGACTCCTGGTCAGCTCCAGTTTTATATACTGAGCATGGTATTATATGGTATGGAGTATTCCTTTCACCAGTCTGGGTCAGCTGTCCTGACTTCTGGTGCACCCCCCTGCTGGCAGAGCATGACAAGCTGAAAATTCCTTGACCCAGTATAAGCAGTAAAACTACTTACCAAAAACTAAAAACATCAGTGTGTTGTCAACATTACTGGCTACTAAATCCAAAACATAGTACTATACCAGCTATTAGGCAGAAAATTAATTCTATCCCAGCTACAACAAAGACACACCTGAGTGATGATGCCAAACTCTGAACAAAATCACTCAGCTACAGATTCAAACCTAGTGTGCTCAGGAGGTTTGTGCCAGGGATTCTCTACGTGTGATTTTGGTGTGTTTTGTGAATTAAGGCAAAGGTACCCCAGAAGTACATTTCCCATGATATTCTAAAAATTCACTCCTCAATTGCAAACTAAAAGCAAGAACTGGAGTCTGTTGTCAGATTCAACACAAGAACACGAAGAGGGTAATACACTCGGCAGATCTGAGATGCTTCTTTCCCCTAAAAAAACCCTAATGTTAGAAATGTGGTTTAATCTTGCTAACTGCCAGCAAAAGCAGAAAGGCAGGACTTCATCCTGGTTTGCAAAAGGTGCCAGTGTCTTTGGGACCATATGTGTTGGGTCTCTTTATGGCTCAGCTAACTTGTGAGTGTGCTGGGTGGCATTGCTGGGATCCAACACTGTCGGTACTGTGGATCCACCCTGTGCCAAAAGCAAACTTGGGGGTTTATAAAAACAGTCACTGTGTTTCTGTTAAAGAGAGGTACCCACAACACAAAAGCTTCTCTATCTTTCCTCTCCATCATCTACCACCATTTCCCATTAGTTTTGGCAAGAAACCTCACATAAGCTAAGATTTTTTAAGAAAACTGAGGCTGAAATCTTAACAGCAATAACCATGGGGAAAGTTGACTTTATTCAAGGGGAAAGGAGTTTTGAAAGACAAATTTGAGGAAAAGAGTATCAAAAGAACCCTCATTCCTGAATAAGTCTCTGATTCTTCCTTATTTAAACCTAAAACTTGATACATCTCTGTTAATTACAGGGTTATTGGGTGAAAACAGATTAAATAAACAGACAGGAGAAATTCTGTAGACCTTAAATTCAAATTAATAGGGAAGATGCATTCTTCACTATACCCACATAAACCAAGAACTGCTGCATTAGTTTCAATGGAAAGTATCTTGATTTTTATGGCAGTGGTTACAAGCAGTTTCCATCAAGGTAATTTTTAATTAACTGTTTGTTAAAAGAATTGTCCTGTTTGTCCTGCAGTGGATGCCTTGCGTCATCTCATTCAATGGTATCCATTTGTCTCAAATAAGCTTCATACAAGTCTCCTGTTACACCTGAAAATGGTCAGGGTTTTGTTGTTGATTATTTTTTTATTTATATATTTTTAAAATTTATCTAACTTAATTTTAACAGCCTACAGTCTAAGTGTCTGTTTCAGATAGTTACCTTGGGCTCTTACAGTGAGGGGAGAAAAATAGGTGTTTCTGGACTGTGATTCATCTGCTCTATTTTGGATGCCTCATTAGGGTGGGATGATTCATAAGCAGTGCTTAATTCTCTCCATTGAGTAGAAGGGGTCTGGCTCAGTTATAGACATCTGCATTTGTTCAGATCACTCCCCTTCTTTGTTTTGTTTTGGAAGGCTTTTCCACATCTCTGTCTTCTCTTCATTTCTAGTCTAAATTCAATCATGGCCAGTCCATACCCATTAGTTTAAACAGAGACACTCTCACTCATTTTGGGCAGCCAAGTAGCTCCAGGCTTCTGTCAGCCTTTGTCAGCTTTGGGGCAGGTCAAGAGAGAAATGTTAGTAAGTGCTTGGGAGAGGCAATGGCAAAGGATAGGTGTGGTTCCCTGGGTCCTACATGTCAATATAACCTGTCCATGCAATGCTTTATTTACCTAACCCATGGTTTTCTGTAAAAAAGACCATGGGGTGGGAGATGCCATCCACTGTGTCTAAACAGGGAAAAATGTGATGAGCCTCATACTGGAACATTAACCTTAGGACATGGGTATTTTTTAAGCAATTCTGTTTTGTCATTGGGTGTCAAACTGGCTTTGCCTAGTAAACTACCTGTGAATTACCTATGAAACAGCCAAAAAGCCTATTTACCACCTGTACCTAAACATGTGGCAGGGAGTTTGGCACCTCTCCAGCGAGAACAAACATCAAGGACAAAATCATTTATAGGGTAGCTCTAGTCAGAGCTGTCTTGGTCTCTTGTTTGCAGCTGAGAGATTATACAGTGTTGAAACCAAACACAGGCTGGGAAGTAATAGGCCTTGTTATCAGCAGCAGCAGAAGAAAGGGTATTGTTGTTGTTGTTGGGTTGGGGTTTTTTTAAGTGTATTTCTCATGTAGATCTTACTATGGGATTTATTGGGAAACTGCTCAATCCTTCAAATTAAACACAAGATAAACCAAAACACTGCTCAAATGGAATAAAATACCATCCAAGAAATAGTCTGAATTTAGTTTAGTATTTCTTTTCATTCAGAACCAGGCCTAGCATAACAGCCTAGCAGACAGAAGCTGTCTGGTACAGCCAACAGTAACTATAAATGCTCCATTGCACTGGGTTATAAATGCCCCTTTACAAGGTGGAAGATGGGGTTGTTGTCTCTGCTTTATCTAATCCTTCTCCCTGTGGTGTGCCTGACAGCAGCAATACTGGTTGTTAGTAAATGTGAGAGTGACTTTGTCCTCTTAGGTACCTTGTCCAGGAGGTTCTAGGAATGACAATCAACCTCCTGCCTTTTCTATTGCAGTTATCAGGCAATGAAAGAATAGTGCCTTTGTTGCTGGTCAATTTGTGGATGCAGAGGAGGGAGAACTGTGCACAAGTCCTTCTTGGGACATGAAGCTTCTGAACACCTGGTTCCAGGCTCTTTTTGACTCCCTTAGGGCGGTTGCTCCATGTGTACCTACAGGTGTATAGTTTTGTGCCTGAATTCTAAGTGCTGGATGCCTTTATGAGTGCTTCACTTTGCACAGCTACAGCATGTCATGCAGTTTCCTGGCTGCATTGTCCACCTTGCTCATCTCTCATCCAGTCAATCCATTCATTGAAAGGAGTCCTGCATTGTAAGCTGTGCATTACTGCCCTAAATTCCACATTTTACTTGTGGGTCATCCTTTCCTGCAATGGGCATGGTGAAAGATGAGACACTCCACATGTGAAAAAACACACTTAAAATAATTGCTGATTTTTTTAAACTCTGGGATATAAAGGCATAGGGGAAAATGTATGATGTAGGTCTGCCTTAGCTGTTGTCATCCTGCTGCATTCTCAAGGAGTTTTGGACTTGGCGCTAGGAATATAGATTCAAAGTGGAGGTCTAATTTGGTTAGTCAGCACCACCAGGAAGCAGTTGGCCTTGAGGAATGATGGAAGACAGTACAGATTTTTGATGGTTCTGGCTGCAGCAGGGTATCAGGTAGGTTTTTATTGTAGGGTGCTGCTAGGATTGCCAGACAGTAGGAATAAGTCAGACTGATCCTGATTGGATTCATCCAGGTGAGCAAGTAAAATGGTTTAGCCCAATTTTAAGGAGATACCATCTGGCACGTTCGGCCCAGAACACGCTGTCTGTGCAAGCCCAGCCATGCAGCAGGGTCATGGTAGGCTTTCCCTGATGACTCATGTGCTCAGAGACAGCATCTCTTCAGAGGCTGATATGAATGATAAAGACACGGGCTCTGCAAATGCAGCTTCCTGAGGCTGTTTTCCTTTTTTTGAAACTGGTCTAGAAGGGCAGGATGTTTTTTTCGTACCCTGAAGAGCACTGACTGCTTCACTCTCTCCTTCTCCTTTAAATTTGTCCTCCTCCCCTTTTACTGCATTTAGCATCCCAAGAAGTAGCCACTCCAGCACTGCCAATGAAATAAACTGTCTGCCACCTGCCTACCTATCTGCAGGTCCATTTTTTTTCCCTTCTCCCTGCTGTAAATATGTTGGCCAGAATCAGAGCTGGCCCCTACCATCTGCATCAGATTGTATTTCAGCATTGCCCAGGCTTGTTGCAGTGAGAGATTCTAGCTTAAAGCTGAGAAGACCAATAACTGAGCTCCAGAAGAAGAAACATGAATCACTATATCAAAAACTCCTTTGCTTTTCTGGAACCTGGGGCATGAAGAAAAAGGTGTACAGGATGTAGATGACCTAGCTGGATGGGATTAGTAAAGCAACAGCTACACAGCTAAATCAAACAGGCCGGGACCTGTTCCCTGGACGTGTCACAAAATAAAGCTCATCCTGGCTAAAGGCTCCTCCTCCTAAACCAGAGTGGCCTCATCCAGGCCTCATCTGGAACAATTCTCAGCCTGAGCTGTCCCCCATATCAAGGCATTGTGTGGAAAAGTACTAGTTGACATCAATTAAAGTCATGCCAAGCATCGTGCTAACAATAAAACGAGTTGGATGCTCCCAGTGCAGTGCCTAACTTGTGCCCAGACATCCATAGTCTACGGCAGAACCTGTGGTGTCAGATACCAGATACCTCAGGAGAGGCTTTGTCTTAGAGCCAGCATCACCAGCTTTCCTTCTGTTCTACTGAGAGCAAAGTTCAGGCTACTCAGAAGACTGTGCAGTTCCAGAATGTCCAGGAAAAAAAACCTATGGGCCTAACATTCCCACTTAGCTCATTAGATTGTTTTGAAATGCTTGTGTAGATTCAGAGTAAAGAGATACTGGGGTAAAGTTTGAAGGCTCATCAACTTGCCCAGGACTGAGAGATAAGATCTTCAGGGATCTGTGGCTCCACACCCTTCTGGAGCTTAAAACCATGGTCTCTGCTCTGTCCTCTTCAGGAAAATTTAGCCTAGAGTCTTGTCATGCTAAGTCAGCCTTTGTCTGTGAGATCATGCCTCCTTTTAGAGCACAAGTCATGTCTTCATCAAACCATGTGGGATTCACTTTTTCTCCACCTTCATTTCATAATATAGCACTGTGATTAAATTAATTTTCTTACGATAGATGCCTCTTTGCTGCTTCTGTGCAGTATACCTATTTCACTGTGCAGTAGTATTATTTGCGAGCTTGAATCACACTGGGGATGCTTATGTAAGTCACACGAATACAGCACGAGTCAATTGCCTCTTTGTAAGCAGCTGGACCAGAAGTAAGGTACAGTGCCTACAACACATCTGATCTCAAATGTAGGCCGCTATATCTAAGCAAGTCACCCCAGAATCCCTTTAGCTTTAGAGCTATTAGGGAATTCAATTGACTTACTTAGGTGTACACCATAAGATGAGTCAAATCACAAGCTAGGACTACATGTTTGCCTCCATTGACTCTAAAGAGAGTCTGGGGTGACGCTCTTTGGTGGACATATCTGCATCACAGATACCCATTTTCATTCAGATGAAACTCACTGACACAGTGTAAAGTAACGAGATGCAATTTTACCACTCAAGATGAACCAGGGATCTAAACCTAGACTTCTACATGCACAAACAGTGGCAGATGCTAAGTAGCTTCTTCAGAAAATCTCACCTGGCATGACAAGCTGTGAGCAAAACAGAGTAGGAATCAAAGTGTGGTTTTTTCCCATGGGACTGACTTGGGCCGGGAGGGGGGCGGGATTTCCCCAACCAGAGCTACTCAGAACTCCTGTGTTGCTCTGAGCCAGCCTAAATTCCAAAGACTGCCTGCTACTGAAGCAGACATATCTGCCAGGGATCACCCATGGGCGACCACTCATTCAGTAGAGTAACAAGCAAAAAGCCACCCAAGCAGGTATGGTCTGGTGAATGTGAGGAGCAGGACAGACTTAGGTGCTTACAAGCCACACACAAAGCATAGGATTTATTGAGCTCTTCTCCAAATAAGATGGAGGAACAGTGAGGTATACAGAGGTATACAGTGTTATCCCTGTCAGATGTGACAGTGATATGGTGAACAGCATTCCCTTAGAGTGGCTGGAGAACAAATGAGTAATGGATTTGGCCTCCTTCAGCTGCTGTGCTGAAAGTCACCATGCACAGAATCTATACTCAGCTGAGCATGGGACACTGTCCTTCAGGCCTGATTACACAGACTGAACTTCTCTCAGACGAAAGCTGGAAGATGGCCTGTTTTGCAGTGGTTTCAGTAAAACTTTAAACCAATAAGACCACCTGAGTCTGAGGCCACAGTACAAATACTAATACTGGGTCAGGCTTAGCTCAGTTTCATCCTTGTCCATCATGGGGACAGCTGAGATTTTGAAGGAATACTACACATTAGTCTGTCTAGCCTTTTGTGAGATGAGATATCAGGGAATGTTCTTTTAAGAAGGCAGGATGAAATCTGAAACACATAGCTGTGGATCTGAAGGTTTGTGTGCACTCATACTTGTCTGTAGGGCCAGCTTTGCTCCTCCCCAGAAACACATACACAGCTATCAGTGGGCTTGCTAGTACTTTGCTTCATCCATGATCTCATTTTTCTCCTTATTTGTTCTTTCCCCCATTGTTCCATTTAATTTTTCCTTTATTTTTTGTCTTCTTTCTTTATATTTTTTTTCTTTCCTTTTATTCTTTTTCTCCTCCTTCTGGTTGAGTTCCCCTCTCCGTTCCTTCATTCATTCTTTCCTCTCTTACCTCATTTATTTGTTTAGAGCAAATTTTCAAATCTATAAACCCATTACAGCAAAGAGACTGTGTTGAGGCAGCCTCTGAGCCTGCAGATGTGGTGAGTCCTGGATTCCAATAACAGAACTTATTTGGAAAAAACATTATCTGTAATGTGGAAATGGTTTGGCTTGAGGGTAAAATTTATCATCATTACCCTAATATCATCTCAAGCCTCAGCTCTGGCAGCAGCTAAAGAAAACACCAAGGCTTAATTCAGTCAGTGCAAGGAAAGAGAGACAGAGGATGGAAAATATGATTTATGATGGAAATCAATGCAATCATAATACTTTATGCTTGTAAAATTGGGCTGTTCCAACAGTGCTCACGGATTGCATAGCATAGGCAGTTTTCTACCAAAAAAAAAAAAAACAAAACCATGGCAAGATAGAATGCAGTAGTATGATGGTGCAGCTGGCACAAAGGGACCATATTCAGAATTTAGGGTGTGAATGGGAACAGGTTCTGTTTTGCTGGGGTTTTGTTTTCCTTTCTTCCCCAAGGATCAGGCAATATCAGTTACCTAAGGTCTGTCTCCACAGAACAATAGAAAGATGCAGTCCTGCAACTCCCAAAGGGTGGAGGAAGGAGTAAAGAGAAGGGAAGGATGACAATCTGGAATATGAAAGGAGTGCTGACTAGTTCTCCAAGTAAATGGCAAGATCCTGGCAGGAGCAGTATCCCCAGTGTAAAAACGAAAGCAACGACGTGACTCATTCCTCTGCAGTGCGGAGTACCTCTCAGAAACCAGCTGAAGTACATTTACAAAAATCTGAATCAGGCTAGTCACCTCAGGAAAAGACAGGCAAAAGCAATAAGGCCTGGGAGGTTTGTTTCTAATGCAGAAAACTGAAGAGTGTCTAAACTTTCAAATTTGACCAAATCATGCCTCCTTTCTTCCATTAAATAAAATAAAAATTGCAGAGATCATGAAGAAACTGCTGATGTAAAGTTGAGTTAGTTCACCTCTGGTGTAAAGAACATGCCTTGTCAAAATGCTATATGCAATTTCCCTGAACAATGCTTGAAGGATGCTTTGCACTTTGGTTGTAAGGGTGGGAATATACCCCTGCAGCATTGCCTGTCTCTGGAGAAGCAGGACAGTTTAGCATCCCCAGCAGTCACAATGAGAAAATACAGTTATTCTTAGGGAGTGCAAAGAAAACTATTTATTCATATCATTCCATCAAAGGTTAAGTACGTAATATCCAGGACTTGCAATTTAATGTTTGTCCAAGAGATGGTCAAAAGCAAGCATCTGCAATATTCTCTTTTAAATGGAAAATATCTTTGCAAATAAATCTATCTTTAGTAAGATAGTTTTGAAATTATATTGATATTTCCTAATTTCAGGATAGAGCTGTGGATCTAAAAGTTGGGAAAACATTTTTTTGTGTATTCCGCCTTAAAAATAATCCAGATTTCTAGGTATTGTGATTCCTCCCCTCTTCCTCCCTCTCTCTTTCTCCTCAAGGAGAGGAAGTACAGTGATTTAGAACTGTAACCCATGCAGATTATGACATTATATTTGTAATATAAGGGGGTTTGATTCTGGTAGTCCTGATCTGCAGAATCATATCTCACAATACTAATATTCCTCAAGAAGTGAGCAGATACATAAAGCCAGGTCCTTCTTCTTCTTAGTCCAGCTGCCCTGTTTCCCAAAGAAGCTGCTGTTGAGTGCTGACACAGAGGAGTATGTTGCAATGTGTGGTTTTGTGCACCATGCCTATACAAAAAGTGGGGACACGCCGCAGTACACCCCTCACTAGACACCAGAATATCCAAATGGGGTTGAGGTTGATGGTACAAACCCTTAGGAAACCAGGATTCCCTATCTTTAGAGCTCACAGAAAGCTTTTCTGTAACAGGGTAGACAAGACAGAGTCTCCCTGTTCCTTTCTAGCTCTGAGTAACCACCAATGTTACACACTGCCTACCAATATTTGCTACTAGAACCATCTGAGAGAAAATGTTGCTTAAGATGACTCTGGCCCTGAGCTTTCATCAGTCAAGCTGCAATGTAGCTGTTGTCAAAGAGGGCTTCCAAAATACTCAGCTACAGGCAGGTTTGCATTCTCAGAAGGACCACCACAATGAACAGTTAGCAGTGCACAAAAGTAATACAATGCATCTTCCACTCCTATGGCCAGAGCTAGACTTACTAAGGATTTTGCCTTGTGCTGGCAGGGACAACCCTATCTGTAACTTTAAATGCTTAAACTTCCAAGCACTGCACTCTTTGTTGGAATAGATGAAGAAATAAAAGGACAAGGGAGCCTTTGCTCTATTCTTCTCAATCTCATCCAACTGGTTCCTACAAGGACATCGATAGAGGAGGCTCTGTGGTACCAGAGAACTTGTGTCACTTTCAGAGCTGAGGTTTTTTAAAGGAAACCAACAGGAAGCTGTTTTATTGCAGACATTGTGTCTTACTCCTTTGGACTCCCTGTTACACCCCATCAGGATCTGGCTGTAATTTTCCTCACTTCCCACACTAAAGCTCGATAACTCTTCCACTTCTATGTCACCTCCCCTGCATCCACAGCTTTCCACTGCTACCTGATACATGCACACAGACTACACAGACCTGTTTCCCAGAGATCCAGTTTGTGAAGCAGGGTGTGGTCCAACGGACTAATTTCCCTTACGGATTAAGAAATTTTTCTACCACCTTCCGTATTTCTATCACATTGTCCCTACACTCCTTCTTGCTTCTAGAAAAGTTTGACAGCTGTAGCAAGGGACTGGGGAGCAAAAGGTCTACTGAATGAAACCGAATTAAAAGTCTTGGACACCTGCAGTGTCAGTGGTGGACAGCCATCTGTCCCTCATTTGGAACCACTGTTGTTGTCTACCATACCTAATGTTGTTGCATGGACTAGGTTGATGTACAGGGCCTTACTTTCCAAATCCATTAAAGACAGAGGGAAAGATATTCCATGGATTTGTCTACCAGTGCATTACGGAGATTGAAAGAGTTACACTTTAACTCCTTTTGCTCTCTAGGTCTGTTACCACAATATAAACCATCTTATTTAACTCCTGCCATTCTCTATCTGCACACTGCGTAAAGTACACAAACATCCAGACCACATATAACAAGTATTTTCTCTTCACACGTGTCCTCTCCACAAATACCTATAGATATACTTACGTATATGAAATGACTTAAAATATGCTAAAACGATACATATGCATACCCTCAAGCAAGCACACACACCCTTAACATGCATAACTGATGATTTTTTTCATGAGACCAATGGGCTAGGAGAAAAAAAAAATAGAAAAAACTTGTTTGATGCTAAATTCTTAAGCATACTATCCATCCAAGAACGAAAGGAATTGGTCTTTAAGGATCTGATAGGTCTGAAAATTTCCTCCACTAACAATGAAATATCAGCTTAGCAAGATAAAATCTTCAAGGGCTAGTAAAAGAAGAACAAAGAGATTTCATTTAGGTTCCCTAATACCTTCCTTATTTAAAAATTATTTTAAAAAACCCTGATTATCCATCTCCTTCTAGACTTACTTTTCTGTATGATGGTTTTGAGTTGATGGTGTGCTTGAGAACTGCCTTCTGCTACTACTCAAACTGATAATGTTCCTTGGTCTATGACGGTTCTGAAACCAAGAGATATAAAAAGCTAGGAGAAATAGTTATAATCAAGTCAGCTGGAAATACTGTAATGGCTTTACTGGAAACTGGAAAATTCATTGAGTCAAACCACATTTTTCTTGGTAAATAAATGCCCACATCATATAACCATCATTGTATTCAGCCTTCAACAAGGAGTCTTGTTTACTTTAAGCATAATGGTTAAGGCTGAATGTTCAGGGAAGCTGTTGTATCTTTGCATCTTTGGAGGTTAATGTTCAGTTACACCAGAAAGAGGAGAAACACAAAGGTCTCATTGGTCAATAGAAGACCACAAATGCTGTCGGTCTACGAGTTTACTGAAGTCATGAAAATAGAGCTGTTTTGAATGGTTAATATTTTTATATCACATTTGTCTTTACATTTGTGTTTAAAAATATTTTACAGCAGCTCAGGAATTGTTATCAGTAAAACCAGAGATAATGTGCCTCTTGCTACCACCACTGCTCTCACAGGGACCTCTCAGGGAGGAAACAGCAGTGGCGACATGGCTGAGCAAAGTGGGGAGTGACAGTGTTTGGAAGAGATTTTCTTGGGAGGGGGTGTTTGGTTTTTTGTTGGTATAGACAGGAAGCTTAAGATGTTATCTGCAGGCTACATTGTGTGCCATTTTAAACACAGTGCTCTTAATAAATACCGACAGCAAATCAGGACAAGAACAGACACAAGTTGTTTCAGGCGACTTCTGTCAAGTGAACAGTAATGCGCCGGGATTAGTGGCAATCCTTTCCATATTGCAGAGAGCAAGTCGCCTGCAGATGAAGTGCTCCAGGCATTGCAGTGGGTTTATCAAGGGGTCCTTGATATTCTGGAGCAGACATGCAGGCTGCAACTTATCAGATGCTTTTCAATTCAGCCATGTCCTGCTGAAAACTGGGTGGCACTAGTGGTGGGAGTAAGACAATCTTAATTCCAGAAGTATCCTAAGGAACCCACATCCTAGTGGTTCCCAGACTTCTTCCTTCAACCCTGTAACGTTGCTGTTGTAACTGGAATTGATCTTAATAACCAAGACGTTAATAGCACACTATAGGCAGGGCAACAGTTTGAGCCAGTGAACCATTAACTTCCATTCCATCGGGTGCAATCAAAGTCAAAGATCAATGGGCTCAAAAAGACAATAGCAACCATCTCCACCATGCAGATCCTCCCTTATACTGGCTGTTCCTTGAAAATATCAGCTCTGAGCAGAACCCTTTCCAGTACCATTTTGTTACATGAGTGCTAACATCTCAAGGTTCATTATCCTCCTCTCCACCCTGAGAAAGGGAATAGGTGTGTTACTGGCTGTGTTAGGTTTTCATATATATCATTGACACCTCTTGCATATTCCTGAATGAGGATCTCTTTGGACTGACAATGCTGGAGTGTTACTAGGCCCACTCTTCTTTTACCTTTCAGCAGCTTTATGCCATGCCACTAGCTTAAGACTGCCCAAAAGCTAGAATTTACAGATATTATTGAGTTACTAGGTTCAGGGAGCCCTTATAACAGAGCCAGCTGTGCTTTTTTCCTAATAGCACCATCAAGGCTGGTTGCAAGAAGAGCCTATCTGGTCATTGGCATCTGGTTTGAATTACTTTGCACATTAGCACTGGGAGCTGACTCAGTCCCTGGGCACCTCAAAAGTTTCTTTCAGACACAGATTGGATTGCTTGCTAGATCCTTGTCTGTAGCTGAGCATCTAAATTTGTATTTCTAAATCAATTCAAAGGAAACATCCTGAGAAAAGTCTGTCCCTGTAAGACCTGTAGACTAGAAAATACTAAAAAGCCATGAAATTAAGTTAAAAGCAGCATCTCACCTTCCATGGGAGACATTTCTAAAAAACTGTCACCACTTCTTCTGGGATTTAGCTGTGCAGCACTTCGTGCTAAGAGTTTTAAAAGAGGTAATTAACAAAATACCTATTATAGTCTCTTTGAGGCTGCATGGTGGGGTCTTGCTCTGATAACTTTGCAGCTATGGAGCTCCCATCTTGTCCCATCTCCTTGTTGTGCTCAGGAAACATAAGTAAGGGGAGGCCAGAGTGGAAGTCATCCCTAAGCGAACTTCTAGTACAGCAAGAGAGTTCATATGGATTTGTAAGTTTTTCCTCTGCTCATTCAGAATTCATATCTTACAGGAACTTTTCCTTCCTTTTTCCCCCCCATTTTTTAGCCTCTTCACCCTTCCAGTAAAAACTCTGCATTGCACAACATTCTAAAATGGCCTGTGCTCTCCATGCAGTTTTTATGCAGCATATAAAATAGCTTAATCAGACACATACTGAAAGAGGCATACACACAGAGAGTGAGAGACAGCAGGCACACCTGAGACTGAAGTGCATCCTGTTCATAAAGGGAGATATAGTGCTGATGGCATTTCACACTGAGGTATCCAGGGACCATCACATGGCTTGATGAGACCAAGGAAGCTCAATAGACTTTCCAAACCTAATTAGTACTTAATGATCTGGAGAGACATGGGTGTCCATCACCTCTGCTTCAGCCCCTCTGTTCTTCCTCAAATTCTTAATTAACCTTTAAGGAGATGATGTGCTGATGAGTTTCCTAGGATATTGCATTGATTTTTTTCACACACGCACACATACACGCTCATGCACACGCTCACCCACACCACACACTCCAGCACACATATTAAAGAAATGCTGGTACAAATTCTCAGCTCCAATGCACTCCACACAAGGGCTGTGATGATCAATGTTTATTAATGAAGCGCTGCCTCAAAAATTGTTACTTGATGGCAATGTACAGAACATTGTCTGGAATTTAACCTTATTCATCATTTAAGTATGTTGGAAACTAGAGCATGGTGTTAATTAATAGCATGAGAACAAATTTGGATCGTTTTGCTGTGGATTTGAAAAACAAAATCATATGCGCAAGAGAGAGAGAAAAAAGCTGTGATTAAATACAAAACCAGAGAAAAAAAGTGAGAGAAAATGGAGCCAAAGCCACTGTCGTATTCAAGATGACTTACTTTGTGCCAATAATGAAATAAAAATTTTCTCGTGTGCTTATATAATATTTTACTGTTGTGTCATATTTAATCAACTCTGAGTTTTAACAAGCTAAGTAGAAGGTGAGGGGAAGCTGCTACTAATGGAGTGAAAACAGTTTAATAAGTTTTGAAAAGTTAATAGCCAAGTTTTTAGATTAAAAAAAAAAAAAAAAGAAATCGATGTTGGTAGCTGAATTCACCAAGGGGAAATGACAAATGGAGAATGCCTTACTTAAAGTTCACTTAATAACAATCTAAATATGTGGTGATAATGTAATATGAAATGCTACAGGCTGCACTCTTCCAGGCTTGTCTAGATGTTTTCAATGACTGCTTGCTTTTCAGGTCATATGCTTGATTAATGAAAACCTATCACCTGTATATTCATTTAACTGACTTATTACCATGGGGTCAACACACTCTGGTTTGAGAACATGCAGCCCCTTAGCAACGCTGCCTGGTACAGGACTGTTGTCCTTGTTAGGCAGGGGGACACAGACTTCTTGAGTTTTGGCTCAACATTTTAGTGTACAGGCTTCATCCATCTGTCTCCAGGTATGTGGACCACCGCTATGGACCTGTCTTCTGGTCCATGCAGTAGTTTATCCACCTGGAAAGACATTTGGTTTTCCCAAGATCATATGCAGTGTACAGGATATTAGGTAGACAGCATGGACATCCCTGGCTGTGATGAAGAGCCTTAGTACTCTGTGCCTTTATAGTGTAAAGCTCAGTTTTTCTCTGCAATCACATAAAAAGTCTGTGTAGAGCAGGGACTGAAGCTGTGAACCTCATCAGACCTGCCTTCTTGTGCTGTTCCTGTGTTAACACCACCATGGAATCTTACCCCTAAATAGGTATTTCGGTGACTCCTGTGTTCAAAAATGCTGAGGATGGTGTGAACACTCTGTGTTCCCCACTCCAGAAACCTTGTTATCTAAAGAGAGATGGTGATCTGGGGAAACAGGAATTCAAAGACAAAAGAGCCCTTTTCTTTAGGAAAAAACCATAATAAGGGACAAGCAGAGGCAGAAGTACTGCCGAGTTTTCTTGATTTTCAGTGAAATGCTCTTCAGGGGTTAGCACAGTTCTCTCCTTTTAGTTCAGAAGAAAAACCATTCCATTTTGAAACAAGTGAAAATCCCATTGATTTTCTGTTTCAAAAGCCATTTTGTCCCTTATTTTTGCAGAATGTATTCTGGGTGTGGACCAAATTTCTGACTTATTCAGATGTCCTTAAAACTTAGTTTTCAATTGAATTTTCTCTTTATTGGGAACTTACTCCTTCATCAGTTTGGGAGGATAAGGCATGAATTGATAAAACATGGAACCACCCAGAGGTTGCCTAACCTATCTTCAGGTCCCAAGGCAGAGTTAGTTCTGCCTATGTCATTCCCTGAGCCGGTAACCATTGAGTCCCGAAGCTATTGTGGTGGGGCTGGATAAACACATAAATCCCAGAGGAGAATGGGAGGTGAGCAGCATGGAAGGTACAGCACAAGAGAGGAGAGTTCAGAGCATAGCATCAGGGACCATGGGGAATGTCAGTGTCTGCCAGATGCCATGAAAAGGCAGAGACAGTGGCTTGCCTAGATCTCTGAAGATGACAAGAAAGGACCTGGCTTCACATGTGCAATGTGAATTAAGATCAGATTTCCTGTAATGCAATTAGTGACTGCTTGTGAGCAGCACACCCTAATAGCTGATTATGGGAAGGTATCCAAAGAGCACAGAAAGTTTCTGAGGTATCTGGACTATGTCAGCAGCAGGATGGTCTTTTGCAGAAAGCACAAGAGAAAATTTCCTGTTCTGCACTTCATGATGTCTAGCTGAGGTCTTGTTTTCCTGATATCACTCTGCTGTGTGGTTTCCCTGAAAGCTGATTCATACTTTATCCACTCTTCTTCCATCAGATGCCTGGGGGACAAAGGGGGCTGATAAAACACCCCTCACTAACCATGAAATCTGACATGTAAATCAAGTCATATAAGAGCAAATACCCCGTTCTCAGTCAAGAAAGGTCTGGTGTGGGTTGCAAGAATGCTCTCTTATTAGTGGCTATTAAGTGAACCATTTATTATTTCAGTCATGTGACTTGATTGTTGTTCTGAGAGCAAAAAGCAAACAGATGTCTGAGAGATCAAGCTCCTTTCATTTCCTATCTTATGGGAAACCCTGACTGTAGAACCTAACAGCAGCTGGACAAGTAGAGGAGGGGTTTTTTCTCCATCTCTTTCAATTCCTTTTCTTCTATTACCTACTGAGAAGAAGAAAGGTTTTTTTCAGGGCTGTGAAAATTTGCTGAGATGAGCAATGAAAGGTAAAATATATTGCCTAAACCTAGGACAAAAAAATACTGTAAAAACAAAAGATTTATATTTGGGAAATCTGCTTAGTCGCAGACAGGAAGTTTTAGTACTGGAAAAAGAAATAAAACTAAATTAATTAATTAATTAATTAATTAAAAAAAAAAAGGCAGAAAGAAACTCATCTCCCCACTCTTTAAAAGCTCACACTTACTATAGAGTAAGGAGTGGCCATATAGATCACCAAAGTCAACCCAAATCTGGCAGCTTAGTGACTGTGTTCTTAACAATGCTTACATCCAGCCCTGGACATTAGAATCTGTTTAACTGAGCAAAATAAACATGTTAATCATGATCCTATGGATTAGCTTGTAGCCTGCTTGAAAATCACTGCACCATTTTTGGCGATCAGAGTTGCTCTTTATCAGAGCTGGTTTCACGCAGAGATTAGGCAACAGCAGGGCTCTCTGAAGTGTATCCAGCATACCCCCAGGGGCTTTAGGGGTCAGTGGTGAAGTACCTTGCAAACAAGCTCCTAGCATAGGTGTCTCAAAGACCAGGGATCTACCAGGGAGAGTGTTAAATTTTAGATCCGTCCCCTTGGTTCAGTTCCTTTCTTCACCGCAATGAGTGATACGACTGTAAAGGGGTTCGTTGTATTCCCATGCTTCTCCCCCTTCTCCCACTTATTGCCTATGTAGATTGCAGACTCTTTGCATGGTTTACGCCTTGTATTTGACACACAGGCCTTGGCATGGAGAAGGCATTACCTTGGTGGGTTTGTTCTTGGGGGACAAGCATAACGCAGAGGCAGGTGACTCTTACCTCCAGCATGGGTCAACCACACCTGAAAAGCCCTACAGACGCCAGGAGCCAGAGGGCTATAAGCTAAAATAATGGCATATTTCTTGTTTT
Source organism: Rhynochetos jubatus (assembly GCA_027574665.1). NCBI lineage: Eukaryota > Metazoa > Chordata > Aves > Eurypygiformes > Rhynochetidae > Rhynochetos > Rhynochetos jubatus. Next base: position 76,002,853 of record CM050690.1, on the reverse strand, counting down.
CTTGACCCTGAGAGAGAAATCCTACCTACCTGTCTGAGTTAACTTCTGCACTACTAATCCCCTCTTTACATGGAGGAGAGCAAGAACTGTCCTCTGATTCTGAAACCAGTCGAACTATCAATGATGATGTCAACATTCAGCCTGCATTGCCTTGACTAGGGACGATGATTTTACATGGCACAAGGTCAGCATCCATTCCCAAATGACTTGAAGTAAGCAACAAGTCTTGGAAAGACAGGTGACCGAAGGCTTTGTCTCATAGGCTTAGGAAACCTGTGCATAGGGGGATTGGAGTGGAGTCATGAAGTTGATTGTAGTTCCTGTTCTGTTTTGTGAACAAATACACTTTAATCAGGTAGCACCAGTGGTGGTAAGTGTGGCAATAGCTGTCCTGTGCACAGTAGGATGCACTCTGCTCTCAGGGAGACATTCACATGTTTGAGACAATTTGAGTAACTCACTTGTCACTAACAGGTACTTATTGGTCAACAGGGCTTATATCACGCATTTTAGTTATCTTTGCTAGAACACTGTCGTGTACCTAAGACATGCACTCCTTCTTTCCTATTCCTTGGTGTCGTCCTCCAGTGACTAAAATTCTTCATGCCTACTAGCAAACAGACTCAGCATCCCGTCATGCTACTTGAATGACATTCCCAGGAAAAAAAAAAAAAAAGAAAAAAAGGCCTAAACCTGACTGAGGAATATGTCTCTTTAGGGAACTTTTCTCAGTCCTTCTGCCTTGACATGTAATGTGTTGACTTCATTCCTTTCTTCCTCCTGCCATTTCCATGCTTGTTTCCCTCTTTCTCTCCCCTTCCCTCCCCACTCATCCCTACATGTATAAATAACAAAAAAAACCATATAGCTAACCATGTTGTGTCAGTCCCTGCTGTGCCAATTTCCCATCTGCTGCCTCCTTGCCCCATGCTGCAGGTTGAACACAGACTCTGTCATGCTGGGTTGAATAGGTTGTATGTCTGTGTTTGAAATTAAGCACGTGTTGAAGCTCTCTGCTGAATCTGGGACCTAGGTTGTGACATTGATGGTGTAGAGGCAATTGCTCCTTTACAAGTAGGGACTGGATTCTATTTCACAATGCAAATGCTGATTATTAATGAGACTAATAGACACAGGTGTGAGAGTCGTTGAAATGTCAATATTGAGAGCTGGCGGGTGGCAATGTAGAAAGGGGTGTCTGCTTGATCTTCCTGTGACCAAGCTAAAGGCAACTGGTTTGTATGAGCCCAAAATGTATGTAGGTTCAATTCACCATCCTTATCATGGGTGTCCTTTGGAAATGGAGTATTTGCTGAAACAGAATAAAGCAGTCATTACAAATGCTAGTCTTTAACATTGTAAAACTTCATATTCACTTGCCCAGACATCAGTAGCAACTCAGCTATGTTGTTCCCTCAGCAGTGACTGTTGGGTTTTAATGACATTGTTCTATTAGAGCTGTTCAGATCAACCATTTGAGAGCTGTCTGGCTGCTGTAGTCCAAAAAATATAATAATAATTTGACCTGACATCATCTTCCATCTCTTTGTCCCAGTTCTCTTTGGAGGTAATTATTCATACTGTATATGTCCTGTATATAGATTGCACTCTTCCTCCTGCAGATCTTGTGGGATCCATGTAACTTTCCCAGGTATGCAAACTCCTTTATGCTGCACTGACTAGTGACTTTACTCAGCACCTGCTATTGTTATGGGTGCTTTGTAAATAATTAACATGATGGTGGTTCTGACTGTGGCTCCACACCTGTGAGCATGGGGCCATCATGTGTGTTACCCTCTTCAAGCTTTATTACTTTGACAATATACGTATTTGGTAGTATGCAACTAATAACACTTAAAATCTGTCCACTTACCCATCTACTTGCTTGTAATCCAGTGAAATGAAGATTTGAGTTGATCCCCAAATTCAAAAAGATGGTTTATAACCAGGACCAATTCTGTCATCAGTCTTCCAGCCTACTGTAACTGAAAATTAAGTTGGAGCGAAGAAACAGCTTATTCCAACATTATCTCTTAACAAAGGTTTAAATATCACATCAGTAGTGACACAGAAAGAAATTGGGTTTGTAGTAAAAATGTAAACAATTCCATTTATACTCCCTTTCCTCATAAAAAAACGTTGACAAAAACAATTATATGAGGTCCTTAAAATTGTCGATGGAATATTTTGATTCCATGGACAAATAATAAGTGAATGCATAATAAATACTTATCTTTGAAAAGGTCACCATGCTATTAATAACAATTTGGGTAACTCATGCTTACATCTTCTTCCATAAACCATAACCTTGAATTAGACTAGGTGGGTATTGTATATATAATAGTCTCTAGTCTAAGTGGAAAAAGATAGTTTATCATGGGTACTTTTGCCTACAAACTCTCCTGAGAGGTTCGGTACATCTGGGAAAGTCATCTCACAGCAGTGAATGATGGCAGCATAGGAAATGAAAACGCACTTCCTCCGGCAGCATCTCCTGACTAAAATCTTTGGGGTGTTCAGGATTTGGAGTAAGAAAAATAAAGGTTCTCTATAGACACTACATTTGTTTAATGAAAAAAACCCATAGAGCTCAAAACCTAGATTTCTCTGAAAATACTGCCTGATTTCAAACTAAATGGTGATTAAGACCCAAGAGGACACACTTCCACCAGAGTGCAGCCCCTCACCTTCCTCAGATTTCTTTAATCAAAGAAGTTCTGTGATGAATAAGGTTTTCCTGACCTCATGAAGGAGTCTTAGTGAGATCCTCAGGATCTTTCTCTTTGTTCCCAAGTCATATCCAGGAGCAGTATCTTCCAGTTTCTTCCCCAGTCATATTCCCAAGGACTGTCAGGGAGACCACAGAGAAAATGAGCATTTGGTAAAACTTCTGTAGATGTCCAGCATTCACGTGTGGCATCCTTTTACTACCAGAAAGGCAATCTATTTTTTCAATCATTACTAACCTGAATTTAATTCTGGGCAGTGCCCTTGAGGAGAAAAAAAATAAAAGAACAAAAGAAGCTACTCCTCTCCCATCACTATCCCTTTATTTATCCTGTCCCCTACTGCAGCAAGAGATCTGCCACTAGTAAATTCACAAACCACTAATTTATTTGCATGGCTGTGTTGTGAATCCTCATTGCTCAATTATAACAAATCCAGGAACTTCATGAGCAGAGCTATTGCAGATTTTTCCCTGTGACGGCAAGTGGGAATGGTCTGTACAAATGAAAGCCCAGACGTCTGCTATTGCAAGTAAAAGAGCCTGGGTGAAATATTTAAGGTCCCTTCTAACACAAACCAGTCTATGATTCTATGATCTACCAAGGAATATATTTTATGTGTTTTCGTTAACTGTCCATCCAAAAAGTGCTGCATGATAATCAGGGGCTCTTAGGAGGCACTGATAATGACCTTACATTTACAAAATACCATCCATCCAGATGGACCCTCAAAGTACTTTATAAACTTTACTAACTGGTTGTTCCAGCTCCACACATCACCTTGTATCTATCCATCTGTTTGCGGCTATAGCCATATTCAGAACATTTTTCTCACCACTAAAGGATGGCTATTTCAGATTTGGGATGTAACAGATGTTTAAGAGCTCACATCACTGTAGAGTAACAACTTCACAGCTCAGCTTTGCTTTGCTTCTGTAGCTCTGTTGACTTCAACATGAATTAAAACTAGGATCATAAAATTAAGCTGCTAAGGAAACAGGTCAAAAAAGCCAAGGAGGTGAGTTATAACTAGATGATCTTTAAGGTCCCTTCAAAACCAAACCATTCTATGATTTTCATGTGGCAAAGAAGAATTAGGCATCTCACCAGAAGCTGTGTTAAAATTTTACATAGATATGTAGCGAAGATCACAAGTTCGTGGAAGATCTCAGTTCTACACACAGCTCTGTCACGGAACTTTGCCATGTCTCTAAGGAAATTGCTTTTGACAGTCTTGGTCCCACTAAGGCCACAGATGGATTTTGGGTGACTGGTAGTTTTCCTGTTGCAATGTCCACACAGATGACCCAGCAAAAGGGCTTCTTGGATGGGGAGTGGTGTGCAGCTGGACATCAGGGTATGTCAGCTCTGTAGCCTCTCATTAGCTAAGGGTAATTTGCCCAGTGTTTAATCCCTCTGTACTGATGTAAAGTCCTGAGTTGAAGCTAACATTGCACTTGCACTGAAGCAGGAGTTGGTAGTTGGGCCAGACAGTTTGCAGTTAAAACAACAAACCAGTGACTAGTGAAAATAAAGACACACCGAAGGGAGAAGGAGGTATCAAGGGACATGTTGTGAGCTCTAGGGAATGGGCAAACTGCTCCTCTCCCCCAGTCATGTGGAAAAGGTTTACTCAGTTCATCTTTGTCCCAGAAATTTTTACACAAGAAGCTTATGTGTCACTAGAAACAGCCATTCAACTGTTTGGTTCACATTTGGTTTGGGTTTAGATCAAAATAAGACTCTGTTAAGTTCCAGTCTGTATTTAGCTGTAGAAGGTATCTAGATTAGACAGCCCCTGCTTTCCTGAAATATACCCAAAGATGAGAAATGATTGTGTGTGGTCAGATCATTATTTATTTTTCTTTTTTGTCTAGTAGATATGAGCAGACAGCAATCTGTATTTGTGTGAAATTAGGATCCATCCAGCTCCCTGTAAAAAATCTAAACTAAAAGATTAGTTGTTAGCCATGATTACTATATTATTTATTATTATTGTGTGATGTTGAGACTATGTTTGGAACAGATGGGCATCCAATTATCTTAGTCCTGCCTTTGTCCGTTGGATGCGACATTAATTTCAGGGCCACTCTCCACCTTGTCTGAATAGATAGAAGAAAAGAAATATGTTCATGGAACTTCATGGTTTTTGAGATGGTTTGTCACATATATTTTGTTTTCTCATGAAAGGACACTACTGGCTGCTAAGTAACAGGGTAGCTGTGTTTACGTGTACATTTATCTCTATATATGCACATATATATACATACACTGACAAACAGAGTACTTATTCAAGGACAAGAGTCCTCATCAGACTGGCTTTCAACTGAGAGTAATTCTGTTAATTAGAGCTGCACTTACCGTCCCCTTTCAGCTTCCCCCATCTTACCCCTCCTTTCTTCTGTTGCAGCTATTACTATTTTTAATTAACGTGCCAAAATGTTCACTCCTAACTATAACAAGAAAAGAGAAAGACAAAAGGGCAGAAGCGAGGAGAGGATCTTTGTCAAGAAAGACAATTTGTTTAGCTAACCCTTTTAGAAAAAGGCAAGCTTGTCAGTGATTTCTCTTCAGGATGGTGTCCCATAACCAGGGAAGGGAGCAGAAATGATTTTTTTTAACCAGGCTTTTCTTCCAGACAGGAATAATCATTCCTACAGAGAAATCTTAGAGCAGCCTTCTGCTTGGAGGCAGTTCCGTTGCACGTCTCAGTGGTATTTCACCTTTTTTGTTTTTAAGGTGTTGTGAATCCTTAGGCTGTGAATTACCTTTCAACCTATCTATATTTTTTTGTACTGTATTGACCATTATATTATTTCTCCATCACAAATCTCTATCTCTGGATTTTACATGTTACTTACAACATTTGAAGCAATCCCCACACTTCAAAACTATCATCCTGACCCCAAAGTTAATACATGTAAATATTCAGGGTTCAAGATGGTCTCTCTGTTTCTCATTTTTAAAGTACTTTAAAATGATTAATTGAATACCTGTGAAAGGAGATGATTAAGATGCTCATTTTAGGGAAACTGAGGCATAAAAAATACCCGGACTGAGATAAAAACACAGGAGCAGCACTGGCAAATGTGTTGATTGTAATTGTGCATTTGTAGGTATGAAAAATGGGGTTTCAGCCAAAAAAACCCCACTATAAAATGTATGCCTTTGTTGTTGCTGTTTTATTTAAACTGAAGTTGTCTGGGTGTTGATGAAATACCATGGGAGGGGAGTTCAGGAAAGAACATCAGCTTTCAACTAAAAGAATAATGGATTTGCATTTTCAAATGTTATCATTCTTCATGGATAATAATAATCTAAATGTCTGCCAGAAATGGGAAAAAATAATTTGCACATTTTAATTCTTTTATTGAATCCTTCTCCTCAGCCACCTTCCTGTCCCTTCCCAAAATGTGTGCAAGAAATTAAAAGCCTCAGAAAGCAGTGTGTTATGAACTACATCCATGCTGTCTCTGAGAAAATAGGAGTTTTTAAAGCCTCCAGCTGGCATCTGCTAGTTTTTTCAAGACAAGCTGTGGAGCTGGAGCCCACCACTCCAGAGGTCCCTGATTCAAACTCAGTGGCCTTGTCAAGAGGGTGGTGACTACTTTTGCACACACACAGACTGGCAGTTTTCTAAACCACTTTGTGCAGAAATCCTTGACTCCCATTCACATGCGTCAGGCAGTGTCTCTCATTTCAAATGACATTGGCTTATTTGACTTTCAAATGAGAAAACTAAGTATCGTGAACAGATGAAGAGATAATCAAAACATCTTTGTCCAGGTTTTTGGAATCTGGTTTTGAAAACCGAAACTCCTGAGCAGTTCTGCCAGTTCTCACAATATTTTTATCATTAAAAACAACAACAACAACATTTGCTAATCTGTTTCCTAAATCTCCTGCCCTTGGAGGCATGTGAATTAGTGATGATTCACCTTAAAAATAATTAAATATAACTTAAGTTTCTACCTACCAAGGTTTGTAGAAAAGTTTGAGCAACATTTACCTTCAAATGAAAAAAAAAAAAAAAAAATCAAAATCTGAGTATTCTCTAAGCCAAGCCTCAGAGCTGATGGGATTGCAGGAGGCACCATTGCTCTGACAGCACTGGCATAAAATCAAAAGTAAAATAAAGAGGAGAAAACACATAATGATGAAAGACATTCTTGTATCAGCAAGTTTGATCCCTTGACAGTGCATGAACTTGTCAAGGTCCACCTTGAACTTGTTCTTGTACCTTGCTCCTCACTTTTCCTACTGGTCTAGGATTTCACACTGTTTATGGGAGATAATTCTTTTCCTTATTTCTAGACTAAATCTATTCATAGCTGGACATTATAGTTCCTCATCCCAAAGAATTTATATTAATGACTGGCTAGTTGCTAATTTGCCCTTTGTGAATTACTCTTAACTAGAAGTTGCATTTTCTCTCCCTTTTTGCATATTTGGATTGTTATCTATGAATATTCACTCTTCAGGCTGTGTTGGTGAGTTGTGATTGATCAGCAAAATCATATTCCTGATTGAATAAGCAGACACATGTCTGTGTGAAAATGGAGCACTCAGCTTCCTTTAATATTTGTATATATGTATTTAAAATTTGAGGGGTGTTGAATATTCATTGCTATACAACACAAGCATTTGAATGTTGTAAGAAGTGCACAAAATAGGTAAAATTATAGAATAATTTTAGAGAATAGAAAATAAATAGAAAAAATTGTAAGCAATTTGTTCTTGTCCCTTGAAGAGGGAATTTACCTTTTCCCATTTCTTACACAGTTGCGTGGTACACAGTTAAAAGGCATCTGTGTTGCCTTCTTGAAACGGCTGCATTTCAGCAATGTCATACTGGAATTTCTGTATGAATTCCGTGTACTGTGCAGTACCACAGAACATTTTAGGATGTAGCTGTGGGTGTAGTTTGGTTGTGTCCAGACTGGCAATTTTAAATGGACACCAGGAAACAGAATATCCCCAAGATAAAGCCGTTTCATAGGGTAGCATGGATGCTGTTGAAATGAAAAGGTCCAGCAGCATTTCTTAGGGGATTCCAGGGACTTGGCCAGACAATTCCAGAACTTCAGGCTTTGTTTGCTTATGTTTTTTGGTTTAATTATCTGGAGTGAAAGGACATCTTTGCTTTGTATTTGAACAGCGACTCATCACCTGCCCTCCCTAACCTCAGCTAACAGCATTATCTCCTCAGGTCAAGTGAGAAAGGCCAGTGCTCTTGTTGCTGTAGGTGACAGGTTCAAACCCTTATAATCATCCATGACAGCCCTTGTTATACTTCTTTTTTATGAGACTTTTTCCACCTCTTGCTTTCAGCTCCTTATACAGCAGGTTTTTGGTTTTTACATCACCTCCCTTGCCATCCATCAGCAGTTTTGTATTTCAAGTTGTTGTCTGCCTTGAACAGTTTTCCCTAAGTATTTAACTCACATGTTTATGGTCAAACTTTAAAATCCATGGTGTTAATCTGGATTTGAAGTAAAGCCAGAAGCATGTTACAGTCAAGTGCAAGCACAGAGAGATCACTCCTGCTTTGCCTCTTTTTCTCCAGCCTGGGAGCTAGAGAAACACACACACACACAAACACAAATACAAACCCCCCAGGTCACAGCAATATCATGTTCCTTCAGCTCAATACAGTATCTTCAACACTATCAAAATTAACAAGAAGTCACCTTAATCCTGCTCCCTCATCACAAAGCCTTCTTCTTTCCTGTGGATTGGCAGTAACTGGCCTCTTATCTTAGAGGGGAAGTAAATAAAAGAAAGGAAAGGGAAAAAAAGACACCTTTCCCTTCTTGTATAAGCTGCACACCAACCTTTGTGTTATTGATATGTGGCTTAAAGTGCTGTCTGGCAATGAAAAGTCACAGAGATAATAAGAAAACCTCTGGCTTTGGCACTTCCTGGCAAATTATTGTGCATCTCTGGCTTGACACAGCTTCTGTCACTTTCTGCTTGGACTGGGGCATGATGACACCCAGAATCACAGGGTAACGTACCCTGAGGTAATCCCTTGCCATCACTAATAGTGTTTTATGAATGAATACTGGGTCTTCTCCCCCAAATTCTCTCCTGCCATCACCTCTGTTTTGACTGGGGTTTGCTCTAGTAAATAGTGAAAACCTGACGTTTTCTGGTCAGGAAAGAAGAGATACCATCAGGAGCTGCACTGGCTGGCAAAGAGTTCCACTTGCTGGTACCTGATCTGAGCTGTTGGACAGAAGCATATTAGGGAGGATGGTAGTGTAGAACAGACAGGTGACAGTGGAGGGGAGAAGAAGAGGAGATGGCATTCTTTGGTGGAGGCAGGCTTTCCTTTGCATACACTCACATGCTTATTACTATTCAGGCTCAATGGTACATCAGTAATGTGCTTGGTACTATACACACAACCCTGTGATCTCTGAGCAAACCCAAATCCTAGTTTCTGTGGTGAGGACAACTGAGCAGCAGCCCAGAGGACTAGGGTATATACATGGTGGATCTCAAGATTCAGAAGGCACCAACCCGTGCTGGTGCCTTGTTTTTATCACACACAAGTGCAGTTACAACTTCTGGATTGTTGTAATTGGCTCCACAAGCCACCTGGATCTTGTGCAAAACCCTGATGTCATTTGATAAAGTAATATACGTCAGCTGTTCCCAGGATGAGGTAACAGGGCTGGTCCTCTTGAGGATGAATATGATCCAACCTTCCTGTGGAATGAGAATTGTGGCCACATGAATGAAGTGAGTTAAGCCTGCCACTTTGCAGTGGGGGATGAGATTTTGTTGCCTGTGCCACCCCTTCGTTGTTTTTCTCAGGAGGTAGTTTGTTGCATTATTGTTGTTCCTGTTGCTGTTGTTTTAATCTTTCACAGGAGATTATATAAAACAGCCTTTCCATGAACCAGAACACATCTCTGGGGAATATGATGACAGCATCCATATCTTAAAAAGCCATAATGTAGAGACGCACTGTAGAAAGTAGTCATTCCCAGTAATAAGTGCAGTATGACATCCAGGAAAGATACCCTATTGTGACAAGCTTGCACACTAGTACAAATCTGAAGAAAAGTACATTTAAAACCACAGATTTTTCCATGCTTGTTATTTTAAAGAATTTTCCTTCCTTAAATTACTTCTGCAGCCAGAACAAAGCCCCTTAACCCTTGTCAGCCTGTAGCCGATTCCTGATGCTCCCCAGCTGTGAATCTCAAACTGATTTTTCTTGAAGTCTCCATTACAGAGAATGTCCCCTAAAACAGCAACTCCCTTGCATTCTGCAGGATCCGTACCTTGGTGTACTCCAGCCCATGTGTATCCTGACCTTGCTAGGTGAACAAGCTGTTAAGGTGTTTTCTTCCTCCCTGATCTCATGCAGAGATTACTTTCTGGAATATATATAGTAGATGGGAGGCCTGATAACAAGCTTTTTTCAGGTCTGGCAGGAGCTGAGGCAGGAAGGGAGGCTAACCAGGGCTCTTTGACTGTTCAGTCACACAGGGACACAAACAATCTCAGACCGTATATTTGCAAATTGTGCTGCACCACAGAACAGGTGCTCATTAGGAATAGCTGCATTTGTACCTGGAGCACAGAGCATGGATGACCATGCTGCTGCATCATCCATACTGCAGCCCAGGAGGTGGAGAGGGAAAGTTTACTTTCTCTGCTCTTGCACTAATCCACTAATTCAGGCCACTGAGCTGTAACTACCTTGGGCCACAGTGTGAGAGCTGAAATGGCCCTGGTGACTGTGCAGGTCAGCCTTTCCAAATATGGCCCTGTGTGCCTCAGTTTCTCCACTGTGATCAGTAGGCAAATGATGCCAGCAGCCACTGTCCTCAGTTAGGTTCTATTAATGAACTCCAGGATCATTAAGTCCATAGATCTTGCAGAAAAGGGTCACTGTTACAACCATCCACAGCAAGGAAAAACACATTCCCAAGCAGGGAGAGTGTGGAAGGTCTAATGAACACTGAGCAGAGCACTTGCTCCGCACTGGCTTTGTCACTGCTGGGCAGCCTTGCCCTGACAGAGCTCCTGTCCAACCAGGAACGTACATCCATTCATCATTTGTCCTAATGCAAGCTTGGGAGTTTTAAAGCCAGGGTTAAATCAGACCATCTTAATTTGCAGGCTTAATGCATTGCGTATTATCCATATCCTTCCTATGGGATTTATCTTGATTAAGTGCTAATTTGTAACTGGTGGTATACCTAGTGAAGTGACTGATGAGAAGGGTGCCTGGGCAGAGAGTCTGTGTTTTGGCAGCGGTGCGGACTGGGGCTGGGAAAGTGCTGTTCCCACTGCAGAGATGCAGACAGGCAGCACATTTTATGCACATCCCCCTCAGCCTAATAGACGAAGTATCCAGAATGGTTTAGCTTGGGTTATTTTTCAGCTGCAATGGAAGACAGAGGTCTACCCTGAGAGAGAGGACCAGACTCACACAGGTTTAGGGTTGTACTGAAAAAGTCTGCACCTGGGCTCTTGTATAGCTCTGTCTGTGCAGAATAGCATGAGTCAGAAAATGCATAGCTGCTTCAGATAACCAAGTGTAGGCAGCCATTTACATGTCTCAGCTTGCGCATCTTTGATTGCATATTGAATGTCCATAGCTGAGCTGCCCCAGTTGCTCTAGTGACACCAGCTCATGCCCAACCCCTCCCTCTGTCTCACTGTTTCCACTGTGACCAATAACCAGCTGGGGTAAATATTGAGTGGATGAGACCATTTTAGACATGATAACAATCCTGATTTGACCACAAAACAGCTGAGAGAGCCTATAAGCAATATGAAAAAGCATCTTAGAGATGGGCAGGGCTTTTCCAGGGAGCTAGGAAGCTGTGTTTCAGGATATTTTCACCCCACTGACCTTCACTTTGGAATGAGAAACAAACCTTCCACGTCCACCAGACACACCAAGTCTCGGATCAGTCTATATCAGCATGTAGATTTTACACTGTTTGAGAAGAAGCGACCTTTAAGCAGAAATGGGTTCTCAACTTTTGCTATCACAACGCTGACATTTCACTAAAATAAAAGCTTTTATTTCAGCTGCTGCTTTGGTATCTGAAACTGTGTCTGGGTCTGTAACCACCTGTCCCCCACAATTCATAAAAGCACACTGAATATATGTATTAAACGAGTCTCTACACCCAGAAACACACACACATAGAAGTCAGGTCAAGGTATTTCATTGCCCTATTTTACAGAAGAGTGAAATAAAACTTTCCTCAACTTTCTCTGGCATGGTAATAGTGAAAGCAAAGAAGGCAACCAAAAGTCTTAATTTCTGTCTTATGCTGTACAGATGTGTTCTGTATTAGCAACAATTCTCCTTTTGGCTGTTTTTCCTAACACTGAAAATAGTGGACAGTTTCTCAGCTGACGGGTACCGCTTCCTTTTACTTGGGTAACTAATGATAGCAGTCGAGAAGGAAGGGGGGTGTTGGGTAAAAGGAAGTTAATTAATTTCAGGGTTTTTAATCTCTTTTCTTTTGTACCAAACCATAAAACAAAAATTCTTCGGGAGCCAGAACATGTACCTCCAGTAATCGAAAGAGAGGCAAGGATCTGACTAATAGATATTACGTTCCATTATATGGTCTTGAAGTCAATAAACATTAGGTTACCTTCATGCAGTGAAAAAAGACCAGATTTATTAAAAAATCTTATCTGGAGGGTTTGCATTTCAATAGGATGTGAATTTGCATATTTTAACAATAACCTCCCATCATTCTGTCTGATCTGTGCTCAGTTGGCCATACAGATCACTTTATCTTGAATAGATTATCACCGGTTTAATAAACCCTTCATAATATGCAGGTATAACAATGGTACTTCATTGGATAAAGGAGGTATTAAAGTTCTTTTTCTGGAAATAGGGGTGGCCCAGCTAGTGATTAACTTTATACCTCTGTACATCCCTGTGCTGAATACACGATTGAAGGAGAGTATTCCCATTATTCACATTCAAAACGGACCAGCACTTCAGAGCTCCTGTTAACTCCACATTGCCCATGGCAGCTGTGCTGATGTGGCAGTCAACAAAGCCAAGGCTTCCAGGGATGGTATCTCCAGCAGTGACCACTACCTGAGATTTCAGGAAAAGGTTACACTTTTTCCCCAAGATGAGTCCTTCTCGATGTACAGAGTGTGATCAGTGCTGAGCTCTTTCATAGAGGAGGCACCTTATCAGTCCTAGATGAAAGTAGGGTCAGCCCACTGCTCAGCAAAGACCCAAAAAGGCTTCTAGGCAGAGAGTTTAAATACCTCATTCTCAACAAAAATGCATAATTATTCTTCCTTGTCTCCTCTCCCAGGCTTTGTCTTACTCTCTTCTTCCACTTTCCACTCAGAAGCTCATTTTCCAATAGCTGCCCTTTGCAAGAGATAGGTGCATCCCACAACTCCTGCATCCTCTCTTGTCATCTCAAAACATAGTTGGGAGCAGCACTCCCAGACCCTCCACAGGAGCAAAATGAATTGTGGCCAAACCACAGGCCTGGCTTTTGCCTCCTGCAGTCTCCAGGGGAACAGATTATTACTTGCACATGCCTGTCATTCCAGACTCCTGACCAATTTTCTCATGAGACACGGGGCAGAGCATTAGTGGCAGTGCCCTAGAGTTGGGGCCAAATATAATTTTCATTTTCTCGCAATTTTGTATTTCTTCATTTTTTGTCTTTATTGATATTTGCACCCTGACTTGAAAAAAAATACTACACTCTTCCTCTCTTGGGTACTCAGTACAGAGCAGGCAGCTGTGATCATAAACTGTCAACCACAAAACTTAGACAACCCACAGGCTACTATGGCATTAAGCTCAAGATGTAGACCTTAATGAGAGTTAATATTTGCTAAGGACCAGATATGTGGTCATGCAGTTCTGGGATCTGGACTGATTCACATCTGACCATCTGGGATCGCGGGAATAATGAATTTTGTGGCTTGAGTGTGTATGCAACTTGGGAAAGAGAGGGTACATCACACACACGCTCCCCAATATACTCTTGAGAACAACTAGAACTTTTCACACGCTCTGCCTCCTGTTTTCTTTTTCTGTGCTCAAGCTGTGTTCGTGCTTGTTTTTCCAAAGCTCCCGTCATGAGCTTTTTGCTTCTAGAGAGCCGACATGCTAGTGTGCTGCCTGACAGTGGGAGCACAGCAAGGCTAGTGAATAATTGAAAGTTATTGACCTATAATAACCTGGCATTATTGACCATAAATGATTTAGTTGAAGCACACACACACACTCACACACCACCTCACGTGAAGGAACTGTATTTTCAATTCTCTTTGACCAGCACTGGCTCCATGGAGCTTGTCACTGGGGGAGAGGGACATTTTGGCCCAGCATGAAATTAACGTTAATCAAAACAACATTTCTGATGATGCTTTAATAGCGTTCTTGTAGGGAATGAGCACAACACCTGGAACCATCAGCACATTTTCCCTAGTCTTTACTTAAAGCTCTGTGAGGGCATAAACCTTTCCTGAACTTGAGGAAAGTTCACAGATATTAAGGCTGGGGAAAACAATTATCATCAAACAGCTTGACCCCTGCCTTAAGGTAGGCTAGACACTAATGAATACCAGGACCAAGAACTTGTCATTGAACTGGAGCACAACATTTAGGGAGAAAGAAAAACATCCAGTCCTGATGTTAGACTTCCCACTCTCCTCTTATTTTTCATTTCTGATGAGCCAGATCTTCCCTTCTGGGGTGGAAACACTAACATGAGCTCCTTTGGATCCACAAGAAGTTGGTCACCCTACTGGAAAACCTGCTCAGGGTTCATTCCTGGCCTCCGGTCCCCATCATCTGGTTGGCTCTGCAGGGTCAGACATCCCCATCTTTGATGAAACCCCAACAGTTTCCTGTGTCTGAATGGAGCCCTGTAGTAGTGCAGATGTCTGGGCTGGTGAGCTTGGCTGGGTCAGATAAAGATGTGAGCAACTAACTGTTTAATTGAGCCAGATCTCTGAATGAAATATAATCCCAGCCACTAGCACAACTGCCATATGCCCTCCTAAGTTGGCTGTGTTTGTGTCAGGATCTGAATTTTGTGATTGGCCCCTAATGTGGAAAGTTTCTGCCCAGCTTTTGACAGATGAAACTTTGCAGCTTGGACCCATTCCTGATTATCTATCAGTGCTCAACAAACAGCGATAAAAGCTTCTCATTAGTTTTGTGGATGCTGTCCTTTATATACAAAATAGCCAGGCTAGCTGTGCCTGGTGTACTTTGTTTTTCAGAGTCAGATGGACGAAAAAAAGGATCATTTTGCTTTCAGATTTGCCTGACTTCAAGTCTTAAGAGATGATGCAAGAACAAAACTTTTAACTCCCATCAGTGCTGATGCCTGGTACAGAAGCAGCTATGAATTGGCATTTAGAGAACAGAAAAGTGTCAAGATGGAAGGATTAATTCTCTTGCTTTGACAAGTTCAGTGGAGATTTTTCCTACTGACTCCAGCAGGCAGTGGAAGCACCCACAGTTCAAAACCACTGCAGACTGGCAGTTACTGGAGTCAGAGGTATGATCAAGTCTGTGTGCTGCAGTAACTAACTTTTGAGTACATTTTAAGTACCTAATGAAGCAGTCTTCATGGAGTAAATCCTTAATTTCTCCATCTAGGAAATTGGGTCTGCATAATTAAGTTGTCTAAATTTAGGCAGCCAAGAGCTCCCTCTGGAGGTCTCCAAGCAGCCCATTTCTTCACATGGGCAAGGCCAGGCACTTCATTCAGGAAGGCATTTCATGAGATGTCTGATTTTGTATAATCTCAGTTTTTGCATTAAGCAAACAGGATCTGTCCCAAAATTTCCAGTTTTCCTCACAGTATTAGAGCTAAACTGGGGGTAAGGCCAGCTGATAAGACACACTTGAGTTTCTCTCTAAAGTCAGGTAAGGTACATGATAACCTAGGATATAGTCTCCTTGCCTTTAAAAAATCACTGGGAGCAGTGGGAGAAGCTCAGTGTCTCATCTGTATGTGCACACTGTCGCTTATTTGTGCATACTCCTGAGACTAGCCCAAAATATCTGACTACAGCGGTACATGACACTGTTGTCCAAGATGGCTTCCAGCTCTGTCCTTCCTTCCTCTCTGTATAATTGACTATTATACAAACATTATCTGTGCCTTGATACCTTGAATTTATGAAGCCTCTAACAAATATAAATTCCCCTTTGCACGCACCCCATTTAATCAAAACCTTGCTGGTTTAAGCAGTCTTTTTTATTAAATTACCAACCTATGAAGCCATTAACTCAATTAGAACCGCAGTTCTGTAGTCTTGAACAACCAAGGGGTAATATTGCAACGGTATACGTTATGCAGAGTATGGCACGTTGTAATAACACTGAGAGCTTATATAGCATTTTAGAACTTTACAATTTTGTAGGAATAATATCTAATTAATCTTCACAATGGGCCTTGAAGGTAAAGATTACTGTCTAACCCCTTTTTCCATGGAGGAAACTAAGTGGGGAAGAAGATGATAGGTAATAGATTTCAAAAAAGTGTTCAAGGCCATATCTTTTCACATTATGCATTCACAGTAAGTAGACTCCAGACTTTCCAAATTTCTCCTTTCCTTCTGAGAAAATCAACATGAAGTGATCATTACCTTCTGTTACACACTGGTCAAAAAAATGGGGTGAGGTTTTGCCTGTGTTCTAGGGAACAGAACTAAGACTCAAAATGGATTCAAGTGCCAAGGAACTTTATTTGCTTGACAACAGGTGTGCAGGTGCAAAGGGAAAAGAAAGAAAGAGAAAGGAAGGGAAGAGTTGGTTGTGATAGCTACCACTGCAGAACTGCAGCGTCCCAACAGTCTGACCCATTTTAAATCTGGTGGGGGAATGAGCATTCTGTCTGATGTGGGTTGTTTCTGTTCTTTAATAGAGTTGTCTTATTGTATATTCAGTGTCTTTCCAAGAACCACTTTGCTTAACTGCACCCACGACCCAGTGGTGGTGCATATGCCCCGTACTGTCACTAGTGGGCCTCCAGGAGTCACAGGTGGTTTTCAGGGATCTCCAGGCCTCTCTGTCTTCTCAACCCCAGGCATGGGTGCATGTGTAAGGGTTAGGTTAAATTTCCTGAGAAAAACAGGAAACCTCTTGCCTTGTGGTCCAAGTGGTGCTACTTTTGATGTGGTGGTGTCAGCCAGGGCCACCATGTTTCAGCAATGTGGAGACAGAACATCTGACACAGTTTCTTATACCACCCCTTGGCTCAACATTGCTGTCTCAGGGATGGTCTCCATGGTGGGATGAATGATAGAGGTAGGGAAAGAAAGCAGGAAAAGAGATAACGTGCGACACGATAGCTAACAACATCCAGTAATTAACAACATCTAATTAACACTACCTAACAATTATATTCAACTAACTTTACAAAACCAAAACATGCTATAAACTGATTTTATGGTTCTGATGGCTCAGGAGGAGGAGAAGAAGAAGTTTTACAAGGGTAATTACAAGGCGTGCATTTACAAGAGCAAAAAATCAGTATCACAAGAATAAGTAAGGCAATAGCTAACAAATTCAAGGCTCTATAATAAACCAGCGCAAGTACATACACTGAATCCATTATTTTTTGCAATTTCAGTGGATAGAGTTGAGCAATTGTGGCCCTCGTGGTCTACGCGGTCTGCTGCCCTGGTCCACTGAATTCGGGGTCAGCATATACAGCAGGAAAACTGATTTCCATACCCCCTTAGACTAAAGTACATGTATCATCTGGGCCTAGAAACTTCTGTCTCAGATTCAGGCAAAGGTAAATAAGCAATAACACTATAAATTTGCTGTCAGTTTCTTACACCTTCCTTCCCTATCTCCATATTGTAATGTGTAATGGGCTGAGTTTATTTTAAAACATCTCTTCCATTTTCATGGAGTTGGAGGGACAGAGAGGGAGAACCCAAAGGGACATAGAAATCTTACAGGAGCAAGTTGCATCCATTACACATAAGCACTTCTGGCAACTGCCTTTTGTTTTAGCTGTGGTTGACATGCTTCTGGATGCTTTTAGGAATCAAACAGGTATGGTTTCAAAAGTCAGCGCAAAGTCATTACCATCATTTCCCATAACTGTGTTAACCTAAGAAACTTTAATTTTCACTGTCAGGGTACAAACACCCACAAGTTCCCGTGTCACCCAGTTATGTGATCTGCCAGCAAATAACGAGGATGGCCACAGGAGATCATCTAACTAGACCTGGGCAGCTATGAACTTTCATGCAGAGACTGCAAAGATGAGAGTGTTCTAGGGGAAAAGTCATTGCATATAGGGCACAAGAGTGAAGGTTAGAAGTACCTTGGTAACAAGGTAAAGGGCAAAAGTCTTCTTGGAGAGCAACACACGATGCTAAAAATAGACCTGTTGATCTCAAATGATTGTTACCAAGAGGTGTTATGTTTCCTTGCTAAGTAAACTAAATGAATTTCCAGGTCCATCATACAGAAACAACAATGAGCTGCTGACAGTAAGAGCAGATCCTAAATGTAAGGAATTTATCTAAAGATTTATGTATGTATATTTTTGTTTTATATAGTTTAAACAAAGTATTGCTCTTTTCTTTAGTTTTCAGCAGAATAAGTTTTTGGGGATAGCTTTATATATTTTTACTAGGTTTTGAAAAGTAAATAATGCAGAATTAGAGATGATGAATAGAAACAGGAAGTGGATTTGAATTTGAAAAAGAAAGTGACAGATTTAGGATCAGTATCTGCTTTAAGATAAGTACAGAGAGGAAAGCAACAGCTTAAAATTGTGAAAAACAAATAATGCTTCTAATAATTAACATTGCCTACTGTAAAGATGCATCAATCATAAATTATCTTGAGCAATCATGTATGATATGATAATATAAATAAGAGTTTATTTTCACATATTCAATTTCTTTGAGCTATACTTTGAGCATTAAGAATTTTCTTTTATTTCAGAATTAAAATTCTTGTTAAAAAGTTGCTTAGGTCCAGAAGTTGAGAATTTAAGGAAAGCACCATATGTCAGGAGACTAATGTTAAAGTCCCAGAAGGTAGAACACTGGCAGTGCTTGTATGCAGAGCTAGATCAGGGTTACTTTTAAATACAGAGAGTTTTCTATTATACCCTAATTCAAAGAATTAATGGATAGTTTATTTAAAGTAGATGATCTAAATATATACACTCCATGACCGTTCTCAATGGTCATGGCTCAAATTTATCTCTTTTCATATTTACACCATGTAGCACCCAATTCACACTACAGACAAAGTACAATCTGGCCCAAATTTTCAAATATGCTCAGCACCTGGAGAACCAAAATCTTTTAATTATCTGCCTGTATATTTAAGAACATCCTGTGTTTGAAACAAGAGGTTCCTTAAGTAATGTGATTTCTTGTTTGGTTTGCCTCTGTGTGGTTTTTTTTACTCTCAACGTCACATCTTGAGAATATTTGTCCTCTGATTTTTGGAAGGATGCTGCTAGAAAGCAGCAAGCCGTGTTCTCCTCCGTGCTGGCTCAAACATGTCAGTGCTGCTTAGGCTTGCTACTGAGCCACACAGAAGAATCAGACCCTGGGAGTTCAGACACATACTGTAAAAAGGTTAATGGCTAATACTGCAAGAAAGTTTATAGCTGAACTTCTAGTGGCTCTGATCAATGCTCCATCTTTAATCAAATACACAGCACAAGAAGGGGAAGGAGGGATGAAAATGCAGTTGGATGAGTTGTATCTTCTTGATGAGGCCTCTCTAGTTTGCCTCTTCCCACTTTATCCAAGCTGAACACACAAGCAAGAGGGCCGAGCTCACAAGCAAGTGAAAAGCAAATGGGGTTGAGGAGGAATGAAGGAAATAACTTGGAGCTATTGGCTGTGATGCCAGAGGTGGCATGCTGCTTCTGGCCACTAACAGATGTGGACAGGTGAACCTTTACACCAAATCAATCATCATATTTATTCTAATTGTATCGTAATAGTCCCCCAGGAGCTCAGTTCAAATGAGCTTGACATTATTAAAATTTTAATGCCCAGTTTTCATAGCTGAATGAATATTTAAAGGGTATGTCCCAGGCTTAAGTTATGATGATGAAGAAATTAATGGAATGTCTTGTTTAATGCTTTGGTACATGTTGATGCAAAAAAAAAAAAAAAAAAAAAAAAGTGGTTGTTCAGGGATGAAAAGAAAGAAAGGCAATGTTTAGGCATAATTAGAAGACAAAAGCATCGGCAATGCGTTAACATCATCCATTGTTCTTGTTGTTGGATAGCTTTCAGTGGAGAGAAAATACTTGTCCTTTGGGAGGGGGGAAACCAAGGTGCAGTCAGGGATCAGAAAAGAAGTAGCTCCACATGAATGACAGATCAGAAACTAATCCCTGGGAGTCTCTGACCACATCCCTATATGGTGGAATGAGATTTCTAGCCGTTGCTGGCTGGAACAGGCACAGAAAATCACCTTTGTCACCCAACCAGGATGTTTGTTTATTGTAAGTATCCAGATCAACTTTGAAGGATGGCATAATTAATCAGTGATATTCATCAGACTGGTAATTATGTTATAGATAATTGTCAAAACATAATACCAGATGATATGAGTTATGCATAGATGGGAGTGAGGACTAGCTCCTTTTGAGTTGGAGGGCCTGATTCTGCACAGGTTGAAACCATCACAAGGGCTTTCAGTGACTCTGAGATCTGGAATCTGGAAAGATTGTAGGGTTTTGTTTGGGGTTTTTTTAAGCCTTATGTGCTTTTCCCAATTCAGGGGATCTTTCGGAAGGTAAGGATTTTTGGTTTTTCACCTTTTTTGAAGTCTGTACTAATATTTGCTTTGTTCCTGCTTGTACTTATTCATTTGCTGTTAGGAATCGAGGAGTAGCTTGGGCAGCTGGATGGGCTTAAAATCCCCTCCCCCCACCCCAGTATGCATTTCCTAGCTGTGAAAGTGGACTGAAGAAAAAGTTAATGCTCTAAGTTCTTTCACAGACGATTTTCTTTAAAGGGGCACTGTCAAGATTATGAAAATTTTATTCTTTCCAGGAGTCTTCCCTTGGGTGTTTTTTGTTTGGGTTTTTTTTTTGTTGGGTTTTTTTTGTGTGTGTGTTTCTTTTTTCTTTCTTTTCTTTTCTTTTCTTTTCTTTTCTTTTCTTTTCTTTTCTTTTCTTTTCTTTTCTTTTCTTTTCTTTTCTTTTCTTTTCTTTTCTTTTCTTTTCTTTTCTTTTCTTTTCTTTTCTTTTCTTTTCTTTTCTTTTCTTTTCTTTTTTTAATTTTCCTTTTGCCTGTTCCTTCAGGAACTACAGCCCTGATCCAGTGAACAGCTGAGGGGTTTACCTTTAGGCAAGATTTTCACATATCACACTTGTGTGATTTCAAATCAGTTTAGACAAACCAGTGCAAAAGCTGGCATGGCTGCTGGTTTGTTTTGTTGGGTTTTTTTGCTTTTTTCTTCAGTTAAAATGGGGCTTATTTCAGACGATACTGAAATAATTAGACTATGTTTGTCCATTAATAAAACTGAAAGGAGAGCACAACCGTAACAGCTGTATAGAGACAGGCCTTGAGAAGGAAGCTCAGAATACTTCAGAAATGTCACAGTATCCTATTTGCAACAGGTTGAGGTTGGTCCTCCTGGGGTACAGGACTGAGGTAGTGGCCTGCTACATGTTATCTTGTAGCAAGCTTCCTCCACAGATAACCTTAACACTTGGGAGAAGGGAAATTAGGGTGAGAGGGAAAGAGTGAACACATGTCACCCTTGAAAACAGTACCAGTGTTGGGGGAAATCCACTTTCTGGCTCAGAGTGGAGGTAATCCAGTACCAAGGAAAACCCTGCTTACAACCTTAACCCTGTGACAGTCTCTTCCTGTTCCTGGGGAGGCTATGCTTTAATTCAGGCCCTAAGGCTACCTGCACATTTATACCAGTGAGAGCCTTTATTTCCTGATTCTGGCAGTGAGTGAAAGCAGCTAGTTAATTTACACTGCTTACTCACTTGTTTGTTAAATGGCAGCACTGTGGAAAGCATTTCTCTATGGGCGAAAGGGCTGGCTGTGGTTCTTATCTTTGTGGCCAGGCATACAAAGCCACAAGCACAGAAGGTCTAATCTTCTTCGATGGATGGTGGCCAAGCTCCTTTTGCACTCAAAGCAGCGAAGTCAATGGGAGCTTGGCCTTGCCTAAAGTCTGTAGAGTCAAGCCAAGCAACCATTAGTGGCAAAGGCAGCATTTGGGTCTTGCTTCAGAGGAAGAGATAAAGCTTAGAGAGGGAAGAGCACAGCAGGGAAGTGCCAACAGCCAGAGGTCATGGGCTCAGGATAAGGAAAAGACGAGAACAGATGTTCATCTCTAAGCGAAGGAACAGGGGTTATGTCTATAATGCCTTGAGTAGTACATCTGTCTCTCTGGCCTGCTTGCCTGCCCTGCTCACGTCCATACTGAAGAGGCCTCTGGCCTCTGCGGAGTATGCCCAACACGCACAAAATCATGACATGCCCCATATGCAGAGAACATCCTACCTTCCCCCTTATCTGCACTTCCTCACCAAGGCAGCTCCTGAGCATACTCCAGACTGTGCCTCTGCCTGGATGAACACCAGCTGCAGGCAGTGCTGGGCAACCTAAGAGCAGATCAACACAGAGAGCACCTGTGAGACAGCTCAGATACAAGTTCTGAGAGCAAGCTTTAAACAAGGCAGTGAGGACACAGGTAAACCTACAACCACAAACACCCAAGCTGAAAGCATGTTGCAAAACTGATCTAGGACCCTTAGCATACATTTACATTACTTGTTTAAGTTCTATATAGACACCTAGATACAGTTATTTGTTGGTTATGATGGGTTAAGACTATCTTGGTTGCATCTATATGGACTAACTTCATATGTATAGATTGTGCTGTTTCTCTGTCCCAAAAGAGTTTGGGATTATAATATCTAGGCTAAAAGATAATTTGGTTGCTTTCTACTAAATGCACAGAGAGTGGGCTAATAGAAAATGCCAGGGATAGAGAAGAATTATTTTAGATATAAGGTGATCTGGGCACATCTTAAAATTGGATGCAAATTATCTTGAAATAAACTCAAGTGGGAAATTAGAAGTGAGGTGAGGTTGTGGAAAGGCTTATCCTACTGATATTAGGGAAGAGAGGAAAGGACAGCAAAAGACTTCGTTTTATATTAGAACTTGATGTGTTTATCAAGTTCAAGTATCAAGAATTTCACATTGTGATTGCTCATTGTAGCAGCAGAGAACTAGATTTAATGAGCAGGTTGTTCCTTCAAAACTTATATCTCTACTGTCAAGATACACCGACAAATAGACACTTTTATTTAACTTAGCATCACCAGCAGACCAATCCTCAGACTCTTCACGTGCTTGAGGATACCCATTGAATGTCCAGGGACTTCTCACATATGCAAGTGGTCTGGGACTACAGACACATTTGCCTAGCTGATGTCACCAGGTCCCCGTCTTTCCCACAAAGGAAAGGTCAAGTGCACAGGCCAGGCAAGATCTTTGAGTGCAAATAAATACCTATCTGGAACATCAGGACATCAGTACCTTAGGGCATGCTGTGTATGTACAGGGGAAAGTAGACTTATCAAACATCATTTTAATTGTGTGACTGACCAAAGATTTAAGGAGATAGCCTGCTGCCTCCTTCAGATTTGCACATGAAACAGTACTTATAAATACACACACACAAAAAAAAGGTAGTGCTGTCCCTCTTGTTTTGGAAAATAAAGCTTTATTGTTCCAAGCATCCTGTGTTTTGTTCCTCTTACTGCCCTCAAGTCTGCTGAGGATTGGGTTCCCCCACTACCCCTCCCTACTTCATTTAAAACCAGGGGCACTGTGAGGTTGAGTACTACATGCTCAGCTTCCCCTAGTACAAAACAAAGCATTTATTGGATTGGAAAGGTTTTATTTTGCTATTAACAATATCAGCAGTTTCTTCAAACTCAAGCCCAAGCTGTTTAACAAGCAGAAAGTTTTGCATTCGAAGCCATAGTCAGCTGTAGGTGTGCCTGAACTGGATTTAAGCCTCCTCCAGGTTCATCTACATACACGAGACAAGTGGAAAGATGAATCGATAGTTAGATGGATGGATTACAATGTGTTTTATATGATATATAGAAAATAGTCTCAGAGTGCAGGGATGGCCGGTAGCAATCATTCTCAGGGGTAGGCACCAGAGCATTGACTGATTTGTAAAGGTCAGACCCTTCAAGATTTTTTTTCATATCTCATACATTCCCATTGCAGGTCTTCTCAGTTATTTGTGTACATGTCTATGACACACATCTCGTCAGGCAGGGAAGAGGAAGAATTAGGAGTCTATACCCAGATAAGGTTTGGGATAGAGTAATTTCAGATGCAATGCATTGCTAGGAGGTGCTTTCCACAAGGCGAGCCAATGTGATTTTTTTCACAACATTTTCTAAAACATTTCCTCTCCCTACTCTCAATTTGCACTGCCCATATAAAAGTAGGCTTAGTGTGTGATCACAGGGCAATTCATGCAACCACAGCACTTACCTCTGCTCCCATAGGTTTTTGCTCTCTGCCTTACAGCTGCAATATACAATAACAGAAGGCTGGATCTGTAGCTAACCTATGTTGAAGCAACTTCTCTGATTCTGTAACATTCACAGAAATCTCCCTGAGCTGAGGACCTGGGCCATAACTTTGTTTTTTTCTTCAGAGAGAGGAGATTGCTTTGGATTCAGTCATGTGACTATCTGGTTTAGATCACTGTAATTCAATTATGTCACTCAGAATCAGGTACAGAGTGATTTACTTGAACTTTACAATTACCACACACAATTCAATTGCAGGTGATTTTCTTGGCCTTTCCAACTTTGACACTAATACACTTTGCATTTCCTTAGGGTCTTCCATCACAGCAGGTTTTGCTCAATGCTTTAAAAGTTATGACCCATGCCTACAAACACATTCCTACCAGCACCTTTACTTACATCAATAACTCTGTTGACTTCAGAGGAATTAATATTGTGTACATGACAGACCCCAAAAATGTTGGCAGAAGTGGTAAAAAGAAATTCCTCTTAGCATTTTGGGGGGACATTTTGATCAGAAGAACCTTTCTCACTGAAGAAATAAGGAGTGACCATATTTTCTGGAAATTTCAGGGCAGTTATTTCACTATTCATACATCCAACTAACACTTGAGCTATGTCATGAGATCACTAAGAACTATGTGGCATCTTTATGAAACAAGTTATTTCAGAATGGTATTTTCTTCCATGAGGCTAGCCAGCACCTACAGAGATGCAGTAGTGCCCAATAAGCATTTCTAAGACCTGCTAGCTCACATCAGCATCTTATCCTTCGTGATTAGGTCACAACAGTGTTTCATTGTTGATTTATAGGGCTGATGGCTGAATAATACCAAACACAACAGAACCTGACTGAGCAAAAAGAGCTTGTTATTTTCCACTATATCTGTCTACATAATTCAGGCACAGAAATGACTGGATGTTTGTTTGTTCATTGTTTGTTTAACACCAGTATTTAGGTACACTTTGTCATCGACTACCTTCATGGTACATTAGGGTACCTTCATCTGCAATGTACAGTAGTGAAAGCTGAGAAAGAGACCGATGAGAAAGCTGAGAGTGAGACAAATGTAATATGTCCAAATTCATCCAGAAGGCCAGATGAGTCCAGGAAACAGGCCTTGTCAGAGGTTAAAACTTCTGCTTTCTACACTGTACCTGACTAGTTCTTTGGGAACTTCAGGAAACATGAACAATAGAATATCTTTCCTCACAGTTTTTGATACAAAGCCTTAATTGAGCCCCCAGTTTGTTCTCAGTAAGTATTTAGATTTCTTAAGCCCTTTAAGGAGGGGTGGAAAGACTAGATCAGACGATCACTGTGGTCATCTGCCAAGGTCATACATATCATACATGCTCTAGAATCACTTTTCATCGCCTGAAGTAACTTCTTCCTTTAGCACAACAATCAGATTCTCTCCAACATAACTCTTTTGTCTGGGACATGATCTTAAACATTAGTGCCATTTTAGAGACCTTCAGTAGTCTCCTCTTCTCACTTTTCTTACTGTCTCATATCACATTTGAAGCTATTAAGTTTGTCTCCATATTTTTTTTTTTTTTTCCCTTTCGTCTTCTTCTTATCTCTGCATTTGTCCATCCTCAAGACTGTTAGAGCCTTAGTCCTGTCTAGAAAAAACATTAATGACTAATGAGAAAGTGAGTGACACAAGTAGAAACAGTGAGAGGAAGAAAGATGGACACAGTGAGAAATCATCTGTCTCTGCTTCCTATTCTTCTATCCCAAGTGAACCTTCTACCTGCTCTAAATTAATATCAAAGCCAAAGGGAGCAGAAAATGGTTCATGGGGGAGAAAACGACAACCTTAGGAAAAAAAAAATCATGATGCAGAAAAGCATCTGTCCCCTGTCTAATTCCTGCAATGGCCTGTAGCTGATGGTGCTGAGAAAAATACAGCAGCAAGCTCTGACATTTCATTTCTGCAGAGAATTGAAAAAGGGCTTGCTGTAATTCATTGCTTCTTGTAACTCAAACTCTTTTTGCCAGGAGTACCTGCGCTGTCTTTTAACAGTGGCACCACCGTGGCTGTAATTGGACATGAAAAATGATGTCGTGTTTCTACTTGCAGGGAGGATTGGGGTGCGGGTAGGTGGGGCAAGTAGCAGGCTGGTGTGAGAGGATGACATCTGGCATTATTTGAATGGGTTTGTTCTAGTCAAAATGAAGGAAAAACCAAAATGAAGGGTATGAAGTGTAACAAGTGTGATCATCTTGTCCAAGTTGTACAAAGGTAGTGAAGGTGGCTTTCAGCAGAGATGAACACACAAAGGATTGAACAAAAATGAGGAGAGTAATGAACCTGAAGTTCTAACTTCTCCATCAACCCAAGCACTTACGGCATTTGTGGAAAAAGGACATGCAAGACCTTTTCATAAAATGATGCCAATTCATAGCTGTAATGGTATCCAGTGCCGTTATTTCCCAGTACAGACAGAGAATCTGAGACACTGTTTTTTTCCTGAGGTCACACTGGAACCACACAACATTCACAGTTGTGAATAAAACTCTGGTTAGCCATATGCTTGCCACCCCTTTGAAAACTGGGTCTATCATATGTAACCGGAAACCCAAATTAAATTTTTTGGCTCTTGTCTAAATCCCTTTGTGCCTCAGTGGTCCTCAGCATACCTCTGTTATGTCATTGCTGTTGAGTGAGGCACTTAAAATTAAATATGTGTGCAAATTGGACTCTGAATCCTGAATGAGGAGAAATGTATTGTCTTGATCTATAATGGTTTTATGACTATTAGGCATTCTGGTACCATAATTACAGGAATCTCCACAGTTTATATAGATGATAAATGTTTTTAGTCAGATTCAAAGGGACAAGAGGGAGGATAAAGAGGAGATAAACTGTTTCTGGGTTAACTAATACTAAACCAGTATACTTCTTTCACAGTGACAGCCCAAGAGCAATAATACAGAATAAGGAACTGTGAACATGTTTCAAAGGAAAGCATGAAGAACAACCATGGGCAGGGAAAAGAGTGACCGTTGCAATGGAAAAAATGTAGAGCATCCAAGAGGAAAACCTAACATAATTCATCCAGTCCATCTGTCACTTCAAATGCTGGATTAGCCTACCCAGGTCTTTCCCTGTGTTTCCAAAGTTCTTTTGGAAGTTTCTAGTGATAGGGATCAATAAAACTTCACAAACACATCTGTAGTTTCTAAGATCCCATGTGGATACCCATGGTATTAATGAGGTTTGCTGACTGGCAAACTTTCTTTCTCCCAGTACACTCTTCGGGTCCACCAAAACAGGACAGATATTAATATCTACAATCAACATTTCTCCAACCACTATTCAGAAGACTGCAGTTTGGAGTATAAACTTTGTTTTCCTTGCATAAAACCCATGACAATACCCAGCTGAAGCGTAAGCAGAAAGCTTGAACGTCTTAATTCCCTTTTCCCAAAAAAAGTCATTTCCCCAGATTGCAGAGACCACTTTATTTCCCCACATAGCCCTTTTTTTACTCCCCACACCAGCTTCTCACTCCCATAGTGTCTGTGTAAAAAAAAAGAAAAACCAAAACCAACAGTTCTATAGATGGAGAGAGGAAACTTAATTATTTCTCTTTCAGTGTTTCTCCCCATAATTGGTGTCTTTCATGTCAAGATGATCTCAATTTGTATTATGGGCTCTGTGCAGGCAGCACTTTCTCTTTGGTCTACAAAGAAATTGTCAAGTGTATAAACCACAATGTACATTAAATTACACTAGCTTTTTACTTATTAATTTCCTCAGTTTTTATTTCCTCAGTTTTTATTTCCTCTGTTGGATGCTCATTCCCTCCCTCTTTCTTTTCCCTTTTTCTGGGATTGTCTTCTTTTTTTTTTTTTCCTTTCTTGGGGATTGTCTTCCTTTTTTCATGACCAAACCTCTCCCCCAATATAACCAAAACACAGCCAAAAATATTATTATGCTCTCATTTTTGCTAAAGGTTCTGATGATCTCTTCTGTCTCTTGAAAACTGACCACATCCAACCCCACAACAAGTAGTGAGAGGTCCGTCTAATTATTCTAATGACTGGATCCAAGCTTACTTGAGTTCAGTGGCAATTTTCATAGCCTCTAGCAGGCTTCAGATCAGCACCTATGTTGGTAGATTTATGGAGTGTTCTGCATTGCAAGGCTGTGTCCAATTGGGAAGACAGACATTGCCTCTCAGGTCTGTATGCAGCACACCTCCTATAAATTCTTGGCTACTGTGACTATTTCTCTTGCTGACGGCTTGGGATACAGGTACTGGCTGTCTCGGAGTAAGCAGCAGGGACCTCTGACCACCCTCCTCTGAACATTGGAATTAGAGTAGCCATTGAGTCCACATTAGGAGCCAATAATATGTAGTGTGAGTGCAGCTACCAAAAGTGAACATCTCTCAAGTCAGACCTTGGAATGGGGATGATGGCAACACCAACCTGCTGTAAACTCAGACCAATCGCCGTGGCTGAGCCGCTGAGGGAAGTTAAAGCACAGTAACTGGGTAGTTTGCCTTCATTATCCTGTGCATGAGAACTGGGATGGGGTTCGTCTCACCTAAGTCTGACTGCACAGACTACCATTATGGTCAGTGGAGAGGAACAGGCATTGCTGAAGACCATTCATTCTTTTCATCTTGGATACCACTCTTAAGAGTGGCTTAAATATACACTTTTTAGACAATTGGAATTATACGACACCAATTACCTTGCCCTCCCATGTTAAGTCAGATCTTTAAATGTCTGTAATAGATAGCTGTTCACATGTGGTTACAGGAGCCCTATGGCAGGATGTTTATCCTGCTACTGCTAAATACAACTCCTCCAGCCCTGTTAATACCTTGTGATACATGTGTCAGTAAAAGGTCTTTGCAGTTGCAGCAGCAAAGTTTGATACAAGGTTTATCCTGTACCAAATTCGTTGTTGGTTTTAGCACTTTGGCTGTCCAGAGTTTGTTGGATGACACAGGCATACAGGAGAGCAGAAATTGCTCGGTCGCATCTGGAGCCATTGATCCTTCTCTTCCTGAGTGCAAGCCTTACTGTAGTCAGTTTATGGCTAAGTACATTTTCCTCTTGAGACAACAATGCAGCAGGATCTGTTAGGCTCTCCATCATCTTAACCTGCTTGCCAGCCAGCTTGATAACTTTTTATTACTAAATATGTGTGCAGAGCAATTAGGATAAATCTAAATGATTACAAACTACTTTCAAAAAAAAAAAAAGGAAATGAGGAAAAAAGAGAACTAACAGCCTTTCCACCCAACTGTGATTATCCACAAATAAGGAAGGGACAGTATCACCTGTGCGCACTGTGTGACATTCACCAGTCAATTTGTGGTCTGACTTTATTGTGAAGCGATATGTTGGGAGATTGTCATTCCCTTCTGATTTCCTGCTCCTTGTGATGCCTGTTTGAACTTGCAATTGCTTTGGTTGCCAGATCTAAAGGACAATTTCGTTCCACCCGGGGATGGTCACACACACAAAGATATTTTGAGTATGGTTTGCTGTAAGTAACATGGAGGAAGAAGCATAACATGGAGAAAGAGGCAGAGAAGGACTTTCAGATTAAAATTTCAGCTGTTAACTGATCCAATCTGCATCTCTAGCAATTAGCAGGAGGGATATATCCTCACCCCTGTTCACCAGACACCTACAGTGTACTAGGCATTACCAGTGAAGATGATCATGGACATCTATTGCCCTTTTTCCTGGGAGTGGGCAGCTATAATGATGGTTCCTCAACGTTTCTGTTGAGAGAACAGAAATCCTCCTCACAGCATGATGGCAAGTGTTTTATCATTGCCTATATTATGGTGTGAGAAAGTAAAAAGATATTTTAAAAAGCAACAAAGGGAGATGTTTTGACTCATATCCTGCCTTGTTCCTTCAAAAAACCAATGCTCAATAGCCACCAATCCTGCAGCATGTGGATAAACCAGATTCAAATCCCGTTCCCTAGGTATGAAATGGAGTCTCCTATGTTACAGGTGACTATCTTACTGAGGTAACAGTGGAGGTGGGATTCACTTTTCCATTTTCTTTTCATCATGCCAATCTCAAGAAATCTTTGCAAATGAAGTTTCACTAATCCTGATGTTCTGACAAAGAATTTCTGCTCTGACACAGTGGTGTTTCCAGAAGAAACTCTTAGAAAGTTTAAAAGTTATGTTTAAAATTTCATGACCTGTGTGAAAGGAGTCAGACCACTCTCATCTTGAACCTCAGTGTGATTCAACAGAGCCCCTGTCAGGCAAATGGTGTGACACTGATTTACCTTGGACCAAGAAGTAGCCTGTACTCTACAGTTACTTCTTTGCTTACTAATTGGTTTAACACAGCACACCCCACACAGCGCACCCCTTGTGGAATAAATTCTGATGGTGTCTATGATGCAAAGTAAAAAACCAAAGCAAAACTATGTATATGAATGTTTGATTCCACCATTAATTTTGTGTCTCTCTTTGTTCTTCCTTACAGATGAACAGACCGATCCAGGTGAAACCAGCGGACAGCGAGAGCCGAGGAGGTAGTTGACTGCACTGCTTTCAGCCACAGTGCTAAGTATAATTGTGGTCTCTGGCTTCTCTCAGGCAATGTGCTGATCAATTAGTAACGTAATCACTGCCAAAGAAATTCCCTCTGCAGCAAAGATTCTCTTTATTAAATCTCCTTTACTTCATCTCGCTTTCCTCATATTCAATTATTATTTGATTTTAAAAGGCAGGCAGGTGCCAGCGATTGCCTGGGAAACAAATAACTGCCTCGTTAAGAAGTGAAGCATCAGGTGCTGACTTAACAAAGTTTAACAGCAGTGATGGCAACAAGGTTTTTCAGACCTATGTTGGGCTGATCTGCAGAGAGGTTTAATTTTGTTAGGATAAAGTAGATATTTTATGGTTTCTCTGACCATGTTGTTTTTGCTTGGACTGAAGTAACTGCATTTAGAAAAAGCAAACTCTGAAGTAGCAGAATTTTCTGCACCTGTATCAGCTTATCTGGATAAACCTGTTGTGGAGACCGAAGACTTCTGTCAGTCCAAAGGAGTTATTCAGGATTTGCACAGGTGTAGATGAAGTCAGGAGCTGGTCTTTTCCTTTTCCACCTTGCACAACGGATTTGAAAGGCTTTGCTAAGTGACCGTTCAATAGATCACCAGTGATAAGGTGTTTCCTGTAAAAGGTTTTCTACCAGAACTGATGTGATGATACTTCAACCTACTCTTCTAATAGGGGCCTCTTTGTCAGTTCAAAACCTGAACTCCCTGAGAAAGTGAGATGGTCCATTATGCTGGATAATTTATCATTCTGCTTATTTTTCTTGTATCTGTACATTCATATATATACACACATATATAATGACATGGTGCATCCTTCCTCTTTATCCCAATCTTTTTATGGAAAAGAGAGGTTTTTGCCCATATATGCAGTAAAAACACTAGTGCTTATGTATCATATAAATGTCCTTTAGTAATGATGTGTCTCTTAGATGTGTGACAACTCTTTAATTTCTACCATGAATGTAAACCCTTCCTCATTTATGGGATGACTATTTTTGTGCTGGTATTAGTGGAAATCCTCAGCAACAACTATTTAAAAGTAGTAAAATGCCTCACAGACAAACGGCACTGAAATTGTGTTCTTGTTTCAGTTGAAAGCTTTGGATTTCAGAGGCTTTGACTGCATCAGTGTGAGGCTGAAACTCTCCAGTGACTCAAGTCATTGGAAGACTTTGTATGTAGCTTGTAGTTAAAGGGCTGGTGTTATGAGGTGATGAAACTGGCAGGTCAACAGAGTCTCTGTAAGGAAGGGCTGTGGTGCGGTGTAATTGTACAGCACAAGAGTCAAGTGCTGGAAAAGTGCCAGAAAGCTCAGGGATAAATATTGCACTTTTAGAGTCTCCCATAAAGGAAATTCAGAGAAAGCTTTTCAACACAAGGCAGAAAGTATCTGATGGGCTCTGCGATAGCAAGTTCTGCTAACAAGGGCCACAGCACGTTTCTAACTTGCAACAAAGACATGTCACATCATACTGCACTGTCTGGTGGGTTTTTTAACAGAACCAGGTCAATTTACCCCCTTTTCCTTCCCATCTGATGATCTGGCTCCATGTCTGAGTAGGAGTGGGTAAGCCATGGGCAGTTGTCAACACTGATCTCCTATGGGAAAAGGGAAAGACTCAGCTGCCTGGTCAAATGAGGGGACATTATACACATTCCAGTGGAGTTTGTGCCGACAGCGAGAGTGAAGGGAGGGCCTTTTGTCTATTTAATTAGACATACCAAAAAATAATAATTAGGCTGCCCAATTTGCTTAGTGCACCTACAGGGTATGTAGCTCCCAATCACTCTTTTTTTTTTTTTTTTTTTTAATGCAAATCACTAATAGAGAATACATGCCTGGCTTTCTGGGAAGGGTTTTGAAACTCTTTTGCTAAGAACAGCTTCTTTCAGGAAGGTTGGTTTGAACTGCAAAGGTCTCCGGTGGCAGTTTAATTCCACATTATTCGTCACACCAGTGGTTCCCTCACCATTGTATTTTAGCTAATTATCTCCCCAACAGACACAAATCTCATCTTTTCTCACCCTCTCTGCTACCATATTGCTCTGTCGGTGGTGATCATAATGCAGGGGCCAAGCAGGTGCACTCATCATTGGTGTGAAAGACATGTTGTACTAATTCCCCACTGACAAGCTGTTTCTGGGCTGGTGATGTTTGAGGATGGCATGACTCAAGGGCAGCTATGGGAGAAAAGAACAACTGGCACTCAAGGGAAGCATTGTATGAAAACATACATTCTTCACAAGCTTACCAGTTAAAGCAGGCACAGCAAACAGAATGCTAAAAAGGAGGCCGTGTATCTTAGGAGCACATCACAAGACTTCATTAGGGCTGCAAGATAAAGGTCAGCTTCAACAACAAAGAAACTTAAGTTGTAGCTTATTACACCCTGTCTGTGTACCAGGATGGGAAGTGAGGCAGGAGTGGAGCTTGGAAGATGAAGCAGCTCTTCTACACAGCGCAAGACTTTGGTCTGCCCAAAGCCCATACAATGAACACATCTCTATCTTCTGGCTTATGGGGAGTTTTGGTGCCAGGACAAGGTATTAAAGAAAAAAATGCAGTGCTCTTTGAAACTGTAGCTTGTGAGAAGGTTTTTACCGGAAATGGTGAGCAGTATACTTGAGTAAGTGAGATTGTGTTTTATATAGGGACAAATACCTGCATTTTCCTAAAATACAAATCTTTGGCTTTTCCAGTAAGTTGTTTCACAACCCAAAGCTGATGGGAGTCCAAAATTTACTTTTCCTTTGAACCAGGTTCTCCTCAGCACTTTTTCCTGTGGTCATGGAGTCTGGATTTTGTTCATCTTGAACCCTTCCTGTGTCCTGATTGTCAGTTGTACAAAAGTGGGTGTGTTAACATTTAGTGTGTGAGTGAGAATTTAAACTATCAGACCATCTAGGCTTGGAGAAGAATTCAAAATGTTGCTTGGCACAAATTACACTCAACCCAACAAAATGGAAATGCTGAGTGCCCCTTATTAGTTCTGCTGGTTTTATTATTTTGTTTGTTAATCCCCATATTGGACTAGGAGCAAGACAAAGAGTGCAATCCTTTTCAATAAAAACTGGCATTATTTACATTTGCCTAATCTCACAGGAACTAGAAAAGAATGTATTCTCAGTACATTTCTCTAGGGAAACAGTCTAAATTAATAGGAAAATTTTGCATTTTGCATTCCTGCCTGTTTGTGCATTTGTGTAGTCAAGATACAAAATGTTATATGGGGTATTCCTTCTACAAAATGCTTTATAAAGCTTCAAATACCTGATCAGAAGGTCAGAGTCCTTTGACATTTTATAGAGACTTTAGCAGTGATGGAATTGATAGAACGTGATATAAAAGCAACAATTCTCTATTTCATTCTGAAAAATCAGAGTGTAACTGTAGCTCTATTAAAGGTAGCTTAAAACCTCTCATTGGCCTTTTTGTTTCCTAAACTTATCTTGACTGTACAGAAGCTACTTCAATATAAATTAGTCGGTGTGTTTTTAGGGATGTAAGCTATAGCTCCACACTGAATTTTGAACATGGCAAATCCCAAACTGATAGCTATTTCTACCACTTTCATCCTGGTCTTTTTCTTATATTCAGCTCTAAAAATAGTCTGTGGGTTCCAGTGACTTAGTTTTACAAACCTGTGGAAAGATTTCAAGTCTATTCTGTGGTTTGTAGCAAAAGTTGGGAGCCATTTCTTATTTTGCCCACAATATCTCTAGCTCTCGATCATTGCAGCTGGCAGGGTTAATGTATGATAAACGCAGCCCCGAGCTCCCATTAGGTTGTACAGGGAGTAACATGTTTTAAAAGGAAAGGTCTCTCCTACTACTCTAGTTGTGCTCCGTTAATGATGCTTAGATGTTTTGCTTCTCCCATGTTTTTCTCAAAGTACAGGAGAAGGTCTGTAAAGGAAGGCATGCAAAGATGCACAGTGTGCTACTCAGGCCAGTGCTGTCTCTACCAAAAAATACCTTGTGGTGGTTTTGGGGTCCTCCTGCATTTTATGGAAGAGATACAGAAGTTTCTTGGACTAAAGAACATAAAAAGACAGGGTTCAAAGTGGTTTAGGGTTGAAAGGATGCGATGCCATGCAGAAAAGACGTTGAGAGAATTACAGGAGATTCTGCAGTTCACCACATTGCAGTGTTTTCTGCATGTAAGACTTCCCAAATCTACTAAAGCTTCTGTCTGTGTTTGTGCTTTCAAGGAAATCTGTTTGTGTATGTTCAGGGGAGGAATGTTCAGTGTGTCATTTTTTGTTTGCTGTTTGGGGGATATTGACAGCAGCAACTGGAAGGTTTGGACTTCATATTTCAACTGACATGCACTGTTTCTCTACCCATTACTTAATGTGAAGGCTCTGAAACTGTCTTCCTGGTTATGGTTTATTCCAACTTCAGAGTAAAATGTCCTAGAACTCATTTACAGTTAGCAACAGAACAGTGGTGACTTGCTTATGCATTATGACCTGTTTCTTTTTACTCCCTTCCATCAGCTCAGCAGTGATGATGGGCAAAAGTGGACTTTCCTTGGTTTTTAAGCCCTATTTTCCTTTGGGAAAAGTTTCTGGATCTATTTCTTTTTTAATCCAGGCCATTTCTAACTCTTGCTGGCGCTCTGCTGCAGCTGGCAGGCTTTGTCTGTGAGAAACAGATCCTCAGGTGCCTCTATTTGGCATTTAGCTGATTTCCCTTTAACTAAGCAAAATTCTGTGGCTTCTGGTGATGGCCAAAACCTATCAGGAAACTTCTCATCCAGGTACTAGCCAGATCCAGGCCTGTTTACATGTTGAAATTAAGCAAGACTGGTTTGCATCCAGCTGAATTTGGCTTTACACTGGTATAAAAATTCCATAGAGAATTATTTCCCTCTTTGGAAGCGCTTTGCAAAGAGGAGATTTGGTTGCTCACCAGAAAGGTCTGAGGAAGAGAGTTAAGGGTAAATAAGGAGATGGCAATATTGACAGAGCTCAGCGTCTCCTTTCCTGCACTCCTGGAGGTTAAGCTACATCTGCATGCAAGAAGTCCTGAAGTCTGGGATTATGCACGTATAGAGATGAACCTTTGCAATTCTCATTTCTTCCTTATCTCTGAGCCACATGTGTTTCCTGGCACATCCAGCTCTGTGGAAGCCACTTTACCAACAATTCCCTTTCTTGTACCTTTGGTGGTCTTCTTTAAAAGACTTCTCACCTCAGAAGCTAGAGAGAAGGCTGAGGGAATGTCCTGTTTCCAGGTCGTAATCCATACAAACTACATTTATGTGACCTGCCATAGCTTTTTCAACTGCTTACTTCTTTTACTTTTATGATGCCCATAGCCATTCAGCAGGAGCAGTCAGACGACACTGGCAAATACCCCAGGAAGACAGATAATGTTCTGTCTTATGGAGCAAAAGATCTATGAACACATGGGTCCTTCTCCATGAACACATCCCCATTAACTTTTTCAACATTGCCATGAGCCCATCATGACTCTCCCTAATCTTTTATAGATCAGGTGGAACAAGACACAGACAGGGTCTTGCAGAAGTCATGCAGCACACATGATTTGTTGCTGCAACCATTGCTCGTGCAAGGTTAAGACTACTAGCTGGACACTAAGAGTTCCTGTCTTCAAATCTTATGAGGTCTAAGACCTGTGGACAAATCATTTACCACACCCAAGGTATCATATTCCCCATTCTTTCCCTTGGTACATGCAGCAATATATCTCTTTATCTTCCCTTGCAGTCTGAAAGGAGATTTTCCACTCCATGACAAATCCTCCTCCTAAGTCTCATACATCTCGTCTTCCTAAGTTTTTTCCCAAACATAATTAATCAGCTGCTTTTTACTTTTCTTGCAGGAGGAAGTAAAGCAAAACAAAACCACATCCAGATCTAAATATCTTCTCTCTATTAATTACATATCCAATAGTAAAGAGCACACTAGTGCTGAGTTGCAGTATCTCTATGTGAGGGGTAGAAAAGGAATGACTTTTAAAAATAATCTAATATTCTGTTTAAAAAATCTGCTGGGAAAGAAGAGGAGCTCATGAATCAAAGGGAAAAAAGAAAAAGCAAGAACATAACTAAAAGATCCAGACATTAAGCTGAGAGACAGCTTTCTTGTCTCAAAGGCTGGGGAAGCATCAGGATAAACAGAAAGCCTTGGTATCATTGGCAGAGTGGGCTCCTCAGGAATGGCTGTCAGAGATGCTATAATGTTGAGAGTGGCATACCAGTGCCTGGAAGTGTGCTCACCTCTCTGCCCATCTGGTCAAGGGCTGGGGAAGGAGCTGGGCCTGGGACCACAGAGGCCATCTTAGACATTCCATAGTCTTGAGCATCACTCTGGACCCTTCTGACCTATATGTCTTGATTATCCCCCCATGTGAATAGGGATGTATCAAGTCCAGAACAGAATGAAGAAACTCACCCAGATTTGGACATTATTCCCTTATCTCAGTTCAGGTGAACCAGTCTTTGAAACACAGAACCAAGCTTTAGAATTCATTGTGTGTGACAGAGCTATGCTGAAAGCTGCTGGGTTTAAGGGGAACCTGTCCATTAGATTTTATTCCAATTCTGAATATCTCTTAAAATCTGTAATGTTTTCCCTTTAGCCCCAAGACAAACCTGATGTAGAAAGAGTATTTTACTACTTGAGGACCTCTCTTTCTAGTGGTGGCTTATTGTGGGACTGATAGGAGATAGGAAATTAAAATCTCCAGGTTTATTGTGGAAATCCAGGATTGCATGACCCTACTGAGAGCTAACTGTTGTCCTCATAGGGCCATAGTTTCAAGCAGACTGAATATACTCACATGCAAATGGATGTTAATTCAAAGTAGTCCTGGGTGACCCCATTCGTGCTTTCCACTGTCTGGTAAAACTTAATTCTGGGGGAGAAAAAAGCTCTGGCAGATCCTTGTGTGTAGTGTTTTATATTTGATGACACTGCTGAAGGCTGATGTGCTCTGCTCCACACTCACCTGCTGAAAGAATATAAGGGACATCAAACTTTTGTTCACGTCTGCCCTTTCATCGTGATTGAAATCGATGGAAGGATGCCCATCAATAAGAACTGGAAAAGATCCACAGGACATTGTGTTCTAGCAGATGTCCTAAGGACAACCTTTTAAAATCAGGTATTGAGGGAAGAAAAGGAAAAAAAATCCCTCATATTGCACATTTTTCATAAAGCATCTGTAGCCGAATAGTTTGCTGACAACGAGTCTAGAGGAGAGCCTGGGGAGAGGCTGGGGAGCTCATTGCCTTGAGATTTTGATATTGGTTCTTTTCTCTGCTACCATGTGACTTTTAATCAATTATGTAACTTCGATTTCCTTCTCCTTCTCACACTTCTTGCGGTGCCTTCTTAGGTTGTAATATGTTTTTATTTGTTTATTTCACATGGCTAGAACATTTGGCATTCATGCATGTCAGGCTGTCAGTGTCATAGGATTAAGACACCAGTGAAAGCATATAGCTGTGCCCAAAATGATGTTTACAGGACTAAAAATCAAGCGTGGTGGATAATTGAGGCACCTCATGCTGCATAGTGATATTTGGATGTTTTTTCAACGACAGGGCAAAAATGGAAGAAGTGGTGGGAGGAGAAGAGTGAAGGAAATAAAAAATATAATCCTATAACAAATTCCGCCTTTGTCAATACAACTCAACCTCGTAGGTGAACTCAGGGACACATTACAATCCTAGTATCTTTTTTTAATGTAAAGGTTGTTTGTCAATGGGTTTTTATACAGCATTAATAATACATTTATAGACGCGTTCCACAATTAATTGCAAAGCATTTATGGCACTGAACAGTTAGAATGCATTATGATAATCACTCCTCATGCATTGACTTTATTGTAAAGGTTTTGCTGATCATTATAATTGGCTTGTTATTACACAGGGATATAATAACATCTCTCTGTATAGTAGTTTATAGCACATCAATAGCAAATGCATTCCCTTTATTGGAAGCAATGCGCATTTTATTAGAATATAGCTGAATAAGTGCAATCCGTGTAGACAAATGAAGTTTCTAATGAACTGTCTCACAAAAGAGTCTACATAACAAGCCATTTATTAGGTATTTTTCTATTGACGAATTTGTAGTTATGGTTACATGAGTATTTCTTTAAAAACTGGAAGACATGTTTTGCTGTTCTTTCGGAGAAGCATTTGGGGTAAAGGGAAAAACAGATAGGCCATATTTTTCTGCCTGATGTTGAATAAAGTAAGGATGACTTATGCTCATACCTTACAGATTTAATTTGCTTGTTGGGATTTTCCAAGCTTCTTCCTTGTGAATTTGGTCTGACATTCACAAACTATCAAAATATTCTCACACTGAGTCCAAGACCACGTCCTGGAGTGTTGATGCACCAACATTCCCTATTCAGTCAGCAACGAGTTAGGTATGAGAGGCTTGGTGTAGTCCTTACCCCTGTTGTGTGGGTTCTTCTTCTGTATTTCACCAAGTGATACTTTAATGAAAGTATAATAATGAGCAAGGCCTGTAATGCATAACATCCCATCTCTCTCCCCATGTCACAATGCCATTACTGCTGATTGCTGTACCAGAAAGGCACAGTTATTGGAATAGGTCTGGTTCAAATGTGATATAAGAAGCAATGACAAAGAGAAGAATTTGTACAAAAGAAACTGAGGAATCTGGCAGAACACTCACTGGTTTCAGGACACTTAGATTTAGGATAAAAAGAGGCATGTTTTATAATTACCTACAAAAAATACTGTAAGGTATCTAAAGTTTTCCCTTGCCTGCCGTCATTACTCTGGTCTGAGTTTCACTTCTTCCTGGCAATTTACAGTTGCATGCAGCTGACGTATATGTAATTAATGTGTGTTTGTTTATTCATCTAAACCCAACTGTAATCAATGTCAATCAAGTACCTAAATACTTTAAAACCACTGGATCTGGATAAGTAAGTTGTTGTTTCTAGATCTGGTACAGTTCGTACAGTTATATTGCTGCCTAAAAATTGCTGGGGTATAAACTGAGTCCAGTGTTCAGCACATTATGTTGTGTGCCTAATTCTTCATGACTATCACTTGTTTATTGCATGCTTGCAAAGACCTTTGAGTCTATAGTAATCCAGGGTTTTTCTGGAAAGTGAGTTTTAGCATGATGAGGAGCTAGGAGATGTCTGGACCGTAGTCAGTACCCTCAGTACGCTCAGCTGTTGGCACACAGAGTTTACAATTGAGCAATTTAAAATAAGACTGGCTCAACCCTGCAGTTTTGATGCAGCCTGAACTTTCTCTTCTCTGAGAAGGAATTCCAGTGAGAAGGGGGTTGCCCCTTGCCTGCTGAGATCCCATATTATAGTATCACAGCTTGCAAGAAGTTTCAAGACTCAGGAGATACTAGAGGTCAAGAAAACTTTCCTCCTTGGCACACACAGCATTTTCAAATTGCTATATATATTTTGCAGTATGTATGTAAAATCGGTTTGGGAGGTAGAAACTCCCAATGTAAATAATTTAGCTCTCTGAGTAAATAGCATCTAGTGCTTTACCCAGAAACAGGGCCTCTCAGGAGCCTTGGACTTGGGGACAGAAGAAATTTTAAATAGTGCTTCTATGCCACTGTTCTTAAGATGTTGTTTCAGGCAGGGTTTGCTTTGCCTGGTTTTATCACCTAAATGTTAGGCATACAGTCTAAGTTAGTCACCTAAGTTTCTCCTATGGACAGTGAGGGTAATAGATGTTCCCAAACTGTGATTTACCTCACCCCAAAAGATGGGATGAATAGTGCTTGTCAGCTTTCCTTCTCTCTTTCTTCCCACTGAATCTGAAATGAACATACGATAATTAACTCAGATTTAGATATCTCACTTTTAGACACCTGAGGAGAGCTAAGATGAATCGCAACTTTCACCTTTACATGCCACAGTTTTCCATCTGCATCATATGAATGATGATATTTGACTGTTCTGAAACCCTAGTTAAGATCTATGAATAGAAAATGTCTATATAAAAACTATGGATTATAGGAAATTCTCAGGTTTTGTCTTAAAAAGTGAAGGCATCTTTGTCCATTACTGTGTTTGCTTCATAATGTCAGGTAGAGGAATAAGAGGGGCTGCATCCCAATCAACCTGAACAATAGAAATAATCTGATCAAATTTAACTTCTCTTTAAAGTCAATTGCCATTTTCATTTTTGTATTTGCATTTCCTGCCACTCCCATTCTTATGACTGAAAGTGAACTAAAAAGAAAAGGTCTTCAAATTAAAAGTAGTGTGTATCATGAGTGTCTTTTTTTTTTTTTTTTTTCCTGTAATTAAGAAAACTATTTTTATCTTTAAAACCAGCCTGTTTTGGAATCTGTGATGGAAAAATGAATATGGCCCCTTGTAATATCATTTGTAGAGAGGTAATTTTCAAGGCAGCGCCGCATTGAAACATTTTCCCCCAGGGAGGATAAACAGTTGGCTTCAATTAGTGAGGGACTGTTTCCTTTCTTTTCAATTTTAAGGGCAGTCTTGCAGCCGGATCCTGCACAGAGGAACAGAAAACTCTACACAAGACAATACACTGCAGCTTGAAAGACTCAAGCTTAACTTCCTACCTTGCCACAGATTTTCTCCTTGACCTTGAAGAGGTTACTTAGGGTCAGGGTATTATTCTCATTTCATTTCTATCTGGTGACTAATATTATCTTTGACTGTCTTAATAAATACATAAAACTGGTCCAAAATCTTGCTTCAATTCCAGTTTCCTTCTGTAAAATGACATTGGTGCTGAAAAGATACTTGCATTAAAGATTATTAGGTGCTCAGGATATCTAATCATTAGTTCCACAGAAGTAACGTGGTTAGATAAATAGAGGTGTTCAAAAGTGTCAAATGTGTTTCACTGCTCAAATGTCACACAAAGTCAATGGATGTCTAAATATTTCCTTTGAAAATCTCCCCAAATAATAATGTTCTTCCAGACAGTTGGAGCCAACTTTGTGGGGCTGATTCCTCTGACTTTTACAGTGAAGCCAGACTTGTTCATGTAGGAGATACTGCCTGCTCATGCTTGTGGGAACTGCACCAGGACATGTCCCATGCCAGGTCACGTCTGCTTCA
This sequence comes from Rhynochetos jubatus, assembly GCA_027574665.1. Lineage (NCBI taxonomy): Eukaryota > Metazoa > Chordata > Aves > Eurypygiformes > Rhynochetidae > Rhynochetos > Rhynochetos jubatus. The sequence continues at coordinate 75,960,877 of CM050690.1, read as the reverse complement.
TAACGCAATCTGATATCGCTCAAGAAAGATGACTACAAGTGTGTTAAAAATAAAGGATAAGTAACTCAAATGTACTAAGACCGGCCTTAGTGGAGGGAGGCTTTTTTGTAGCATCAAACTACATAGCTTGATTCATAGCTATGATGCATACTAGGAATTCATAGCTAATAAAATATTTCCTGCCCATGAAATGCCATATGAATGATAATTAATGTTCCCAAATATTTATTTTATCCATCTCTTAAATCACTGACAAATGACCACATGCATTGATTATAAACCACAAAATACAAAAAAAAAGAAGAGATGTGGGAGAATGGGCCAGAACCTTAGGCAAGGGGGAATGAAGATAGTATGAGTTTAATGACTTTAGAGATTGCACTGAACCAAACCAGTCTCTCCACTCCCTAGATCAGAAATCTAATTATTTACTATCTATCTTGCAGCAGTTCCTGAGAGGCCAGTTATGAACCATGACACCAGGTTCATTGTACAAAACAGAACAGATGGAGGCCTCGTTTTCCTGAAGACCTTACTCTCTAAATATAAGATCAGACACAATGTCTGGATGCAGACCTGTCATATAGTGTCTTCTCAGATGTCAGAAAAACACTGTGTTGGGTTGCACAACTGGGAGTGAAACTAACACCTCAGGACAGGGTCTGTGGAGTTAGGATATACCTGGGAAAAGGAAACATTTAGGATGGCCTTTAAGCAAAGCTCCTTTTGGGGAAACATCCTCTGAGACAAAGCAGGTGACATCATGAATAACATAAGCAAGACCTTAAGCTAATAACATGCTCTCCTTCTCAACACAGACTTTCCTCCTGCACACTGACACCATGTGGGGTGTATTTGGTCACAAGTAAGGCCAAGCAGCTGTGTCTGGTGCACAGGTTTGTTAGTGGAAAAGAGACTGAGGTTCAACAGATGCCTGAGGGACACACCACACTGAGAGGGAGTTTTTCGGGCACCATGCCCCTCGCTATAGGGGAGACAGGTCTGTGAGTACTATGGGAGAAACAAGGGTGCAGGAGGAAACTGGGATATAGCGGTCCTTGAATACCAACTGCCTCTTTTCAGGGAAGTCTTCAAAGGGACCAGAGCCACCTACAACAAAACTGGGGTCAAACATCATATCTCACAACAGCAATTCAAATCCTGATGCAAGTATATTCTTCAGTGTTTGCAATAAGCTGAATTTATCCCTGTCTCTCCTTGATCTCAGTGTGTGGCTCAGAACTCTTCCCTGGTATTACAGGCAATGTAGTTTTTATTAGAGTGTGTAATGTTCTGTTATTGAAGTTTGGACTTTGAGAGGAAAGGCCAAAACACTGGAGCACTAGCCATTCTTCTGGTGTTTCTGGCTAGATTAAAAGGAAATTAATAGGTTTTAGATCTAGAAGGAATTGTTAGATCTCATTTAACCTCTTGCATAAACTGACTGTAAAACTTCACCCAGCCATTCTGTGCGGAGACTTCTGACTTGCATTTGACTGAAGATTAAAGAATTTAGCCAGAGAATGAGTCTTCTGAGGCTTCAGCAAAACTTAGATATCAAACAGGTTGCAATTGCAGAAATAAACTTTCTGAAAAGCTTTTAGTCATTTAAAATAACAGTTCAATTAGTAGGAATGCATTTTTGCCATCAATTACGTGTAAAAACCAGAGATAGGGTATAGTTACCAACCCATAAGGGTCAATGTTTTCCTTGAGCAAAGTTTTCTGGGTTTTTCTGAAGAGACCCTAGAAAAGGCACAACAGGGTAATAATGCTGAAGAGGTGGAAATCTTCATTGTGTCTATGAGCACAATGGAGTTCATTCAGAGCACTGAGAGGGAAGCTTCCTAGAAAGCAGATATTCAGATACAAAGGAATCAATTTGTATGGCTCCTTCTACATGGTCCCAGATGACCAGTAGACTGTCATGACCAGAAATTACTGTCATTTCCCCCACACCACTTTTCCTTAACAACACAAATGTTTCTTCTCCTTGAGTTTGTAGCTTCCTAGTCTCAATATCTGACAAACAGGTGAGGTATTTCCAGTGCTTTTCATAAAGTTATGCTGTACCCATCTCAACAGGAATATGCCTTCTGCCTTAGCCAGTGCCCACAGAAATGAGTCTTATTGCGTGTTGACAGACATCATAGAGTGACAGAATTTCCATGGGCAAATAATCAAGGAAAAAACCCTCCATTTGGCAGACATTAGTAACATGTTGACCTTTAACAACATCACTAGCCTTCACTCTCTCTTTAAAGTATTATATCCGTCCTTAGGGGAAAAAAATTGTAGCTAAGGATTGAAATCAGCAGTGGATCATAATGCTGGCTGTGCTATGCAATTGCCCTGCTGTATTTAGGATCCATTTATTTCTAGCTTTTTTATTTTTTTCTGTCTTGAATCTAAAAAAAGAAGTGACCAGGCTGGCAGTGACATGTGATTAATAGATTGCACCTTTAGAAAAGAGCTAGCAGAAGGAGATTAGCATTGCTGCCTATTATTTATTAATTAAATGCAGACACCCTATTTATACCAATGCTGATGACATTAGTTCATGTCCATGCTTTGGGACTGCATTATCCATCCGGTCTCCTAGCATAATAATGATTGTTATTAAGCTGGTGGGTGTTGCTGGGCTCCTTCTGCAACGTGCTTCTCTTAGGAGCAGAAAAGGACAGGCCAGAAGTTAAAAGGTCACCTTGAACTTTTTGCTCAAGTGTCTGCTCTATCACTGACAGCCTGGGTTACCTTGGCCATGTCCTATCACTTCTCTGGGACATCACTTCTTGCTTTGGAGCAAGGGAGGTCTGTAGCTCCTTATATCTCAGGGTACAGTGAAGATTAAGTGTGCAAGGCAGTATGCTGTGTGAGGCCTTTTCCATAGCTCACAGGAGAAAGGATTACATTAGTGGTCATATATGTATCAGCTTCTGCTATTTCAATTAGCATAACGGGAAAGAGCCATCACAAGTGTTGTCATTTAGCAGTGTCAGGGTAGAATATTATACTTCACATGGCTCCTTTGATACATTGGTCCTCCTGCCTGAAAAGTGTTCCAAGGAAAGTCCTGAAGCCAATCCGACCATAAGGTTTCCATTATTCCCCAGTAACTGTTTCAAGATCCTGACATTAAATGAAGGAAAATCAGCAAATTGATTGCAGGACTCTGATCCCACCTCACAGTGGCTCAGGGGAACCGATGGGCTGTTCTACTGGACATCAAGCTTGGGAGAGATTGCTAGTAAGACTGTCTGCTCCTGCACCCTTGGAAAAAAAAAAAAAAAAAAAAAAGGAAAAGTCATGTTAGTCCAGCATACAATTCTGTTGATTTTATATTAAAAAAATACTTCTTCTCTAGCTCCAGACAGAGCACAAATGAGTACTTGGCCCTTGGTTGAACCCACTGTGAACACATGAGCCAGCAAATTTCATAGACCACGTATGTTTTGCCTTCAGAGAAGAGATGGAAATCCAGGGAAATCCTCACATTCATCAGCTGACATCCTTAACAAGTTACAGTTAAGGTATCCACCATCCAAATACTCAATTGCCCTTACAGAAGTGTTTACATTTGGTAGGGTTTCTTGACAGAATGTAATTTGCAATCTCTTCTGTGATTGTGTCTGGCTCTTTTTCCATGTGTTAAAGCACAGGTAAAATTCATGAATGAGTCTCTTAACAATATCTTCTTCATATAAACAACTGCTTTCACTGTCAGCACGTCTTTCTGCAGCCAGGGCAAACAGCCTGGTCTTGAGTGGTCTTTCTCTCTACTCTGTGAAAATTTGTAAGTATGCAGAGGTACAGAGATGAGCTCTGAAAAAACAGTGTGTATGCATAAAACTATTTAGGATTTGGTCTGAAGCCTGTACAGACTCCAGTGGCCTTTGGACTAAGTCCACCAGGGAAGGTTTCCTCAAGAACAGTCCTCATCTCAGCTTTTCAGGAGCCTTCTCCAGACTTTTGGAATTGTTCTAGAAAGTCAATCACTCACATAGGGTGCATCTGAAGGATGTTTGGAAGGAAGTTCCCTCTGGGCCCAGCCTGTCAGGACCTTAGCACCCACCAATGTGCATCTTCCCTGTGTGTGTATAACATCTTGCTGTTGCCATTGCAGGAAAAAAAAAAAGATGGTGCTGGCATACTGGAGTGGAGGTAGCCCCATTCCTGATCTCCCTGCACCGTCTGTGTTGTAGAAATCCATCATCACTAGCCTGTCAGTTATATTATCTCCTGCGTGCAGCCGTGCAAACATGCAGTAAAACACATACAAATGCCTGGTCACAAAAGGCTCAGCAAGAGCTCTGTCCAAATAAAATCCCCCAAACAGAGAGCGGGATGGGAAACTGTCCTTTTGAAGCTTCTTTGAAAGTTTTGGGATATTTTTTGCTTCTTTTTACTTAAATATGTTCTACCTACACCACACAAATGCCAGGAAACCTTAGAACAGTAAATATCCCTGCAGCACAAACAAAATCATGCTTCAGAGAGATTGTTTGGCTTCTCAAAGCCACAGCCTTGCCCTTTAAAATGAAGGGCATGCTTCTGAAAAGCTCTCCTTCTCTTCCAGACCTTTGCTTTCAGCACACTTGCAGCTGTAACACCTTCACCAATGATTGTATCATAGCTTCTCAAGCTCAGCAGGGACACTTGGCCCGGGGAGGCATTAAAGCGATGTCTTCAAAATCCAGAAGCTGCTTTGCCTTTGAGTTGTCATTAAAGCAACAACTTAAGAAGGCAATAGGAGCAATTTGCTATAAGTGATCCCATCTATTGTCTGGGACCAATAAAACCCCTGTTCCTTATTTCCAAAGGAAATTAGACTTGTAGAATCAAGCTGTTTGTAACTGTGTGCCTGGGTCCATCTATCAGTCAATCTGTCAAGGGCTCCTCCTTCGAGCTTTGAACCCACTGGGTAATTTAACCTATCGTTGATGGGGTGTAAGAGGTCCCAAAGCTATTGAGTTCCTATAAATTTTATGAAAATAGGCAGTCAGGCAGAGCAGAGAGTTCTCATTAATGCTCATAAGCCCATCTTTTATTAGACATCAATGAACTCATGGGGGTAGGGACCCTGGAAGAGGGTTTACACATTTGGTTGCCCACGAAGCAACTTGTTTCAGTGTATGCACTCTGATACCCTGTCAAGAGGCCTCCTGTAGTAACAGCTTCTTGGTTTTAACAGGATGTCAAACAGATTTCTTAGCTCCTTTTTGCTGATTTCAACAGCGCTTCACACAGAAGAAAAGTCAGTCTGCTTGTTGCATTTCCCTTCCCTCCCCAGCCAAAGCCACCAGGGAGAGTTTCTGTGCATTGCTTAACAGCTAGCACAATGTCAGAGGTAGCTGCTTGTCAGTGAGGAGTACCTGAATGTAACAGGGAAAATAACACAGGCTTATGAATTCATATACCAGTGTAAAAAGTACTGTTCAATCATAAGCAGGTATCTGTTATTCAATCACACCTTCAGGTTGTCTAGACAGACTTCAAGGTTAAGAAAGGTGTGTGAACAAATCCTACTTCTTCTGAAATTGTCCAGCATATATCAGTTCTTCTTCCAAAACCTTTTTCATTAGTAGTGTTGTATTTTGCCTGTTCGTCACATGTGATATACGAATCTGAGCTGTTACGCAAAGCATCTCTGTTCATCACAAATTGCAGGAAAGCGCATTCTGAAACAGACTTCCAAAGCCCCATATATGTAGCTGCAGGAGAGATGGTGCTTCAGCTTTAGTTATGAAATCCCTGTGCCTTTCTGGAAGTCAAATCTCTGGGCATTATCCAAGCATTCCTCTGGGCACAGGTATGTGGATGGAGGTGTTCTCAGTATACTGTGTAATGTACTACAGGCAACATATAGGTGAAGCTCTCCAGCAAAGGTTTTGATGTAGAGCTGATATACCTTGGCCACAAAGTGCAAGGCATTAGTAGAATTAAACAGCACACATATTAAATTATTATTGCGAGGACAACATTGAACCACAACTGGAATATACTCCCAGCTGGTGACAGTCATATGGCTACATGAAATCAGCATCATGTCAGTGTTTTTTTATGAGCATCAGACAACACTCCCTCCTCTTATTTCTTCAGATCAAGATTTTTTGAAGTGTATACTTGCATTATTTGTTCCCATTGTAGCATTCTGTTTTAAAGAAGAGTCATCTTTATTCCTCCTTTCAAAGAAAATCACACTAATTGAATTTGTGGATTTGCACATAACTGGGTACTATGTGGGCTTGTGTGCACATGCATTGTTAAGGTCCTATGTTTTTTTAGATTTTTTAAAAGACAGTGGCAATTTCACAGAAAAATTACAGGTTTTATTTTCAATTTGTCAAAGTATTATTTTTTTTCAGAATTCATTCATATGTTCTTTTTACTGGAAATAGGAATGTCTTATTTACTTTCTTACCTTTTTTCTTTCTTTCTTTTTTCTTTCTTCTTTTCTTTCTCCTGCCTGCCTGCCTCTCTCTTAGGTAGTATCAACCATAATTTCTAGAAGCTATAACAAGCAGGTGAAAGAACAGGACTAGGTTTTCTTCTTTTTAAATGGCGGTGACTAAGCAGTAACTCTACAAAAGTTCTTAAAAGTCAGCTTGATTTACTGTGGGGTACATTACAGCAGGATTTGATATACATTATCCTGCCAGAGAAGTTGTTTATATGTATGGAAGACCAACAGGATGAAACTGCAAAAAAGCTGGTTTCTATCCCTTCTCAATGAATGGAAACAGAAAATCGGGGAAGCAAGGAGACAGGGGGAAGCAGAAGGGTGGCAATTCCACCTGCTGTCAAGGACGACATTTCTGGTGGCAAGGATTCTGCAGGGTGCTCTTGTATGCTGTGGACCACCCTCTTTATAGCTGGATGTGTGAAAGGTGATGAACCAGACAAGAACAGGCAGTTTGGCAGTGGGAATTGTTGCCAGTGTGGCCTTTCACAGAAGCTCTAGTTTGTTTGCTGAAGATAGGCCACTTTCTGTGGCCATCACTCACTCCTGCTGTCACAATTAGGTTATTTGTTCCAGATAATCACAGTTTTTACACCCAAAATGTCAACATAAGAATTAGGTGAGAAATGTCTGTCTCAAGTATCTCTAATGCTTCCTGACTGTGTGAAGAAGTATATCAGGAGCAGGAGAGAGGTTTCCAGAGATACCTTTAGTTACCTAAACCTTATGATTATCCTTTTTATCTTACCCTCACTGGAGGAAGAAAAATCTCAGAGCAATATTCCAGCTAAGCAGGACTGGTTTATAGTCTTTGCCATCTATCACTGCTGCCAACACAAGGGAGAGTGACCTTTGCACTCAGCTAATGTTAAATCAGTAATATTACTTGTCTTGTTCTTTAATATGCTGCAAGGATAATGTCCACTAACCCCTCTGAGGCGTTCTGTGGTAAAGGGACAGAAACATAGAGGTACCTGGATCCAAACACTAGGTGAAATCCCTACGTTGTCCAGTACCTGGCAGAGCTCTTTGAAACAACAGGGAAAAAAATGGCTGGGGGCTTGGAGGCGTTTTGTAGAGCTTCTATCCATATGTCATGAAAGTGATTCTTCTCAGTTCCCAATCTTTGAACACACTGTTCAGTTAGGAAACCAGAAGCACTGCTCCAGCAAGCAGATTCCCTCAGACTATGCTTGGCTATACCTGTTCTGATGATGGATCAAGTATATAATCATTTATTGGAAATACATGTATCCCAAGATTGACTGCCCAGTGATTGAGACTACATCTCTACAGGTCATACTTTAACTCAAACAGTGCATGGTCTTAATCTCCAAGAAATAGTACTGAGATTGCTTGTAGAAGTCCCCATAGTTATTGCTTTTCACTCCAGGCAGTGGCCCTGCAGAAATAGTTTATTCTTTAGCTCGAGTGGTGGAAGTCCTGGCTTGCAGTCCCATAGCTACTCTACTCCTCCATGGTGACCTGTAATAGGCATCATTGCATCATCTCCAGATGTCTTGATTCATGAAGGATGAAATTCATCTGGGATTTGGAAGTAATTCTTCCTCTCATTCCAATTTTTTTGGGTGCACTGATTCTGGGACGAGCAAAATTTCTGATTTGGATGGATCATTTGCTTTTCACTTTCTGGAGATTTAAACTGTGAGTTAAACAGACCAAGAAATTTCTGGAGTGATGTATCCTAAAGATGAAGTTTATTTCCTTATTTTTTAAAAGAGCATAGTTCCCTCCCTCATATTGAGCAATTTCTATAATTCACTGGAAAAGATTCCATATGTGAGCTGAGGATTTTTCCCACTTGCCAGATCAGGCTTCAATGTTTAATTTATTTTTTTTCCCCCATAAATGAAAATGTAAAAACAAACCTGTACCACTACTGTAGAAATCAGTGAACTCTGTATCAAGCCTGAAAATTTTTACAAAATATCTGGGTGGGCACATGCCTGTTGGAATTGAAGGGATACTCCTGTGCAATTTTGATCCCGTTATTGATAAAATGAAATAAATTCTTATTACTGATGGGGAAGCCTCTCAACTGTCAGAGAAGTTTTCAGTAAAGAGGCTGCTAAGGATAAATGTCTGTGTGTGTGAGAGTGTGTATCAAGGTGAATAATAATAACCACTTTAGTCAGCTGCTCTTTTCAGTCCTTTTCTTTATGTCAGCTCTTCTGTAGGCTTTAATATTTTTTTCCCTTCAGGGGATATTTAAGTATGAGACAACTGTTAGCGAAAAAGAATGAAAACAAATGCAAAAACAAATATAACTTGAAAATAGCTTTCATTCCCAATGGATTGTGGTGTTTGGAATTTACCTGGCTTTCTCTGTGTCTTCAATTATTATTATTTTGTAGAATTTAAACAGCAACATTTGTTCCAAGAAAAAATAATAACAAAGATGATCTTTTGACTCAAGTGTTCATTGGAAATATCTTAATTTTCAATTCTTGTAAGTAGGAAATGAGGGTCTGATAGACACTGAGTTTGGATCATCTGAATCAACATACTGCATCCTTTTTCCTTTCATTCTCCTCTGCTACTTTCTCTTCTTCCCTTCCCACACACTCAACTACTGAAATCCATACAAAATACATTGAAAGCCTGACTCTCTCTGGGTTTCAAACCACACTCAACCCTGAACCCAGCTTAATCTTGCTAGGGGACCACTATCAGAACTATGTCTTTCCATTCTCCATAGATTTTCCCTCTTCTGTGACCCAAACATCAATTTCTTTTTGTTTTAAAGAAAACAGCTACAAGTGAACTATTTTTCAACAATGTGAAAGTCAGTTTTGTCTCTGTGGTTCACCAGAAGTTGCATCCCACATCTGGAAGTGTTGACTGGACTCAAAACATACCCTGCGGGTAAAACAGAGACTGATGGTCAACGTATGATTGCTGGTTAGAGGATTAACCCATGCTAAAGGGACATATCTGGTGAATGCTCTACAAAGGGAACATTTCAGTTCCACCTCTTCTCCAAATACCTTTTATTCTTCCATGTATGGGAGATAATCCCAAGAGAGAGACATTAGTCAATGAAACAGCTTTCTGAAGGAATCTTCATTGTTCAAGTAGTTTTAAAATTGGCTGGACAATGAACTGCAGGAATATAGGGATTCATTTAGCTCTGTCCAAGGAGAATAGTGAGCATTTGGGATAGATGAACTAGTACATCTTTTCTATTGCTAATTGCTTTAATTCTAAGAAAGAAAATAGGATGGGACCACTGCAGCAAGAGAGCCAGGAGACCCCTGGACTGGTGGAGTTAACACCTGTCATTCTTAATCATCCAGTTAGGGTCTTGTGACAAGAGGACTGCACAGGCTTTGAGGGTAGACAGCGCACACAGCTCCATTTTCCCCACTGACACCATCCCTTTATAAGTTATTGTGTTAATCCTGCTTCATTCCATGGCACAGCTGTGCTGGTTTTGGCTGGGGTAGATTTAATTTTCTTCACAGTAACCAGTATGGGGCTATGTTTTTGTTTTGTACTGGAAACCGTGTTGATAACACAAGGATGTTTTCGTTACTGCTGAACAGTGCTTACACTGAGTCAAGGTCTTTTCTGCTCCTCACACCACCCCACCAGAGAGTGGGCTGACAGTGCACAAGAAGTAGGGAGTGGACATAGTTTAGAGAGCCGACCAACTAACCAAAGTTCATATTCATATGTTTAATTCCATACCATATGGCATAAGGCTCATCCTATAAAGCTGGAGGAAGAAGGAGGAAAGAGGGACACTTAGACTGAAGCTATTTGTCTTCTCAAATAAGCATTATGCATGATGGAGTCCAGCTTTTCTGGACATGGCTGAACACCTGTCTGCTGATGAGAAGTGATGAATGAATTCCTTGTTTTGTTTCGCTTGTGTGCACAGCATTCACTTTACTTACTCAACTGTCTTTATCTCAGCTCTCGAGTTTTTACACTTACTCTTCTGACTCTCTCCCCCATCCCACCAGGGATGACTGAGCCAACAGCTGTGTGGTGCTTAGTTGCCAGCTGGGGTTAAACCACAACAAGAACTAAATGCACAGTGGTTGTTACCAGAAAAAGGGAAAGGGGACTCTTCTTCACAAGAGTGGCTTTCTGGGAGTCATCTTTCTAGTCATCCCCAGGGGAACAGAGGCTTCACAGCTGGCAAACAGGATGGTCACCTCTTCCCTGTAGTGTTCTGGGACTGTTTCTGGGGCTTTCTGGGCTCCACTGAAGTCTGGGAAGACTCATTCCAGTCTGGGAACATGCCTTGCAACCACCTGGGCTCTGGTTCCCCAGAGATACTGTCATGAGCTTCAAAATGATGTGTTATAGGCCTGGAGGGTGGGGATTGTTTCTTCACTTTTAGTTTTAAAGTAAAGCTATTTTCATGAAAACCAGTGTTTCCCCTTTTTTTTTTTTTTTTTCCCCTGCTTTTCCAAAAAAAAAAATTGGTCTCATACTCAATGAAACTGAGTCCTGCCCTCAGGAGAAACGATGTGTCAGTCTAGTACAGGAATAAGTGTGGCTCAGGGGAAGCAGTATCCCAGCCAGAGGATTGAAGGTTGTTATACAAATTAATGTGGTAATTACAGTATCATCTGGAGAAAGCAACTGTGACTGTGTCCCTGTTCTGCTAAGTACTGTAGGCACTGTAATAAAAGAGAAGTCCTGGCACGGCTATAATCTCAGCAGACAATTCAGAAAAAAGGGTCCATTATTACTGTTTCACAGATAAGGAGTCAAGGCCCAGAGACATTTTAAAGGTGCAATAGTTGCCACCATCCCTGGCACTGTTTGGACATACTATGTACAAGAGCAAATTGAAATTCTTGACAGAGGAAAGGGACATACACAAATACTATCAGCCAAAGCAAAAGAATTTTTATAAATTCATATTGCTTCAAAATTTTTAATTTTTTTAATAATCACTGAAAAGAAAAAGAGAAAATAAAAATTCTACCCTTTTCATTTGTCCTTTGGTTTGGAGAGGAGTAGGGATTTTATCTTGAAATTCAGGAGAGAGTGAGAATGGATAGAAAGGATTCATTCTAAAGACAAACACAAATCATAATGGAAAAATAATCAGATCTAAGAAAAGACAAAAAATTTTCGTATTTTTGGTTAATGAGCTATTTGCTGGTTAGGTCCAAACATGCCACTCCAAAACACCTGCCTAAAAGTAATTGGCAGAAAGTCACATAAAGAGGCTTTAACAGAGTAGTTTTGTATATCTCTGTTCTAATAAAGGGACTAATGTTACTGAGATATCAAATGAGCAGTCATAAAAAAGTAAAAGCAGAGAGACAAAAAGTCTGAGCATGTGAGGAAAGGGAGGATCACAAGCAAGTTTCGCCAATGCCAAAATAACACTATTACAAGCAAAAAGTACATTAGGCAGAGATTATTAAAAAATAATCCATTGTTCAGTAATGGCAAACATTTCACACCTCACATGGCAGAAGCAATAAATCCTATTGATTCCTCCAAGACAATTTACAATTAAACACTGCTTTGCAGATAAATAAATAAATAAATAAATAAAGGCAGAATTCATTGTGGCACCTTACGCCACCAAATCAAAGCAATTGGAGTGGAATTGAGAATAATTACCAGATGTGTTTCTTTGTGCTCAAAACGACATCCGTTATTTACAACTACCAATGATGTTCTTTATTTATTCCTCCTGCTGGTCTAATGACTATTGCCATTCTGCATTCTTTTATTTAATCATCAACATTCAAAAAAAGAAGGGGTTTTTTCCTCTTTTTTTTTTTTTTTTTTTTTTTTTCTTGGCAGCAGCAGGGAGGGAGAAGTTTCTTAAACCCCAACAATAGCAAATTGCTCCAGAGGAATGCATCATTTTTTCAGCCTGGCCTGCAAGGTAATTATGAGCATTGCCTTCAATTTATTGGCCTTTTACAGATGTGCAATCCAAATGGATGCTACTTTAACTCCTGGAGTAATGAATATTTGTTTTCTCCTTGCCTATTTCACTTCTTTTCTATGGAGGATATTTCTGCATGGAAATTGACTGGTGGTCATAAGCATTAAGAGAGTTGAAGCTCCCCAGGGGAACCCAGCACAGTCATAAAGTTGCAGTACATGTAGTCATGCACACACAGAAAGAAAAGCGTTTGCAGGTGAAGAGACTCTGGGGACAAAGATTAATTTTTTTTTTTTTTTTTTTTCTCTTCTGTTTGTTTCAAGCCTATTTGCAGGAAGGGTGCTCTCCAGGCTCATTCTAGGTAAGGACAAAGGGGAAACATTCTTTGAGGAATGAAGAAATGAAGAGGTGGATACTAACAGACAATTATATAATCTGGCCCTTCTTATACTATATCCTGAATAGGCCATTTCATGAGTGTCCCTACCCTTTTTCTAGGATGTACTTACATGGACTTCTATTGACACAGAGAAGGAATTCTGAAGGAATAGATGAAGCTGTGCTGAATTATCCCAACTGCAGGCTGTCCTATAAAATGTTTTTCTTCTATTTTCATCTCATCCGTTCTAGAGGTAAAACTTTTGGGACACCTCTTTTTCCCCTACAGTTTACTGAATGAATACCATTTCTTCTTATATGCATTTTCCTCCCTTTCTGGCAATTCAGAATGGATCTTAGTGATTACGCAGGGATTCAGAATGGATCCTAGTGATTCACATACTTGCTGGCCTTCATAGACATTCAGACCATGTCACATGTTAAATGATGATGAGATTTTATCATTGTTAGACATCTCTGAGGACCTCTCCAGAAGAAGCAAGACCAGGCAGGTCTAATTCTGCAGGGAGTGTGAATGAGTATGTGACATGAGTGCACATGAAGAAATCCTTTTGTCCTGCATTTCAGGTGGAATCTAGTAGCTTCTCCTCTCTCCATTTGACCCCTGGGGTCAGTCACTGCACTTCCACTGCAAGGTGAGAATTGCTACAATACACCTGCAAAGGCTTTCACTCAGTATTGCAGTAAAAGGGTTAACATAGTGCAGGGTAAACTGGAAGCCATAGTATACCTGGGAAAGAAATCATGTTGTGGAAACTAACGGTACTCCTGTCACTTCCAGTGTTCCACCAGAAACACTGAAAATGGAAAGAGTATGAAGAGGCAATTTGTAGGTACTAGAGATTAGAAGGTATCACAGAAGGGTCACAGGAGAATACACACTTGATTAAATCTCTGTTAATGTCCAAATTCTGCATGATGGGCTCTCTGAAGGGCCAAGGTCACAGACCATAAGATCTGTGCCCTTTGATGGTCTGTTATACATGTAAAAGGTTATGGAAACAGAGAAGTCACTAAGAAATGTACAGCAAGTTTCAGTGTACACACACATACAAATTACTGAATGGTTCAAAATTTCCTGTCAGTTGGATACTCTCAGTGAAGACAGACATCGCTGCTCCTTGTTCTATGCCTTTAATCTTCCGTTTTGCTCATTCTGCTCTTTAATCATCAGACGACTCATGACAGTAATTGTGGATGTCCCTGGATAGCTTGGTAATAAATGTATCCTGAACAAACATGCCTGTCAGACTCTATTTAGCCTAGAGCATCAAGTTTATGACCTCATGAAAGAGAATCTTTCTTAAGTTCTCTAAACAACTCTCAAAGTTAATCTCTACTTTTTACAAATATTTACTATTTTTTGCTATTTTCCTAAAGCATTCAGGATAGGACCCTGAAAATTGCATAGTTGCCAAACTCTCTAGGCTTACAGAAGACTTTAGACCCCAGATAACCCTTCTGACTCCAGTTCTTAATGTCTGGACCATTGCATTCTGCCTCTTCAAATCCTCCTTTTGGGTACAATAGCAGCAGAACAATATTGCAGGATATTGTTAATAAAAGTATACTTCTCCCCCAAAGATTGCTGAAGTGGTGTGGAGGACAAGCTCTATTTCTTTATTCACCTTTGAGCATAGTACATTGGCTGTGAAAGTTTCCTAGAGTAAAAAGGTGGAGTGGGAGAGGGGTTTCTTTCATTGCTAATTATTTGTACTTCTGGTCTAATGACCCAAACTATATTTAGCTCCCCATCAAAACCAAAACTGAAAATTAAATGGACTGGAATGGAAAGGTGGTCTCTGTGTCACTCTCTGGATTCTGTTTCACAAGATGCAATCTTCCTCGATTTCCAAAACCAATTTTCTCCCATCATCTTATGAAAGTAGAGGTCATCCTGTGAAATGTAATATCTCACCAGTTTCTATAAAGGAATGTGCCCTTCTCCATGAAAGCAGGGTTCATTAAACCATGCAGCTGATCAGATTGCTGAAGCCTTGATTGACTGACAGCCAGAGTGAAGAAATCCATGGGGAAGAGGCACTTGGCACCTTTCAAATAGGCTGGTCCTGAACTAGAGTTTTTTAATCACACAGTTATAGGGAGAAAAGGGGAAGTTCAAAGAAGGACGGTATGGGAGCTTTATTGACTTTTAGGGTCAATAGAAGATGGGAAATAATCAGCTAGCCACATCTGAATTCCACAGTTTAGCATTTATTCACAGGCACCACTTTAATGCTAATCAGAGTTCAAAAATAATTCATGACCCACCTCTGCCCTCATTGCATACCTTCTCTCCACAGTGTCCTTACAGCAGCTGGCAGAGTGCTGTTTGTAGCAGTACCACAAGGCAGCTACTTCTGGAGTAGGACACAGCAAAGATGAGAAATATTTGCTGCAGGACAGAAAGTCCAGTAAGTTCTGAGAGCAGGTCCGTGGTTTGAGACATGCTTCAGGCACAATGATGCTTTCAACTAAACACCCTGTGTTTTGTCACATGTGAAGAAATGAGCAGGAACAAGTGTAATTAGGAAGGTACAGCTCATGTTCAAGATGGACATCAGGTGTTATTAAAAACTATAGAGCTAGTGTTGTCTTGATTTATGAGGTTTATTTGTTCCCCAAACTCCATGTGGAATGAAAAAGGAACAGATTTAGGCAAAACCCTACTTTCTTTGAAAGGTGGCCGAACTTTCCAGACAGTCATGTTTTAAAGGACAACAAGGCTCCAAGTTCTGCAAATGTAGATAGCACTTTATGAAGGCAAACACCTCACTGGACACAGGCAAGTTAAGTTTGTGCAGTGCTAGCACAAACTACTTCAGATGCAGCAGATTCACTAGGTGAGCCTTGCCTACCTTCCTGGGATGTTCTGATGAGCCTTGAACTGCAGATCCTACAAGAACTGGCTGGATTAGTTAATACCTCCCTTATCATCAACACACATGCCCACCCCAGGCCCTACATGAAGAATGCTGTTGCAGAATTCCAGCTGACATGTTTCAGTAGAAAAGATCTCCACCAAATGTGACAAAAGCTCATGTTTGTATTTAATCTCAAAATGGGTAAGAGAGATTTGAAAGACCAGATGGCAGGGACAACATCTGGTAAAACCTTGCACAGAGAACCCTCAGTTTTGTGCACTTGGGGAACCCAGCACTTGTGTCTGTCTGACATCTAGTGAGGTGGATGTAAGCTTGGGCGATGGTTCTTCCATACAAAGCAACAATAAAATGCAGAGCCATAGTTGGTGACTCAAAGAGTAGTCAGGTCTGAATGAAAACCAAGGAGCCTACCTGTTTCAGATTTTCAAAGTGTAGATAACCTGCATATAGGAAAGGATAAGGAAGGGGAGCACAAGAAAGTGCCCCACTATTCATCACCGCTGCCCGGGGCTCTGAGACAAGATATGCTGGGGACTTTCACCTGGCTGAAGGGGTGCTCCACTTCCGAAAGCTCCAACACCAATGTTAAGTTTCATAAGGAAGTTATTACATACACAACTGATGCTCTGGGGTTTTGCTATTGCTAGAAGACACTTCCCTTTAATTTCTTGGGAAAAGTGGGTTTGCAGGTCCCCTGAAGATCAAACTTTTCATTGTGAAACTTAAAATGTGAAAATATATCTGGTTTTATTAACTAATATCTATAACCAACCAATGAATTGTTTTACATCCATCCTCTTTTGCAAGTGGGAAACTGGGGCACAGAAAGGCTTAGGACTTGGCCTAAGATTTATGCAATCAGAATTGACAAAAGGTTTTCTTCTCAAGTTGCTGCAGGGAACCAAGTTCTATCAAGGAGGGGATAAATGATTTGTCACTTCCCAAACGGAGCATGTGGCGACATTATCTGCTTGCTCTTGCTTTCTCAGCTGCTCCCAGAAACAGGAGAATCAGTCAACAGCAACAGAGTGACCAGAATGTTGTGTTAGGAACCAAAAAGAGTCTGAATTTTCAGGGGGAAGGACACACTGAGGCTCCTTCACAGGAGTGTTTTATGGTTACCCTTTTAGTCCCTGTTAGCTGGTAAAAGCTAATTCTGCCAAATGGTCCCATTCAACTAAATAAGTTGAGAACTGTAAATTCAGGCCATGAGTAGCTGATCCTTCACCCATGGGAAACAGCACATCTCTACCCTAGGGTAAGGCATTCAAAGGCCATGTGCCTTGCTCACCAGTTGTTGTCTGAGCAGTTTTTCAATTCTTGGAAGAACATTGATATTGATTCTGGAAAACAAGAGTTAATCTGGAGAGACAGACAAACACACATAAATAAAGTGCATTTGAGTTTAAAGAAAAAAAAGGTAGCATCATGCCATTGAACTATTGACAAGGCTGTCACAAATATCATCTTGTCTCAGTGTAAATAAACAAGCTTAGTGATGTTATTTTAGAATAAAAGGCCGGAATAGGTTTTGTATTGACTTTCTAATACTCACTCAAGAGTTGGAAGAAGAAAATTAAAGATAATAAAGTAAAAGTGCAAACCATAAAAGTGGAGACAGCCAGTGCATAGTAAACTGTGAATCTGAGCCCTGTTTGGAGCAGGCGGGAAACCAATTGTGTAACTCAGTAAAGGTCAGCAGCAAAGATAAGAAGTTGAGGTTGTCAGTGAACCCCCTTCTATATTTGGAAGGATGACGGCTGCAAGATGATATGATCTTGGTCTGCAGTAATTCAAAGGCTAGTGCTCATGTCCTACCCTTTCTGTATGCACTTGAGAGCTGGGTGGTGCTTCTGTGTCCTGTCACATTTGTCTGAAGTTGACCTACTCCTGGGTAGCTTATCCAATCCTCTGGACAGCGATGGTAAACTGGTAATCCCATTTAAACTCTGTTCAGTGACAGGGACATTTATAACTCCTTGCAATAGATTCAGGTGTGATCCCAAGTTCTCTGCATTTACATTTCTTACAAAAAATATGCATTGATGCTACAGAAATTACTGTGTATCTTTCCTGGGTCTTGTCCCTCTGTGTCTCAAGCAAATTCAGCCCTAACTTTGGGTGGTTTATCAGGTTCTTCTTAGATCTCCTTTGCCTGGGAACTTTTCAATCTTGTCTGATATTTTTGTGGACCTTCTTACTTTATTTTTTTAATCTTGAAAGGAAGAGGATATAAGGATTAACTCACATGGGAGAGGAGAGAAAAGGGGAATCTGTTCCCCTTGGATGAGCAGCCTTCTCAGGACTACTGGTTTATCCCTTGCCCCTTCTCAGAATACTCTGAGCAAGCTATGAATAAGGTGTTAAATCTGAGAGACCAAGATGGTTCCCTTAAGGACAGCAGATAATGTGTGGGAGCCCACACATTCCATTTGGTAAATAATGTGTTGATAAACGAGCTGAGGTTCTTACAGAGTGGATGTTATCAAATCCATGTGCTGCTTTAGAACCTCTTGTAAAAAAAAAAAAAAAACCCCAAAAAAAACCCACAACAACATATATGTTTTCTGGAGCAAACTTTGAGCAGCTGCAGATAAGAGAAAAAATGCCTTATATGAAAAGACTGAGGAAGATTTAGAGGACTGCAGAAAAACATGGAAAGAGAGGAGGAGCCAAAGGAAAGTTTCAAGCTAAGACAGAGCAGGTTGATAGTCAAATTAAAGAGGAGGAACGAATGATAGTTGGAGGGGAAAAGAGACTGCATGAGAGACTGGCAAGATGATGAAGATTTGAGGCATGAGGTCCAAAGACTGGACAGGGGAGAGATCCAGTGGAGAGATTTGTTCTGACCCTTTATAAGCAGCAGATGTGGAAGGCATTAACTGGAATAAAACAATACTAATGACTGTAGACTGCTGCTCCAAGGGCATAAAAGCCATCTCTGCCTGAATATCCCTTCATCCATGTGACCAAGGCATAAACAAGGTTTTCCCTGAATGTGACTGGTATGCATGGTTTTAAATCAAATCACAACATCCTGTAGATCTGAAACATTTTAGACCTCAGGTTACGTCTTGTTCAGCTCCATGAGTTTTCAATGATGCGGCCTTATAACATCCAGTACGCCAAACTCATACAATTAGAGGGTGTAATGACCCATGAGTTGTTGGATACATGCAAAGTGTTCATGTAATCATTTAATTTTAACCAGATTAGTTACTGTGGCCAAATAATACCATTTGAATATGTTTATTTGACATTCCTTTGTGTATTCCTTTGGGATAAAAAGTCAAATGTGAGGAAAACAGAGAGGAGTTTTTTATTTTGATTTTTATTTTAAGGGAGAAACTCTGGATGGAAAACTCTGAAATTTAATATCTGTGTAGAAGCTGCAACTCCTTAGTCAGAGAAAAGATGCAGCAGGTATTGTATGGATAAGGTCTGGACTCCTGTATTGGGAGTATAAAGCAAAGCACTGGTAATTTTGCTCTTCTTCAGTAGAGGTTTGAAAACCAGGAGTAGCCCTTGACACTTCTGCTTGGCCTCATGCACAGTGCAGATTTTCTGTTAGTGACTCTAATGTCTGTCCCACAGCTTCTGGCTCAGTCAGAGATGTCTAATTGACTTGAAAAGTTTCAAAGCACTGGATAGGTTGCCACATCCTTAGTCTCGATGTTTAATTACTCTCACTTGTTAATTATTCTCCCTAATTCCCTTCAGTTGCAACAAGACAACCATGAAGTTTTTTACCTGCTGAATTTAGTTTTTTCAGACTCAGTTTTACCTTTGTTAAAATGGAAGTAATAAACCTAGAGCCAGATTGTCCACTGATGTAAATTAACACTACTGAGCACAAAAACTCTTTCTTACCTGCTTCCAAACAGCCTTTGCACAGTGAACTTAACTGCTTTCCTGGGTTTTCCAACTCCTGTTTAAATCTATTTGGTCTGGGGTTAGACTCTATTGAAACTCCTTCCTGTGTCCCTCTGTACTTTTGGCAGATGGGTTGCAAAAGTCCTGAACATGACATTGCCTGTGAAACGATGCAAGCCCACTATCTCTTCAGCATTGTTCTTACAAGCGTGTATCATATCAATAAAAGATTATCTGAGTGCAGGAATGGAAAAAAAAAAAAGTAAGGGAAAAGAACTGGGAATCATTCACATCAGGTCATTTTTGTTGGGCTGCAATCAACATGCCAGACTTGATAAGACAGGTATTTGGGAGAGTATTGATCTCAGATAGTTTTTCTTTTTAATGTCATTTTTGTATGTGTTTATACTTAATGCTTAATCAGCTCCTTATATCTTGCTTGCTGGTTACACACAACCTATGGCCTGTGTATTTGTTGATCCCTGAAAGTAGTGTAAAATTTCTGCAACTACTGGGCCAACCTCTGTTTACTTATGGCAGGTAAGGGCTCAGGTCTTCTAAGATCCTCTTCACCCCTCCCTCCAGTTTGTTTTGGCTTACCTGAGTTCATAAGACCAGGGCAATTACCTCCTTGCATTGTCATTCTGAAACATTTTGCAATGGGAAGCATACCTTGGTGCTGTTTACTCCACGAATTTGTGCACGTGTGTGCTCAGCATCATCAGTTGCCTGCTGACAGCAACTCCAGGTGCCCACTGCGAGTGGTTTGCGCTGTACCAAATGACATATTTACACCTAATAAGATTCAGTAGTTCTTGATCTGCAGACTTTGCCAGGCCATACAGAGAAGATAAGAGGGGAAACAGACACAGAGGTGTAAAAGGCTTTTCCAAGGTCATATTGCTGACCATGTCAGAGCCTGCCTAGACCTCAGTTCTCGCAGCCTCTGTCTAGTGAGTTATCTCCTGCACCAGAAAGCCTCTCCAGGGTGATTTAAAAGGGTGTGATTTTAACCAAGCTCAAGGCCCAGTGGTCTAATGAATCTTCTCCCAATGACTGGCATGCACATAATTCATCTCATTCTTCAGGCTTTTGTGACTAATACAAGGGCTGTTCACCCTAACCTGGCCGTATGATTCATTTGTGTTTTCTACAGCCTTTGTTACTCAAACTGTAGCTCTCAATTGCAAGGGGTAAAAACAAAATTAAAGAGTGATACCTGACAGCAGATGGAAATTTAATAATATTAAGAGTAAAGGTTGTTCCAGGATCTTGTAACAAGTTGTGGCAGTGTTGTTAGACTTGGGGCAAAAAGACTGAAATGAGAACTTGGATCTAAACCTTTTTTGCTGGGTTTGCGTCCAGGGTTTCTTTCCAGGGTCAGTCTAGGTTAGGGTGACAGTATGCTAGGATAGGAGGCACCTGGTACCTGTAGACTGTGAGTTAAACCTTGTTTCATTTGTAAATTTGGTGTCTGTTCACAATAATGAGCTACAGGTAAGCTGGGACACAGGTAGTACAAAGGAAAGTCTACCTTAGAGCTGTACCCCCTTCTCTACCTGACCTCTAGTTTGGTACCAATCCAAGCCTTGAATGCATTCAAAGTTTCCCTGTAGCCTTCTTCCCTCAGCCAAATAAATCTCCACTTTCTTTGTTTATTTAATCAGCTTGAAAGGATGATTAAAAGTTAAGAAGTGTGAATAGTCTGTGTTACTTTAATGGTTTGAGGTTTTTTTCTTTATAGCCTGCCCCAGAAGGTGTTGGCTTAAAAGAATGTAATAACTCCTGCGTAAAATTGTTTCCTTTTGTTAAGGAGATGCCCATGAATGCCATTTCTTTTTTTCACTGTTATTACTATTAACCAAAGAAGGTGAATTTTGTTTTGATTCAGCTGTTTCACTCTAGAGTAGAATCAAACTGCATGCTAACATATGTGGGAAAACAGACTTTAAACACTCAGTGACTTTTATTATTAAGTACGAAGATGTCTATTCCAAACAGCAGCATCGAGCTGTGCTTTGCTATCTTCCACCAGCTGCCCTTTCCAATAATGATTCCATGACTGGTAGTTAGCAGAAGGAATTTTATTTAGGACCTTTGTTTTGAGAAGATTTAAAACTATTGATAAAAACCCAAAATCCCAAATGTCAAGCACTGCTATGTAGGTGGCTAACTGATTACAAAGCACAGATCTAAAGCAACACACATTTTCAGAGAAACTGCACAACATAGGCCTTTGGTGGACAGGCTCAAGTGAAAAAAAAAACGGGATTTGCAAATTCACTGAAATTAGGTGAAACATTAGAAAGCCATCACCGTTTAAAGAAATTGATGTTCCCCTGTCTGTATGTGCAAAGCCATAGCATTAATCATTCACACAGACAGGAATGGACCATAGTTTTCAAACAGGGTCTGCTGAAGGGTGTTGGCTACATTGGAAGATCTGTTGTTATTGGTGGTGTTGCATATAGTAAGGTAAAGGTACATGTATACAGCTCTCCCTACACCCAATTACTATAGTCCATCTGTCTCAGCCCATAGGAAGTCCTGTTTACAGCTGACACTGACCAATAGTGTTGAGACTTCAGTTAGTTCTCCAGTGACATCTTCCTGAGCCAAGGCTGAAGTTTAAAATGTCAGTCTGAATCCAAGGTATCCAGAACAAGTCTTGTCCCTCTCCTTCCTGCCCATGACTCAGTTTCCTGATCTATATGAAGTACAAGAGATAAGTATAGATCTGTCTTGCAGACTGAGAGGAAAAAAAACATTTGCTAGATTAAACGAATGAAAGGTCCCATTGGATTTCATTTACTATTGGTTTTGGGGGACATCCAGAGTAGTTCCTATCTTTATAGCTTTCAAGTCCAGCATGCATTTTTTGTCTCCTACCTCTCCCACCATTAAGGTCTGATCCTGCCACCTTTTATTAGCAAAAGTAAACACTGTCCTTGTAAACTGTGTCATTGATTGCCATGTAAAAAACTCACATTACAAGAGATATTGGGAGTGAATAAGGATTTCAGGCTCAGATTTAAAAAGTTTGCAGTTAATGTGACTCAGTGAGAGGTGTCTGTTCCCATCCCTCAATGCTGGACTGCCTCAGAGTGCAGGTCTGCATGCTCAGGACCTGGTGTCCTTCAGATAAGCTATTCACCGGAGCTGCCTTGTCCTGCCCATCTTTAGTGGCTGCTATCCAAAAAGAGCTTAAAAAGATCCCAGTATAACTTTCCCAGAAGAGATGTCACCTCAAAGTCTTTGCCAGTGTTTCCCTCTCCCTGTAACACAGGGCCCGTGTGTGAGCTGAGTGCTTGATGACTTCCAGGGTTTAACTATGCAGGGCCAGCTCATGTCCTTGGTTTCCAGACTCTGCAGATATAACCCTTCTGAATGCCATCAGTGTCATCAGACACCACTCCACACAGTGTCTGGGTGGTGATCCTTGCAATGAAGCCCACCCTCAAAGCCAGACTTCTCTGACACCCATTTGCAGATCCTCGGCACTGAGTCTGCATTAAGAAGTTACCTAATTCCAAAGTCCAGACTTCTTCCTGCCCACCAATGTGCTGGGATATATACAAGATAACTCAGCATTGGCCTAAATCCTCACCTCTGCAGATGCTGTTATGCTGTACTTGCTCCATCCTGCGCATCTCACTCATCCAGCTCTTCCTCAGCATGGGTGAGCTCTGCAGTAGAAAAACATGGGAGATGTTTGGATCTCTCCTTCACCATACAATGTTGGTATAGCCTGTCAGCACTGGAAGTAGGCTGTTAAATTTGCAGCTCAATAGGCTTCCTTTGGTGTAGCAGCTCTTTAGTACTAGGGAAAGGCAGGAGGGCATTCTAGAGACGTCACCAGTTGCCAGTATTCTTCCCCACATCATAAGATCCTCTCCCTTCACTTTCTCCCTCAGTCAAGGGGGGAATTGTCACTACAACCACAGCAGTTGGCTGTTCATTCACAGACTAACTGCTCCAGCTCTCTGCCTTATTGCTATTCAGATTCATTTCCCCATCCCACAAGGCACTAATCCAGCAAAAGATGTTGACTGGTTAGCAGAATCATCTGGGAGACCCTTAACGGACTTCCCTTTCCCATTGCCAGCCCCCTGTTACTAATTCAGACAGTTCCCAAAGCACTGGGGGTTTATTTTAGTTTCCTTTCTCTTTGTTTTCTTATTGTTTCATTGGTTGGTTGGTGTTTTTTGTTTTGTTTGAGTTTTGTTTTGTTTGGTTTTTTTTTTCTCCCAGTCCCAGTTGCATCTCTGCAAATTGGATCTCCAAAATGGGAGTTTGTCTGAGCTGGAAGCTGTCAGCACCAATGGTTAGTAGCTGGCTGTGGCCACTTGCCAGGGAAGGGGGAAGATGGGTCCCTAGGCATCAAAGCAGCATGAAAAGTGACTACATCTAAATACTTCAGCACATGATTTCTTTCCCGTTACTTTGATTCAAATCTCCCTTAATCCTCAGCTGCGTTAGTGCAGTTAGTATGTTATGAGTGCTGCATGTGGATGCCACTGGATTTGGTTCCTTCACACAATTGGTTGGTAAATAATTTAATACCAGTTTTGCCTGAAACTGAACCTGAAAATAGCCAGGCTGCTTAGAGCTTCTGCTTGCTCTGTTCCTGTGCTTTACCCCCTCACAAGCACCAAGGGGCTGTTTGTGCAAACACAGCCTGGCAGAGACTGCCATCTTATGTCACTGCTTCCTCCCTTCTCGCCAGAATCTCTTGATTTATTTTCTAGAAGAGACAGGAGGGGAAGAGTCAGGTCAGGCCAGAGCTGGAACTACAGACAAGGAAGCACCTGGACAGTCTTGACCTAGAGTCTGCAAACCGTAAGAATTTGCCCTAAATTCTGCCTCCAAACCCAGTTTTTCTTTTATATATGGTGTTTTCAAAACAGTGGTGTATTCGTTTATTTGAGATTCCTGCACTTCTTAAACTCAGTCTAAGGTAGACATGGCAAAGGCAGACAGAAAATGGTGATAACAAGGGAAGAATTTCAAAGTCTAGGAAAAAATTCTGGATGAGCAAGGAAAAAAGTGTTCTGCAGAAGTGGCCACAATTATCTGGGATGGACCAAATTCCAAGTGTTGTGACTTTTCTTTGGGCACTGACATAATATCATGCCCAATAATGTCCCTCATCCCCTTTCATTTCTTGTCAAAAAGTCTCCTCTACTTGCTTGCTATTGAACATTGTGCACCACACTGTCTACTGTTTCCCACCCTACCCCTTCATACCAGACACCACTCTCCTCATCCACGAAGGACTGAGTTTTGCGCACCAGAGGTGTGCTGTGGAGCAGACTATCAATCCCTACCTCTCATCATTGTTCTGGTTCTGCTTTGGTTCCACGTGATCTGAAATGTGGAGCATTTTCCCTCTCCTAAACTTATGACATACTTATAAAGACAGGAGATGACCTCAATGTCTTTGCCAATACTCCTCTTAGGAGTTTTTGTCAGACTCGTTTGACTAACATCTATGAAAGCAGGGGCCGGGGTCGGGGGGGGGTGGGGGTGTGTGTGTGCAGAAAAAAACATTGACAAAATTTGCTGTTGAATGTTCTTCTGAACAGAGCCTCCAGTTCAAACAAATTGCTCACAGAAGCTGATGGGTAAAATATTTCAGTTTGGGGTGTTCAAGAGATTGGACTAGATGAAGGATGTCCAGATTCTTGATTTTCTGGTGACTGTTAAGGTAAATGTTTTTGGAACCTCTCTCAGTCACTGAGGCCAACCAACACGGAGAAACTTGTATTATCAAAGTCTCTTAGCTGGGAAAACAGGGTATTCACATCCACACTGCCCACTGACAATTGTCATTGGTCTGCCTTAATTCCCTAACCATCCAGGGGATTTTTTAGAATAATACTAAGTGGTGTAGACAAACATACACCCCATGGGCTTTTGTAACTGTATAAGAATATGAATTGCAAAGCTTCAGTGACACAGACAATTTCAGACCACTATTTAATGTATTACAATAGACCAGGACCACTTTGACCCCTAGTCAGGTGTTCAGGGTGCCAGAGCAATGCATTCATGTTTGCACATCCCTCAACTTGACCTGATACATCCTACAGGAGCAAGCTGGGGGCTGTGCTCCCCTCTTCTGTACCAGCACATTGCATGTTGGATGGTCTGCCAACCAGTTTCCCTGTCAGGCTGCAAATAAACCTGATCATTAGCTAGACTCCAGGACTACACTGTCCATCCTCACACTCAATGTTTTTTGGAACTTTGTAACTGCTTACAAGACCCCACCTTACCACCCCAGCACCAACGCATGACTTTCCAAATACATATCACAGGACTCTGCATGGGCATGTGAAGTTAGCAGGGTGTCATGGTTTAACTCCGGCTAGCAAAATACCACAAAGCCGCTCTCACAAATCCCCCTCCCCTCCTCCAGTGGACAGGAAGAATTGGAGGAAAAAGAAATAAGAAAGCTCGTAAAATTGAGATAAGAACTATTTACGAATTAAATCTAAATAAATATATACACATACTACTAATAATAAATAATTAAAATAGTAGAAAATTAAACATATGATACAATATATACAATATGATACAATATGATACAATTTCCCACCATCCACTGATCAATGCACACCCAGATGTTGAGGGATGAAAATCAGACCCCGAGAGCCCGAGAACCACAGCCCGAGAGCGATCGCAGCCCAAGAGCCGCGGCCTGAAGGCTGGAGCCCGGGAACCTACGCAGCAGATTCTGAGCAAACCTTATCACCGATAACACGGCCAGAAAACTCAAAACAACCCACCAGCTCCCACACGAATGAGCCAGCACAGGAGTTAGCAAAGCAGCTAACACAGAAGGGTTAGCAAGTGCCCGGAGAGACGAGCAAGGGAGTAAGGGAGAGAGAGAGAAGGGCAGAGCAATGGCTACCGGACCCTCTTCCCCACCAAAAGAGACTGGAACATGACGTACTATGGGATGAAATATTTCCTTGGTCAGTCTGGGTCAGCTACAGTATCCGAAGAGGACAAAAGACCTTGAGTTCAGTACAGGCTATCCCCAGCACCAGCTGAGGCCTTATCAATGTTTTCTCTTAGCATCCAGAAACACAGTTCCCTGGCAACCAGAATAAAGGGAGTTAACCCTTTCCTGACTGAACTCAGCACACAGGGTTTTGTCTGTGAGGTGTCATTTATTAATATGAGGATTTAATTATACAGCACAGCCACAGAAAAATGAAAGCTGCTTATGTGCTGCATCACCAGTGACACATCATTGTGTGTCAGGGCTTCCACTTGCTCTTAGCTGCTTTGCCCTCCTGCATTGCCTCTTTCCTGTTTGCAATTTCTTTAACCCAAGCAGTCTGAGGTAGTTTGTGGACATGCTGCAGGCGAGATCCCCATACCCAGTGAGGTGCAATAACAATTTCATAGAAGGGAACACTGAGGAACAAGGAAATTAAGGTCAGAAAGTTCATCCTCAACTGTTTAAATGCAGCAACCTTCTTAAACACTGAGGGACCAGAGGAGTGACCTGCTTGTCAGAAAAGGTACCGCTGCATGTCTGCAGATTCCATTGGCTCCTGCATAAGCAATGGTTCCTTAGCAATTTTGAGACAAAGGCCAAATATTTTAATGTCTGAACAAGGATTCAGAAATCTAATTTCAGGCACCCACATTTGAAAACACTAGCGTAGAAGAGTAGATGAAGGTCACCGTGTAGAGAGGGTGACTGAGCAGTAGGAGCAGAACCAAGCTTTCTCCTCAATGCCCATTCAAACTAGCAGCACCCACTCGCTCCCTCTTTAGAGACATTTTACACATTCAGTGTTAGGAATCACCCTTTCCACTCCAACATGGCTAAAGCTAGCTCCTAGAACAAAGTGTTTTTAAGAACAGGTCAGATGCTTTCAAAAGTGAATGTTTAAAATGGCTGTCCACCCCAAGTATCTGCAGCCAAGGCTGGTTTCTGCAGATTCACTGTGCCTTTGGTGGTATGGGCAGCAAAGGAGACAATGGGCTGGTGGTGGGACCCTAAGCTGTTTATTAGGATTCTCCAGCTTGACTCCCAGACTCTTCTTGAGGGTTCTGCTTTTGCCCAGTCTGCAAAATGTGGATAGTGATGCTTCAGCTGCCTTTGCCAAGAGCTTTGAGTGGCTTGTTTCCCTCCTACAAACGCTATGTGAGATCTAAATAGCAGTGTTATTTCTAGTGTGTTACCCTGATAGCGTGAGAGGCATAAACAAGATCCGCGTTTGCTGATGGTGACTCACTGAGAGCCTTTGAGGGTTGTGTGGAAGGGCTTGCTCTGATGTTTTTGCTGCTCTGAGATAGATTATTGATTCTCTTTATCTGGTGTTCGTCTTACAAACCCAAGGTGATGAGCATCCTGTTAGTTTCAAAAACACTAGTGCTATTTTTCTACTGCTTCAAGGGATACAGAATATGATCCAAGTACCCTCAAATGAGCAAAAAACCAGGTCAACACGGTTCATATCAATTAAACTGCCAACTCCAGAGGAAGGCTAAAAAGTAAGATTGGATAACAACAGCACACCTTGTTCAGTGAGAGGGTTGGGAAATTTCCACTAAAATTTATTTTGCTTGACTTGGATGGTTTCTTTTGTTGCTGAATTTATTAGGAAATGCCAGATCATTGAAAACAGTGTATTTCACCTGGAAAAAAAGATTCTAAAGAAAAATCTCACAAAACTGTCAAAATGTTCTATTGCTGCCAAGAAAGACGATCTGATTTTTTCCAGTTGTAGAAGAATTTGTTAATTTAAAATAGTAAGCTTATTCCCAGTTAATAAATGTAAGAGAATATTTGGAATCTAACAGACCTGCATATGCAACAATTAAGATACAAAAATAAGGATTTGGCTTTAACACAATAGGGATTTCACCATTCTTCTCTAGCAGTAGCAGAAAAAGGTCTTTCCAGCAGCAGCTGCAACATCAACATTCCTTTCTTTGTAACAAACATTCCAGCCAAAATATGCTAGACACAAAATTTACCACACCTCTTTACAAAATGTGTGGCTCGGTGTTCCCCCTCACCCCACCTTCTGCCTGCCTTGAAAGCCATAAATGTGAAAAGGCCAGCTGAAGTTAACTGCAAAATACCCCCTTGCAAACAGGTGTAACAAAAGAGTGAGTGTGAAATGAGCTTTCTGCAGAAAGGAAAAGGAGAGAGGAGGTGGGGTGGGGGCGGGAAGGGGAGAAAGGGGAAAAAAATCCCCACATGATTGAAGCCTTATAAATGTAAATGGTTTGGCAGAAAGGGCTTAGCAGCCCTGGGTAGAAGATTGCACTTGGTGTTCCAAGGCCCTTATTTTCAAAATCGCAGTGCTGGATCCCTTTCGCTGGTCCCTGTGTTTGCTTTTTCAATCAGTGAATATCGGGGGGGGGGGGGGGTTGTGGTTTTGTGGGGTTTTTTTGTTTGTTTGTTTTGGTTTTTTTTGGTTTTTTGGTTTTTTTTTTTTGTTTTTTTTTTTATCCCTGCCCTCGCATGTGCCAGGCTTAAATGAAACCTCAGAGAGAGAGAAAATGTGAGCTGTGCTCTGGACCTTTGAAAGAGCTTATCCCCGCTGTCTTTATCACTACTTATTTATGAATCTCCCCCTCCTGACCCCCCTTCCTCACCAAGCCCCATCTCTTGTTTTCCTGCAGCAAATCCCACCTTCCCTTTTGGAAGTTTTTTATTTATTTTTTTCCTCTACATTTATCTATACATTTTACACCCAGTAAGTCAATCAGTTTCAAATTATTGGTCCCTGAGACAGATGTTTGGTGAGTCATTTAGCTGTGCGAAGTTCTTCAGACAGTTTACTCTTCCACCTCCTGTTCATTTAAACATCTTTTGAGGCTGATTTTTCCTTTTCAAAATGTCTTTAACTGCCGAACGTTTGCTCCCACCGGGCAGTCTAATGATGTTGGACACAATATGTGTGAACATCTCTTTAGAGGCCATCTCCCCTAGGCTACATTCTTGCCTATAAAATCATTGTTTATTTAGTCCTTAGGCCTAGGAACCATCTGCAGTCCCCATGGCTCCTGTTGTTTTTAAAGTCCTATTAAGTTTCTGCACTTCTCCTCAGAGCATTATTTTATTTCTAAACAACCACAGACAACTTCCTGTCAACACGGCTTCTGCAAGGCAAATTAGAGATGACAGTTTCATTCTTCTGACTATGGCGAGCTCTCATCTGATGTTATTTAATGTGAAAAACAACTGTTATATAGAGAGTGATTTAAAAACCATGAGGAGAAAAATAATACTAATTTAAAAGGAGAAGATGGGAGAGGGTGGCCCAGAGACTCTGGGTTAAGGTGTTCAGACAGCATTTGCCAGTCAGGCAAACATAAGGGATTGGAAAGTTCTATATAATGGTCATAACAAAAGAGAATTGACGAGTGTTGACTTGATGTCATTTCCAATCTTTCTTTTCCTGACAGGAACTGAAAACATTTTTGTTTGGATTGCTAGGGTTTATTTTTGCTTTCCCTCTTTGCTGTCTTTCCCCACCTTCTATTCCTCCTCTTTGCTGAGTAAGCACTCAGAGCCAGGGAGGGTGGCTGAGCCCTGTCCCCTGAAGGAGAACCCCTCCTGCTCAGCCAGTCTTGACCTTAGCACCCAGGAGCTATGAGCTGACATCAGAGACACCAAAATCAACCCTCAGTTGACCAGCATCTCAGAACTACGATGTTCTCGTCATCAAGAGGCACCTCCCCCTTGCAATGCATCCTGCATAGGACTTTGTCTCTGTGTCTTTGTAGAGGTGTCTCATTTAAACAGCTCTGGGTAGAAAAAGATGAAGTCACTGTGCTAATGTTAGTGCCTGGAGACGGATATCTGAGACAGTAC
Source organism: Rhynochetos jubatus (assembly GCA_027574665.1). Lineage (NCBI taxonomy): Eukaryota > Metazoa > Chordata > Aves > Eurypygiformes > Rhynochetidae > Rhynochetos > Rhynochetos jubatus. Next base: position 75,930,515 of record CM050690.1, on the reverse strand, counting down.
CTCTACTCGAGCCCCAGGCTTTGTCTTGCTCTGCAGACAAGTGAACTAGTATAAGTCATACCCACACATTTAGGAATAACCTTCCCCCTAAAGCCAGACAGCATCATCCATTCTTCCTTCTGGGAACAGTTCCCGGCTTTTGGTACCCCCAAAACTGTGCACAGGAATTGTCTGTGAGAGAGCTACCTGTTCAGGGCTAGAACCGTGCCAGTCTGTACATGAGTAGCAAAGCAATAGGGATGACCGGAGTGTAACAACTGAGCCCAAACTCCCTCCTTGAACAAGGAGACAAACACAGTGTTTTGACTTTCCCCAGCTTCTACAACTCCCCCTAGGAACAATAAACTGCTGTCTATGGCTTCGTGCTGACTGCTACTGATAAAAGTGTAATCAGGGAGAAGGTGAAAAATCAGTAAGAAAAAGAGGAAAACTCTGTGACCTCTGTGAACCAGACAACATCTTACTGCATCAGATTTGACACCTGCAGACCAGCTGTGATAGTTGGGTAGGGAGGCTGCATTCGGCTGTGTTCGTAAGACTCTTAAAGACATGCAGGGAGAATGCTGTAAATGGAAGTGGTTAGAAAGGGTTGGTGTGTTTTGGAAGGAAATCACACTACAGTAATGCTGTGGTTTTGCAGTCAAGCACTCAGACATCAGGAAAGGAGGTTAAGATTGCTTCTGTAATCTTAACTCTGCCTTCCGAATGTGCATCATAATAAGGTTGTCAACCAAACCCTCACTTGGTGGAAGTCTGTGTAACTCCATTGAAGTTTAAAAAAGTGTGAAATTGTATTGCATTATATTAGCAAAGAAGCAGCACATTACACTACTGAGAAAAGATGCTGACATCAATGGAGCTATGTTGATTGACACCAGATGAATAGCTGCCTTTTACAGCAATCACAGGTTGTTTTTTCAGGTAGTATGATATTGCTTCAGGTGAGTGTTTCTGCAACCTTAGCAGGCACATTGACATATTTCCACAACCTGTTTGCCTACTTGAACTCTCATACTGTTTTTGCTCTGTCAGAGCAGTCCATGTTATCCTTATCAATTTAGATGGTTTATCTTCTCCCTACGGCTTGTACTCTAATCACCAGGGCTCCTACCATCTAGTCTGAATTTGTTTTTGCAACAGCAGGGTAGCCTTACTGAGGTACAATTCAGGGGGATATGGCAATTCCATTACTATGAAGCTCATTTAGCTGCACACTTGGGTGGTCTATATACTCTAGTAAATTTTCATTGTTTATGCTGTGGCTATGAATAATCTCTTGAGTGCTGTTCTGTTTCAGATAGGTTTTCATCCCACCTTCACACCAGTGTAGTAGAGTGCCTTCAGTCATGCATTAAGTGATATGACCAGTTTCTCTCCAGGGCAGGGCAGCCTCTTCTGTCATTTTGTTTTCAGGGCGGGAAATTTAGGTACATGACCAATTTAGTATTGTTGGGTTTGTTTTTGAAGTCTGTCTCAATGTCTGCCCTTGAAGTGTGCAGTACAGAAGAAAAGCTGAGGATGTGTCCCTAGTTCTACAACTGAAAGAACACTACAGTCTGTTATGGTTGTAGTTTTTGTGGGAGCTTTTTCTACAAAGCTCTTCAGAAACCTTTGACTGTGCTGAAATCCTTTGGTGTTTCAGAGATGACATTGTCATTCAGAGCCTCTTACTACAGCTGGAAGTTAGAGTATGGCTCCAGGTGAATATGCAGGATATTTGGAGAGGCCAAATGCATACAGGCTAAGGAGTGTAATAATGGGGCTCTCTTCCAGTGCTCCTCAGAAGAGTTAGGGACTTCTGGCCTGAGGGGGCAAGCTCAGAAAAATTTGATCATTCCACAGGAAGAAATAGTGGAGTGGAGGGGATTTGCAGAAGTAATTCTGTTTTCACCCTTTCTTCCTCCATCCCAAAGATTCAGGAACACTTCACAGATATGGATTTGGTTTAGTAACACTGGCTTTACCTCCTGAGGTACATACACTCAGTCCTTCTCTTTGCAACAGACTCTTCAAATTACCCTGGCAAGTCTCCTAAGTTGGGTTTCATCTGGTTTAATTTGTGTATCGTGAAAGTCTGTAAGTGAACTTGTCACCTATGGCTTCCTTTAGAGCCAGCAGAGCAGAAAAGGTAATTCCAGATGGCAATTCATCTCCTTCGAAAAGAAAAAAAGACAGGACAATTGACTTCTGGAGGAACTTGTTTCACTCCACAGAGCTGTAGGACACCATCTCAGTCATGGCTTCTCTTCTGGGACCTACAACATGGACAACAGGTCACAGAATCCTACCTCATATAGGGTTAAGGAGAAGAATTCCTTTAGAGAGAGAAAAGGTACATTCCCATCCTGGGAAGGAGCTGTGGAGGGGATGAATTAGCGTATCAGAATCCTGGAGAGATGGGCTATGTCATGAAGATGGGGTGGGAATGCTGTGATGAATAGTCACATGGTTCTGTTTCATGGCACAGTCAAATGATGGGTGCATCCTCAAACAAGATCCTCCAGATATCGGCAATGTCTCAACACATGACATCTAGTCATTCCTTTTATTTAGGGGATGAAAGAGGGGAAAGAAGGGAAGAAACGGGGAGGGAAGGAAATCAGTTTGAGCCATTACAGTTTAACTCAGACACTGTTTGGATGTGACTGCAATTAAAATGGAAGGTCTTTTAGATGTAGGAAAGAAATCCTGGCTCATAGAGTCCATTGAGAATTCAGTATTCAGTAACCACCGAGGCAGGCATACATTATAAATACATCTGTAACTACTGGGATGGGTGTGAAAATGTAATTAACTGGAAACCTACTGAGTTTAAATGGACTTTTAGTTGTTCCAGGTTTTTTTTCCTTCTTCTTTAACCCTCCCCCCTCCCATTCTTAAGTTAAGTTTAGACTTGTGGGTCCTCTAACTCCCACTGGCACAGTGTAATTTAGGAAAGGTTGTTCCAGCCGAATTTGAAATTAATAATTTCAAATAGGCAAATCAATGATATTTAAAAGCTCCCTCCTGTGTGTTTGTACAATCTGCACAGGTATAAAAGCTAATCACGTCTTGCTGGGGAAGAACATTTGTTACCGGTTTTAAGTAGATCTCGGCAGTTCGGGGGGATCAAACACCATGTTTCTTTCAAAAGTGTGCATGTGCCTCTGTAATTTAATATTTCTCATTAACTCAGTGCTGGTGAAATGTGTCAGTGCTGATAGGGAGGAGCCAGCCAACCCCCTGAGACACCATCCATTTTGTATCATTGTGAGATTTGTAAATAGAAGGAAGGGGACATACAAGGGATCATGCAAGATCAGAAACAGACTGTTCAAAATAGGGTTTCTGAGGGTGTTTCTTGGTTGAACAGTGAAGGGCTAGCAGCCATCCAGAAGGATGTCAGAAGACAGACTTCCTACAAATATCCCTGCAAACGCCATGTTAGATCAGCACCAGCAGTCCTTGATGTCTTTTGCCGTGATCACAGCACTTTCAAATATCACATACCTCATGAATAAGCATCAGAAAAATTGTGGACTCTACGTTTTTCATAAAACTGTTTCTTTCTAACATCATTAATTTATTTTTAGCATCCACCTGGAACTAAGATATTGTAAAACCACCATCCACATTCATTCTGTTTAATATAATTTTGAATGGTATTACTATCTGCAAATAATACCCCCTTTCTATGTCCTTGAAGACCTTCAGCTGCAATAATTTCTTGCAGCAAGGAGTTCCATAGGTCAACTCTGCAGGAGGTAAAATATATTCTATTTCTATGCCAGCTCCAATGTATAATTTATTTTCTGGATTAGTATTTTGCCTGTGCTTCTACATGAAAAGATCCCATTCAACCCAGTGTTGTCTCATATGGAGAAGAAAAGCCAGCTGGCTTTGCTGAAATACTCTTTCAAAAAGTTCCAAGAAGGAGGAATACTCTCACATTTGTATTCTCCTTGCAACATCTCTTAATAATTTAATTCCCATTAGAAGTGCCTGTGTTGTAGGGGGGGAAAGATTTATAGAGAGATTTCACTCCAGGTTGGGTTTTTGTCTTTCTGTGTTTTCTTGGCATTTATCATGCATGTTTTAATTTGGATCTGAGTCTTGCTACCATCTGGTCATTATTGCAAAGAAATATTCATTTTCTCTGAGTGACATGGGCTTCATTCATCATGGAACCAGCTGATTGCCCCTCGGTTTTTTTTTTTCCCATTACTTGGAATGAAGTCTGAAGATACTTAGCACCAAACATAGCAGCAGTCAATAAAGTTTGCAAAGTTAGTGGCAGCTAGTAACTGGGCACAGGAAAAATTAAGAGACACTTTCTAAGCCCTGATCCTTTCACTCCACTTCCACATATCATGCACAGGAAGTGCACCATCGGAGGCCAAGGCAGCATTGCAAAGCATGAGAAGTGAGGGTAACTTCCCCTTCTACTATCCAGGTATGAAGTGCTGTCAACTTCAAGGTGAAACTTGGAGGTTTTTGCTCTCACCTAACACAGGGAAGACAGAAGGGAGACAATTTGCTCCAGAGGAATGTTGCGACCTCCACAACATTTCCACATCTTTCTCCCACAAAGGAAACAGAACTCCTAGCAAGATAGCCTCAGAAGCAGTTGAGACCTCATGAAGAAGTCTTAAAAGCCATACTTCAAGCTTGAGGGGGGAAATTAGACACAATCACTTTTAGCTTTGTACCATACAGAGCCTTCCTTAGATGCCTGTCATTACAAACAAAGGGTATAGGGCAGTGGGGAGCAAACAGAGGGACTCTGAACAAGTCATAGGATTATTCAGACTGTGACCCTCAACTACATCTCCACAAGCTTGGCAAATAAATTGCTTGTGACTATTCTTTCCCTTCCCTGGTACTTCCTGAGTCCTGTTGTGTAGTTTCCTGGACTAATCCATCTTTGGTTCTCTTTGTTTGCAAACAATCCTTTGTAGCACTTACTGTAAAGAGGGAGATTGGGGCAGGGCAGGGAGCATGAAGAGTGTGTCCTTCAGTCTTTGCATGCTGTGAAAGCGGGTTGTCAGTCAGAGGCTTGGACTAGACAATCTGAAGGACTGACACCGCTGAGCATCATCATTTATGTACCTCTCCAAATGGGGTATAGATAAAAAAAGCTGGCTAGGGTCAGATGGCAACTTGGGATCAGTCAGGGGCAGAGACAGATGGCAATGTGCAACTGCTTGGAAGACAAGTTATTGCATGAGATCAGCTGGAAATTGATTTGAACTGCAAAATGGGACTGGTTGGAAATGTAAGTCTGTACAGCCATTTGTAAAGTGCTGCATATTAGACCATCATCCTTAGACTCCCTTGGCAGGCTTGGACTTACCTACCTTTCCAACAACTACAGAACTACACAAATCTGTAGAAAGCCATGTGACCTGACATGGATAAGATGTGGCCAACATAATCTCACTACAACCTCTGCATTTGGTCCTAGAAGTTGGCTTCTTTTTTTGAGATAACAGGACCTCTAGTAGCAAGTATTGCAGTTCAGTGTTCATCAACTGTTGTCACTGTGCCCAAGGAACTATATTTAACAGTTTTTGGACACACAGCACATTCTTCTGCACCATGTCTAGGATGGTTTCAAATGAAGTGGCCAACAACTGGAGAAGATGATAGAACAGCTTGTTTCAATTTGGAGCATCTGTGCCAGTGAGATTTTGGGGTCATGAATACCCAGTCTTCCTCCAGCCTAGCAAGGGAGAGAGAGGGGGGAAAAGAAAGAACCTCTGTGAATTTGCTGGAGAGTAAAACTAAGCCCCATATTGGGTAGAGCAACCACAAAACATTGAAATGTTGAGAGGACTTTCTTCTGGATGAAAATTAATTTCTACTTTTCCTGATAGGTCGCTTGTTTGGATGCTTTGCTCCTGCCCAACGTGATTCAAAGTTGATCAAGTCCCTTTACTCCTTAGTGAAATCAGCCCTGATATATTTGAATGCAAGCAGGAGACAGACTATTTATTTATTTATTTATTTATTTGACATCAAAGAAGAAGAGCAACAGAATCACCCAGTGGTAAAGGTAGATGTGTAGAAGAGAACTGGGGGTGTGAGAGGTAATAAAAATAGAAGGCAGTCCAGATGTTGACTGCACACTAAAATACTGCCTTTCCTCTCTACTGATAACACCGAATGTTATTTTGTTTCTTTGGAATTCATTTTCTGAAAGTGTCTGCATGAGGAACATCTGCTCCCTTGAATCCAGACCTACAATTTGAATAAATTATAAATATCTGGCAGCAGCCCCTTATTAATGGCTAGAGTTTCATAAGATTCTCCAGTATAATAATAGCAAAGCTAGCGGCTGGCATTCCTCCCAGAGAGACTTGTATTTGTCCCATTTTATTCTGTTCTGTTTTCTTGTCTTTTCTGTTTTTCTCTCTGAATCTGAGAGTCATCAGTTGATTTTTACCATGGCTCTTGGCTCAAAAAAAAAAAAAAAAAAAAAAATCCATTAGTGTCCTATAAATCAAAAAGAAAAATGACATTCTCAAACATAGCAGACTCCCCTGAGTGTTTTGCTATTATTACCTGTACAAGGTTCCACATGTGGCTTTAGAAACATCTTCTTCCATCAGGAATCATCAGGTAGTAAGATTTCTCACTTCCATGCAAGAGACAAGTTTTATTAACTTCCTCTTCAGCATATACTGTGGTAATTAATGATGCAGTGCACCTTTGAGGTGTCCTAATGTAGGCCGTTTATCAAAAACTGCAACTGTGTAGAAAGAGTACCATGTTCTTTCAATATGATAAATCCAAGCACGAGCTGGGATGTTCTACATCTCTTTTTTAAGTACAGCCGCTCCCTTTAATTACAAGGTTTGACTTTCATTGTGAGTTCTGACAAATCACCTTCTGGCACAGAACCCCTCCCATGCACATGAGAATGACCAAGAACCAAGGGAAAAGCAAATTGCTTCCCACATCTAGCAAAGCACATGCCTAAACCTGAGGGAAGATCATGCAGCCTAATTTTTGGTGTTACTCTAGGGAGACTGTAACAAAAAATTCTCTCTGAGCTTTCTACATCAATGGGGAAGAAGGAGAAAGCAGCAGGGTGCTTGCATGGGCTTTCTGCCCTGTGTTCTCCCCTCAAAATAGCTTTTACTATTTTCCTCTGTTTATTCCCCAGAGCTTGGCACTGAGCGATGCCTGTTATGATCTCAAGTGAAAGGTCAGGACCACTGCCACTGAAGTCATCATTGCGTGTCTAGGCTTTTGGCAAGATTAACACCCAAGCTCTTTGCAGAGAGAGTGGACATATGTGTATTTGGACTATAGATATGATCAGACCGTTGAATAAAGGACGTAAAAATGGACTTCACGGTGTTTTGAATTGGGTCCTGATGCAAAAGTTTCATCATCACATAGGGGAAAAAATACAGAAGAAAACAATATAAACATGCCAGCAAATATAGTTGCTGAGCAAGGAGCCTCCACCCAAGTCCGCAGGGTTGGAAATGCTGGTGCCGATGTAAACACGAAGAAAGGCAGGTTTCATAGGAAGTTTCCTCGTATGCGGGTTCTGCCAACAGACCTGGACCAAGTAGATCCTGTGTTCATTGGCTCCCACCGAAGGCAGAGGATCTCTCTGAATGGGTATGTAGGGCTTATGATTGTGGAGTCTCTGATGAGTCTGACAACTCATTCCCAGAGCCCTCTAAGTACCAAGGAGTCATCAGGACACAGTGACTGTCCCAGGGAGAGAAGTCACTAGAACAGGCTCTGCACAGCACCCCTCTCGACATGGGTACACAGAGACTTAGGGTGAGTATAGGGGAACCACATGTCAGCATTTTCAAAGTAAATACTCCTTTAGCACATAACCACGCAGAATGTCCTGAGGTAGCCCTGTCCTTAGGAGAGGTCAGCTATTTTTCACCTAAAAGTGGTCCCGTCTGGGTAGTCTGATGTGTCAGTCCTGAATACATGAGGTCCCATGCTGCCTCAGCCAAAAGCTCCATCTCATGCAGGGGTGGTGAAGATGAATTAGCTAATTATGTAAAGTGTTTTGGAAATGAAAAGTGACAACTGAGTGTCAAGTATTACTATTAATAACAAAACATATACCACCTGCCAGGTATTATTTCTTCTTTTTCCCTAAATAATACCGTCCTGAAGTTCAGATAACACCAGCACATCAGTAGAAAAGCACAAGACTTCCAACAAAGAAGTATTTCTACTAAGCAATCCACAATTTCAGAGAAGCCCGTTTCCTCTGTGTCTGCCTGTATTTTAGCATCTGTATACCACAGTGTCCCAGTATCAATATCAAACCCTAACAGATTGCAAGTCTTGCATAAAAATCTGCCCTTCCTTTTTCTGGTCTTTTGTGTAGACACCTGAAGCATCTTTGTTCAAAGTCAAAGATGACATCTCTGTAAGATTAACTATATGCTTGATTCCTCTTCAGCAAATCACTGACACAGGTACTTAAATTAAACCACATACTTTAGACTTGAGAAAGCTGGGTGTCGAATTCTCAATGGAGCCCCAGTTTTATGGAAAGTCAGTGGAGATGGGAAGGATAAGGAAAGGAGAAATAGTCTCTGAAAATTCAAGCTCACAGGATATCCCAGGCTGTGGCATATGAAATGAGAGGGAAAGACTGAAAAATAGGGATTTTGTGCTGCACCAAACAGGGTATTAACCATATTTCAGACTGGTGTTGATATTTAAACCCATTTGGTATGTTCTTTCTGGGTCACTTCAAACCTGGACCTCAGTGGCAAAAGCAGCTGGTCCTTATTGATTCTGGTCTATTATAATATTTCAACAGAAAGACTCCAAAAGTGTTTTGTGAGACAATAGATGAATTACAAACTTTGCTGCAGCAATGTATCTTATTAAAAAGGATGCAGATAATTCAGTCATATATGACAATCAAGGCCAATATTAATTACACAACTCCAAACAATACAGTGTATTTCTGCAAGGGAGGAAGCGTTTATGCACCATACAGCAAGCCAGATTTAATATATTTTGAGAATGAAGCAATTTGTTGAATGCACATCTTTGTCCTCTCCTCTTCTCTGCCCCCACATTCCCTTTTCCTTTCTCTCCTTACACAAAATTTGAAGACATTCATGTAAAATGGCTCTTAGGAATATCACACACAGTTTTATTTATGGTAAATTTATTATAATAAAGATGTTCTCTGTCATTGTCTGAGAGATTTATTTATTGTATAACACTTTTGAAACTGCTGATATTGATTGTTTCAAGAGGTTGCCTTAAAGGAAGAAGGGGAGAAAAACAACAACAAAAAAAGCCTCACAAATGAAAAGAAATGGCCATGTTGCTATCAATTATTTCATAATGAGATATGAGGGGAGAATTTTAAACATTATCTCTAGCATTACAGTTGAACAAACAATATATTTACTGGAAATTATTCTCTGATGATGAATGGCTTGTTTTAAAATAGAGGCTTCTCTAATGGGGGCCTTTCTGAGCAGCAGTGACACACAGTCCAACTCACAATTATTATTGCATTTTAATCGAAAGTGAATTCCGCATTGCTGCCAGAGAGTGAAAAGAGTGAATCCCATTTACAAATATCTCTATCCTGATGATCCCCAAACAATAACAAATTTTGAGCTGTCCAAAAATTCTAGTGATAGTGCCATTTGCTAGTAATTCATACTTTTCCTCTTTCTAACCCCCTTATTTTTCTTTCTTTCTTGGTGTCCAGGTACATTTTCAAACAAGGATTCAATAAAAAACAATGTAACACCAGCTTTTACCACCACCACCAAATGAGCGCACCCTCCCCCCACACACACCTCATCTTATGTAGAATAGGGAATTGGATATTAGTCACTGCAGTTTCTAGCTATGACAGACAGTAATTTACCATTTTATTGTGATTCAGTGCCTTGGACAGAGGCACACATTGCCTGTCATGCTGTGTTCATCACCAACTGTAGAGACAAGCATTGCTTGTCAAATAGTAGAGCCCTTATAATGAGGACACCTAGGTGTAACATAAAAGATTCACAGGCAAAAGGACTTCTTATGGAGGGCTTAAAACCTCTGAAGCAGTGTGAGCTAGTTAGATAATACACAAACTTTAGAAGCAATGCGGACAGATATTTCCCCCTTACATCTATTAGTCATACCAAAAATGTTATCAACAGAACAATATGTAAACCTTTGTGCAAAGTAGGCAGGGCAATTTATATGCATTATCTCACTGCCTCATAGAAGGACGAAGGAGAAGGGTGTGGGAGATGGGAGATGACATGCACAACAAAACGCCACAACCTAAAACAGGTGTGTGCAAGGGAAAGAAAAAAAACCTTCTACCTTTCAGTGAAGCTGTTGGATGGTCACTAATGAGATTTCCAATGATTTTAATTTGTCTTTATTTCTAGCAAGCTTGACTCTGCATGGCTTTTTTTTTATAAAGGGAAAGGTGAGGTGGGCCAGTAGGTTACAGCACGTACATCCTGCTGTACTCAGCTGTCAGGGGGCAGAAAACTGACACTTGAGATTGGATTAATCCTCCACCAAAAATAATTAGAAATAATGGACTGGATCCTCAGCTGGGGTAGACGGACACAAACCCAGTGTTTTCAGTAAGGTTGTCCCCTTTTTCCTCCATTGGGGATTTGCACGACCCATGCTTTAGTGGGGTGATCACCTGCCTGTTGTTGCCCACATACCTTCCCGGGTTGGAGCTGGTCCTCCCAAGTTGCATCCTTCTGGGGTGTCAGCATCCTTTTGGTTAGCTAGGAAAGGGTCTGGACAAGACATGGGGAAAGGTAATATGCAGGCAATACCTTGGTTCATCTGCTTGGGCATTACTAGAGGATGCAGGCAGCTCTGCCAAGAGGAAGGAGTTGAGACCTCACAAGGGGCCTGAGAAGTTGGATGTAAAGCCAGAGCTATGCTTGGCTTCAGGCACTTGGTGCCAGTGAGTACTCAAAGCAAGCTCTGAAACGCAACATGTGCTCCACAGGCTGGGGGCCTCTGTGGGGTACAGTTCTCTCTCGCTTTTTATCTCGATCCTCCCACCCCAGCCTAAGAGGACTTTGTTAGTGTGAGACAGCAAAAAGTCCCTTGAGTGTGTACTTCCAAGGGCAAGTAGTCACATATGTGCATAAGTGGTCCTTTCATGCAGACTGTACACTCGCTCGTGTGTGAGAAGTGGATGAACCATGTTTTCCAGCTGGGATTTTCATAGGATAGCCCACAACTGGAAACCATGTGAATAAACCTATGCCAGCTTTTCACTGTCCAGTGGGACAGCACCCTTCCTGAGCTACCCTACCCATGGATGCCGCAGACCAGGGCAGGGACCGGCAGATGAGCCGCTGCAGACGGGAGCTTCCTCCCCTCTCCTCCATGTCCTCTGGCCTCCCTTTCTTGGGGGTAGAGAGATGGAAGGAAAAGAGCTGGATTTGAATGCTGCTGGGTGGAACTTGTACCAAGTGCTTTTATACTTTCTTATTTGCACAGTAATGTGAGCATACACAAGTTCATCTGTGCATTGTAATATGCACATTTCCAGTCTTAGATGCCATGTTAACAAAATCTGATTCCACACACAGTTCAGCATCTCATTTGTAGGCAAGGTTACGTTTTCTTTTAAGGATAGTTAGAAACACAACCAATGTTAGGTACTAATACAAATTTAAGAAAGTGTGTGTTCTAATAAAGGTAGTTTAAATGTATTTAGAGGCTGAGGAGTACTTGAACTTTTATATTGCCGGTATCAGGTATACATTTGAATATTAGTGAAGCTAAACTGATTGATTGAATTACTTTAGGGAAGGGTGAGACACAAATGCAACATTTTAGTTAGTCTTATTACATTTTCATTTACCTTAAGGGAAATCAGAACTGCTTGAAGACTCGATATTAAAAATGCCCAGGTAGATTTTTTGCAAGATTTTGTTTTATCACTACATGCATATGTTACATGCTGACATTCATTTGCTAATGCTCTTTCCCATCTTTTGTCCTGCCTCTCCTAAAAAAGAAAAACAATATGTGAAATTGAAAAATGGTGCTCACTGAGGGGTTTAAAGACATTTCAAATTTGGAATATATTTTAAAGGTCAATTTCAGCAGTAATTATGTTATAATGGTGAAGCTTTTAGAGAATGCGAAACACAAGATTAATATGTTGCCAGATAGAAGGTGGCAGAAGACTCTATCTTGTGTGTGTGTGAGTGAGTGAGTACGTGTGTGCATGCACATGTTGCATGTGTTGAATCTTACAGACTCTATCATTACATCAGAACAGCTTTCACAAATACCACAACACTGATACACTGTGTACATGTATAAAACTTCCACTGATATTAAGGACACTTACACTGAACATAGGCTCATACATTTTTAGTCCTGGAAAGGGTTTCCTTATTACAAATTTGCTGTTCCAATTAATGGCAACAACAGTAGTATCAGCTGATCCTCACTGAAACTAAGAGTGCAGTGTGCAATGTGCTGTATGGTCAGAGAACAAAACCCATAAAACTACTCATGCACATTTAATTAGTCAAGACATAGTGAGTCTTTTCATGCATTTTAAGGGGAACTAGAGGTGATATTAGATCAAATGAAATATTCTGTTTTATAATGGGTGTCTGTGTAAAAAACAAATGTATTTCACTCTTTTTTAATTCATGCGTGAGTGCTCTTATGAGAGGATCATCTATGTAACTTTATATTTTGCCAGATGTGTTACTTGGTTATTGTGCATTTCTTGTTTCCTGGTAATTTAATGTGCCTCAGTTTACTCAATTGAAAAAAGAAAACCCTGAGTCATGACAATGTCAAACATCGTATGAGTATTGAGCTTTTCTAGAGTGAGTTGTGTTAAGATGTTTCTGTTTCTTTGATGGAAACCACTGCATAAAGCATGGTGAGATCTTACTTAAAGTAGCCAACAAACTTTTTTCTTACAAAAAATGCACTGTTGGAGGCAATTCTACCACTCCACGAATGGCATTATTCAGAAAACTCAGTCTAGGCTTTTCACTGGGGCCTTGTACAGATGGGCACTTTCATCCCATCAAAAAATCTGTGCTCTGGCTTCTTTTTGGAAATCCAAGCCTGACAGCACATTTCTAAGGTGAAAACAGCCACAGGGATGGTTCAGAGCCCGAGCACAGAGGGGAGTGTTAATGCTGTCTAGCTGTAGCTATCTGAAGCAAATCCTGCAAAATCTGAAGGCCCCTATGTGTCTCTATTCATTACATCGGGGTGAGATTCATGTCCTTTATTTTTAGCATTTAGAAGTCTGGGGAAGAAGTCTGAGCTGGTTTTCTTTTAGGGCCAGTAGAGTAAAATGAACAGGCAAAGAGTGTGGATCACCCAGCCAGTCCTAGGCAGGTATGCAGATGGTTGTTGCTCTCCTCTGACTACACAGTGGAGTTAAGTGACAAGCTCAGAGTAGTCATCTAACTCTTAGACACTTAATCCTCAGATGAATCTCATCTGTATGTTACTCACTCCAGATGTTCCCATTTGCATTTAAGTTAGATGCCTCAAGACTCCAAGGAGATGGTAAGCGCCCTTCTCTCCAGTGAGGGTGACAATATGAAGGCAGACACCCCATATCACAGACTGTGAATGCTTGGGAACCTGACCACTGTGGCAAGGCAAAGTAAAACAATAAACCAAAGCATGATATATGCTGAGAGAACCAGTCATTTCCCAAAGCACATCATAAATAGTGAATTTATAACATTAATTAAATGTCTGCATCTGAAATTATTTATACTAGAGATGTGAGAACTCAATAGACTATTAGTGAAGTCAGCTTGTTTCATTCCAGAAGGAGTGGACAAAGACTTATTACATTGTGTATGAAAGTCTTAAAGTTTTTCTGGCTTAGAAAACTTTATTTCCAAGATGTCTACATAACACTAATGAATGTACTATAGAGTATGACTTATGAGAAAAAACCTAGTTTATCTTGAATCCTCTCTGTCATGTTTCCTGTATAAACCAGAAGAAAAATATATACTTGTATGCTAATGAAATAATAATGTGCAATGTTAAAGAGAGCTCCAGAAAACCTATATTTTGGGGTATTTTGGGGTTGGGTTACCCAGCAGAGAGTAAAGCAAAGAGCAACTGCAGGACTGAATGGCAACAGCTTGTTGTCTTTATGGGAAAAAATGCCTAAATTTCTACCTGTAAATAAAACAGTCCAGGATGTGGCATGAGGCCTGCCCTACAGTTTCCCACACTACTGTAGCATTAGCACATCGCTTGTCAGTTTTGGTCTATGTTAAAACTGCTCACTGGTTCTTACATGAGAGCATATGTCATGCCAAGGACCATTCCCAAAGGTAGCGTGCATGAATTTTTACCAGGTTTACCTCCTTCCACCCTACTCTGTACCCCCTATGTTTCCAGCAGGCTTCGCATGCTCATGGGTGCTGATACATCCTTATGCCACACCTCATGGCATTAACACACATCCACAATTCAGACTTTGAAAACCCTAGTCTTTTATATGGGGCTTCTCTCCCTTTATTCCAGCAGAACACAGACAAACTAGCAGACTTACTGACTGTGAGCATGGTTAGACTATATCAGTTGGCTGTGGTGCTAGACAATGGTCACTAATCCTGTTCTGTTTAGCCATGCAGACATACCCAGGGCCTCTGCTGACTTTGGAAGGAAAGAGCTAGTTTCCAGCAGATGAAACTCTGTATTTTTGTGCATGTGGAAGATTTTCTGTTCCTTCTTCTGTTGACTGGAGAGAGAAAGAGGAGGTGGAAAGAGCAGCTATTATTACCTGGGTTTGTAGTAACTTGGATCCCCTTTTATGAGTCTATGAACACCCCACCAGCTAGAAAAATTAATAATGTAACAGGTCACTGCCAAATCCCATTGTTATTATATTTAATTTTTATTTTCATTTCCTCTTCTTTTGCTTTCCCTCCTGAGTTTTTCTTGAGGTGACCGTGCCTACCCCTTGTTTCTTTGTCCTGTCCTGAAGGTCACGAAGAGGTCTTCATCATGACAACTTCTTTTCATCCAACAGACTGAATGGTAAATAAATCAGAAGAAAACAAATCCTTCTGTTCCCTGAGAGTAAGGAATCTGACCCCTACAACTTCCCTTGGTCCTCTTAGTAGTTGTTGTCCATTTAATAAACATTGTAGCAAGATAGTGTCTCTTTATCATCTTCCTTCAGATTCCAGGACTCTGTGTGGTGCATTAAAGGTTTGGAGCCACAGGGTGTGCCAAAAGCTGGGTCATATGTTTTGCTATGATATTCCTACTATTTCAGCTTTGTCTATAAAGGGCAAATGGTAAATCATCTTCCTGAAAGTTAATGAAGCGTTTCTGCAGCAAGAGGAAAGAGTAGAAAAGTTTCAAAAGAGTGGCTTATTATCTCAGTCAGCCAAAATTTACTTTGCCTGTCACCTGCCTAGGAGTCTTCATATTCCTTTCTTTATTCTTCAAGTTATTTTTTTCCTTAGTTTTCCTTCACTTTATAAGTTTTCTTGTAATTCTGTTGCTTCAGTTTCAGATCCACACCCCTTTTCATCTCTCAATTACAATATTTTGAACTTTAACATTAAAACCAGAGTACCTGTCTAGCATCTTTCCTGTGTAGGTTTCTAAGCCCTTTGCAGACAGTAATTAACTGAAGCTGACAACAATCCTTGAAGTTTAGGTTAGTGGAGGCACAGAGTGCCTACATGGTCACATATTTAATTAATGGCATAGCTAGAAAGAGAGCCCAGGAGTCCTGATTCCTCATTCCTTGATTTGACCATCTGATATTGTCTCACAAAAAGCACAGGAAAATATGGAACAGGCTATCCCTCTCCCCATCCATCCTCATCTTATTGTCATTATTTGACCATATTTAATCTACTTCATCAATGTACCCCACCAATCTTTCCTGGTTAATGCTCTGTGGTACTCTGATTACTCTGAAGTACTCTGCCTGCTGGTCATCTCCTTTCCTTTGGGATAAACACCCCTGCCTATTGTAGAAAACAGGAGTTGGCTACTGATTTTTAAAGGCTCACCTTCAGCCACCCCAACTAGTAGGTCCAGTCAAGTAACTCTGTATTTTTTCTTTCCCCTATTTGAAGTTATTCATCAGCAGGGACATGTTTGCAGGTGGTTATTGAACAGTGCTCGACTCCCTGATTGTGGTGAGGTTTACAAGCACAGATCTGAGCTGATCTGTCCTCCAACACGTGTCCAAGGTTGACAGTGTTCCTAAGTCACTGCTAAGCACGCTCCTTTCTCAGACATCCTGACAAGATTAAATTTCTCTCTGACTTCAGGCAGGGCCAATACCTTACGACAGGGAGCGTGTACATTCCTTCCCCATCTATCCCACGGAGTTGTATGGCTCCTGAGGTGTTGCTTTCTAGACCAAGCTCTTGTGCTCCCTTATGTGTGCTTGGAATGGACTGGAGACCAGATGGAGGGATGGGAAGATGATGTTGCAGTGATGGGAGGAGCATAAGTCAGTGGGCTCAGGACACTTGCACACATTCTTCACATCTTCACCAAAATACATTTCAAATTACTTTGTCCATGGTTACAAGGGAAGCTGTGGCAGAGCTCATGACTCTTTCCCTGCTACTGCTTCATGAAGTGTCTCCTTACTGGTGGGGTCAACCTTCACCAGCCCTGTCCAAGTATCTTGGTACAGTGGGGGCAACCATCCCTCACACAAACTGCATCCTCTTGTCTCAGTTTCTGCACTGTTTCTAGTGTTCATCATCCCTCCCCATGCTGCCATCTCCCTGACTAATTAATAAGTGAGTCATCTTCTCCTGTGGCCTCGAAATGCATTCAAACTGTCAGTGGGACATTTATTTATTTATTTTGCTGTGGTTAAAGGCCTACTTTCTTAAACAATGAAAGGATAAATAAAATCAACTCAGACAAGGTTATTTCACAATTCTAATTTCCAACACCTTTTTTTTGCTGAAGCCCCATGATGCTTGTTCGTATTCTCCCCGCTTCTCTCCCACCCACTAACAAAAAAACAAAATACATTTTCGAATCAAGATAAAGCCATCAAAGAACTAACTAAACATGATTAGAAAGGACCTCTCCTTAATGGGAAAAAAAATCATGATTTAGACCTGGCTGCTTTCCAAATATCCCTGTGCAATCAACCAAAGAAACACATTTTAGAAAACAGAATTGTAAAAGTAACTTTGAAGAATCGGTTGCCATGGAAACAGATCTGTAAATACTTAACTGCAAACATTAAGTGACACAGTGATATTCTAGAGCCCAGGATGCCTTAAAAGGATAGCAAATTTCACCCAGCTCTTTAAATAATCAACTCGGCTGTGCTTTGATTTTTCTTCTTTTTTTCCCCCTTTCCTTTCTTTTTTTCACACTATTCAGTGCAATCGCATCCCTGTTCTCAGGCATGTGTGATAATAGAAATGCCAGAACTATTTTATAAAAGACAGTCCTGATCTTTTATAACATGGAGGCAGTGAGGGAGGAGTGGGCACCAAATACAGAGTCAGAGCAACCTGTGGAGTCTGAAAATACAGCCCAGAGTCATTCTGTTTCCCTGTAACTGCAGGGTCAGAAGAAAGCGTGATTGATTGTGGCTTTTCACTGCAAGAAAAAAAACACAAACGACCAGCAATTTCTTGTCATCTGCCAGGGAAGAATCAGATGCAAGGAAATAAAAGGGTTATGGGCAATTTTAATTTAAACAAGTGGGTGCATTTATATTGTGCCCTCGCATTAAATCTCTGCTCAGACTTAACTCACTCCTCAGTTGCCCAACACATTTCACGACCCAACCCCTGTTGCCTTCAGTGGAGCAAGAATGCCCTCCTACTTGGGGAGTTGGGCCCCTTCTCCTTTCTGGTCCTGGATCATCAGTGCCCCACGGGCTTATCTGGTTCAGTCAAGAAAGTTACTTCATCTGAATGCCTCAGGCGTTTGAGGGGTAAAACCTCTCTCCCCATGTTAAGATCAGAAGAGTCAACAGCACTGGTGTTTCCTCCCAGGAGAACAGAGAGATGTGGCTGCTGACAGACCTTTCCCTGGTTGCAGACATTGATTATGGAAGACTTTTGCAAGCCTGGTTTTCCAAGATTTTGAATGTGTTGAATTTTTAGACATACTTAAACAGGTCTACATGTTCTCCCCATCCTAAAGGGAGGTGAAATGGGTCATCTGTACTGTAGTGTGAAGGTTATCTTAAGGGATGGCCATGACCCAGTCTGTGAGAACACAGTGGACTCAGATGAAATATCTGGTCCCATCAGATGCTTCTTAATAGCCTTGCTCATCTGTTTGAAGTTTTGGCAATACAGGTTTTACTACAGTTTTAAACCTAAACTAGGCAGAAGCTGACTGCAGGCTAATTTAACTTGTAAAAATCTTCTGGTCAAGGTGATTCCTCTTTGGCTTCTGACAGATTATGCTCAGAGCCTATGAGCATCCCTACACTGCTAAAATAGCATATGGCTTTTCCAGAATGAGTGGCTAGGAGAGAGGAGAGGATTTTTTCCCACTACAATCCTGCTGTTGGCAAGCACTTGTATTCGAACCAGAGATCCTCACTGCTGAGCAACAGCCTGTGAGTATCTGCAAACATGAGTTTAGCCGTTGCTTTAGGAGGACCTTTAATAACCTGCTTGTTTTCATCGTTCTGGTTGGGTTTGAGGTTTTCTCTTCCCTGTGGGCTGGCTATGTTATCCTACTGAAAGCTGAGTAGTATTATCCTTTAAGCTGATTTTTCTGCCCAGCTTAAGAAAAGAAGGGATGAGGAGAGGGAGGAAAAAAATATAGAGGCAAAGGATGCAAGAAAAAAACAGGAGGGGACAGAGGAATGCAGTTTGAAAGGAGCCCTGATCTCCAGAGTCATCACCTTTTACTTATACATTTTATTTTCTGGAAGTCTGTACAGCTGTAGGAGATTTGTCTCTCCTCTGTCTGGTCTTGGGGGTTACTGAGATGAACAGCAAAACACAGATAGAGGGATAAACCTAGATACAGATAAGTTAGCAATCGATTTATACATATAGATATATAACTTTTTTTTTTTTTTTTAAGAGGTGTCTTTATCTCATATAGCTGAAGAGTTCTACCTGCATCTCTCCTCTGCCCAGCTTGCCTATCTCTGTCTCTCACATACATGAGATCTGTCTTGAAATCTCTGATAGAAACCTGTGTCATATTTCTTGAAGGAAAGTTGAGGAAAAGAACATTTTCCTTTGCCTCCCTCCACTCCCTCTTGCACCCTTCTGTGTGTGCATGCTTCAAGGAGATGCGTATGTGGCAGGCAGAGCTCAGCTCTGGGCAGGAAGAGGAGAGGTGTCTCTCATTTGCAAAATCCACGGTGTTTTCATCTTTGGCATGGTGGTGATGGGGTGGGGGAGAGGAAGGGGGTATGGCATGTCACTTCGCTTTATCACTGCCTGGGCTCTCGCCTTGTCATTCGGCACTTGCCATGAATCTAAAGAGAGTTTGGCCTTAATAACTTCACACAAGTACTGCATTGCCAGTGACTTTAGAGACGGGTGACAGCAAGCAAGGAATTATAATGAATTGCTGCAAATGCCTTCTTCACACAAATTACAGTTATTTTCCTCTGAGCCTGCATGCCTTCCAAAGTCAGGATTTTGGTTCAGAAGATAGGTTTGTGTATTTATGTGTCTAGGGAGAGAGATATACATTTTGTCATCTCACTTGGAAACCTTCCTTTCTGCACTGCCTTCCTGCATTTTGTTTGTTTGCTTATTTGTTTGAGAAATTTTTTTCTCATATGCAGTTAGAAAACTGATTTTCTTGCGGAAAGCAATACACTGCTCACAAGCCATCCTGCAATTTGACAGGGACAACAAGGACGTTTGACCCTTGCTGTAACTGCAACAATTTAATTTGGGGTTAACATCTTCCTCTGCCACCACAGTTATCCAGACTAAGCTTGAAGGTCCTCTTCTCCACAGAGGACCATGCCACATGGCTGTTTATCCATCCTCATGGGTGTGTCCTGGTGAAGGTGGTCTCAGACATCATGCCTGCATCATCAGGGCATCTGGTTTGGTCTCAGTAAGGTGGGCAACTGTTCCTGCAAGCATAGCTTTGTTGCTGAGCACCCACAGTGCTCATGACTTGGGCACCAGGACAGCGGGTTTAGGTAGACTGTCACTGTTACCTGTAGGTAGAGTTACCTGGGTCAGCCTGTGGTGAATTTTGGTTCTGATTATCAAAGAAGGTAAAGTTCTCCCAAATCCGGCATGGCTTCCTTTAGAATTGTGCACATGGCCGGTGCCTGACCAGTACATTACTCATGGCCACTTCTCACTTCTTCATTAAGGTGTCCATAGTTTTCTTTAACAGATATTTTGAGAAGTAGTGAAACTAAGCAGTCCTTTGCATTTCTAAGAAGGAATTGCCCAAAGTATTCATACATAGGTAAATTGCCCTAAAATCTTCTTGGTGGTAACACATAGCCAAACTCTTCATCTTATGCTCATCCTGGATCTGAAGAGATCCCTTTACCAGTGTTCAGTTCATAGCTATCCTTGGGCAGAAGGCAGGAGAGTGAGTGTCTTGATTTGTCACTCCCCTCATGAAACAGAAGACTGGAGGTGGCACTGTCTTGCTGTCTTCTTCTCCATGCGTGGGTTCAGGTGATTTCAGGGGTGGTCTGCAGAGAGCGCAGGATACATGGCACACAGAATTGAGAGTTACATTCAGTGAAGTGTGAAAGGAGAACTGTTACGCAGTCACTTTGTGCAGTTCTGCAAAGGTCACTTCTGTTCTGGCTGAGCATCTTTCAAAAGCACTGGAGTGAATGCAAAGATTTACATTGACTGCCCTGGCTTTCATTCCAGTTGGGGAACATCAGCTAGTTTCTCCATGTGAATCAAAAGTATAAGTGCACGTTAATGTCATCAACTTCAGATATTTAAAGGAATCACTGAAGACTCCTGATTGAGACCACAGGTCAGCTGAGCTTTTGGACAGGCAGCTCCCACCTGATTCACTCTGCCTCAGTGTAATCATCCATACAGCTAGTCCTTACTTCAACTGTTCAATTCGTAGATTGGTTTTAAAAGACGTTATTGGTGTTATTGCCCATGTTACTTGTCTAGTTAGCAGCTGTCATATGTCAGGATCAACTAAGCAATGATAATGTATGGTAGAATTATTTCCATTATGCATAGGTTTATTCTTAGGTGGTTAAAAGAAAGGATTTGTCTGTCATTCAAGCCCATGTTGTCCCAGAGATGTACACCTGCTGCTGGAGGGTCTCAAGTGCATGGAGGATGGGCATTTGATCTCTTCCTGCTTTCATTCCACTTCATGTCAATGGGTTAGTGGTTGTGAGGACTTTTGTGAGGCCAAAATAAGTCCAGTTACAAAGTGCCCTGAGAAACAGGGGACTGAAGAGGAATATTATTAAAGAGTGAGCTATTTATGTAAAGGTACTGGAAGTGGCATACTTGTATTTGCTGTAGTCCGCTGTGTCTTTGAATTGCCACCGACTTGGTTACTGGCAGGGAGAATCTGTTGCTGCTGCCGGCTCTGCGGTGTCAATGCGGTTAAAGGGAGACTGCCAACATACGCTAGCTCCTCAGGAACAAAATGTGAATTACAAGTAGTTTCAGGTGCTATGTTTGCCCTTGAGTATCCCTTGCTGATTTCTGTTGTCTAACAAACATGTTTTGAAATGCCTTTTCTTCCCTCTCTGTGGTGTGAAAGCCCAACAACTGACTGTCAGGCACTGAGTGACTGTTGCAAAGTCTATCACTGGTAGAAGGGTAATAGTTTCACAGCGTCGGTCTTCCTGTAAGAAAGTGCATGACAATTGCATCATGCACCTTGTCAACAAATTTATCAATTAAGTTTCAAGGCAAGGAAGTCATCCTCAGACAGCATCAGTACCTGCTCCTACAGATTTCCCACACATCCACTTCTGGCCTGTATCAGAGATAGGATGTGTGAGCCTGGACACGCAGTCTGTCCCTGTGCAGCCATGTACAGGTTATGAAGTATGGCATCTTTATTTCTTTACAGTTATGTCAAAAGCTGAGCCAGGTACTTTAGTGTTCAGATCACAATTGGATTGGGCAGGGTGAGCAGTTAAGAAAATCTATATTTAACTTGGAGGTGACTAAACATTACTGGTGCCATCTCACAGGTATATGATATTGTAGTTACTTTTACCCATGGCTCTAAAATCAGGAATGAACCTCAATTTTCATCTGCAACAGGCTTGTACTAGTGTAATCATACTGGATTGGAGTGTGGCCACATGCTCTAAAGTTACTGAGCTACCAAAGCTTATATTTGCCATTCACCTTCTGGGCTTCTCATGGGGTTTTTTTGCATGCAGGGGTGGCAGAGCTAAAGAAACCTATTTGATGGTTGTACCAGGTCAGCTGACAGAGGGCAATTGATTATGTATGGCATCAAAATCTCTAATCTCTAATACAGGACCTAAACACTGCAGTGTTAATTTATCCATATCAGGTGTAAGCACACTGTCTTTATATCAGTGAGCTAGCTCGGGCTGCTACAAACTTAAGGCTTTAATATTGGTTTTATTTAGAATAATAGAAAGTAGATTTTCTACAACTGGGCATTAATCCAAGATTCTGTCTGAACCTTGCATTCATTCTGAATTTTTTTTAACACAGTTAAAGCATCAAAACCATCAAAGACATTTGAACCAGCAGTATATAAGAACAGCACTTTTTTTCATGTGCCTTGCACTTTTGTAATCCTTTAGCAGGTGCAATACACCCTGATTAGTGTACCATTTAACCAGGATCTTCTTAAACTAGTTAAGCCAAACACTGTTATTCCTTTAAAAGGCCAACTGATTCCATTTTATTTTAAAACTATTCATAAATGATCTAAACAGAAGTAGAAACATCCTCACAGTCTTCTGCCTTGGTCTAACAAAATGAACCTAAATAGGAAAGCTGACTTAAGCAATTACAGTTTTGTCAACATTTGGTTTTGTCCTGGACTGGAATGAAAAGGCAGAATATCAAAACTCATCTTGGCACAAGGAGTTCCAGAAATGCTGAAACGTTTTATTCTGACATCTTTGATTGATGAAGAATGTTTAGACTTTTCTCAAATTGAAATTCATTGTCCAGACGGCCACACCTGAGCTGTTGCAGTGGATCAGGCAAATGTTGTGGATGGGGGGCACCATGGGATTTGAAGCCTGGCAGGGGAGCCCAGCACTGTGAAGGATGGGGACATGAGACACCTAAACACACTATTGCTATCACAAGAAATGGCTTTCAGCACTATTTCTGAGAAGATTCTGCTTTCAGCAGAAGTCTCTCTATTATGTTTTTTTGAACAATAGAAAATAATCGCTGTTTAAAGGAGAAAAGTGATCTGTGGGTTTACTGGAGAATAGGGGACATTTGACCTAAAACACATTTTGGAAAGGTATAATTAAGTGTTTTGTGCATAATTTCAAAGAGGGGAAAACAAAATCAAACCAAAACAACAACAACAACAACAACAAAAAGAAAACAAACAAACAAACAAACAAACAAAACAAACAAACAAACAAAAACACAAAAAACCTGCATTGTTCGCTATATTTGATATGATGTTGGTGTTTTCAGTCAGTTTGACCAGTACTCTTCTATAGAACATCTTTGCTGCTAGATTTTGAAACACTGATGACAGAAAATACAACTTCTTTTGTGTTGCATAATGTATGAAGATGTGTTATTACTAATTAAAAGCAATAATAGTAATAATGAATGCAGTCCTCAGGCTTCAGCAAACTCAGTGACTTCAGCAATTGAAGTTGCTTTGTTTAGACTCCCCATGAAAGTCTTTGTCTTTAAAAAAATACCAAAATATCCTGATATTTCACAGATGGGTTTTCTTTTTCGGAGTGTTTTGTGTTACGTCTCACCAGTAAGGTGGGTACGAGAAAGGGAAGTCAAGAATATTCTTTACAAAGTGAGGAGCTTCACAGTTGTAGATGTCCATCATACACAATTACAGGTGTTTAATGCACTAGTTTAAGAAAGAAGGAGCTATATTCCATGTCTGTGAGGTTCTTGAATCTAGCAAAAGAGTAATAATTGAAAGTGGATTACAAGGGCTGTCTAGCTTAATGCCTATCTTCTTTATAGGGGAATCTTTCTTTATGTCTCCTTTTAATTCCTTCTCTATTTCTTTTTCATTTGCTATTTCCAAGATCAGGAGAAAGTGGTAAAACCCAAAAGGTAGTCCCATACCTGCCATGGTGACATTGACATGTGAATTGTCCTCTTCTAGTTTTTCCATGCTGGCTCAGCCAAGATTTAACACCAAGCAGCCAGACTGGTGGTGTGGTGGTGTTAGCAGTGGTGACAAATATGGTCAGAAGGAAGAAAAATTGTTAAACATGTAAGTTAGTGTACCTGCCCTCTGTACTCTATTTCCTCAGAGCAAATAAGAAGAAAAAAAGACTGTGAAGGGATTTTAAGGAAATGGGAAAGGAAACAATGGAAAGGACTGAATAGGTTGTAAAAACTTTTTAAGATGAGTGGAAAAACAGATTTGCAAAAGAAAGTGAGAGGTGTATTGTGTGGTGCCATGTGGATTTTCATGAGACAGATAACATGATCACCTTTCCTTTCATCATCTCTTCCTGTTGTTTTGCTGAAGTCACATCCATCTTTGAGAGACAGGGAAAGCTGAGCCTGCTGTTGGGAGAGCAGAGCAGGAACACACAGTCCTAGATGGAAATCAGGCAGCGTCAATGCTTGGTCAACTTAGCTCTGAATGAGAAAGAAAGAAACCAAGAGGCAAAGAGAGGGGAGAGAGAATCTTGGATGCTTCGTTAATTTAAAAGTGCAGTAGCACAGCAGACCCTGTACTTGATGTCACCGATATGGATTTCAGGCCTTTCCTTCTCAGAAAGCAACAGGGAAGGAAACAAGAGAGGCAGAGGTGACATTTAACCTTTCCCTCCCTAAAGAGTGGAAGGAAAGGACTGCCAGACGCAAGGAGGTCAAAGGAGCTCTGACCATTACCACTCACCACTGGGAGAAAGGCTCATTCCTGCTTGTGTTTTCAACAAGACTAAGAGATCCTGATGGAAAGAAAACCCATCACATATCCTGCTGTAATGGATTTTAAATGCCTTTATTTACCAGCAGTGGAAATAACCTCCTGTTGGTATCAAGGCTTCACCAGCTAAACATAAAGGAATCTCTCAACTGACAGTGTGTGGGGTCAGGCAATAATTCTCCTGCTCTCCCTGTCTAGCTTTGCATAATTGACCCTGTGAATTATGGGGGTGAAATCAGGAGATCACCACCTTCCAAGGCATCTGGACAAAAGATGAGGATCCACACTGTACAGCTCAGTACAGCAAATTCTGTTGTCTCTTTTAATACCCACAATGTTTCACCTACAGAGACATCAACCAAAACCCAAAATGTTTAACGGTAATGTAGATAAGTTTACTCCTGTTTACCAAGCTTTATCTCATCCTTGGCTAAGCTAAAATTTCATCATTAGTGTAAATCCAGGTTCTCTGTCTTGAAAACGCTTGTTGACAAATTTGAGAATATATTAATTCAATTAGATATGTTTTATTTTTAGGCATCTTCCATGATGAACTGCTATGAAAGACACCTAGCATAGTCAGTCCCTGATTGTCCCTGGTATCCCCTCTCCATTTCTAAAGATGTTAAGCTAGATTCAGTTTATCACTGAATAGCTGGGTTTGGAAGTGATCTCTGGATATCACTGAGTTCAGCACCAGGAGCAGTTTTTGATAGACAAGATAAACTGCTATAACTCAGGAGAGGAGATGGGAGCCAGCTACACTTTGCTGCTTTTGTTTCTAGTTAGTAAAGAGTAGGTTTCCTTGTCACATATCCTACACCCTATTTAGAAAAGAAAAATGCAAGTTGTGCCAAAACAAAATTTCTGCCTTCCTATTCATGTTAATTGTGGGATCCTAGAAATCGGTGCCAGTTGGCAGTGGAATGGTTACATTGGATACTCTTTTTTTTTGATGTTTTTTTTCAGGCAGAGGGTAGGGTGTTCAGTGAGAAACATTAAGTGTGACTGCAGAAGCTCATCTCTCCTATATGTGCTTTGCTTAAGTGAAGTATTGACTGAGATATGAGAAAACGCACATCTTGTCTGTTAACAAAACCTGGTCCCATAGATGATGACCCCAGCTTCTCAAAACCTTTCCTACTCTTAGGACTGCAATTAGTTTCTTCACCTGAGGCAGCTAGTCTTACAACCATGTCCTCTGTATTTGTATGACCTTTCCCAAGCCCACGTGTGTGGCACAGGGATCCTGGACTCCCTTTGTCTTACTTGGCAGTCTGCAGGGGAGGGTAACCTCTGGATTTCCTCACACTGAACTTTTAACTTTGACCCTCTTAGGATCCTGGAATGTCCCTCAAACAAATTTGTGCCCGACCATATTTTTTTTTCACTGGGCATGTGAATTCACTATTATACAACTGACAAGAGGAAATGACACAGATTTTGCATTTTACAAGAAAAAGTTCCAAACCTTTTCACAGTTTCACAACTATGTCAACATACACATGTTCAGAAGTGTGATTAATAAGACCCCTTAAAGATAACAACAGTGATCAGCTTAAATATCACTATATTTCTTTTTCAGTGGTTAAATTTGAGGCTTCTTTTAATTTCTCCTGTGGTTCAGGACTTGGTTCACATTTTTAAGCTTTTGTTGTTCACAGCAATTCATGTCCAGAAAGGTATTTATTTTTTAACTGGAAGCTGTGGTTTGCACACATAACTGCAGAACTCTGGGAAGACTCATGAACCAACACAAAATATCCTGACACTCAAAACAATTGCTGCAGTTGATAATATGGATTCATTACTTCTGTTCTAGGAGTTTCTTTGAAACCAGTAAGTATGTTTTTCAGGATGTTAGAAATTCAAACAGAAAAAAACCCACCACCTTTTATAAAAGAAGTCAGAAACAAATAACTGGCTTACTGTGGCAAAGATGGTTCTTAAACTGTGAAAGAATTTGTGGGAAATTATTTTTCATGAGGTATGTGTTAGTGATCTCTTTTTGCCTTCATCCCTAAGGAGGTGAAGTGTTCCTGGACATACTTTTTATGAATTCATGCAAGAATTTGCAAAGTTTATCATTAATTTTCTTTACCTTTAAGCCACGTCTCAGATGTATTTAACTTGGATTATAAGTGTAAAAGGCAATGGACACACAAGGTGGGGGCTTGGATTTTTCTTTTTTTTTTTCCACTGCTAAAGAGAAGGCATTCCTCATGTAAAATGGCCAAAAAACAGCAAAAGAATCAAAAACAAAGCCTATGGGACATGCTGAACAGTCCTCTGAGATGACCCTGTGGCTTAAGAAAGACCCTTTGAATGATCAATTCCCTTATGTTGTTCATTGATTTTCTCCTGGTTTTGCCTTATCTTTACTTTCCTGTTGATATGTCTTTAATTGATTCCTGATTACAGATTACACCAGTTACAAACTGTTATTTGTCTAACAATGGAGCCAGGCTTCTCTCTGCAGCTTGGGTAAATGCATGCAACTCCTGATAATTTCAGTAGTTCAAACTGAACAAGCTGTAGAGTACGTAAGATGATCCAGTGGTAATTGGTAAAGAAAGAGTCTGTACAGACTCTTCTTCAAGTAACTACCTTGTTTACACTCCCCAGCCTTTATACTGCTAGGAAATCCTGTATACTGCAAGAATTACAATGCAGTAGAATCTGCAACTGAGTTCAAAATGTGCTTCTTGGACTCATTATCAACTTCAGCTCTGTTTGCAACACTTAGCATATAAATTATTTAAATTAAGCTAACCATATAAATTATTCAAGTTCCCCCCCCACACACACCCTTATCTTTAACAGACACTGCAGAAAGTTTAGTGCTAGTGGTGCTACACTTCACTGCCAATCAGATAGGAGTGCTAAATGTATCTCACAACATTGGCAGTGCCCACATGACCATTAGACTCTCAGAAGGCAGCTACCAAAAGCTGAATGATAGTGACACTAGAACAGGTCATTACCAGTGATGGGCTGCATTCTGCTCACCAGGATAAGTAAGGAGGGAGCTACAAAAGGAATTACAGGAGGGATGTGTGTTCTGGAGTTGGTACAAGCTAATCCTGTTAAATGCTTTCTGTTTCACCTTTGGATGCACCCAGGGCTTGTTGCTCCTGCTATGGCGAACCTGAGGTGCTCAACAGCCACACTGTGAGCAAGACTCATGCACTGTCAAAGGACTCTCCCCTCATAAGGTATCATCCCAACCTGGGTCCCTTGTCACCTGGTGAAGTACTTACAAGGATGAACAGGAGTGTGGTATTGATCACTATTGTCTTGTCCTTTCCTGTCATCTGTTGTATCAGCTTCCTAGCCGAAGTCCACAGTGGCTGGAATGAAGCTGTGACTTGAAGGCATGTGCAAGAGGACTGTTTCTTTAAGTCACCAGCCAACCATCTGGTTTAGGTGCCTGGAGTAGACAAGTATGGCTCCCAGCTTCGAGAAAGCAATGAAGTAGAGAGCCTGCTTTAGAAGGAGCACTGTCAAAGGCTGGTTCCTAGGCAGTCATCAGAGAGAGGCAGCAATGAAGTTTAATTACAAAAGGAAAACTGAACAGAGCCCTTAGTTTCAGTGGAACCTGACTGAATTATTCTTTATACACAAATCTTTTCTTTCGTGGTTTATTCTTGCTATTCTCTTAATTTCACATTTCAGCTATGATTTAAGAAAACAGCCTCCACCAGGTCTGCTGATTTTGCTGTGATTGATTTGTAAATCTGTGAGGACATGGTTGAGTTAGGTTTCTGACTATGCCCAGACGTTGTGATACATCACAGCTGTAGGACTTGTGGGGGCCATATTTCAGCTGTAGGGAAACAAATAAATTCTTTTGTTTGTCACAGTCCCCATGGACCATGCATGTGATGGTTCAATACTGCTCTAAACAATACAAGACAAAACCCAAGATACTGATGGCTACCTGTTCAGTCTTGAGTTAGTGTAACTCTCAGTGACTGATATCAATACAGGGTGCAGAGGAGGAAGATAGAGAAACATATAATGAATATATTCGCTCATTTGAAGAACATATGGATGGCCATGGCATGGCCCTTGTTGAAGCGAAAGAGGAGTACAAATCATATGACAGGAGGACATGACGTTAAGAGAGATCTGCAGAGACATGTTGTGAGGTGTCAGAGCAGCATCTGTTTCATCACATGGCTCAAAGCATCCTACAGATCGAGCCGCAGTACCACAGGGGAAGGTGTATGGCCTGATTTGCCACCTCAGTGACTTTGAACCTGCTAGAAAGGCACGCCCAATGCTCAAATTACTAGAGTGTGATGGAGAGAGTAGACTGCCACCCTTGTGATTTCACAGTGAGTGTCATGATACTTGGTGTTTTCCAATTACCCACAGACTTTACAAACATTTGTGCATATAACAGCCAGTTTTTTTTCTTTTGTTTAAAAAGAGTAAAAGATTACATCTTATGTATGAAGTTGTGGAGAATTCCTGGCAAACCTGAGACCTTAATGCACAGACGAGCAGAAAGAAAACAAAATTACACAAAGCAATCTTTAAAAAACAAAACAGAACAAAAACCATTTTAATCCATCCTCATGATTTAGGGCAAACAGGGAGAACAGACTCTCCTATCTCATTTTTCAGCAGTTTGGGGTTGCTGAAAAACAAGCAGGTGAGAGATATGTCATATTCATTAAAGATGGATGTGGCGTGATTCTTTCTTTTTAGGCCACCAAGAGATGACTTTCTGTGTGTGGTGATAACTAAGAGGATAAGACTGTGTTTCTATTGGTTTCATGCCTGCCTGTATTGGACTAGATAGACGTAATCACCCTGGAGATACTGTATTTACTTCTCCTTCCTTATTTACTTGGTTTCTTTTATTTCACTTTAGGGGACTAGGCTGGAATTGACATTTCTTTCTCTTCAGCAACCGCCTTCTTTCTCAATGCCGGGTCTCTGGGCACTCAGTTAAGCCAGACAGTGGAATGGACCTGCTGTAAATAGTGTTGATAAATTGGGTAGATAACACAGCGTGGCCGGGTTTACCCCAGTGCACAGAGTAATAAAAAGAAGCTTCCGTCTCTGAAAGGTCATCGTATTGACAAGGGGAACGATTGTGGGAATGGCAGTTGTGAGACGCTTGTTGGTAAAGCCACTTTTCTGCAGGAGATGCTGAAGGGATTATGCCTAGGCCTGTTCCTCCCTATCCTTGCCCCTGAGGTCATCTGATCTAATGGTGTTGAGTGTGACCATGGGGCTGAGGATCCGTGGTGCAAACAAGTCTGAGCAGCAGGGCTCCCAAAAACTCTCATGAACTACCAAGGTTCAAAATGGTCAACTGTATGGGAGATTTTGACACTTGGCTACATTGGGTAAACCCACCAGGAATACCCCAGCAGCCCTTAAATGCTTTGTCACCTATGTAGCCAAGAGGCCTTAGTGATAGGAATAGGGCTACCAGTAAGACACAATTCTTCTATTAGTTCAGTAGTTTAATCTGTTCATTATAGTGCCTTTTTGTTCTATTTAAACATTCTCAATTCAGGCAGGAGGCAGGGGAAGGAAGGGTAATAGTCAACAGACTATCCACACAATAAACATCATTGAAACATTATTTTGGAGGTGCCAGAACACTTGTGGGTCATAAACATTGAGAAGAATTTGTGCCAGGTGCATCTATCAAACAACAGGTACAACAGAGATCAGCCAAAGGAATAGGTCTCATAGATATTGAGGAGTCTCAGGCCACTTTGAGGAAACCTACACCCAAAAAGCCATGTCATTCGCATTGAGTAGTCAGAGTAAAAAGCAGTCAAAAACAACAAACCAGAGGCAATAGAAGAGAGAGCTCAGTGGGGCTGACATGTGTCCACAAATAACAGTAAATGGAATAATCTCCTAGGCCTTGCCTAGACTTGCAGTCTTCTTCATGTCACAACACTTTGAAACAGCTTTCCAATTAACATATCCAATATCAGGACTGGAAATTCATGCCTAAAAGGTTTTCATTGTACAGCAAGGCATACAGCCTTGCTGAATGCAATGGACCATGCCAACTGGCACCAGGATGTGATATGATTATATAATAACTGCTATTCTGCATCACATCGAAGGTCCATGTAGTCTAATAGTCTTCCATGACATTGACCAGTAGAGCATGCTTAGGAAAACCTATCAGAACAAAGTGCCAGTACAATGATTTTTGCCTCAGTTTCTCTAGCAGCCTCCAGCACTCCATATCTTATGGGATTCCTAAATCAAACTTGTAGATAAAGCCTTTTTTACATCAACAAGAAAGTATCCATCAAGTGAAAGCATTGCCACTTGGTGGGGAAAAACATTTGTTCTCCCCAAAGAAGCTAAAGAAGTATGACAAAGTATTGATTCTATCATTTTATTTCAAGAGTGATGCCCATGGTGTATTAGGAAAGGGAACATTTCTGCAGCAGTGTGAGTTTCTTAGCTTTATAATAGGGTATTGTACTGCCCTAATGATATTATACCAGAGACAGCTTTCTGAATGGGGGTAGCAATGGGTTTTGTCACTTTCCCTGTCTATTTCCCTGACTATTTATTTGGCTACGATATTGGCTTAATAATAGATTTCAGCAGCACTTATGGCCTGCTCCCAGCTAAATGTTGAACTCTCAGTTGAGGTTTTTATAAATGAAAATGAAGTTTTGGGGATATTCCTATTTTGCATTGAGACTTGGCCCATACAGAAGACTAGAGTCTGATGGATAATCAATTTGTGTCATTTACTACCATTCTAAATGCAAAGTGACATGAATTTGGAAACCCCAGCTAGATGGGGAACTGGGAGGAAAGGACCAAGTTTGGCCAGAGTGGGGAATTGTAATGCCTTGGGAAGATGACAGCAAACTGGCTCAGGGGAAGTCTAAACAAGACTCAAACGATGCCCTTTGAAAAGGTGATGTAATGATTTACTAAGCCTGTTCCTGGATAGTCATGTCACCAAGTCCAGAATGGCAATCCTTACTTTGGCCACAAAGCAGAGTCTTCCAGGGAGCCAAGACTGGTTCATTGATGGCAAGGTCCGTGCTCCTTGCAAGAAGCTGGTCCCCATCCAGTTCTGACAGTGACAGCCAGCCTGTGCCATCTGGCTGGGACAGCTCCCCAGACATACAGCAAAGCCTTTTTCAGAGCCCCACAGACCTGGAGGGAATATTTCAGAGGGCTGGAATCTGTGGTCACTGTAAAGTGTAGTAGCTGTTGGTTCCAGTGGCCACGTTGTCACAGATGTTGCTGAGGTCTGTTGTGATTCTCAGGCACTTCTGGAAAGCACAAAATGATTCAGTAGCCATAAAATAAGAGCAGAAAACTAGAATTGGTAACCACCCCTCTAATGATTAATGTTCTCCCCCTCCCCTGCCTCTGAATGTAAAAACACTCCCCTATATTGTCAGAATAACCTGGACCTAAGTTCCACAAGGTAAAGTTTGTTTAGTTGAATCTTGCAGGAAGCTCTGGCTGACAATGGGAAGGGAGATAAGAGGGCCCTCAGCAAGTCACCCTCACCTTAGCCTCAGCCACTGGGTAGGTATGGGCTAATGCATTTGGCTCCTATTGCTGGGGAAGCTGGGGTTATAAACATGATTTTCATAACTGGGTTCTAACATACATAGAAATCACCCAGCAGTAGTAATAGTTTTGCACCAGAAGAGCCTTAAGACAGAGGAGAACAGTTTCTCTGAAGTGTTAAGAATCCCAGCACATTTATCTTAATAAGTTTTATTACAGCCTGCCAGTTTAAACCTAATGACTAATTTATCGTATAAAATACCAGCAATATATTTTTTGATTTTGCTAATTAATTATCTCAAACAAAGGTGATATTTATAAAACTGTCCAGAAATGGTATGTGCATTAAAATTGCCTTGCAGCAGGAGATGAAATTATTACTAATATGGGATCAAATTATTACTGTATTGACTTAGTTACTTTATTACCTCATAATGGATTTCTTCATTATTTTCCCCGGGATTGTAGCATTCATGATTGCATTAAAGTCTGTTAATCTATGCAAATATCATTAGGAGCTACTAATAACCACGGCAACTTTCTTCAATTTCAAGGAATGTGGTAAGTACTCTCAACACATTGTTATGTTCTGTTAGTGTGATGGGATTAACGCAGCCGCTGAGTCCTTGGGAGTGTGGGTGGGCAGCAGATCCATTTGAGCCTTTTCTTCCTTAAGGATAGATGATGTGGAAGGTAGGAATTTGTTCTGTTTACTGGGCAGTACAAAGGGAACCGTTCTCAGCTCCACCACCCTAACCCTGCCTTATGTCAACATGATAGTTTCCAAAGGGCCATGTCATATATCTTCCTGTTTTTCTTCCAGCCCTGATATTCATCCTCAGAAGCAATAGGCCACACATGATCACATGTGTTTTCAAACTACAGTGGGAACCAGTTATTTTCTAAAGGTCAGGTGATGGGGTGGTAGTTTTTCTATGTGCAGGACAAGGCAGAAGCAAATATGTTAGGTAAATTCTCAACACTGGGTAGAGCTTTTGAGTGTCCTATGTGTGATCTAATGCCTTCACACTGATGTTTCAGAGGTGCTTCATGAACCCTTTCAATAGGGCTGAATTTGCTGCAGAGCTATGAGTGTGTGTGTGTCTGTGTTTGTATCAACCTCTTGAAAAACAAAATGCAGGCAATATTAAGCCTTGAACGTTTCTCTTTCCAACAGCACTAAAAACTGAAAGATGCATGCATAAGTAGAAGAATAGGTAAGGGGAGTAAGGTGTGCAGTAATAGTTACACATCTGTTGAATGGTATAACTGTTTATCATTGATTAGTCCAATTTCACATTTCCCCTGCTTAGATAATGAGGTTATATACACCTTTGTAGTAAGGCACACAAAATTAAATAGAAGAAAATCATGTTAAATTGGATCACTGAGTGACAAGGACAGAATTTCATCTCCTTACCCGTATCTGTCTCTCTGCCTGTCTAAATGATCTAGATCCATAGCTTATGCACAGGCAAGACAATCCAAACAACAACTTTCCAGCAATGATTTCTAGCTGATCAGTGCTATATTATTGCTGCAATATTAAGGCTTACGTTGAGCTCTCCCGTCATTTCTGAATGGCACCTGAAGCTTCCTCTTCAAATTGACCTTAGACTGAAATCAGTTTAGGTCCAATTATAAGAGCTACCCAACTCTGGGTGTCCTTGTTTTGCTCCATCAGCATGTGTACCACAGCTGGGAGGAAGACAGACTGAAAATGTTAAAGGTTTCAGTTTTTGTCAAAAGCTGTATTCTGGACTATAAACAAGCAAAACAAGCTTGAGATGGTGGAAAGCAACCCCCCAGCTCCAGGGGTTCCTACAATCCCACTCTTCCCCCTTAAATAGTAACAACAGTAACAAGAGTCTCCCCCTCAAAACATCTGTGTTTTGCTATTTTTTTTTTTTTTTTTTAAGAGAGAAAAACCCACAACACCGCTGTGATGTCAGAGCAAACGGTGTTGGATTAGGCATTTGCACCTCTGTAAATGGATTAACAAAATGTGATTGTTTCGTGTTTGGCTGTCAATCTGCATTTGGCTCAGAGGGGATAATCTTAACTCAGAATGTGTTAAAAAGTAATTCAGTAGATGGAAGCAGACTTGGACCCCGTGAAACCTTCAGCTTTTGTGCTGATGAACTGACCTTGTTTTCTTAAATAGAAGAGTCCCCAAACAGAGCTCAGGAAGGAAAAGCAGGGTGAATCCAGAAAAAATCCACATTATTTCTTGTGTATTCTTTCCTTTATTTTTCTATTAAAAAAAAAAAAAAAAAAAAGATAAGTGGCTATCCTTCATGTTGGGAGGTAAAAATAAAGGGGAAAGCAAGCCCAGGAGAAATATGGGCAGTAAATTAGATGGATTGGTTGAAGCTGTTACACATTAATTGCATTTCACGATCACCTGGGCCCCCACTCTACAAGGCAGCAGAGCCCCTGTCTGCTGGGCTCTATACAAGCGCTGAACAAAGGCCGGTAACAAAGGAACATCAACAGTCCTATAGAGGGTTTTTATGTTCCTCAGCCCGTTGCAGATTACAAGCTCATTAATTTTTTGAGTTTAGACAGGTTATGTCAGTCAAGACTCTCACAAAACCACTGAGTGAACCTCCCATCTCAAACTGGTGAGCAGGTTTGAGACTAGGCACAAAGGGGGTTTGCTTGTTTTTTCACTGGACAGGGATCTTGACAAAAAAATTAGGTCAGCCCTGATAAGAGGTTACACTAAATTCATATGTGAGGAGACAGATGTGGTAGAAAGATAAATATCTACCAATTGCTACCTGAAGCATTAATTTAGGAGATGGGTCCCACACGAGAGTAGTTTGGCTCTCCTGTGCTCAACATCACTTTTATGGTGGGCAGAGAGTGCAGTAGTTTAGCTCAAAATGGGGTATAAAAGCGTCTGCCTTAGACTGATGGTAAACTGGGAGGCAAGGCTTTCTCCTCATTACTTAAATTGGAGTTATTTGGAGTGGCTGATACTGTTTTTGAATAGCTTAATACCTGGTAATAAAAGTCTTGCTTGGGTTTCTAGCTCTCAGTCTAACGGGATGGCTTTAATGTAATTTGGAACTTAGAAATAAACCTGTATTCTAGTGATGATCCAAATACTGTCATCTTGAGCCCATCTCAAATAGCAGTAGAAGGACATAATTATCTGGTGTAAATCAGGGCAGTTCCATTGACAGTGCTGATTTACATCGTCTGAGGACCTAGCTTAGCTGTGTTATGGCAGTGCTCTGCACTGTCTAACCTCCCTGAATCCCTTGCATAGATTGTACACAACAGGCAACTTCAGGCAAGGCTTTCTTGCATTGTCTGAATGCTAATTGCACTTCTGTGCTGCAGTTTATATTAAAATTAATATATAATTAAAAAAAAAAAAAAGAGAGAGATAATTGAACTGACCCAAAATATAACCTCTTTCCTTATTTCTTAAGCACTTGAGTTTTAGCGCAAATCTCTTTTACTGTAGGGGCTTACGTTGTGCCACCAGCAAACGCAAAGAGCAATTAAACATTTAACATAATCACAAGGAGAAGAAAAAAGCTGTTGTTTAAATGCATCAAGAGGAGGGAGGAAAAAAAATAAGGAAAAACCCCTAGGAAAACAACCCTTTGCCTCTAATGTAAGACTAAGAAAATACTGTGCTATGGTCAGTTTTATACAACAGCTTTGGGGTTTGAAATCTAGTATATTTATTATTTTTAAAAGTAAAATACCTGTTTTGCTGAGTTCCTTAGAAGCAATTTCAAACAATTCTTCTGCCACAGAGATGCCAGGTAGATGCAAATGCCTTCTAAAGAGTAAGCATTAGGATTTTCACCTTCTCTTTGTTGTCCTTACTTGAGAGGGTTACCTGTTGTTTGGAGAAT
The DNA here is from genome assembly GCA_027574665.1 of Rhynochetos jubatus. Taxonomy (NCBI): domain Eukaryota; kingdom Metazoa; phylum Chordata; class Aves; order Eurypygiformes; family Rhynochetidae; genus Rhynochetos; species Rhynochetos jubatus. The sequence goes on along the minus strand of CM050690.1, from coordinate 75,894,063 downwards.
ATCTGAATCTGAAAAGGACTGTACTGCATTTCCTCAAACGGAAAAAAGACACAACAAACTTCAAAACTCTGCGTCCCTACTGACGTTCTTCATTTTTTCTGTTTCACACATTTTTTTCTATTCTGCTAAAAGCACGTAATCCCACCTATGAGTCATATCTGCTAGGGTTGCTGCCTATACTGAAAGTATTAATAAGAGGAATTAGTCCTGTTTGTCAGTCTGTCTGTGAATGAGAGATGTGGGATTAAGGCGCTAGATGATATTTATTTTCCATAGCTTATAGTGAATGTTTATTCAGTCGACATCAGGATGTCAGGGTCATGCAGCCCAGTGTGCAGCTTGAGCAGACACCTGCATTATACAGTTCCATTCATGGAGGTGTTGAGTCTGCGTCACAGAAAAGGGATCCTGTGTTGACATTCTGGTTGTCCTAGGAGCCTGTCTTAAAAAACATCCTCTGAGTCTGTTTCACCACTACAAAGGCATGGATAGCAGCAGAAGATCAAAGAGGTCTTGCTCCCTGATAAGGTGTGAATAAGGAGAACAGGTCATTAATGGGACTCCAGATCTGATGTCAATCTGACAAAGTCTTAACAAAGATACAGAGACATTTTAGGGACCTTAATTTAATAGGATTTTTCAGGTCTTTTCATGGGACACTAACATTTTCAATTAAGCTTTTATCAGGACAGTCAGGTGCCCAGAGGAGACACTTCCCAGGATGTGGAACAGTGGGAGATCAATGATTGGGACACAGTTCTCTACATTTTAGGAGGCCATTTGAGTTCCAGAAAAGGGAGTCTGTGTCCTCCTGCTTTGAGATTCTTGAGGGTTTACAATTTAGAGTGCTGCAATTTTTCATATTTTAATGGAAACAGCTTGAAAAGTTTTTAGGTTGAATTCAGAGAAGGTGGGAACCACTTTCTGCCTACAAAAGTGTTTTCTTCTCAGCTCTTGCATTAACATCTAGACTGAGGCATGCCTGTGACACAGAGAGGCTCTCTGTTTGCCATCTCAATTTTTTCTTGGATTGCAATATCAGACACAAAGCAACATTTTCTTTAGTAGATTGTGCCACTAATACAATAAGGGTCTAATATATTAATGAATAAGGATCTGTAATATGCTAATATTTCCGCATCACATTAATATTCTATTAGGCTAATGCATTATTATGCTAATAATTCTATTAAAAATGCAAAATATAATTATACGTTTTGTATGGCTCCGCTGTTGAAATCTGATTCCTGCCCTAGACACACTTGTGTGTGTATTTCTAGAAATTGTATTACCTGCAGTGAAAAGTTAACTTGATCTCTACACCTGATGTATTTCATCACACACACCAAGCAGCCCAGCCAGGATTTCCATACCTCCACTACCATTACCACGTGAAACAGATTAACTGCTTTAACAGGTCTGCATTTCAGCTGTGGGAGAGACAGGCTTACAGCCATGCTTTATCCATACCTCTCCCTTGCTTTAGAGCCTGGTATTTACCTTTTTCAGAGCAGCTGGCTGAGAGCAGGCCCTCCTGTCTGTAGTCATGTTATGCAAGAAGGGTCTTATGCACCCAAATCCCAGCAAGTCGATCCCTGAATGAAAGGTGGTATTTGAGACCTGTTGAGGGACAGTGTTTAAGAGATCCCTTTCTCTGTAATCCCTTTCTCTCTTTTGGCAAGTTTAAGTGGCTCCCTCTCCAGTGTGCTGTTTATAAAGTTTATTCTTTAATGTCTAATTTCCTCTGACACCATGGAGGGAGCCTAAGCCACAGGCATAGCTGGCTGTGACTTCCCTGGGTAGCTAGTCCCAGGCATTGTGATATCTCCATGCCACCATCATCCCAGCCCTGGGTATCCCCCTGATCCTTTGTCATTGTTGAGAGAGAATTTGCAGAGTGCCTCCCACTCTCCATAAACATATCCACACTTCTGTGCACTCCTGACTAATGGCATTTGGAGGAGAGGTCTCCTGCAGTTCTTTCTACCACAGCTAAATGTTCACTTGATTGCTTTTAGATGGGCCAATTAAGAATGAAAAGGGAAAGTGAACAGCATGGTTTTGTTTTGTTTTAAAAATGTCAGCTTTGCCAAGTTTATTAAGTGGGAGCTCAGAATGAATATTGAATTTTCAAAGACTGGCTGTGATAAAGTTTGGGAAAAGAAAGTAGAATGTCCTTCCCCTTGTTCCCACCAGGATAACTCATGGCCCTGTATCAATGTTTGCATTCCATGGCATCAGTCATGTAAAACAGATGTGTACAACAGACATCTTTAATGAGACAACAGGGTTTCTGTTGCTTTTCTGAAGGCCTATTCACTTCCTTAGTGCCAATGGAAAGTGGCAGAAAATTGAATGGAGAAGGATCCTGACTAAAAGGAATCCTTTCTAATGGTGAGGAAAAAAAAGATGTAGAACTGACTGTCTAGAGGGGTTGAGGCTTTCCGTCACTAGAGGCAGATTAGAAATGAAACTCAACTGTCAGTAATAGCATAGTAGGACCTCATCTTGCATCATTCTAGATGAGCTAGACAGCTTCTCCAGAGTCCTGCCAACCCTTTGCTATCATTCTGACCCTCCTTTCACTGTCAACAGACCCAAGGCTTGGTGAAGAGTTTATTAACTTCATAGCCCTCAGGGTTTGTTTGGTATCTAAAGAGGAGAGAGATTGGAATAGCATGAAATTGCCCTTAAAGGAAGTGAAAAAGAGTAGGAACAGTTTACAAATGCTCTGTAAGACTGGGAAGTGTGCTCCATTTCGCAAGATTTAAAGCTATCATAGCCATCTACACGCTTCATGCAACCCGTTTGTATTGCACCGCCTTCTGTGTGAGTAACCTTGTTCTGTGGTGGCTGTCCTTCCTTTGCAATAATGATCCTGCTATTATTACAGTGCCAGGATTTTCCTTTTGAACCAAGAGGAACAAATGTAGATCTAGGGAAGTGAAAACCCAAACATTTTAGCATTGTTTCCTATGGGTGTTCAGCATGATATATATGCAAGACTGACACTTTACATATGTGACTCCCTAACTTGAATTTGTTATACCAAACTATGTGGTGAATGAGTTTGGAACTCAACTACACAGGATTTGTAATGGTTTTATTGTCACTGTGCTATCTAACTTACCTTACTTCCAACTTTCACTTTTCAAAACAGCAGTGGAATGATTAGTTACTCTATGAAGATACACAAAGTATTGAATTCCCAAGTTTGCTCTACAGAACAGGAAGGTTGTATTCAAACCTTTATACTGTAGATATTTTCAACTTGCTGTTGGTGTTCCAGCACCCTCATAGCAAATTCCATTTATGACATTGTCTTTATTACCATTAGTATTTTACTATGTAGCCTGTGGGCCATCATTTCCTGTAGATTCTCCAAGATGAACATGAGGTGGTTTCAAGCTGCTTCATCAACTTGAGATTCAGTGCAGCTACACGGATTTACATCACCTGAGAATTTAGCCCCAAGTCCCTATTGAAAGTGACAGAAAGCTTTTTGCTGGACTGTCTCTCCCTTGGAAAGAACGCTTTTCACAGCAAAGCTGTTATTTGGTGTGCTCCCTTATGTAACAGCACTGTTAGCAAAGTAGAGAGACCAGAAAAGATGAGAATGCTAACACACATGGAAAGCTTCAGGGTGCTGAAGTGAACAACCTCTCCTCAGCATGATGTTGTGCTGTTACTGCATGTCTGCACAAATAATGAGGTTTTAGAGAAATCTGTTCTTCAGTTTCTTCAAGTACCTTCAATCACAACTTGTTTGAATTTGATAATTTACTTTTTTTGTAGCTTTTTGACTATGTCTTTGTTAATCTGCCCAGCAAAAACCTCCCTGTACTGCCCCCACCCCCATATTTCCATTTCAATATATATCTGAAGTATTCCTTTTTCCTCTCTAATCACCATCAAGCTAGGAGATAGTCAATTTGATTGTATTCTTGTTAAAGTGACCTGTTGTAAATTTTACACCTTTCCTTGACCTCTAGTTGGTCCACCCAAAAACTAGCATTTGGATTTTTCCTATATTTTGGAAAGTAACTCCACTGGCATGCGCATGACTGAAATTCCAGAGCTCAGCTCACTTTTGGAGATTAAGGCATGTGAAATTCAAACTGTAACTGTGCTTTGCATCCCCAATGATCCCAGGAACTCCTGTTTAGACAGTTCAGTGAAGACAGTGTCTCCCGTTTTTCCAGCCTCTAATGTGCAATGATGCACCAGTTCTGCAGCCTCCCCGCCCTGTGAAATAGCTTGAGCACTCTACCTTAGGACCTCTCATGACTTTCTGGGTATCTTCTCACACTGTCTTGCCACAGGGCATGACACAGATGGACAGAAGAACTCCTGTGTAATTCAGATGTAACCATAGGTCTGTTGGACTGGTGCACAACTGTTTCAGCGTTGGCAATTTTTGAACAACCACCACCTTTGTGTGTGGAAAAAAGAGCAAGAAAATCCTTTGCAGGGGCAGGTGGAATGGGAGGGTTATGTTGTGCACCTCTGCCTTAAAGCCCAGCCCAATAATTCCTGTGTAAGCCCCTGAAAGGAGAGTTTGCTGCAGGAATCTTGAGTTGCAGAAGCCTGGTAGCTCACTATCAATCTGTGAGTGGTTTTGTCCTCTTGGGCTTGCTTCACACCAGGATTAATAAACAAAGATTGGCCTGTAGAGTTTACACAGATTGCAATTCCCTCTCCTCATAGTGCACTTCCTTTTGACAGAGAAGCATTTTTCGCCTTTAACTTTTTCAGTTCTTCCCTCTCTAGATCTAACTTTTTTGCAGTCTGAATGCAAGCATGTGTAAAAAATCAGGGTGAGAGGATTTGCTCTCTAGGCAAAGAAAACACTGGAGGTTAATTAAAAACAAAAGAAAGCATAACAAACAACCTCAGTTCTCTCCTTTCTACCCACATGGACCTTTCAAACCCAGGGGTTCAAGCAGGAGTGGAGTTAGCCAGGACCAGGATGGAGGAAAGAGCCCAGGAGGAGGAAAAGGGTTTGTAATCTTTGAACAAAAGAAAGCGAGAGGGGACACACACACCATCCCATCAGTGTAATCCCAGTGGCAATTTCATCTAGGCCTGTTGTTTCTTAATGAGTTTTTATCCATCTTTAATTTGACATGTCTTCTTTCCCAAATGAGGGCTAAGATGGCAAGGGGGAGGGGAAACAGAATAGTAAGGAAAAGAGCCAGCCCTCTGGCAATATTTCTTTTTTCTTTTTTATTTCTTTCTCTCTTAACTGGTTGCTAAAAATGTCTTTCTCACACTTTCCTCCTTCCTTTTACTAATATATTTTTGTGTCAAAATACCTGTTCTACATAAACACAGGGAAATAAGAACAACAGCATCAAGCCAGGATATCTAGCCCAGTACAATTCATCCACAGCAGCCAAGAGCAGTTAGGAGTATAAGAATGAGAAAGATGTACTGCATTACTTTACCTGTTATGTAGGCTTAGGATTTCCTCGAAGTTAATTTCCCAGGGTGGATTTTTCACTCATGAATTTTTCTACTTATTTTTTTGTCACCCATGTAAATTTTTAGTGTTTGCAATTCCCTGCAGCAAAGAAATCCATGGATTAATTACACCTCAGGCATACAGAGTTTTCTAGGTGTTCATTAGTATGCCCCAAATGCTGCCAGCCTTTTGAGGGTTAACTTAGAGGTGATGACAGATAGTAGTCAATGAACAGTCATGGATATGTTTTGAGGATAGACAGGTGAATTTATGTCACATTGTCACTTTTCTTTCTTTCGTCTTTTCTTTGTAGGCTCGTTTGGGGTTTGTTTTGTTTTGTTTTTTTCACTTTCCCCATCTCCCTCATTTGTGTTTGACCTCTACCATTTCAGTGTGCTGCTCAGACATGGAAGCAACAGACTAGAGTCTTGAATGGAAACAGGCTATATACAGTGTCCAAAGTCATGTTCTGTGAGTGACAGAGGGAGGCAGGAAGCAACTTTGGACCACTTGTTTAAGTGAAAAGATTAGGAGAAAAATAAATAAATTCTTTTTTACTGTTATTTCTGGAAGCTGGGAAGCTCAGCAAGAGTATAAAGCTATTTCCTTTTTCTGGTTTATATTTCTAGGACCACATCTAACTGGTTACAAGCCATAATAGTATTTAAAGGGAAAAAAATCAGAGTTGTTAGGTCAAGGAACAGGGATGTCAGGGCCAGAATGAGCTTGGGGATACACAGTCTTAGTGGTACGGTTCATCTGTGCTTAGACAAGATCTAGTCCTTACCATAAAGAATGGGTGCATCTCTCCACCAAAACATTCATCACAGATTGAAATCCAGGCCAAGATGATGAGCGGGCTTGTCATTTGGTTGCTGGGGTTTCACATCTCTCCTCCACTCCCTATTTCAACCATACACATGCCTCCCATTACAAGAGTAAACTTTGAATGAAATATTTTGCACATCTCTACCACTGCATTACATCCCACTGGCCATGTCTTGACAGGCTGCATCAGTCAATAACGATGCAATATTAAAGGGTAATGACACAGCCATGCAGAGTAATGAGAGAAAGCAATTTCTCTCACTATTTAGCCATTTACCAATCGATTGAATTCAAAACCATCAAGTCAAAAACACAGGGAGTGGGCTAAGTCCAAGACGGGCTGACATGCATTCTTGTAATGTAGTGGTTCTGCTCAGCTGGCTGACAAAAAATGTCTAAGCAAACACATTGAGTTAAATTCTGCTCAGAGTCTGAAGACAGAATAAAGGAAACAAACCTGGACATGGACCTACGAGGTAAAAAAAAAAAAAAGTAAGAGCAAGGATTAAGGAGATGGAAGAAGGTAAAACAGAATTGTTTGGGTACATCAGTTGAGGCATGTGTGTTGTTTCAGCAAAGTAATTAATACAGGTGTGTCTACTTCTATAGACTCTGTCTCAAGAGTGCAACTCCACTTCACATTCCTTCCTCTGAGAATCTCCACAGACTCAGAAAACATCTGTGTTTTTCATGAGCTGCCCCCAGAGGATAGACAAACTTCACTTACAATCAGGCAGAAAGTGAAACCCAGATAAATCCTTAGATTAAACAGCAGAATGACAACAGGACCTTACCTCTATTCCCTCCTTGTGAAACAGAGGGAGGGCTTGGATCTGCTGCAAGCAGAGCCTGAAGACCAAATGTGGCCAGGAAAATGATATTTGGAAATAGTGGGGGGCAGATTTTGCCCATTCTTTTTAAAACTAGAATCAGGGGTGAAATCTCCAAATTGCTGCTCAAAAAACAGGGGGACAAAGTTGGTGAGGACTTCTCAAACTGAGAGGCTCTGAGGAGTGGGGTCACTATTTTGGCTTCTTCTAGCAGGCAGCTTCAGGCTGGTGTGTCAGGACTCTTCTGCACCTTCATTGCTTCTTATTTCCAATGAAGGTATCGATAGTTCCTCCTCTAAAAAGCAATTAGGATGTCCTTTTCTAAAACAGCTGTTAAGATCTTGAAATTTTGCATAGATATTTACAAAATGGATCTTGTAGAATGTAGACAGACCTTGGGGCAGCCCATCATAAAAGTGGCAAACTTCATATCTGGCTGATTGTCACACAGTGAATTGTTTGGCTTTACTAAACCACAGGCATCCTGCACAAGGTCCCTCCATGCAGGGAAAAGGCAAATACACACCCTTGTCCCTTGCCCGGTCCTGAGTGAGATGTTGCCCTAGAACACTGTGCTCAAGTAGCTGAGCAAGGCTGTGGGAGAAGGACAGGCTGGAGAGAAGGAAAATCACTGGGACTCCAGAGATGGGTGGTCACAGTTTCTGGGCCAGCGAGGTATGGAAAGCAGACCATGGAGAAAGGAGAAGGATGAGGAGATGGCAAAGTGGTTCTTTTTTAATACTTTTTTTTTCTTAGAGCTGTTTATATATGTAATCCTACAACAGTACATTGTTAATCCTGCACAAGCCATAGCGATTATTGCAGCTGGAGGGTTCTGGGTGGTTTTGTAACCTCTCTGCTCTGCTTCAGCTGCCGAAAACCATGAGAGGAGGCAGGAAGGGAGGGGACAGCTGGCCTCTAGCAAAAAATCTGGTCAAAAAAGCCAAAGATTTCCCCAGTATTTGGTGCCTCATGAGCGCTGTCCAAAATAAGGAGGAAGGAGCCACTGGCTTCCTTTGAAACCACTTTCCTCTTGTGATGTCCTCCTGTGCTCCATGTGTGTAGGGGAATAAAGTGTGCTGTGACCCAGCACCCAGAGCTGGGGTGATGGACCAGGTTGTTGTGAGCAGGAGCTGGCTGCAGATCTGAACTCCAGCTGTCCTGCCACGCAAGCTGGTCTGCAGGCACAGAGCAGCCTGCAGCATGGCAGTCATTGAGACTAGCCTCTGCTTTGACATGCAACCCCAAATATTTTGGTGAACTGTGTTAGCACTCACATGGGGAGTTTGCCCAGGGAGACTGACCAGTCTGCCAGATACAGGAGGCCACATTCAAGGATTAAATGGTCATTCCTGGTCTGATAGTTAAAACCTCAGTAAATGCCCAAACTACCATATGCAGGTTGAAAAATAGTTTATTTCTATTTTCCTTTTCATTTTTTTCTTTTTCATTGAGACCAATCAATGATGGAAGAGGGCAGAAATATGTCCCTTCATTTTGGAGTTTGGGGCTTGCTCACAGAGTGTATCTAAATGGTTGACAACCCCAGAGTGTCTCTGCTGTTCTCTCTGGCTGCTCTGGTGGAGTTTCCAAAAGGACATGTGAAATATGTGAGCAGAGGGAGGGCATTTTTTAGCCAGAGGAGTGTGCTGATTTCTTCAGGTGATGCAACTGAAGAACAAGAAGCAATCTTCTGCCAGCATTGCTGTATGCAGGGCATGGTTTTGGCCATGGAGCAGTACCAGCTGAGAGAGGAGGGGGCATGAGTGCACACCTGCAGTCTCCTTAGCTAAACGGCTGTTCATGTCTTGGGATGCATCTGTGCAGCACCTAACCCAATGGGGCTTCTAACTGCAGCCATAATAGAAATAACATATAGTAATAAAGTAAATAGACAGTAAAACTGTCTTCTATAATGTTATTCTCCAGGCTAAATGAGATGCCAAAAATGAACAAACAGCCTCCAAGAGATATTAAAATGTCTTTCATTTTTAATAATTCAAGGGACATACTATTGAGAATGATAAGGAAACTTTCAAATGTATTATTTTTCAGTCTGATGGTCTCTTCCTCAGACTCTGTCCTGTCTTATCCACTGAGGACTCATTGATATATCCTAGGCTGAAGCAGAGCATTTTAATAAGTTATTGGGACAAAAAGTTGTCCTTTGTATTTTATTTTATTTAGTAAGTTTGCCTTTAGAAAAACTGGTATGGGTTTGAGGTTATTCTTCTGTACATAAATTTCCTCCTCCTTCCTTCCTTCCTTCCTTCCTTCCTTCCTTCCTTCCTTCCTTCCTTCCTTCCTTCCTTCCTTCCTTCCTTCCTTCCTTCCTTCCTTCCTTCCTTCCTTCCTTCCTTCCTTCCTTCCTTCCTTCCTTCCTTCCTTCCTTCCTTCCTTCCTTCCTTCCTTCCTTCCTTCCTTCCTTCCTTCCTTCCTTCCTTCCTTCCTTCCTTCCTTCCTTCCTTCCTTCCTTCCTTCCTTCCTTCCTTCCTTCCTTCCTTCCTTCCTTCCTTCCTTCCTTCCTTCCTTCCTTCCTTCCTCCCTCCCTCCCTCCCTCCCTCCCTCCCTCCCTCCCTCCTTTCTCCTCATCTTTCTTCCTCTCTTGTTTTCTTCCTTCCTTTCTTTTCTCATTCTTTTTCTCAGTTTGAAAAGCCCTAGACTGTCTCCTTGAGTGTTAAGGACAAACTGGCAATAATTTATGTTATAGCGTGATATGAAAAAAATTACATTACACTATAAATTATAATATGAAGGGTGAAATGCCAGGAAGGATGCCAAATGCTGGTGGAAGTCCCATTAGACAACAGAGTTCTAATGCCTACAGCTCCCCACAGAAATCTTAGGAGGTTTGCATAAAACTGTTTGCTGTAGGGGGGGAGAGGCTGGAGGGGGTAAAGAAGAAATATAAGAGACAAAATGTATAATCAGTCAACTGGAGATAGAAAATTGTTACTAATGCCTAAAAGGAAAGGTGACTTCTTACAGACCTACAACAATTTCGAATTTGGCCATCTAGGATATTGTAATGCTGCCTCAAGCTTGAACAGGGACTGTGAGGAGGATGGGGGGTGGGGGTGGGGGAGTGGCGGTATGTGTGTAGTGCTGTTATTTGATGGACATTGGATTTTATCCTCCCACAGAAGTTCCACTGGGAGTCTCACAGCTCCCTCAGGGTTCCAGGTAGCCCTGCTTATTACTGTAGACCCAGGGTACTGTTTGACCATGGCTATGCCATGGTCTGTCTGAAGTAATTCCATGTTCTGCTGGTTCTTCTCTGGGGTCAGAATTAATTAAAGGTGGAAATTAAGAAGGGATCTCAGAGGAAAATGGCACCAAGGGACAGATGGGAGTCTAGAGCTGTGTCCGATCTTGTGGTGTGTACTGTTTTTCATGAAGTCAAATGGCTGGAGAGTCACAGGAGAAGGATGATTTCATATTTGCTGCCCCACACTTCTCTAAACACTTACCACGAGTCAGCACCTTAGAAGATTCTGGGGATTCATGGGATACGAGGCAGACCTGCGCAGTCATCCTCATCTACCAGTGTAGGGTCTGAAACATTTGTGATATCCATCCCCTTTCTACTATTTAATGCAGGATGTCTAAAAATCTTCACAGGCTATCCCTTGCACCTGATCTCAGCCTACATGTCTGTCTCTTCTTTGACACCCAAAATCAAAGTTAGGACAAATTAACTATTTTGTGCAACAGGCTATGAATTATTGATACCAAGAGGGTCAATTTAGGATGGGGTGGAATGGCTGGTGAAGCTGCAGTTTCATCCCTATCTTATGGCTGGTGAAATAACAGAATCCAAAACTATCAGCCAAATTTTATAACACTGCAATATTTGTGGAGAAGCTAGAGTAATTTCTGGACATCAAGTAATGAAATGGGATGAGTTCATTGTAAGAAAGAAAATATTTTTATGATGGACCAAGAATGAGAATATATTTATTTTCCTTTAAAGATAAAAGAAATAAAAGACAGAAAAAATAGATTATGATTTTACTTTCAAAAAAACTAGAAAACCTAAAACCATACTCAACATTCCAATCAATGAAGAGAAAAGCAGCTTTGAGTGCCTTATTGAACTGACCTACAGAAAAAGCTTCAGAGCTTCAAGCCCAAACAAGTCCCTGATAAGATGTGAAATGCAATGGAAAAATCATTTAGAGAGAACAACAGAGAAGCTGATTTTGCTCTAGTTTTACAGGTCGGTTCAATAAGGGTCCCTGAACTCTCTTTTCTGTGTAATTCTAAAGAAGGGTCATTTAATTAATATATTTATATGGAGAAAGAAAAAAGAAAAGCAAGGGGGGAGGAAATCAAACTTAAAACAAAGATTGTATTTCACATTGAGCATTGCAGGTCTTGGTTGAGTCTGTCTAACACATGAGCCCTCTGGATACCCACAACCCTTCCTTCCACACAGTTGCTCTCTTAGCTTCATCCTTTAATTTGGTGTATAAATTATCACAAAAATTATGGAATCCAGAGAAAGAAAACACATCCAAGCACATTTCTTACTCATGTTTTCCTTCTTTAGCGCTTTCAGATTCATTTACTGCATTTTCAAACCCTCCTGGTTTTATGACGAAGTTGAAAGACAGCACAAACCTTTTATTATCTTGCTGCCAGCCTCCAGAAGAGTATCTGGCAGTGTTCAAGATACCCACTGCTGTGGGGCTTGTCGATGTAAAACTGTGAGGCTTAGTCCTTGGCTCTGCAACATCACTCATCCCAGGTCCCCCTTCCTGTCTTTGTATTCCCCTGAGTGTGATATAGCTGTGCAAACCTCAGTGCGTTGCAGACTCCCGGGGTCTGGAGTGTCTCCATGGCCTCCGGTGGAGTGGCCTCCAACCAAAGCTGCCTCTCCGCCTCTTGATAGTTCTGCTTCTCATGCAGACATGGCTGTTCAGGGAATATGCACATAAAGAGTTCATCTGCCCCTAAGTCTGAGCAGGGGAGACTGCTCATCTCTCAGTTATCATCCTCAGACACTGAACAGTTGGGTTTGGTGATGAAGACCTGGGTGCCTCTGCAAGACCCTGCTTAACCTGGACACCAAAGCCTTTTCACACCACGGTAGATCTAATCCTGCCTCAAAGGACAACAGCTTTTCACAGCCCCAAATAACCCCAGAGAGTAGCTGTGAGCTATTAACCTACACTGGATCCTTGCCAAAAGGCTGAGAAGCTACCTAGACCACTGTTAGGAACTACAGTGGTAATCGTTGTAGCAAGGTTTTGTGTACAAGAATAGGGATAAAAATGGTTTAGATAGTGTCTGGTGCCTCTGATAGTGCTCCCTATTTAAAATCCTTGCTGGTGAAGGCAGCAGTACGTCTGAAGCTGGGCCTGGCATGTTTGCGTGTGTGTTATAAATGGAGTTATTGGTGCCATCTGTGTTCCTAAAGCTTTTCTGTGTTATTTTTGTATCCCTGAAAGATGGACAGCATTTCCTTCTGATGCCTTCCTAAAACCATATTTATAAAAAGTGTGTTCTGCACAGAGGGAGAAGAAGGGTTAATAGAAAAACTTTTCAAAGTGAGAGGATGAGCTAAGCCTTCATGCTCTTGGGGAAATTGTACTGTGGAGAAGTGGGGAAAAAGGCTTTCTTCCCCCGCCCTGCCACAATGCGGGCTGTCTCAAAAAAAAAGGAAAGAATCTTTTTTTTTCATGTTCTTCCAAATATCACTTCTGCTTGTCACAATATTTATAAAAACCCTCTTGCTATCTCAAGCTGCACAGCCTTTGGCTCAGGTTCCTGCTTATGCAAAACAGGGTCATAAACATGTCACTGTGTATTTGATAAATCCATCTTCCTCTTGTCATTGTCACCAAGAAGCTGAGATGACGGGAGATTACTCCGTCAAATTGCCGTGGAAACGCCTGCAGAGTTTATGAATTTTCATAGGATGTAAGTCCTCTTTAATGGGAAGTGGGGCCCAGCAAAAGCTTATTATTTTTAAAAGAAAGCACGTGCATCTGTATGTCTACATCTGTGGGTGGGAATATACTGTATGGCCAAATCTTTACCTAACATATATTAGGAGTTATGCCAATGCATGAAAGTTGAGACCATAGCTATGAGTTTGTGCCCATTTCCTTGTATCTATTTCTCTCTATATGACCCCAATTCACATTTATATTAAGGCTCCCTTAAGCCATACTGGATGTGTAAAAGGGATGTTAAATAAGTGCAAATGCCATTAGAGTGTATTTACTGATCTAACACATTTTCTGTGAGCATTTTCATTACCACATTCTGAAATGCCTGTCTCTGTCCCACCCCCCACCCCCCCCCCACCCCCTTCCTTTTTCTACAATCTAGTGAAGATACCAACCCATCTTCAGTGAGAATTGCCTCTATGTCCGGGTTCAAAGGCCAACTGGCTTTCTCTTTCTGTAGCAAAGCTTAAAAGAAAACATGTTTCACAGTTCTCCAAATAGGAAAAGTGTCCTTTTCTTGCTCCTCACTAGAGTAAGAAGTGGCTGAAGAGATTATGCTCAAACTTTAGCAAAATAGGAGAAAATAGATAAAACGGGTGTTAACCTTCAGATATGAAACTCAGTTATGTCAGGCACTGAACACTGCTGAGAAACTGAGGTGTTTTGGTGTTCAGTGCAGGACCCAGCTCCTCTGTGGAGGATGTCAGTGCATCATGCTGAATGGCCAGCTCATGGAGACAAACCAGAGGAGATTCGACCTTTGCTTTGCAGGACAGGAAGATATCAGCTAAAATACTGTAAGGAGATCACTGAGGTGTTGGTGGGAAGGGCCCTCCAAAGATGTCTGGTCCAGACTCTCCTCCAAAGAAGGGCTGACACCCACGCATGGTCAGGTTAGCAGTGTCTTGGTCTAGTCGTGTCTCAAGAGCACATGGATGGGGTTTCATGGAGCTCTCAAATGTCTTACAGGAATATAGTAAGGTCAGGTACCTGACCCCTGTTCCTCTTGCCTCGCTTGGCAAGCTGGAGATGGGGAGAGTGTTTGTTCTCAAGACCCAGGTTATCTTGAGACACAAGGTCATGCAGTAAAGCCATGCTCAAAGCATCACACAGGGCAGTAAGCTGAGATGTTGCCTGCAATGCAGAGGTGCAGCCTACGTGGACACACCTGAGCTATCCCCCCACCACCTTCATGCAGGCATCGCTGACAGATGAGCTGTGCAGCAACACTGAGCTCAGGACAGACTAATGGCTGGTGACCTCTTCAGCAGGACAGTGGCGTGTTTTGCAACGTTCCACTGCCATCCATGCTGCTGCAATTCTACAACTCACACCCACCCTGGGGAGCTTAGAGCCAGCTCAGCTATGTAGACATCTTTTGGAGTTTAATTTTTGTTTATGTAGTGTGGTAATGATGTGTCCTGTGACCCCAGAGCCTTCTCTTCACATTAAGGTTGTTTTGCCTTCACTTCCCAGCATGTTCAAGTAGTTCAACCTCCTGCTGGGGCAAGAGTATGAAAGGCTTTTAAACCAATACCTCTGTGTTACACTGCTATTATTGCAGTGCTAACAAAATCAGAACCCGCCCCAAATAGCTGTCCAAGGAACAAAGTGCAAAAAGTGAAGGACATATCTGTTAGCATCCCAGGGCTTGAAGGGAGCTAACCATACACCTTCGACCCTCATTGCAGCAGTTACTGCAGTACATACAGTATGTACTCCACTGCATATATGGAATGAGATCCCTTTCCTGCTATCTTAAGATAGTGCCATGCATTTCAGCAGTTCTCAAAGTGTTTTAGAAATCGTGCACATTGAACTGCATTAACAAGCCATTAGAAAATGGAGCAAGACTAAGAGGAAAAGAAGGAAACTCTGGCAAACCATTACTTAATATCACAATTCCATATATTTCCTAGAAGCTGCTGACAGCCTCATATTTTTCATTTGGGGTGAAGGCATACAGCATAAGGAAGTCTAACAAAAGCAGGAATGTAGTCTTGATTTGGTACTTTCAAAAAATCTGCCTTGCAGTGAGGACTGGGATCCTGTCTTTTTGTTTTGCAAGCAAACAACAACTTATCATTCTTAAACTGAGCATTCTTACTTTTGGAGGATGGAAGTAATTTTCAGAGAGTTTACAAGAGAAACCTATTCATTAGCTTATAAGTTAAATTTAATTAAAAATTGAATTCTTTAAGAAATGTAACATCTGTACTCACGTTCTTTTCACCCAAACTATGTCAATAAGAGAACAGCTCAGACTTTAAACTTTCTGTATAGTTGCAGTTAATTGAATTCTTATGCTTGGGGTATTCTTCAAGAAATTAGGAAGTAATTAGGGTGTTCTATTAACAATTGTATCTAATTGATCTGATGGTATAGCCAAGAAACAGGCCGAGGTCAACAGCTTATTCAGCTCTTAAGCTTGATGTGATCTCAGAGATGATGCAATGGAACCTGTCCCTTCCTCTGTTGTAAATTTGCTTGCTGGAGTTCTGGCTGTACTGGGACTTATGTTACTTTCTTCAGGATAAATCTACCTTCTACCATACCAAGTCCAGCACTTTATGTCAGGTTGGGTATCTGTTCTTGGGAGACTTTGTCTGGCCTTGCACCCCACACCGTTAGACAACACTGCATAGGTGCCCACAGCAGAGTATTCCACAGCCCCTTGGGTGGCTCTAAACCAGGTCTGAACTTGGAGGGCTACACCAAGTGGGCAATGCTCCATGCACAAACTAACTGTATGAGTAGAATGGGCCGTCCCAGACCTTTGTCCACTGCTAACCCACGTTACACAGTCACTAGAAAGGCTGTCAAAAAGTAAAGGCTAAATTCAGCAGTATGCTTTGGCTGCTTGCATGGCTGTAGCTCTGAGCAGCAACTACAAATCCAGTTTAACAGGCCAGCGCTCTGACTCTTTGCATTGATCCAGCACACCAGTGGATTTGTTCTTAAAGAATGAAGTCAAAACTCTCTTTGGTTTTGCAAGGGTCTGGCTTTCACCCTGCAGAGCTACGAATCAATAGAAGCATTGGAAGGCAGAACTCACTGTAAATGCCTCTGAAGGAGGACGTATGGAAAATGCAATTACCCAGAGAAGGAAATAACAAGGCAAGATTTTTTTGGGAGGAGGCCTTTATTTTTTTCTTTTCTTCCCCTGGTGGAAAGTAGTTTTCCAGGAATAGACAAGAAAAAGCATTTGGAACATTTTATAATTATTCCAAACTGAAGTAGGAAGAATGTAGACATTTTCTTGAGACAGAATTACAAAGATGCAGATGTGTGACACCTTAGTATTTTTCAGTCTGTTCAGCAATGGCATCATTAGAAAAAAAACAAACATCTGCAAAAGCAGTCATAATGTGGGATTAGACGAACATGATTCAGTTACTTCATGCTGTCACTCATCACCAAGCATCAGTGTTAGCAATGGATATGGCAAAACAGTGGTCTTCATGTGCCTTAACAATGATTTGCTATTAGGATTATGATGGAACCCCTTTAAGAATATCAGTTTTAAGTTTCTGGTATATATAATTAACCTTTAACACTTTAATAGGGATCTGGTTTCTTGGCTGCTGTTTTGTTCTGCCTTTGTACACACACTACAGTGAGCTGCCTTGTTGTTGCTGTTCTTCATCAAGAGGTAGTTCCACTTTGGTACCTTTGGAGAAGGAAAGAGCATGGGAGGTGGTTTTCTGTACATACATAGCTCAATTCCTGTGTTTTAAACACAGCTACCTCTGGGTTAAACACGACAACTTTTTAACAACTTTCAGTAGTTAAGGATAGCTCCTGCAAGTCAAACTGAATGAGGGCTATCTGACAAGGGGAAGGGGGAAGCAAACACCATGAATTATAGATGGCAACCTGTCTATTTTACCATTACATATCCAGAGTTGGAGCAGATTCATTCCTCTTGCACCTCCCATTGAGCAGTCATCCCCATTGTACATTCATTTCCATTGTTTCTCCCTCCATGTGTTGCACAGTCAGACCCTGTCTCAACTGTACATTCAGGCTTCGTTTGCAGGAGATCCATCCATGGGCTCAGCTGTTTCACAAACAGATCTAATAGCTGTAGTGTGCTCAGATGAGCATGATGGGTAATAGCAGAGCAGATTGAACTATATTGTCCCAGGAGTTCATATATTTTTATACACTCATACGGTACACATCATCTTGCTATGACAATGAGGCTAAGTCAAGCATCTCGGGAATGTAATAAAGCAGATTACAATACAGTTCTTTCACTCATTTTCAGTACACTTCCCCTCCCACTTTCTTTTAACAACGTTAATCAATGCCAGGCTACTTTACACCCAATTCCCAAATGGTGGCTTGCTCTAAGCTTTCCTCCCACCCCTCCCCTCTCCTCACAGATATTTAGCCCTTATGCCTCCTGAAACAGGCTTCCATGGAGATAAAACTAGGAATTCGTTAAATATCAAAGAAAGTTAAGGACAAGAATTTCGGCAGAAAAATCCCAGCAACTCAGCCTTAAAAATGGCAAGGTTAATGATTTTTTTCCTCCCCAAGCCATGTCACATTATTAAGTGAAATAAAGCTGACAAAAGATGTCATATTCAAATAGCCGGCTTTCTCATTTACTGCATTATTATTACCATAGACCTTTCTCATGCAGCCATGCTAGGCAATTAAAAACCCAGTTCTACCCTCAGATACAGATGAGGGGCTATCCAGCATCTCAATATGAGCTATGGATGTTCCTCCAGTAAGTGAAGATATGACCCCAGATGGGTGAATCACAGACTTAACCAAAAGCTGGAGGACAGCCCTTTTGTCCTCTCCCCAGTCTTTGCCCATTTAAACACAACAGCTACATTTATCTCTTGTCATCTTATGCTTTGTGCAGCTTGTCCATTTCCAATTTAGGCAGAGTAATACTCAGTTCTCATGTGCATCAAGCACATGCTTTGGCCTATGCTTTTCTTTGCTGATTCCCACTGTAGTGGTCCCAAACTTTAAATCAGGAGCCAAGCTTTACAGAAGCACAAAAACTTTAAGACCTTGAGATGTTTTTTAAGAGACATGTATGGCATTCTTTGAGTTTGCATTGCATCTTGCCTTATCTTCAGTTTTTCGTTCCTCCAAGAGCTGAAGAATGAAAGGAGAGAGATGTCCAGTGATTATGACTCTTTGACACTTAATGTAAAAATGCACCTATAGTGCTCACTTCATTACAGGACTGCAGGTGCTAGTTTTAAAAAAATGTTGCTAAAAAGGATAAAATTTATGACAAGGTAAAATTTAGTACTGCAAATGACACACTATAGAATGGCAAAGTCAATGAAAAGCTGAAATCCTTTGTTCACACAGGGCACAGCCTCTTCAGCACTACAGACCTGCTAGAGCAGGATAGACAAACTTTTGTCCAGAACAACACAGATATAGCTGATCCTGCCTTCTCTCAAGAAAAATGAGCTCTTTCTAGCTGCCTTCTAGACCAACAATTGTGACAGTCTGTGCACTCAACTCCACTTTGCATTCAGATAGTCTTTCCCATCTTGAACGATCCCACTGAGTGCAGCAAAACATATATAAGGAAACACATCTTCCCAACACTGACATCTGCCCGTCCCGAGGTAGCCACAAGCAATGACCCGCAACACCACCAGACAACAAATATCAGAGAGAGTCTGAGATGATGGGCTGGTGTAAAATAAGTCAGAGCAGGCTCTGTATAGATTTACACCAGTGGAAAGTCGAGACCAGGGACAGAAAATCATTACTGCATGTGATGGAAAGTAAATGTGTACCTTGGAAGGCCAAATACTGGATTGGAATTGGAGATTAATTGTAACATAGATAGAGCTTTAGAAAATGTATCGTAATGTAGAATCATCCTTAATGATATTGACTCCTCTCACAAGGGTGCTGTGAAGCTTCATGCAGTCGTATCAGTGAGGCATTCAGAGATGCAGGGCAAGCAGGAACTATAGAAGTGAGACTCAGAAAGGATACTGCCTTCATTTTAATATACCTAGTAAAAAAGAAAAAGAGAGAAAAAGATAAATCTGGGAATGATGGAGAAATAGACTAGTTTGACAAATTGGTTGTGATTTCCTCTCCCTCTTTCTTCCCCTCTCTCTACTCCATCACTCATTTTTCTTCTTCTGGACCCAACAGGAAAAGCACCAAAGAGTCAATTTCTTTGTTACGTCTGCCTTTTTTTTTTCCTTTATTATAAAGAAGTGGTTATGTTCAGGATAAAACAAATGTAAAATATACACCAGCTAGGAATTAAACCATATCCAGACTCAGGGACAAAGCTGAGCCTAATCTTAGCAAATATATTCCTGACAAGGACACCTCATCACCAGCCTCCAAGGGGAGAGAAACTTCCCAACACCATGAGGAAATCAGGTGAAGTTAGCAACTTCTGTGACATTTTTACCTGATATGGAGCAAGTGGGTACAAATCAATAGACTGTTGCTCCTTTTCACATCTCTGATTCAGGCTACATATTTTTAACACTAATTTTGGGTTTGGGGTACTTCTTTATCGTAACCGCCAAGTTGAGTCACTTTGAGACAAATAAATGCAAATTCTCTTTAGTCTCACTTTCCTCTCTGTTACCTCCCTTTAGTCAACCCCTCTCACATGTTATTATAGTTTATTTCATTACCAATAAAAGGGACATCAGAGTTCTGGAAAAAAATATTTTTATTAATTTAGTGGTAAATTAAGTGTGTGTTCAAGAAGACCTGCATTTCTTAATCCCTTGTGCCTCACTCAGCTAAGCCAGTCCTGAGTCCCAGAACCCGGTCAGAGCTGCCTTCATCACACTCTAAATCAGGCTCAGTCTGTCTCTCCAACACCGAGGTATTTAGGTTTCTTGTAACTGTTGGCCATGGATTTCCATTTGGTCTGATGTGCCAAAGATGGATGTGCTGGCTGCACTGCTTCAATACCATCCTCTGATTGTTAATGTTTCAGCTCCAACACAGAAACACTGGTTATCTTCTTTCTTTCTTTTTTTTTTTTTTTGTAAGACCATCTGACTTCTTTTGCTAAATCTGATGTGACAGACAAGGGTTGCATCATGGTTTTACAACCACTTATTCATTCATTCACTGTGCTGCTGAATGTTTAGTTAGGCTGGAGCAGAAGCACAGCTGAATGTATATAAATCCCACAGTTCCCCTAAACAAAGAATCTGTCTCTTTTCAAACCCATTTCCAGGCACCCAGTAAGAAATGACATAGTGCATCTTGGCTGGGTTTTGGGAAGGTGGGAAGATAGGGGAACGAAGTAAGAAAATGAACTGTAAGATACAGAAGAGTCACAGTGTGCTGTTAGCAGAAGTGGGGAAGATACTGTTATCTTTAAACTTTCATGTCTCGCTGTCCTGTTATCATTACCGCATGATGCAATCTTAAAACATATATCTACACTAGTAAATTAAACCAACCAAGGCCCATTTTCTGGCCCAAGGAACAAGTGACACAGTACAGCTTTTATCCACCTACCTAAAATCTCTTCCACCCAGAACAGGGTGAATGAATCTAAATTTATTCCTGGAAAGGATGCCTGGCTCATAGCAATCTGTATGGGTCCATGCCTTGACTTTCTTTAGCTAATAGATATAGACAAAGCCACAGTATTAAGGAATTTTTATTTATCAAAGTCTTTGTCCCCATTTCAAAGTATGGGGAAGGAGGAAAAGCCCATCCAGCTACCTTTCAGATCTGTGAACTCCCCTTCAACTTATACATCTGTACCTATCAGTAAATTCAAGGAAAAAAAACCCCAAAAACCAACAAAACAAAAAAAAAAAAAACCAACAAATTTCCCAAGAAGATAGTTCCAAGAGGGTGAGATTGTTATTGAAAGAAAAGATTTATGTTGTGCTTCAGTCTTGATTATTAAATGCAGAGCGGAGCCTAAGTCACATCCAGATAGAACTTTGAAGTCCCTACATATACGTATCCTGGGCTTTATGGTTCTTCTTCTTATAAAGAACTGACAGCAGAATGGGACTCCAGCCCAGAAATATGCATATCCAGTGAAGATCAGAGATGTTTGAGCCTGAAAAATGGCTCCAGATTCATCTCTTACTGAGATCACCCTAAAAAACACTGTGTGTGAATATCAGGCTGCGTCTTGCTCATGGGCAGGAGTTCTTGAAAAAAAAAGTGAATACCAGCAAATCTGTCAATGGGCAGAAAAGAATGAATGGTAGTGAGGGGCTGAGGTAACTGTAAATTCAGAACAAGGGAAAATATTATTATGGTAAAAGCAATCCAAACACTGGAGTGAAGTGCTTGGGAATGAGGAAAACTCTTGGCAGCGGTGCCGCTCAAGGCCAGACAAGACACTACTTTATCAGCAAAGACTAGTCACGTCAATATAAGTTCTGCACTGCAGAGAAGTGAGCTGCTCTGGCATCGTCTAATTCTGCAAGCCCTAAACTTTGCCTAATCCCCACCTGAGGGGTGGATGTTTGCATCTTTGTGAAGCTGTCCATTTCCAAAAAAGTGCAGAATTTACTACAGTGAGAAAAAAATGGAGCCTGAGTGCCATTAATAGGATCTATGGCAGCATTCTGTAATACATCAGTCCTACTTATAACATAATAGCCGTATAACTCATACGAGGCTCTGGCTCATGTGAGGCATGGAGGTCTACATTACACAGGGGAGGAATAAGAAACACAGTCACATATCCCATAGATGGGTAAGATTACAACACAAGGAGCAAGCTTTCCAGGCCTTAAATGCTGGAGGAAAGGATAAGGCATAGGAACAGTTCATCTCTTATTTTTCTGAAGGCTAGAGCATTTTCTTTGCAGGAGAACTCCAGAGATTCTCTGCAAAGCTCTGTGTGTCTCTGTGATCTTCAATAATTGTTAGTTGCCTTTGCAGTGAAAGCAAGGAAAGATTTGGTGATGGGAATTAAATTTGCCTTTTTCTTCTCTCAAGAGGTGATGTCATCAGTGAATGGAGAGGTTAAATGAGACGTATTCTCAGATGTGGTAAATTGCTGCAGCTCGGCTGAAGTTAAAGGAGCTTTGTTCATTTATATCATCTGAGAACACATTAAAGAATAAAAATGGAATTAAAACTATTGTTACAGACCAGGTTTCTTTAAGAAAATACAGAGCTTCAAACTTGCAGTATGACAGTTTTTTGGATCCCTCAATTTACATGGCTAGGCATAACGGTGTGACCAACTTCAGATCAGCCACAAACACGTACAGTCTGAATCCAGTCCTTGATTTTTTTTTTTCTTTAAGACCTGAATTCAAAGCTTTGGGCTTCCTCTACAGCAGGTGTTGAAGATTACAAGTAGTTACAAGTGAACCTTGAGAAGCAGAAGCCTTTCAGAGAAAGCAAACTTTGCTGTGGAAACTCAGTATCAGACCTCAGTAATTCATGCATTTTAATCCCAGAGGAGACTGGTGTGACAATCTAAGGTAGCCTGTTACATAAAACAGACCTTCAGACTTCTCTGAATTATTTCCTATTTTAAGTTCAAGAGCTATTTTTGAAGTATTTTAGAGAAACATCGAATCCCATTTTAAAGTCGCTAGTGACAGGTTATCTTCTATAATCCTGGGCAAAGACTTCTAATAGTTAATTACTCTTTAAAAGAGGCATCTTATTTCCCCTTTGCATGTCAGCTTCATCTTCTAGGCTTTGCTTCTTTCTATATCCACATCTGCTAAATTAAAGCGACTTGAATTCTCACATTTCTGTTCCACAGATAGTGATTAAATCAACTCTTAGTTTTCTCTTTAAGGAACTAACTGGTGCCTTCAGTCTCTCATGATAAAATTGGAATATGACAGATGTATGTAAAACGGAGTGTCTCAGGGAAGGTGAACAGAGAATAGTCATTCACTGGTTGTTCTTTAGTAACAGCTGGAGACCACTGAATAAAATTGTCAGGCAGCACACTTAAAATGGATCCAGGGAAGTTCATTTTCAATGGGACCCAGTCAGGTGGTGAAACTCCTCCCTGCAGAACATATAAATAGGTCCAAAAGTCATTAGATATGTTCTCCTTGTCCTGTTTTCTTACCTTTCCCCAAGTATCTGTTCCTGCCCGTCCCATGGCAGCATCATATGTACCTGCATTTATCTGTAGGTTTAGATGTTTGTGGGTCAGGCCCAAGCTTCAAACTGGGAAATACTTCAATAATAAATAATGAAGAACAGGGTATGTGTCTTTAACAAGATTAGTTCTAGTATTTGCCGAATGTTCGAAGTGTCACAAATAGCAATGAGGAGGCTCCTTTCCATGCTCAAAATTTCATGGCTCGGCTCCAGCCCCTGAGATCTGAGTAGAGGCTACAGTTACAGTGGGAAGCTTTAGGTCCTGAGTAGGAGGTGAGAATTATATACTTTCTTGGATGTGCACTGCAGAGTCTATCCAAAGAGATACTGCTCATGGGCTGTCTTCTGCATCACGGGGCTTCCCTTGAGTGTCCTCACTGGCAACCTGGATACGTGCGCATGGAAGCAGGTGTGAATATACCTGCAATGCAGCTGGCCAGAGTGACCATGCATAAGAGGAGAAGGATTAGTCTTGTCATTCTCCATGCCCAGCCTAGATCACAGGGAGCTTAGAGCAACCAAGGTTAAAAACTGGAAAGCCCACGCTGGAATTAAGCCATTAGGTCTGGCTGGACAGGAAGAGGAAGAGGGAGGTATAGATAATTGCACCCATAGGGCAATTAGAGTTACAAGGAACAGTGGAGCTCCTTTTCAGTCCCGAGAGTGTGATTAATTGGCAATAACAACACCCCTGGAGTTGCCTTATTGCTATTATGAAGCCAAGTCTTTATTTCTCATTTTATTATTTTTTATTTATAAATGAAATATTTAAGTGCATGACTTTGATCGCCAGGATCTGCTAGTTAGTGCCGGCTTCAGCCACAAGGTGCCAAGATTAAAGATTCATCAAAGGCAAAGGATTAACCAACACTGCTGGAATGCCAAGTAGCTGGTCGGGGAAAGGATGCTGTGCTAAAGGCCTGAGCGACTCCTTCTTTGCTTAGCTTGTTCTCTAGGGCTGTGGATTTGGTGTCTCCCCCTTCAATCCACCACTACTTAGCTCATTTACCCTTCTGTACCTGTAACTTGCCAAGAAGGAAGAGGCTGACACCAACATTAAAAAGCACAAATATCGGCTAGCACAGAGTATTCTCTTCTTAAAGAGAGATAGTTGTAAAGATGACGTCTCCAGTGCTTAGGGTTGAAGACGCACCCACTTCTGTCTTGCTGTGTCTTATGAAGAATGGGCTTAGATGGCAACTTATACACAGACCAGAGAGGTCCAGGTTTCCAAAGGGAGTGAAGCTCCTAATGAGGAGTATAGATGTCTGGTGGTCTTTTCAAAAGCAGCTAAAAAGGAAACCCTATTATCCCTCTTCAGGTAGGATAACCATACTTTCATATTTTCCCTTTAGAAATCTCCTTTGTTTCTGTGTGGAAATAGAAATTGAGGCTGCTGGACACTTGTCTGAGAATTCTGGGTGTTTGGTGTTATGGACATGTGCAATTATACGGTCACACTGATTGCCCCCATGTGGATTGAGGCTGAGGTTAATACCCAAGCCCCATGATTGTTCAGCAATCCATGATAGGGGAATGATCTTGTCAGCAGTCTAAATGTCTTTGAAATCGCTCTTTCTAACTTAGCACTGTTGGTTTAGAGAACACACATTCACATGCCAAGATTTACAAAAGTGTTCAGTAGCTTTTTAAGACCTTATAAGTTATAAGTTTCAGGACCATCTTTTTATTCTCAGACATATTAAAGTGGCAATGTTTTTAGGGAAGTTATATTTTGTGGCTTTTAAAAGTCCAAAACCATTGACAGGGTCTTCATCTGTAAATCTGAAATTGTTCTCCCTCCTTTAAATATCCACCTGTTAAATGCTTGCAAACATTAATTGTTTCAACATTTCCCCCCAACCCAGAAGGGACCAAAGAAAATCAGAGCTGTGTAAGCATTCACTGCCTTGCAACGGCGCACAGGGCTCTGCAAACCAGTTAGCTCACTGTTTGGCTTAATGGGATCTGTCAAGAAGTGGAACAAATGGGGCAGGAGAAGAGTTGCTTTGGACATACACGAGTTCATTCCAATAAACTCTCGTCTCACTACTGCCTGCCTGTCCCTCTGTACCACTGGGACTCATTGCAGGAGGAGGATAAATACGTTTGTTCCTTGCTTCTCACATGACGCTTCTCACATGACAGTTTTCTTTTCTTTCTTTTTTCTCTTTTTTCTCTTCTTTCTCTTTTTTCTCTTTTTTCTCTTTTTTCTCTTTTTTCTCTTTTTTCTCTTTTTTCTCTTTTTTCTCTTTTTTCTCTTTTCTTTTCTTTTTTCTCTTTCTTTTCTTTTCTTTTCTTTTCTTTTCTTTTCTTTTCTTTTCTTTTCTTTTCTTTTCTTTTCTTTTCTTTTCTTTTCTTTTCTTTTCTTTTCTTTTCTTTTCTTTTCTTTTCTTTTCTTTTCTTTTCTTTTCTTTTCTTTTCTTTTCTCTTCTCTTTTCTTTTCTTTTCTTTTCTTTTCTTTTCTTTTCTTTTCTTTTCTTTTCTTTTCTTTTCTTTTCTTTTCTTTTCTTTTCTTTTCTCTTCTCTTTTCTTTTCTTTTCTTTTCTTTTCTTTTCTTTTCTTTTCTTTTCTTTTCTTTTCTTTTCTTTTCTTTTCTTTTCTTTTCTTTTCTTTTCTCTTCTCTTTTCTTTTCTTTTCTTTTCTTTTCTTTTCTTTTCTTTTCTTTTCTTTTCTTTTCTTTTCTTTTCTTTTCTTTTCTTTTCTTTTCTTTTCTTTTCTTTTCTTTTCTTTTCTTTTCTTTTCTTTTCTTTTCTCTTCTCTTTTCTTTTCTTTTCTTTTCTTTTCTTTTCTTTTCTTTTCTTTTCTTTTCTTTTCTTTTCTTTTCTTTTCTTTTCTTTTCTTTTCTTTTCTTTTCTTTTCTTTTCTTTTCTTTTCTTTTCTTTTCTTTTCTTCCTGCCTCCTCTCCTCTCCTCTCCTCTCCTCTCCTCTCCTCTCCTCTCCTCTCCTCTCCTCTCCTCTCCTCTCCTCTCCTCTCCTCTCCTCTCCTCTCCTCTCCTCTCCTCTCCTCTCCTCTCCTCTCCTCTCCTCTCCTCTCCTCTCCTCTCCTCTCCTCTCCTCTCCTCTCCTCTCCTCTCCTCTCCTCTCCTCTCCTCTCCCCTCCTCTCCTCCTTTCAAAACTGTTTTTCCTTTTTGCTGCTGCCAAAATAAAATAATTTGCAGGGGTTTGGGAAGACTTGAAATTTTTCTGGCATCTGTCTAGATAAGGTTTACTTCTCTATTGCTTTTCCCATTCCTCTTCTATGATTTAGCTAAGGAGTCCAACAATCTGCCTTCCCTGCCAGATACCATCATGCAGTTGGAAATACTATTGTTTTCTTCAGGCAGATGGTGATTCTCATTCTTTGATCCTTTCACTAAACTCATTAGAAAACCTGGACTCAGATCAAACCTTAAGTAGAAGAAAAAATTAGAGGTATGCCACAGCGATGAAGGTAGAATGTAAGATTCTGGATGGAACAGAGTAGAAGCACCTATTTTCTCTGCTTTTGTAACAAGTATTTTTACTCTCAGAGGTCTGCAATCTGTTCCTAATACTTATCACATTGCACTGGTCTTTCTACACACCCATGCAGTTAAATATGTGTGCACATGAATGTGTGTGTCGTTTTGAGTATAAGAGTAATCAAAGACATCTCCACTTGCTTCAGCCTATATGTGGAATATAAAAGCCTGGTACAGGACTTGCCACACTGAAGTGTGTGCTCCTCTGGTACAGTTTGCCGCATGTTGATAAGGGCTCTGCTGTATTTCTTGTTTTGAAAATAAAGGGCATTTTCAGTAGTTTGGGCCATAAGAAGTAGGATGAATCGCAGCAAGGTGACAGCTGACATGGCCTCTGTGCTTATCAACCTGAGTCCAACCCCTCCACACTTGGCAATGCAAAGTGAGCACAAAGAGTGTTTCCAGCTGTGAGTTATCAGCATAGCTCTATGCCCCTCCCTTGTGTAGAGCCAAATTTGTCATGTTGTGCCGGGAAAGGATCCAGATGTGTATTTGAGAGAGGAGGAGGGAGACAGGAGGAAGTCAAACAGCACACTCTTGCTTTCCATTTTGTCTGCTGGAACAAACCCAAGGACCTATCTACAAAACAGGACCACTGTGAGGTGACAGCAATGCACAACAGTCTTCCTCCAGTGCCCAAATTAAGGTGTCTTAAAGGGGCACAAATATGTCCAAGAAGGACATGTTGCAGCATAGCCCACTTTGAACAGAGCATTGGCACAAAGCTGAAATGGATTTGTGTGACTTAAAACATTCAAGATATTTGACAGTAGTCTTCACATCCTCTCTTTGCTGCTCGGAAAGGGGGAGGTACATAGAGGAATATCCTCAGTTTACCTAAGACCAAATGAAACCATTCTTCCCAGAGGTAATTAGCAGCTGCTTGCATGGCTCTCTATCTCCCAGGCTGAATTAAGAAATGCTGGACACCCCCAAATCCCATCAGAAAGGGCACAGGTGTGTCATTCATCTCAAACACCAACCTAGTGAGGTTTTCTCTATACACAGGCCTGTAGTCAAATACTGTGACTGGATTTTTTTTTTTTTTTAATGGATTGTATAATTTTATGACTGTCAAGATGAACAAATAATTTGCAATGAATAATTTATACAACAGATTTTGATTCTTTTGCAGCTTACTGAATATCCATGAGCAGACCTCGATTTCAGCTGGCTTATTTATTGTTTGAATTTATTTGATGTGTTCCCCCCCCCTTCTTTTTTATTTTTTTTTAACACTATCAACTGATCAGAGACAGCTCCTGAAAAAGTTTGATACTCTGTAGATGAAATTAGTTGTGACATCCATGAATCAGGGTTGGACAGTCCAATGTGCAGAAATTTTACTTGAGCAATTTGGAATTAATTCTCAGTCACTTTACAGACTACACGTGACCCTGGTTAAGGAAGTTGGGAACAATGTTGTCGCTAGAAAGTTGTCCCTAAGTGACTAATCTGAGGTCTAAGATAGGAACGAACACAAGAAGAGCAAGGTGGGGGCATCTCTAACATCTGCCTCGCCTGTCTTTGATTATGACCAAGTATATTGGTCTAAGTAAAAATATAAAAACAGGGCAAGCAGGTGGTGATTCTTCCCTAAAATATTCATTCTGTCTCCCATGATTTATAGTTCATATGATCTCTGAGCCAAAGGTGGTGTCTTTCTATTTGGTAGCCCTTGATATATTTTTATTTCACATTAGAGGCATGAGCCTAAGGCTGGTGAGGACATTGGCTTCTGGTGTAAATTCTGTGGTTTATTCTGTCACAGACTAACTGGGTTACCTTGATGAAGTCAATTAGGATAAGATTTATTCACCTCACCCAACATTAGCTATTCAAAAGACAGAGCTCAATGTGAGCTAGCTGGCTAGCTGAAGATGGGGAGGTGTTCAGATGTTGCAGTTAGAGGAACACTATGAACCCCTTAGCCAGATGAGACTGGTGAGTGCCTAGGAATATTGGAGTGCAGGCAGAGTTCCACTCATTACAGCAGGGAGGACACTTCCCTGCTCCAGAGATTCTGATTATCCTCATGTGAATGGTACACAATGAGTGGAAAAAACACAGTGAGATAACAAACTGAACAGTACCGAGAGGGAACACCAAATTCAGGATGATGTCTATCTTTGCCCATGAGAGGCAGCAGTGTTTTGAAGGCACCAAAGCAAAAGATAGATTTTAATTCAGGTTCTTTCCATTCACAGGCTCTCTGCTGAGATGAAGGAGTATTTTATTCCCCTGGGAGCAGAGCTATCAAATTGGCTGGATGGCTCCCTCTGTCACAAACAGCATATTTTATGCAATGTATCCACTATGATCTGTTATGGTAAATCAGCTTTTCCTTCACTGATGGTGTGTGTAGTTTTGCATAGCTGGGTGAGGGAAGCAGGAAGGGATGACCCAAGTGGACACAGATAGGAAATGCTTTCTTGTCCAAAAGAGGAGAAGAACTGCTTGTAAACAGGTGGAATTGAATAACGCTTGACGTCAGGTGTCTAGTCTGGTTGTTAAGGGTAGTCCTGAGGGCTCAAGACCAGGATATCACCCTCTGTGCAGATAATGAACCCGTAAGAATGGCCTAAGGTGTGTCAAGTATACTCTGCTGGCTCTGCACAAGACCTCACATACCTAGAGATACCTGGAGGGTCTGTACACTACCAGACAGGTCCAAACAACCCCTCCACAGGCAGGCAGTCAGTCAGCAGGAGGTAGAGTGTGCCATGTTTCCTGCTGCTCCAGATGGTGCCCTTTCAGAGTAATGTAGATGTAGCCACTGAGGTCCTGCAGAGAGACAGCCCTCTCCTGCTGGGAGCTGTACACAAGATCAGCAGTGCTTCCCAAAGAGCTTGCATGCTGGCCAGTGTGTCCTCGCTCCAGTCTGGAGGCGTTGTTATCAGCCCCCAGTCTGAGAGCAGGATCAGGTCGGCACCGAGTGCTTTTGGGAAGAAAAATGGCCCTGCAGCTTTCAAAGCATGAGATGCTCCCCCCCAGGTGTCTGTTTTCACAGAATCACTCCTTCTTTTCTGCAGAAGGAGGAGGAGAACAGCATATTTTGTTGTTGTCTTGTGGCAGAAGAGTTGGAGGGGTTTTTTGAGGAGTAAAAAGCAGGGATGGAAATACCACCCATTGCTCCTCCTGCCCTTTCAGCAATGGCGGCAAGTGGCACCAGCTGAACCAGAGACACAGTTGGAGGTCTCCTGCCTGAGGTCATTTTCAGATGCACTGCAGGCTCAGCTGCCATCAGAGATGCCAAACTGACTGCGTTTTCTGCTCTCTTCCCTCATCTTTCTGGATTCCCGTTTAGTCTATGTTTAAGATTTCAACAGGCTAGAATAACTGAAGTGTCCTCAGCACTTCCCTCTAAGCCCTTCTTCTCCTTAGATCAAGTAAGATCTCCCTTGTTATCCTTCTTCTTATGTTTTTCTGTCTATAATGAGTACCTCTATGGTAAGTGACCCAATCATCCCTCTAGTACAAGAAAGGTCTTTTCTACCAGGTTGGTGTATTCATTTTGGAGGTTGTCTTGATTCAGGTGAAAGTGTTTGTGACCCGAATCTATCAGCTCCTCAGTGTTGCTCAAATTGCTTTCAAAAAGTATTTTGTTGCTGATTCCAACATCCAAAACTTATCGTGAATCTTATATGTTCTTGGTGAACGTCTCAGTAAAAGATAGTAACATACCCAAAATTAGAACCCAGCTGTTGCACACTCTGGGGAAGTAAACCTGAGGTGCTAATGAAAAAGAGGTTTCTAGAGACAAAAGTAGCCTGTTTCCAGTGGTCCCTTTGATGACCAGTTAGAAAGCAGTCTCCAAACCTTCTGGCCCTTCAGCAACACTTCTAAGAATGTTAAGCACGGCAGGTTAAAATCCTATGATTCTTCTCCCCACTGTTCTCATATTTAAAGACATGGTCTCATTTCCCCACGAACAATGTCCAGGAGTTGGCAAGACACGAGGGATCCGACACAGCAATGATCATAAGTAGGTTAATAACAGGGTTTGTTGTTATTTTCTGTCAATCCAGTTAGGGCAGGGTTCGTCTGTCCTGATTTAAGAGTCTTAAAAACTAGATGTCTAATCTGGGTTAGTCATGCTAGGTTTTTGTTACAATAAATGCAGAAGAACATGCAACTCCAGAGGTCATGTCATTGCAGCCAAGTATAAGTGTGTAAGAAATGCCAGAGGTATTGTTCTCAGGAAGTGCTCATATATGCAAAATCACAATAAAGGAATCCTAGTATGATGAGTTTAGACATCTAACTTTTAAACATCCTCAGTGGGAGAAGATGGATCCCAGTTTACTGGAAAAATTAGTAATCAAAACCAAAGCAGCTCAAGGCAAAATGTTGGTTTCAGCATATCTTCCAATGTCAAGAGATGCCAGGTGGAAATTAGGCAAATTTCGTGTTTCAGTATTAAATAATACATATATTTATGTTTGAATTGGCTTTGGTTGTTGAAGGAAGCATAGGCTATTGTGCTAGAAATGTACCAGAAATGTGTGAGATGCAGGCAAAACTGTAGGGAAGAAAGGCTTACCATAAAAAGGTTAAAACATGTAAAAGGTTAAGACCATAGCACAATATTCTGGTATTCACTTAAATATGGAGATGGAGAGTCTCAGTGACCCTAAACTGTTGTTCTTAGAGGAGCAGTTTAGCAAAAATATTGCACCTTTGCTCCTAATTCAGAAATGGGAATTAAAAAAGTTATTCTAGTATTTACCTCTTTCCAAATTTTCCTGATTTTCTTTGAAAGTTACTGATATTCACAGAGGATAGCAGACTCACTGCCTTATAGAACATTTCTGGGTCGATAGCTTAGGTGGGTATTGCAGATAGATTATGAGCATTAGGCTTTCCATTGGTGATATGTTTCCAATTTAATCAAGGTCTTTTTGACTGCACAATATTAAGGATTTTTTCTGAAAATCACACTTATTTTCTGGAAGAAGGGAAATGTCTCTTCCACAACGTTTAGGCACTTTTCTGGGAAACCTTGCCCATTGAAAGGCTGGACTTGGATTGGAAAAACTTGAGTGTAAATGGCAAAAACATGTACGTAGAGTCAGAGCTGAGGGAATTGTAACAGTGAACTACAGAGCTGAAGCACATAGGTCCAAGGTCCATCACTTACGATTAGCTCGTGATTCCTGCATGCTGGAGGTATTTAAGTATATCACAGGGGCCAATATGTAGGTGAGAAAAATCCTTCCCTTCCTCTTTCATTTTAAAACCCAATAGGTCAATATCGCCCCGCTGATGTCAGTGCTGGGAGGAGGCAGAAAAAAACCTGGCTCATAGGCACTACTCAGCTCCTTCTGCCACTGCTTATATCTCACTTTCTGTCCTCCCAGCCACGATCCTCCTCATCACTCAAAAATCACAAGTATTAAAATGAACCCGTGGCATTTACATTGCTGTACCCATTCACTGCAGGGAGTCAGGGGCCATTGATAGTACCGATTGTCTTCCTCTCTCTAGTAATGCAGAGCAGAGCTGTGAGCCTGTACCAAAAATAAAGATGGATCTCATTTACAGAGAAGCCATTAATTTTGCAGGGTGAAAGGTGTATTGGGTGAAGAGTAGAGCAGACTTTTCCAAGAGAAATGTGCAGTTTGTCATCAGCTATGTCGGCTCTTTTTTGGGCAAAGGAGATGTTGAGAGGGATGAGATTCCCTGTTCACAGCTGCACACCTGCAGCTTCTGTAAACCTCAGTGCACCCTGCAGAAAACAACCACGGGATTAGGCCCTCCAAGAGAGATATCAACTGAGCTCCTTGCCCCAGAAGTCAAGATACTGATCACAGGCAGAATATACAATGTTTTTTAGCCTTATCCAATGGACTGACCCAAACTTACAGTTGCTATTTTAATTTGCCATGGGCAAAGCCCCACTCCCTGCAGCCCTAGCTGTCTAGCCTTAGTTCCATAGTTGCACACTTCTGCTGCCAGCCTATGTTCCACCAGGCAAGCAGGGAGGTGTAACATTTTGGGGGAGACCAAAGCAGCTTGGAGACCAAACAGGATTTATGTTAGTCAAATGAAAGGGCAGTAGGATACCATGCCACCTCTTGCCATTTTATAAACCATGTCCCAAAGCAAAAGCTGCCTTCAGTTTTCTTCTAAGTGATCAGAAAAAAGTGGTTCCTTTCTAGGATGGGGCACTTTAATCACCTTCACAAGAAAATCACCCTTCCTCTGAGTGGGGATTTACTCAGACACTTAAGGAAACATGCTATTTGTGTTTACAAAAATGTGGAGGTATGTACATATATGTACCTTGCCCAGCATCATCTTCCTTGCATAGGAAGAAGAGTAAGATTGGCCTTGTTCCAAATCATGTTGAACACACCACCTGGAAGGAACAGAGACATCTGGAAAATCATTCCACAATCTCTGAGGAAATTACAGGAGAAATACCGGATGATTGGAAGAACAGCCCTTTGTGGAATTCTTACTTTATCAGCCAATTTCACTTAGATTTTTTTTTCCTAAGTAGCATATGTTCAGAACTTTAATAAGAAATTTTTGAGTTCTGGGAGTTTATTTATTTGTTTATTTAATTTTCCTCGTAAATGAAAAAAGTTTTAGAAATTTCACAGGTGGCAGGGCAGAGGGTGGAGAAAAGAAGAGAAGAGAAAAGAAATATCCAATATTTCACACATTACGGTGCAATAGTGGTAAGGATTGTTCCCTTGACTTGTGTGTGGAGCAGATTTACTAAGCCCACACCAAGGCTCAGTGCTCGTGGACTGGAACAGGTCTGGCTGCAGAGTGAAGACTCCTTGGTCAGTGTTTCCTAAAGTCTGACTGCAGAAAAGCAGGGCTGTTTCAGAAGTTAATCAGATACAACTCTGGTTAGAACAAAGGTGTCAGTAAAGCTGAGTCTCTGCATGCCCATGCATAGCATTGTCTACAGCATCCTCCAGATTTGGGGGAGTGAGGGGATGAGAGCATTGCTGCATGAACTGTACTTCTAGGTTACGGATGATGTCTCTGATACAGAGCTGCTCCATCCTCCTCTGTCAATTTTCAGTTCTTATACTTCAGGCTATAACCCCATTGTTGGACTTTTATACTCCTACTGGCTCAATTTCCCCTCTAAATCATCTTCCAGAATGTAAAAACTGCCACATGGTACACATGGACAACACAGGAGGAGACCCCAGACTGTGTCAGCCCAAACTGCTCTCCCATACCACTAGATTTGATAGCATAGGAGGAAGCAAGAGAGGACAAATCCAGACCCCCAGGTTCATCTGAATGCACTTGCTATTCAGTGTTCCATTTTTTTGTAATCGGAGGAGGTGTGCAGCAGTGTGGAGGATGGAGGATGACAAGAGATAGATCCCAGTTCATAAACATCTTGAGCATTTGGAAGCTTTTAAGCAGCTGCCATGCTGGCACTATATTTCTGAACCAGCCACCTGCATATGTTTTTTGTTTTCATTAAACTAAACTCCAAAGATAAGATACAGGTGGAAGCTTTGAGCTCCATCCTTTTCCCCACCTATCCTTATGTGTTTTAATCCTAATCTGTATCACCAAAGATGAGTCGCTTCTTTAACGCATGCAGAAATTACATTGGGGCCCATTGAGGACAAACGAGCTTTGATTCCGTAATCAATTGCTAAGAAATTCATTAGTGCGAGCACAGATCTTTTGTGCGGGAGGAGCTGTCCCGATGGAGATGCCTGCACCAGAAAAGCTCATGAGCAGCCATTCTCTTCCGTTACGCTGGGCTCATTCCCATGCCAGGGAATAGCCCGT
The DNA here is from genome assembly GCA_027574665.1 of Rhynochetos jubatus. Lineage (NCBI taxonomy): Eukaryota > Metazoa > Chordata > Aves > Eurypygiformes > Rhynochetidae > Rhynochetos > Rhynochetos jubatus. Next base: position 75,859,615 of record CM050690.1, on the reverse strand, counting down.
TCCCTGCTCCCCCAATCCCCGCCCCCCCCCCCGCGCCCCCCCCCCCCGCGCCCCCCCCCCCCCCCCCCCCCCCTTCATCTCAAGGAAGAAAAGCTCAGGAGCTTGAAGACTGAAAACTTGTCTTCACTACTGACTGCCCTTCACAGCCCCTCTCTCTCATGCTGTCTTTCAGCTTGAACACGAACAGACATCCTGACTGCTCTGGGGTCATTAGAGACTTGTAAAACAAGTGTAAGGATGATGCTCAGGAATAAGTGCTCTTACAGACAAAGTATTCAAAAGTAGCTGCTTTTCTACTTGAGTTTTGGGCAAAAAAAACCTACCAAATTTTCATAGTGTGTTAATCACCCATCAGTTTCCAGGGATTTCTTTGAAAATAGATGGGAATGCAGCACTGTGAAAAATCAGGGACAAATCCTTAAAAAATAATTCTGATTTAATTATATGCACCCTGGGTTCATCTATGAAATGTCTGTTGGTTATATTTGTTTGCAATCCTCCTTTGTTTATGTGGATTTTATATTAAAAGAAACCAAAAAAAAAATGAAAAAGAGAGAGAGAACACTACCAAAACTCACCTGACAAATCACTAAAGCACTTCATCCTAAATATCTCTAATGGAATTAGGTACCCTCTCTGTTAAAGATGTTGGCTAAGACAGACATGTTAGCCCCTCTCAGTCACTTAGTTAAATATGAGGAATTGCACAGTATTTACCTTAAATGTCCCCAGCAATAACGGTTAAACTTTAGTCTTCTCATCACTATGGTGTGTTGAATAGCAGAGGAAATATTAGCCGGGGTCATGGAGACATCTGAGAAAGCCAAGCCATAAAAAATGTAAGAGATTAATGGGGATCTCCACCTGAGAGGCTGTACTTTTAGATTTTATTCTGCATTTAACAGTAATCCTTAGAATTTAGCAGACTTTCTGAACTATGTCTATTCAGCTCGCCTCAAGATGTACCTGAATATTCATGTACCTGCTGGTGCTGTTTCTGATATACTCACACTGATGTTCTGTTTCGTGCATTTTGCCTCCAGTAACCTGAATAAATTTCTGGTATGAAGTTCATGGTATACCTCCATGTCTGGAGCAGAAGTCACTCTGTGGAGTGAGCACTCTGGATCTTTCCATTGGTGATAGAGAGAGCTTGCATGGTTCAATTTGACTTTACTCCAAATTTTCAGATACTTGGTTCTAAATGAAATGAATCCCAGAGATTCTCACCAAAAGAGCTTGGAGATTACTTTAAAATGAAGTGAGGACAAGGGAAAGACACTGTTAAGTACATCAGTCTTGGGTCTAAGCCCTCATCAAATTCAAGTTTCAGTTGCTTTCTCCAAGTTGTCCATCACTCTCGCAAACACCTCCTCATACCTGAACCATGTTCACGACACAGCAAAGCAGCCAGGTGCCACATCCATCTCGAGTGATTTCAGGGGGCCTTTTGTACCAGCAGCAAGTACAGACATATACTCCAAGGGAAGAGAGGATCCCTAGGCTTGCATCTCTGAACACTGGTGTGCCCATGCCTTCCTTACAAACCCTGAAACGTAGAACAGCTGTGTGTAGACTGGGACAAATGCTAATCTCTGTGTGACGTATATCTGCCCACACTCAGCCTTGGAGGAGGTAATCTGCTGTGTGGAGCTAGGGAATGATGGCACAGCAGTAGAGCTGAGTGCTTTTGGACAAGGAAAATGCACTGGGATCCTTCACCCTTTGTCCGGAAATCCAAGGGAAGAAAGAGAAAGGATGCTAGTTGAACAGCTCATCCAAAGGACAGGCTTTCTTGGTCCACGAGGACTCCCCCAGTGCCGTAGGTGTGAGCCCATTTAAGATAATCCTGGCCACAAAGGTACACACTCCTTTTGACAAAGCTCTTTTCTTCCTTTCCTATTCCTTGACCTTGTCGTTCAGTTCCTTGTGAGGTAATGTGAAAACATCTGTTGTCTTTTTTGTTTAATTTGTAAATACACTCCCAGAGGGCTGGCAGAGCACATGCAAGCCTAAAAGGCTACTACAGTGTCAGTCATTGCTACCAAAGGCAGGAACACAGGCTCCTGCCCTCCGGGAGACATCCTCTATGCTCACAGGAACCTGCCCACTGTACATCTGCCGTAAAGACATTTAAAACAGGGCTTGGGAAGTTTCTCCATGTACCTGGTGTGTGGATATGGCCGAGGGGCAGTGGGGAGCTGTACACATCTCAGATATTCCTTGGAAAAATGGACATGGTGGTTAAAATGGTTCTCTACAGTGCTCAAATGCATTACATCAGAGACATATTTGGTCCAACAAGCTTTTATGTTTTCTATAAAGCAACCACCATATCTGTGTTTTAGACAAAGTCTAAAAAACTAAATCAAAGAACCCCCCCAACCACTTTTATTAGACTGCACCTTAAGGATTGCTATCTATGGAGGGAACAGACAAAATGTGGATGTACAAAAGCCCTTCCTCAGATGTATTAACTAAGGAAAGGAGGGTCTTTCCATTCCCTTTGCCATATTATTACTGAGACAGTCCTTGGACTACAGTTCAGTCATTTACTCAGTCCTTGAGGCAGCAAACTTGTCACCAGCTTATATGGTCGTTCTGCCCCACAAAAGACTGTTAAAGGCCTCAAGGTTCCACCTGTGATTGTTATGATTACTATAAATTATCTTTTTATTGCACATTAAAATCCTCAGACACTGAGCACCTACAAAATCATGTTTCTTTCAGCAGCAGGTGCAGGCTTTCAGTTCTTAAACTGCCTCTTATGGTTGCAGAGACAGCTGAGACAGCCATCCGGAGATGCGGGAAGGAGTGTACCAGGTTCCCCAGCTCCTCAGCTCTCTCTCTGTCTTCACGCCTGACAGAAACAAATCTTTCCGCTGGCTGGCAGCACACAGCCTTTGTGAGTGACGTGGGTCGGTCTGCTGGGTGCATTCCCCACTAGCAATCCAGAGGCAGCGTCTTTCCCACATACACTGAACTGACCAAAACTGGGGTCAAAGTCTGGTTTCTCAGTCTTACACTTACAAGTGGGTAACACTAATTAGCAAACACTTGGAAAAAGTGCCTCTTTCCTTGCAAGTAGGGGAAATATCAAACCAGTATAAACTCTGTCAGTTAGTTCTTGGTCATTTTTCCTGGTTATAATTGCATTTAATTGAGACTGTAGTGCTGATGGGGCATTTTAGAAGAACCATGTTCATCCCCTAAGTGACAACATCGTAACGTGTTTTGTGTCGTTGCTGTGTTTGGTCTGTTCTGGGATTAATCTTTATTCCTTAGTCCTAGCACTACCTGCTCCTCCCAGTTCTACAAAGTGAGGAACTGAGGCACAGAAACATGGGGTGGATTGCCCAATTTCCAGCAAAAAGGTGTCAGAGACAGTTTTAAGAGTCAGGATTTCAAACCCCTCTACTCAGTCAAGCATTTAAGTCCTCCCAACTCTCATTTTGAGGTGTTTACTTTAGTCTCTGTCCAGGTGCAGCCCACCTGCCAGTCCCACCAAAGCCAGAAGACCTGTGGGGGTAGGAGGATGCTCTCATAGGCAGCAGTGTATTTGCTGACATCTCGCTACTTTTATCCACCAAACATATTGTAATAAATGCAATAGAGGCAATTAGCACCTCTATAGATAGCCCTCTGTACCAAGAAGGATTCATCCTTTCCTGCTGCTCTAGACTGGGCTGATTAGCAAAGGCAGGTAAATCGTATCCTTTGTTTAACAAGACGGGAGAATAATGTGGAAAGCAAGAAACGCCCACAATCCTCCCAGGTATGAATGTTCAGGCTGATTCAAGCCCTTTCAAGTGGTCTTGTCTCCAGTGATTTGCACTTTCCTGCCTCCCAGCCCTTCCCCACGTTCCCATTCCTGCCCCCAACTTCATCTTGCTGAGTCCTTCCACCACTGTTATTATTTGTGAAGCATAAGGAGAGTTCTGACAAGGGAGGGATGTAATTAAACCACGCCGGGAGGAGATGTCAGCCGCCATGCAAACATCTTCCTGACACTCCACTTTCAAACGATTTCAGAAACTGCACTCAGATGATTTCAGGTTGGGTAGGCCTGTCAACTCAGATGGACGCCACGCGTTGCTTTGGTGCCGGAGACAGCTCCAGAGCATCTCAGCCGGCTGTTGCGCACACGCGTACACAGCGCGTACACAGCGCGTACACAGCCCCATCCCCTCACACACAACTGCACATCATTATTTTTATGCCACTCCAAGACAGATATCCTTGAATGCTGTTGGAAGCGTCAAACTTTTGCTGCGTGTGAAAGCTTTAACATTTAGAGGATTCTTGTGTAATGCAAATGAACCGGAAAGGTAGGAAGGCATCCCAAATGCCACTCAATGCATTTATAAAAAGATAAGGTGACTGTCTCCTACCCTACCATATCACTTCATTACTGAGTGTCAACGAAGAGCCTGGCAGCTTGATTGGTTCATGAAATCACATGACCTAAGTGTTATCTTGCAAAAACACATGAAATTATTAAGCTTGAACAGAAAAGAAGTATAAATACATACCCCTCCCCACTCCCACCCCCCAGTTTATTCTCCTCAGCCAATCAAAGATTATTAATCTCTTTATTTAATTTCATTTTTTCCTCCCAATAGGGAAAATAAAAAATTTCCCTATCCAATTTATAATTCAAGATATTTTGCTATCTAATATATTTATATTATTTTCTTCAATATCTAATTGAAGTGCTTTGTTTATGCATTATTCATTTGATCTTTGTTTTCTGTCCTCATTGTTAAGTTCCAATGAAATTTTAATAGGCTCATGGTCAGAGATCAGGGTGGCAGACACTTTGATGCCATGTTAATTCACTGACGAAAGGGCAGGAAGAAAGTGTGAGTAAGGAACCCTTTAAAGCCATTGTTTCTGAACCTGATCTGAGGTGTCCCATGTTGGTACATGCCCAATTTTCACGTGGGCAGATTTCTTGGCTTTGCCGTGGTAGTCAGTTAGGTATTTGGGTTCATGCTAACAGCAAGCAAGAAGAAAAACGTAATTGCCTGAGATTCTGCAGATGTGGGACATTAAGCAGTGTCTGCTGAGGTCTGTGGAAATAATGCACTCTGCTGCTCTTCATCCTTTCAACATCTCTGCTTAACTGCTCACAGAAGTAAACAGAGAAGGTGATGGATGTAGCATGTTAGACAGGAAAATGGGTTGGTTTTTGAGATTTTCTAGCACCTGGTAGTGCTGCGCAACCAGGAGTGTAGGCTGTGTACACTAGTGTACACTATGTTCTGCAGCCTCTGACTCAGCCACTAGTTATCACAGTCAGCCTTGTGCCTAACCAGGTACCACCTATGGTCTTTTAACTCAGGGCGCTAAGATCTCAGATGGGTCTCCACTTCCTGAATGTCTCATGCGCATGAATTTTGTTATGCAGTCACTCATTGACTCACTTGTCTTCCACAAGTAAAAATTCAGAACTTCTTTCAGTAGAAATATTGCAGTCCAGCCCTGTTGAGATATGAAAGATTTGGGTTCAGTGCTCCAACCAAAAGCTTACTTTCAGTTTTATTCTTTTCTTCCCAGCTGATCTCAACAAAGACACTTTGCAGTAGTCAAAGAGTTAATAACAGTGTAGGAACTATAATTCAGCCTAGGAAAATAATTTATGGATATTCTTGGCATTTCTGGATATCAGCACAGCTGTAGCTCTGTCTTACCCATGAACAAATATTCTTGGCCAAGACACCAGCTCACACAGCCTATTAAAGGCAGCTTCTGTAGGAAGGAGTGCACGCAGCAAGCAATGCTAACTTGAGTTTACAACTGCTGCCCACTGAAAGTTGGCATGGACAGGTAGTGGAAGTATTAAGTGATAAAAGGCATAGAGCATTGAAAGTGACAGGCAGCAGATGTAAATAGAGGTAATTTTGTGCAATAACCCACCAAATTCCATTTTAATGAACTTAGCTCTCCAGTCTCCATGAGACGAGACATTGCTAGACAAGAGAGAGTGAGAGGGAGGTCCAAAAATAGTGTCATGAAGACAGAGGTTGCTAAGAAGTTGCTGCAGCAATCCCGCAGAGTGCACACTCATATAAGTAAATCCACCAGCCAGCTTCAGTTTGCACCAGTGACAGGAGCGGCAGTAACACCAAGGATGCCTATAGAAGAATCTGTACTCACAGGATGATGAGAGGAAAGACATGAGGAGTAAATTATGCGTTGCACATTCTAACAAGAAACCTGGCAGGGGATGGTAGAAATAAGGATTTGTGGGAGCGGTGTTTGCCTCGTACCAGTGTGCCTTTGCCTCCCTTCTTTCCTTTGTTTTGCACATTTATTCCCCTTGAATTAGCTCATGAAAGAGGAACAGATGCCATCAGGGTTTAAAACAACATATTTAGTAGCTTGAAAGTAGTGCTTGAATGAAGGATATCAGCATTTCCTCTCCATTGTATGAATCAGTGGCATTGTAACAGGGCTATTGTTTATAGAAGATGCTTTTTTATTAGAGATTCTTCAGGTCAGTTGTTTACAAATATTTTTCAGAAAAATCTAAGACCAGTTTTAGGAATTCTCTCTCTCTAATGATACAACATTTTCAAAAGTTGGAAATAAGACATTTCAGGTGTTTTGGAGTTTTTCATTGACATAAAGCTCTATATTTTCTGGAGCAGAAATTCTTGGCTTTGATTTTCTTTTTCTCATGTTTGACTGGTAGCCATTGACATACAGTTGTGAATGAAGATTCACTGTCTATCTGAACTCAATGGCCTCAGATTTTCTCCTACATGAATATTCAAATGATAAGAAATCTATAAATCTCAGAATAGAAAATTGCAGAAATGGCATCTTCATTATTCTTCTGGTTCTTTTTTCTCATCAAATATGTGTCAGGTTTTCCTATGTAGCCGTTGTTTCAGACTCAGCATTCTCATCCTCAGTCTCTAAAATTACGTCACTTTATTCTTTATATGTGGTTAGAAGAGATGACCATGAAATCTCTGTTATAGAAATTCTTTTTGTACAAAATTCATCAAATGCACATAAAATAGCCTGGTATAAGCTATTGCTAGACACTTCAGAACCACGTTGGCAAGTCTGGTTCTGAACACATGAAGGAAGCACAGTATAGCTGTTGGGCTTACCATGGGAAAAGAAAGAAACAAAATGAAAACATATATGAAAATATTACCCTTCTCTGTGGAAAATGTAATTTTTACTCAACTCCCTTCATGTTCCACCCATTGTAAAATCAACTGCTTTAATAAGGCCACAGCCTTCCAAAACCTAAACAGCAGTGGAAATATAATTTTCTATCTCAAAAGTGTTTTGACTGAAAAATTTCTACCTGCCCTGAAACATCAAAGATTGTGTGACAGCTGTCTTAGGCCCTTGGTTGTTTGTGGTCATTCGTAAATGCTGATAATGGGAATGCAAAACAGTCATACACTTGACATGTAAAAAGGAAAAAATCATCAGAGACTTCATGTGTGACAGAAAATGGATTGTCTCCCTTTCCCCCTGGATCTGGCCCTTTCCCAATGCTCAAAAGAACTTGACGACATGGTAGGGAAGTATCTTTCTAACATAAGAGAAGGAGTAAAATGAGGGGAAAAAAAAAAGAAAAAGAAAAAGGAAAAAAAAAAAAATCCACCTGATTAGCTTCTTAGCATCAGTTGGATGTGACAACTCTTTGAATATGGATGAAGTCTACAAGAGGGATCATCTGCCAGCAGTAGTTGTTACCAAGGAAGTAAGTGATGCTGGGGTCAGGGGGCACCTGTCTCGCCAGCTAATGAAAGAATTGTGGGAGACAGAGCTTTTCTATCTGATTAATATAAGGGCTGTAATTCCTGCCCTTCTCACCCCCACTCCTTCTCTCCTCTCTCTTTTAAAATGATACCAAAGCTATTGTTGTTATTGTAAGTGGGATGTGAAAGAGACTGTCCTAGGAAGAGCTTTGCCACTCGTAAGTGATATTTTGGCCAATAACTTGTGCCAATCTCATCCTCCCACACAGATTCTGGAAGGGAAAGCAACTCTTTGCTTTATTCTCTGCCAGAATTTTTTTCCAATCATGCTGGGAGCTCAAAGTCACCCTGATTTTCAAGGGGGAGAAATGCAGTAGTTAGAATGGGCTGATTAAGCTGTAACATATATATGGGGGTGCAAAAGTTAGAAGAAATAAGTCTGCAATGCTTCATCCTTAAAAAATATGAGAAAGACATTTTAGGATATAAATGTAATCCAGTACCCTTTCTCAAGCAGTGTCCAGCAATAGATGTTTAGTGAAAATACATTAAAATCAGTGAAAACATAATGAGTGTTCTGAGATACGACTTCTCCCTTTAGGGAGTTTTAACATGGATAGTGCATCCATGTAACAGAGAAAGTTGAAGTTCCTAGCTAATATATGTTAGCATAGGCAAGAACTACATCCATATTACTGTGAGTGCATTCCCTGTACGTAAGAACAAATGGTTGTACACTCACACTTACAGTGCAAAGCTTTCCTTCATCACAAAAAGGGTGCCTGTATCCATACTGCAGTTTGGGAACAGTTTCTGGCCTGCACTATCTCATGAACCATACCTGGATAAGGTTCAGAAGAGTAGTGGCCAACACTTTGCTAACAATAACAGAATTTTGGCAACTATGGAACACTGCCTTAGACCATATTCAGGCTGAATTTACCACAGAGATAACCTAAATAATTATATAGCTAGTCTTCCTTGAAGCTGTCCTGAGATCTCTATCCTCATCCCTGCGAAATACAGACAGGCAAAAGCAGAACTTTAGGCAGCACCACAGACACGGCCCAAGAACAGACAGTTTGATCTTAAAGTCTCTGAAAGTATGATTTGAAAGAAGTCAAGTATGTAGCATTGTACATTATCTGGTGCATGGTAAACACTGCCACATGAAGGCAGAACACATGAAGAAAAAGGTGCAAAGAACAAAATGGACCTAAGGTTCACAGGGGTCAGACCCTGTTTTCCACAGCAAGGCATAAACCGTAGACATCTGGTTCCCAGGCAGAAGGTCCCTCTGGCTATCTCAATAATAGTCACTCTCTGGCTCAGACTTTCTCTCAGCCGCAAATCACTAAGTTCCAGTACAGCTTTGGTTGTTTTCAAGAGCAGATGACTTGGCCCATGTATCTGAGATAGACCAAAGATTTAGCTTGACCTCTCTGTAGTGGTGATGGGTTGATCCTCTTATTTATTTATCTGGTAAATGTCAGTCAGTGAATTTAAGATGTTGTCAGAGAGTCTGAAGCTACACACAGGACTTCCATAACAGGATCAGGTTTCACAGAGTTTAATTAATGGTGAGGATAAGACATTTTCCCCTCCCCTGACAAAGGAAGGGAGAAAGGGGGTCTGGAACTTCTCCATTGTTGAGCTATCACTCAAAAACTTTGCTACACTATCAATCTATTCCCTGCAACTGGGAAAAGATGCAGCTCTTCCCACAATAACACCCAAACATGGATAGTTATAAGGGGATGTAGTGAAAGACATATCTGTCTCAAGGTGCTGTGACCGAAATGTCTTTCTTCAGGTCACTTTGAAATGTACAGAGAGATTCTTAAAAGCCCCTTACCCTAACCCAGGTCCACCAAAATGTTGTCACTGCTGCTCTACCAAGGCTGGATATAATTTTATCTCCAGGTATAACATTTTATTGGCTCACGCTTCCAAAGATATTGTAGCAGAATTTATTAACAGAATTTACACTCCATTGGTAGGAAAGTCTTTACTTTCCACCTGATAAAGGCAAAAGCTGGAACAGTGTTACAGATTGCATTTTTAAGCAGATTTTATCTTTTTCAGATATATATATATATAGTTTACTTCTTCTGAATGTGTGTGCTTATGTAAGTGGGGGTGGTGGGGGAATGGGAGCTGTTTATATCTTACTTATAATTTTCCTATGCATTTTAAGGTCTTGATAATATTAAGAAAATGAAGAAGGATTCAGCAGAGGAGAGATACAGCTAATAGTGTTTCCTCTACAGAGTGAATATTTGCACTTTCAAATAACAAACTGTGCACTGTTGTGCACATTTGGTGCCTCTGCCCATGGGCATTCAGTCTGAAATTAGAAGCATTTATTTCCGTGTGCTGTTGCACATCCAGCTTTAGGGAAACCATAGCCCTGTCAGTTTCTGCATAATCCTGTTAGTGTCCTGAGCAGCTTTAAAGAAGGATCTCACTTTTAAACTAGTTGGGCAGGTTTAATATTCCCTAAATTTACCCACATATAACACATCTAATTAAAATGTAGATCCTTCCATCTAAGCAAGTCAGTCGAGACTTGCAATATAGAACATGGAGAGAAAAATGCTTTTTTAGGGGAAGTGTGATTTGGCTGAGAGTAGATGTCTATCTTAGGATGAGAGGTGTGCCCTTGACTTTGCAGACCAGATCCCTGTTGACTGCAGAAGAAAACTGAGAGTAATTATCTCAGATGGAAGCATGTCTTATTGTAAACACATTTCTCCAAATGGATCCCACCTTTTCAAAATCAAATCTCTAAATCTGCAGATTCTTGAAGTCAATATTTAGTTTTCTTTGTAGACGTAACCGAAGGTGCTGTTCTGGATTACAAGTGAGCAAGGGTTTTGGTCAAATATTTTATTCATAGGATAAAAAGAAAAGTAGTTAAGCACTAAATGGAAACACATGCATGCTCCTATCAAATAATAAAATAACAAAATCAATTCACTTGAGTGAGAATGTGCAACTTCTATTTTGCTGATGAGACATTTTTTAAACAAAGCTTTTTATTTTCCTTTTTTTCAACTTCCTTTATTAATGTGCTTGCTTTTAAAGAAAAGATAACAAAACATAACAAAATGAAAAAAGGTTTTATTTTGGGTCAGGAGGATCACTCTTGTAAACTGGAAAAATAATTTTCTCTTAATTATTTTCTTGGTGTGCATTTTGGCCAGTGAAGTAAACAGTTAGGTATTCAGACACATCTCTCAATCCATGTGTACGGCTGCCAGCACCTACCCACAGACGTGGGGAAGAGCTGCATGCCCAGGGCAGCCTTCAAGGTCAGTGAAGGTCAGGTGTGTGCAGATCCTGGGAAGTCAGGCTCAAACAGATATATGAATGCTATGTGGACACATATAGGATGAAAAGAAAAAGCACTCCCTGGGCAGTTTTGACTGTCAGTTTCCTTCCACATGCACAGGTATAGTTTGCCATGGCAGATGGGGCCAGTGATCCATCCGGTCAGGTACAATGCCTCCAGCAGTGGTCTGTGCTTGTGAAGCCCTCCCTCTCAGCAGCACCTGGCCAACAGTGCAGTGGGGGACAGAAAGGACAAATTTCTCCTGATGCCCTGCAGCACTGACTTTATGTCCTATAGACACACAAAAAGAAATACTCTAGCCAATTTGGCTGATACAGGTCACCTTTGTGCCTGGAGAGTCAACAGAGAGCCTTAGGTCATGTCTAGGCATAATCCATGAATTCAGGCAGGGAGTCCCATAGGCAAAAGGCACCTGTGGGGACTGAAATAGGGCCTTCAGGAAGGGCCTGCAGCAGAGGACAGCCCTAGAGTGGGACATCTCCCTCCATCATGGCCTGATTGCAGCTCATATGATGAGTTCTTCAAATGGAGGATGAACCTATCCTTGATTTAGATTCTTTGAGGCTTCATCTGCGTGCTTTAGATTTTATGATGATTAAATCAGCTGGGTACTGTCAGTTGTTTTCAGTGAATGAATCTCTATGTACCTGCCTGACTTTGAAGAACAAAAGACCAGGGACCCTTGTAGACATCAGGCAGAGGACCAGTGAGGGAGAGGAGATGAACCATGTGCTCGACCCTGCGTGTACCCACATAGTCCAGTGCTAGGTCCAGCTGTGCCATGCTTGGAGCAAACATGTTTATCTTGGACATTCATTATGAAACCCTTGTTGGTAACCCCCTGATCTTGTGTGTAATGGGAGCCATTGAGGGAGGTTTTGACAGAGGAAGGAAACAGGAGATTCCAATCTACTGGGCTTTAGGAGTTGGCTTTCTTGATCCTATTATCAGAGCCTTAAATTGGTGTTTTTTTCTGAAAAAAAAAAATAAAAAAGGGGAAAGAAAAGTTAGCCATTCAGCAGTTCAGCTCCAGATCTTCATAACACTTTCAAATGAAGGCATTTCCACAGAGCACATTTTATTCCCGAAGACACTCTTCAGCTTGAGCAGAGGGGATTTGCATCTATAAAAAGGACAGAGAGAAGGAGACAACAAGGCTTAGCCTTTGTATCCATCACCAGAGCTGGAGGAGGGGAAAGGCGGAGGAAGGGGGTGTTTGACCCTCACCTAGGTAGCAAAGAGATTGGAGACAAGTGTTTTCCTCCCACAGGCCCACCTCTTTTCTGTTCCCCCAAGACTAGCAGGGTAATCAGACCTACAATCTCCTATTGTCAGGGGCTAATAAATAAATAAATAAAGGCCCAGATTAGATAACAACAGCCACAACAACAACAAAACATGTAGCAGCATCAGGGGCAGGAAGGATCAGCATCTCCTTTAATTAAAAAATCTGCTTCTATTGATTTTTTTTTTTAAAGGAACACATTTGTAGGGAGATTAAGAAAGTGTTTCCCCCCCACCATCTTGGTTCAATGAATGGTGTATGTCTGCTGTTAGCTACAAATAAGCTTTGATCATTTTATTGCTCTCTGTAAAACTAAAATAATTTTGCTGTGTATTTTCCTTTTTTTTTTTTTTTTCTTTAAACTGGGAGCATTAGGAGGGGAGTGGCAATAGGCATATTTCCTTAGGAAACATCTGAATGAGGGTGTGGGAGAGACCAGAGAGAGGAGGAAAGAGAATAAATACATAGTATTGCTGCTAGTGAGATGGGATCAGACTGCCAGTGCCCTGGGGATAAAACAACCCCACATAAGAAAACCCAAAATGCTATACCTACTGCCAGCTGCCTATACTGCTCTCCAAACATTTATAACAATTAGAAGCATGTTGGTGTATTAAAATTGCAGGAAAGCACATTTTTGAGCTCAAATTCAACTGGAGTGCTTCATTGAGCTCATCCTCCCAGGAGGACCGGGGGATGAAGGAGGCAGTGTGGAAATCGTTAGTCCCTGAGGAGGAGGGACAAGGAGGACAGAGTTTTCCCTGCATGAGCCAGCATCAGGCTGTGCAAAGCCAAACACTTAGAGGTGGGAGGCAGAAAGCTGCCCTCCGGCCCAGAGTAAGAGCCTAGGTAGATGTAGTGCAAGTCCCACCTCTACTGCAAGCTTGCTCAGTATTTGTATGGAATCACTTGTGTTTCCTGCTGTAAAATGAGCTTAATACCACTTTGCCTGACTCCCAGGGCCTCCTGAGTGTAAGGAGATTAAAGGTTTGGAAGCATGTGGGCACGGCTGCAGTGGGGAGCAGAGGCCGTTGCAGTGCAGCCTGGGTTTGAGGGGACGCGGAGCTTACCTCAGCCGCATGGGGTTGGGTCCTGCTGCTGCCAAAGTGGCCAGAGCAGCATGAGAAGCACTTTTCAGGTGGTGGCACTGAGGCAAAGTGGGCTTGTTGCATTTTAATGCAGCCTCCACCCACCTCCTTCCTCCCACCCCAGCAGCAGCAGCTGGGTTGGCACGCTGAGGCTGTCCCTGTGCAAAATCCTTCTCCACCTTCTTGATAGCATCAGGACCGCTGAGGAGTCTGGCCTGGGAGGCATATGGAGCAGTAGGGAGGTGGGAGAGACCCAAGAAGAACATCTCTGCTGGGGACTGTGGAGTGGCACAAGCTGCTCCAAGATCCCCAGGAGTAGATGTCTTGTGTCCCTTTGGTAGTGGGTGTATTTTGAACAGCCTCTGAGAGATATTGTTTTTTTCCATGGACATAACATCATCATGACTGCCAGTCCATGACTCCCAAAGGGCGTGGGAGGAGGTGCACAGAGTAGGGTCTGGTGTGCCAACAAACAATTGCTGTTTCTTAACTCAAAATGTCGAACACCACCACCCTTAATCTGTGTATCTCATAGCATGGGGTTCCCTAGTGGTTCCTGCCCAGGAAAAGGTCAGGGACACCTGCCTTCCCTAGGGGCACCATAGCATGGGTCACACAACACATGGCCAGAGGCCCGGATCTTGCTCCTAACTGGCCTCATCTCCATTGGCTCCATGCCTCCCATTCATAGGCAGCAAGGACAGCATGAGTGGGTGCGTGCATGTGCATGTGTACCCACTATATTAATACATATGTATGTGTATTTTTACATATCAGTTCTATAGGGCTCAGCAACATCAAAAGGAACCTGGATAATCAGAGCAGAAGATATAAAAGATCAAACAGAATATCTTTTAAACAGATCTGAGAAGCTTAATTTTCATCCAATGTTACTGCAGGAGCTTTTCCTTCTATTTTTTTTTTTCCCCTCTCTCTGTTTTTTTTTCCCACTTCCATGAGTTTCTTTGATCTGTTTTGATGTCTTTTTCAGCTCCTCTTTCAAAAAAATTTCTTTTAAAAACTTTTTTTTTTTTTGCTTTTCCTTTCCCCCAAAGTCATGAAAGCTTCCAAGAGTAAGAAACTAGCTACATGCAGCATCTCCCCACACACTTTCCTCCCCACAATACACATGCACTCCACAGTTCCTGTTTTGCTCAGAAGCCTCTGACTCCAGGGCAGAGGGATGAAATTAAAACTGCACAGAGTGAAATGTTATTTTCTTCATGTCAAGGGTTTTCAACTCGGTCACTTTTGAGTCCTGTTCAGGGTTTGAATTGGACTACATTTGTGGCAAAAGCTGTTCCCTCAGTTGTATGCCTAGCAAAAGGCCAACTTCACAGAGGGAAACCCGGCAGGCTTCATTTCAGACCTGTGCTATCAGTTCGTATTGACAAGGATGTGAGCATAGGGTCAGGTCACCTGGGTGTTTCCTTTGACTTCCTTGAGGCCTGGACAAAGTTACTTAACTTACTAGCTTAACTGTTGAAGAAGTTACTAACTTCTGTAAATCTGCTATGCCTATAGGCAACAAGGAAAAATTAAATTTCATCCATGGATGAAAGTCACTGGAGAGGAAATGCTCTTTCTTCACAGCTCTGTGGCATGTTTTCTGCTCTGACTGGGGGTACCCCAGAACTCCCCCCTGGTTCTTCACAGTGGTTTGAGGTTCAGGGTCCCTCTTAGCTCACATCCCCCCAAACCCTGCAGTACCAAACTCCCATGAATGCTATCACCCATTGCCACGCTCAGACGTACCGCTTCAACCTTGACGCTCCGGCATTACCTCCTGGCATTTCTCTATGTGTCCTCCAGCCACATGTGGGAGACCTGTCACTCCCCACATGCTCCTGACATCCTTCCCTCTCCTGGCTGCCTCTCTTCCTTATGGTTTTGCTCCCCTCACTGTAACAGACACACCAGCAAAAAGCCCTTCTCTGGTGAAGGGAGCGCTCACCAGAATTCAGAGCAGGTTCTCCACAGCAGGCACCAAACACAGGCAAAAGCTAAAGAATACAGTTTGAGTGAAACCAGGTTGAATTTAGATGGCACAACACTGTAGAGGATGGCTGTCTCCTGGAGACAAGGCAGATAAAGCCAAAACCCTTCTACACTGTCCCTAAGCAGGCTGCAAGCAAAGTCTCCTAGATGCCAAGGCTTGCGCTTCCTGCATTAAGGCTTTCCCTTCCTCAACGGATAGTGCCAGAGCAGTAGGAGTGCTGGTCCTGTGCTTCTAATTAAGATGGTTTCAGTCTCCTGGAGTGTCCTTAGAGCCCAGATAAAATGTGGAAAGTGTAAATACTGTACACAGACACACAGACTCACCAGACTGCCTCGTCTTTCAAGCCGAGTTAGTCTTTCTTGCAGCAAGCAGATGAGCTCAGAGGAACTGGAAAAAAAGACTGAGCTATTACAGCGCAAGTTTTGTGTGAAACCAAAACTGCCTTGCAGATTGGAAATCTATTTTCAGTCATTCCAGTTCCTTCCAAAATACTAATAATAATAATTGAAGTTCTGAGGCTTTTCAAGTAATTTTTATCCACCAGCCTCCTCTGAAGTACAAAGCCAGCTCATGCCTGTCAGGCCAGCTGGGCTGAGCTCAATCCGAGACACAGGGTGCCAGAAATTTAATCCTGAATTTCCCAAATCTAATCGAAATGGCACAAGCCGTGATTAATAATTCACTACTTTATTACTGATACGATGCCTCGGACTATCACAGCGTCTGAATAATTGATTTGCCAAGAGGGGCGACATGTCCTTTCCTAAAGCAGAGAAAGTTTGACCGAAGAGTTGCTGTGTAAAGCTGGCTAAATGCTTTTAAATAGTTTGAGTCTAGATCTCTGACATTCACTTGGTATCTAAGGACAAGCTGAGAGGAGGCAGCCAGGGAAGTATTATACCATCCACTATGGTACAGGTCATACATCTAGAAACATGGTCAAAGAGATAGTGTATAAAGCACTGCTTTATACACGGAGAAATAAAGAAGAGAACACACTAGAAGAAAAAGAAATGAAGTTAACAGAAGGAAAAAAACACCTTTACACCTATGCATAGAAGGAATATTAACTACCTTTAGATTTTATTCATTAGATCTATGTCCCCCTCCTCCCACCTCAATCCCTGCTTTGACTCATGTCGGCCCAGACCTGCTAAGTCTAATGGATGGTGAATGCCAGTAGAAGATCTGAGCAAAAGTTGGTGTAACACAACCAAACTTTGTATTTTCTCAGCCTGGAAAGTTGACAAAATCTGGGTGACAGTCTTACTGTGCCTTGGGATGAGAGGCAAATTTGGGCTAGAAGTGTTATTTCAAAACTCTCCAGAACTGACCGCCCTAGATCTGAGCCTTGAGAAAACCTAGAGGTAAACAATCAGTATTTCAGCTTGAACAGTGAACAAATATTCCATCTCCCATCAAAACCAGACCTCAGTTTGACAGGTTTCCCCATTTGTAGAACAGAGATATTGAGAGCTGGTGCACCAGTTTTCCACCTATTCCTCTGAGTTGAGAACACTTCAGAGTACTTTAAAGCACTGCTATGGTCTCAGTTGCTGTGGGAGGATGAAGAAACCATGGAGATAGATCTCTGAAGAATCAGAGGGACCTTGGTGAGGGCTGGATCAGGGCACATCATGGCCCTGCATTTAGAAAAGTAGGTTTACGTCCTGCCAAATATGCAAAGTGATATCTCTGCTCAGAACCAGTTCCACTGCCACGCAGTATTAATGAAATTTTCAGAGCAAAATGGCAGCCTTGGGTACTTTCAGGGAGCAAAACACAACAAAAAATATTTTAATGGCTAGCTAAAAAAACCCACTCTTCTGCCTTTCTTCTCAGTTTATTTTAACAAGGAAGTTTGTTTCTATGAAGTGAATCATCTACTGAGCTAGTAGTGAAGGGGTTAACATAATTGGGGCTGGTTTCTCCCCCTCTCCACTTTGCCTTTGGTAGTTAAATTGAAAGCAAGTGGTACTGCGTTATTACTATCATTGTGCTGAGATGTTGCATTAAAGGAGTTTAGGGTTTCAAATTGAATGTCAAATATAATATCACAGTGGAAACTTGAAGTGTGCAGCTGAGCTGTTTAGCTCCAGAGGGTTAACACCGCCAGTCTATCTGCCCAATAGCACGGCAAGCAAGTGATCTCCATCTCAGCCCACTGAGCTATCTTCAGATGCTCACCAGGACTAGCAGGCAAGAGAAAGGGGCCCTGATGGATGTCAGGCAGCTGCAGATGGAGGGAAAGAGAGTTCAGTGTAACAAATTGATTGCTGAGGAATTGATTGGAGTTCTGTATCGCCTCAGCTGTAGAAGCCAATCATAACTAATCAACCCTTTGTCACTTCAAACTGGAGCAGCATCATGCATGGACCAGGGATGGAGAGAATGTCTTTAATTTTCCTTGGTAGAAAAGTTCCTTGTTGGAAAATAACCGTGACCATCGCCATATGATTTTTCTATCTCTGTGCTCAGAAACTAAATCATTTAAGTTTGGAGACATTTTCTAGGGCATAGAGAGAATATTGTCAGTGCCTACCCTCCAGTTCTTCTTTTTTTTTTCCCTTCTTTTCTTGGGCTGATTTATCCTTTTTCTGCAGAGAACATTAATGATGTATTTTAGATGATGGTAGAAGCACATAGTACTACACACAGGCTTAATACCACACACGTTTCTATCCTCTGGTAAAGAACTAAAGTGTACAAGATTAAATAACTGAGAAAAGCAAGGTAGGCCTATGCAAAGTTTGGAGGAATCTATGTGTAGCTCAGTGAACAAATTCCCATTGAAACAAATTTTTATTCAGTGCAATGAGTTGTCATAGTAATGAGTTCGTGCGGTAAATCCTTTATTCTGGTACCTTTTCTTAAGTGATTGGAGGATTGCCAGTGTTGTTCACCTTTCCCAGTTTCACTGATATCAGTGCAGTTGTGTCATCCTTATACCAAAAGCAGAGCTGTTTAGAAAACTCACCTGACACAGCAACACTGTCCTTCAAGTACTGTGATAATCCTAGGCTTAACCTGTGTTTTTAGTCTGCTGAAGTGATTTGAAAGTGCACTAGAAACATTGTTCATAGTCTCTGGGTATGATCAATTTGAGGATCAAGAAAACTCTCTTCCCACCTCCTTCTATCCCTTCTTTCCTCATAAATCCTTCCTGAATATGCCCATGTAGGACTGAAAGCTGTCTCCTTCATTCCATAAAGGACTGTGTCCTGGGCTGTCAGGGACAGACTCAAGCTACCATCTCACACTGCCCAGAGGAACTTGTCCTCTAGGACAAGAAGAAACGGTCTCAAGTTGCACCAGGGAAGGTTTAGATTAGACATTAGGAAAAATTTCTTCACTGAAAGGGCTGTCAAGCATTGGAATGGACTGACCAGGGAGGTGGTTGAGTCCTCATCCCCGGAGGTATTTAGGATATCTGTGGAAGAGGTGCTCAAGGACACGGTTTATTGGTGGTATTAGCAGTGTTAGGTTAACGGTTGGACTTGATGATCCTAAAGACCTTTTCCAACCTAAAGATTCTGTGATTTTATGATAGATTCTTTGATCCTATGATTCTGTGATTCTACGATTCTATGACTGGACCACCATTTAGTGTAGGGAGGAGCTCATCATCTACCTTGTCCTAGCTGAGACAATTCCACAGGACATACCCCACAAAGTACATCCGTCCACCATATAATTCCAGTGTCAAAAATCGCATAACTGTCTGCTATGCCCTGTGTACACAGGACAGGGGAGACTTCATCTCTCCAAATTCACTGTTCAGCAGAGAAGATTGATGTGTCCCTAAAATCATCTCTGCTCTACAGATTACCTTAACACATGCTGGACTTACTTAAAGCATATGCAACTCAACTTTAAGGCATGTTTCAAGCCACCCATGTGTCTCAATGCTTTGCTGAACAGGAATGGACCAAGTCAAGTTTCCCCTGGGAAGAAGCACCATTGATTGTTAAAAGAGTACTTTTGCATTTGGCATCATGTTTGGATAGCAAAAAGATATATAACAAACAATTATCAAAATAAAGTCCACTCATCACATGAATTGTGACATACACACTGTTAGCCAATTACAAATGAAAAAAAAAATCATAATGTAAACTTCCGAAATAGACATACCATACCCAAAGCAGGTGAAAATGTATAGACTTAGCTAAAGTGCATATTTACTGTGAGTGAGAACAAACTCGTGTAGGTGAGTCTCGGATCAATTCCACAAGTGTGATATCATTTTTTTCCTTTTACTACTCCATGTCCTTGGAGTACAATGAAGGAAGACAGTAACTTTAGTTGATGCTGTGTCTTTGTGCTTGTTTACCGTGTTGCACATTATATTGTAAAAGATTAAAAACAAAAGAAACCTAAAAACCTGCAGGGTTAAGTTAGAATTTTATAGCCCTGTTGGGAAATAACATGGCAGGAGCAGCAGGCTCATCCTACAGATGCATTATATTTTGTGACAAACACTGGTGCGTGCAGAACACCCATCAATCATCGAGATAATTTTCCATCTCATCAATTATGCAAATTAAACCACAAAAACTATGTTCAAATAACGCTAAGGGCCTGACATAAACCCAGGAAAGTGAAGCAACTTGGAGCGAAGGTTGAAATCCTACCCTCCCTTCACCCTGCTGTGCATTGGCTCTTCAGGAGACACGCTGCACACGACTACTGTGGCAAAGCAGTCTTTCGTTCCTGCCAGCAGCTCAAGTATGAGCAAACCATGCTATGGGTGCTAGCAGGATCTTGAGGGACAGAGCTTGGGGTTTCTTTCACTGATACTTAATGTCCAGTATTTTCAGCCTGATTAAGGCCCGGACCTACCTCGTGTTTGTAAGGGTGCACCATGACCTTTAACACTCTAAATACTGTGAGGTAGATGGACACACTGAACTGTGACCCACTCGCTGGGTATGAGGAGTTGGAGTGTGGGGGGAGAAGCCTCAGCTCTTAGTGACTGGGTTTGTCACCCACATAAACTCCACTAGAAAAAACTCCTCCTAGTACGTTGGTGCCCATGTCTTGTATGACTTAATTCTACTCTTCTTTTCTTCTACCATGACATGACAATGAATGAAGTCTCATCTGTGGAGAGGAAATTAATCCATTCCAAAACAGTGGTGCAGGTCTCTCACAGGTGGCAGCCATTGCCCATGTGAAGGTATTGCCATTCTTCTAACAAATGTGCATGGGCAGAACAGTACAGTGGGAGGTAAATATCCCAGAGAGCAAAGCTCCAAGTGACAAGAATGACAGTGGATGAGGCATTTGTTAGCTTTTCAGGGCTTTGGAGCAATCTCGCAATCAAAGCTCCTGTCTTCTCACTAATGCTGTGTTGTCAACATGAAGCTTAGAGGAGCTAGAAACACAAGTGTGGGATACTGTAAAGTAACTGCTCAGTCATGGAATAAGGAATTCTCCTCAACATGTTAATTATTGAATAAAAATAATAAGGACTGCATAGTAAGGTTTCATCTTCCTCAGTTTTGTTTACCTCAATATCAGGGTGCTGAATCATTTGACTGAGTATGTGTGTTGGCAGTATCTGCATCTGTATCTGAGCAAATCTTTCTTGTGTGCCTCTATAGTCAGCAGTGAGTTATGCAATATGGACAGTGGACTTTGATCAAGATTCATTACAGCTCAGAGTAGATTCCATTATTTGGTCACAAGAATTGTATCCTAAATAATACTGAGTGTATTGATGAGGCATCTGGATACCTGGCTCAAATGTTCACACCTACACTGCAAATTCTACTGTTAGTTGGGATCTATTTCATTATTATCCCCTGTCTGAAGCATACAGTTGACACATCTGAGGGGTGGGATGCCATCCAGAGGGACCTGCAAAAGCTCTAGAATTGGTGTCTTGTGAACCTCAATTGAGGTTCAACAAGGTCAAGTGCAAGGACCTCCAACCAGGTCGGGGTAACCCCCAGTGTCAATACAGGCTGGGGGATAAAGACATTAAGAAGAGCCCTGAGGAGAAGGACTTGGGGTGTTGATGGGTGAAAAACTGGACATGAGCCAGCTGTGTGCGCTGGCAGCCCAGATAGCTGACTGTATGCTGGGCTGTATCCAGAGAAGCATGGCCTGGATGTTGCGGCAGGGGATTGTCCCTGTCTACTCTGGTTTCATGACACCCCACCTGGAGTTCTGCATCCAACTCTGGGGTCTTCAGTGCAGGAAAGACATGGACCTGTTGGAGCAAGTCCAGAGGAGGACACAAAGGTGATCAGAGGGCTGGAGCACCTCTGCTATGGAGACAAGCCGGGAGAGTTGGGGTTGGTCAGCCTGAAGAAGGCTCTGAGGAGACCTTGTTGTGGTCTGTCAGTATTTAAAGGGGGCTTATAAGAAAAATGGGGTCAGACTTCTTAGTAGGCCTTGTTGTGATAAGACAAGCGATAATGGTGATAAAAAAAATTTCCTTGTATCTAGTTTGAATCTACCCTCTTTTAGTTTACCATGAGGACTGTGTGCACTAGAACAGGTTGCCCAGAGAGGTGGTAGACGCCTCATCCCTGGAAAGAGCCACAGTCAGGTTGGATGGGGCTTTGAGCAACCTGATGTAGTTGACGATGTCTCTTCTTATTACAGGGGCGTTGGACTAGATGACCTTTAAATGTCTCTTCCAACCCAAACTATTCTAAGATTCTATGATCTAGATTTAAACACTCTCAGTCATTTCAAACTAGAGAGAGACCAAGTCAGTGATTGTAGGTTCTGCAGCACTCTGCATTTGGAAATTCAGATTTTCTTTCCGTTTCCAGAGAACTTACCAGTTTTCACAACAATAGAATGATATCATCTCAGCCAGAATATAGAGCAGTTTCATTGCAAGAGTAGTCCAAAGAAAATGTACAGAGAATGAAATGTTACCCAGTCAAAAAGAAAAGATTTGCAGACAGAAGGAAAAAAAATGTGCCTTTCTTGCCAAAGGACAAGGTGTTTTTTAATTCCAAATGCAAGACAAAAAAATCATTTAAAAAATCTATCTATCTATCTATCTATCTATCTATCTATCTATCTATCTATCTATCTATTAATGCATCAGAAAGATTGGGAAAAAATATAGACATTCAGAAAGATTGCTTTTACTAGTACACCTACACCATAAAACCGATTTTCCCTTCCAAATTATTACTAGTGAAGCTGTTTGGTTGTTTCTTTCCTTCTGCCTCTCCAGTTCTGATCACAAATGCATTGTTTGTACTCCCTGTTGGTCAAACTCCACATTTTGTATGAGACCACCAACTCTTAAATGTAAGTGAAGAACTATACTCCACTGATTTGTGTCAGTGAAGCTGTATTTGGGAGATAATTGTTCGCTGGGTTTATTTATTACCGTCACTCTCACAGGATCTGCATCACAGTATGGTCACAGCATGTCTCTGGAAATAAAGCAAAATGAATTGTATAAATAAATCGGGTACATTAACTCAACATGAGCTTTGCAAGCAGCAATATAGTCAATAGAACATACTAGTAAAAGTGACAGGACATTATATATTCAATGACACACACTAATGAAGGTAACAAGAAGCATTTATTTCATAAAGCATACAAATATCATGTAGAGACAGAGGAAGTTTGAGTCACATCCAAATAAAATGGCTTGTTTCTGGCAGGTGAACTGCACTTGACAGATGTCCTCATATACAACAGCACCTTGCAATGATCTTTGTACCCAGCCCAACTCATCTCTCATTAGCAAGACATTTCATTACCAGTCTGTGAGACCATCCTCTCGGCACTGCTGATTTCTGTCTGCCCAGCAGAAATACTGTCTTAGCCAAGAGCTTCCTGTAGGTGACTGTCTAGCCAGAGAGGGAACTTGGCACTCAATAACACCCACCAACTCAGGAGGCACCTGAGGCACCTGAGGCACTTGCAGTCACATTTGCTGAATATTACTCACCAATCTCTTTACAGAGAAGATAACTCTATACCTTGTAAGAGAATATTTTTTCTGATTTATTCTTCACCTTTAGACCCTCCTTTCCCTACTCTTCACCTCAAGGAAACCTCCAAGTGACACTCAATCTATTTCTCCTTGTGGAGAATATCTACTGCTGGTGACATCTTCTGGGCCAACTGGAGAGCCTGGGAATAGGGAGAGTAGATATAAAAGTTCAGCTCCTATCTCTGGGAAACAATTCCTCTCCTACTCTGTCCACATATGTAAGGAATCACCACAGGAACAAGGGAAACATCTCAAGTATGATGTATCTGCCAGGTAGAAGTGAACATTACCTCTACAATGGCTTGTGACTATGTTCAAAGATACTGGCAGTTCCATGCTGGATCCTGCCTTTAATCAGAAAAAGAGGTCTTTTATCACTTTGGGAATGTTGACCTTCAGTCCATTGCTGGTCTGCCATATATTGTCATACTTCACATTGTGTGGCATCTGGGTAAACTTAATCATGTTGTTTGACGTGGGTTTTCTGCTCAACTTCTTTGGGACAGCCACCTTTAAGGCAATTGTCACAGTATCTCCTGCATTAGACATATGTCTTTTCTTTATCTTCTCTGTCTCCATAGAGTACATAGCAAAGTCCATCAAAATTAATGGGCATCCTCCCACAGACCCATTGTGGACATAGGTCAAGCCTCAGTTGCATAAAATCTTAACCCATCTCCTTAACCCACAGCCTGGACTCCTATATTAGCACAAGCTGTCTGGAAGTGTCCTCCTTAGGACACTGCAGCATGCAGAACAAATCTACTTGTAAAATGAATTTGATGAGCCTCAGGCAAAGGAAAAGTTAGGTGAGGTCCAAAACTTAGAGATTGCTATGCACTGCTTCTTCCAGTCTCAAGAAAGAGATGAACATTGAAATGGGCACGGAAAAAGATTATATTTCTTCATATTCATGTTGTTACATACCAAGAACAGAACCATCAGCTTATTTACCTTTCTCTGCCATCTGCCCTTATTACCTGCCTCTGGTCTATATTCGTGCTCTCAGCCTGACACCATGCCATACTGAAGTGGTTCTCTACCTCTACAAGACTTACTCAGAAAACATAGATCTGGGAGAGCTGCCAATGACCACAGCAGCACCCCTGCATGTGTCAAATAAGAAAAGGGCTGATTTGTGCATTGATTTTGCCAGAATGCTGGAGGGACCATGTAGTTTAACTAGTAGACCATAAAAGGTGCTTTACAATTCTTTCATTCTCTTTCTTCATACTCAGCTTGATACTCTGAGCCACAGGTTTTAATTAGACAAAATATTTGTTTTGAGCATTTTCAGGCCATGAAAATCTTGTAGAAGTAGAGCAGAAGTGATTATGGACTCAGTGAAGGAATGGATGGTTGTACAAAATGGAAATACATGTGTACAAGCACATATGAACTAATGCATAATTCAGATGCAAAAAAAGAAGCATCAGAAACATTCCTGGTAGTTCCAACCTACCAGGCAAAACATCATTTTATGTCGTTGAGAAAACACACAAATTATGTATAGCATGGTTTAATAGTACCAATCCCCCTGCCTTCCCTTTTCTCATACCTATTATTCCTTTTAAGAAGGGGTTTATCTTTAAACAATTTTCCCTTCAAGATCCGCAGACTGATGAACAAAGACATGAGTTCAGTGATTACATTTTCATTGTTTCTTTATGCAAACCATAGAATTAAGACCAGGGAAATCTTCATCCCATCAATTATCAAATGGCCAAGTTAAGCACGTTTCTGATAGGTGACCATGACTGTGCTAGAAGCAGTTCAGCTCATTCTGGTCAAAACAGACTGAAATCCATGTGTTCAAAGCTCCCAAAACCAAAGGCAGTTCTTAACTGTCTTATTACAGCTTGCCTTCATTCTGTTCAGTCCCATGTCCCTGCTACACTTGCTTCTCAGCCTCACACATTCCCTCTTCAGCATCACTGTTACCTCCATCACTGTCCCCTCACTCACCCAGAGGACCAGCTTGTCAGCACACCATGAAGGGAGGTTGATTCCTATTTCTGTGTTCGCTGAATCAAATGATACCAAAAGCACAACACATTCCTTTAGATAATGAAAGCCCTCCCAGAGCCACTACAGTTGGCCAAATCGCCCTGTGATTTATGTTCATTTACATTATGAGCATTACAGTGAAATTTTTCACCCTGCCACTGTCTCTTCAAGCAATAAAACGTGAATGACTTCCACCAAAAATTCTTTTGTCACAGCAACAAGAAAGCCATTTTCTGAAAATGTGCTTAGTCTTTCTCAGCTTGGACCAGAAGTCAATGGGGGCAGCTCTCTAGATTTATAAACATTTCTTAGAATTAATTTATCTGTGAAGTCTAACATCTTCCATGTAGTTGTACCTGTCAGATACAAATGATTCAGCTATGCAAGATGAAATCCCAATATGTCGATATGATCTACTGTAGAAACAGGTTATTTTTCTTTCCCCTTTTTCCAATACTAGATAACTAAGTCTCCATCTAGAAACAAAGAAACAAAAGAAACCACACAATATACCCAATAGCATTCAAATACAATGTTTAATAGTAGCCTAACCAAGGGATAAGAGACTCTTAGCGAAAGCAGTGCTTGTTTGTAGCATCTCAGCTTTGCATGTTTTCCCAGATACCCATAAATTTCTTTGTTTCTGCCATGTATTTTTTGTAGAGATTATTGTTCTGGCAACATTTGTAGCTATCTGGCCCAAACTGAGATAAGTTCATCCTGGGGTTCTGTTCCTTTGTCACACTTTTCACTCGGGTGTTTTTTTGTGCAGTACAGCTGTGGTTATTGGAGGATTATAGCAGATATAGTTTGATCTTACAGGGCTTTTTTATCAATTTACAGCAGCAAAGTTAAGATCTCATATTCCGATTTGTGGGAGGTAATCTTCAGAAATGAAAGCTGTTGAACATTCATTTTGTATCCCTCTTATGTCAGATGCAAGAAGGAGATGAAGCACCTTGTTTCCACTGCTGTAAGAGTCTAAGATTAGAAGGGAAAGATACTGCTCATATTTCATTTTCATGTGGTCCAGCCTTTGAGGTCAGTTTGTCTTCTGTCATTCCAGAAACACGTCAGCTGTGAACCATGGAGCAATGAAATGGTTTTGAAAAAGCTGCCCCAGATTTTAACATATTCATAATAAATATGTGGCATATGCAGAATACAGGTCTAGCTATGCTTGGTTGTGATACTATTATGTGTGGAAGATGATTGTTCTCTTTTGGGGGCCAAAAAAAATAAGTGTAACTGAACAGACAAGTTAAAGAAAGGCATAGCAAAAGTATTCAAGGAGAGGTACTTATCACTTCAAGCAGTGAAGATATAATTCTGTATGAATGTGAGGGGTCAAATTGAAGATGTGGCGTTCTTGTGAGATCCAAACGAATTGCAATTAAGAGAAGGCTGAAAATGAAGAAAACCTCAGAGACAGTATGGGAATGATGAGATTTTCTTTTGATGGTGGAAGTATGGTCCTTCCAGTGAAGTGGCAGAGGCTTTTCTGATTATGTTGTCTAATTTGAAATTGGATCAGACAAAGTAACTAATTTCCAGTAACAACAAGCTGTGCTGAAACTTGAGGTGAGTTAAAATATTCTAATGGGCTTTGGGAACTGAAAGAGGGAAGAGTCTACTGTGATGATCAAAGAGTTTTTGTTTAGGTATCACTGTGCAACAAATTGTTCATTAAAACAGTAATAACTTCTGTCTAATGATTATACTTAAATATTTCTGAGCACAAACAAGGGAAGTCCTGTTAGCAGCATTAGCCTACCTCTGTCCTTTGCATTTTACACCCCAATGACCTACAATGGAAAGTGAACTCTGATCTCAATAGTTACATTTTCCATCTTAAAATTAGCCCTTACTGCTCACTGTCAGTATTTACACAGTCATACCCTGTCTGAGGAATGTCTGGTGTCATCACCAGCCCATCACTTACTGTGTAAATAATGAGAAAAGTGTGGGAAAAACACATGTTAGTGGAGTTGAAGCCATAATAATAAGTAGTCAATTCCTTTGCACATTTTTTTTTAAGATCAAAAAGTACAAACATTCAACTATTAAAGTCTGCACAGGCTTTGATAGCATGTGTTCCCAGGATTTGCATTCCGTACCGCTTATTACTAACAGTATTAATAATACTGTTTTGCATTAGATCAGCAAACAGAGATCTTGATCAGAGCCTGGAGGTGTCTTTCACTAGATGCCACAAACCCATATAATTAAAACAATAACTAGTTTTAGACCTACAGCTTTACAGGTTTTGGGTGGGATTTATTGCACCTAAATTTCACTGTCAGAAAGCACGGATCACAAGGTTGCAAAATGACCATGACTGGCATAGATAACAGCAGAAAAATTGTGTTTCAGTCAGGCAAACCTTAGTGGGCTTCTGCAAGGACTTGCACATGCAGTAGTTTGGGATATCCAGGGAGTGAGACAATATGCTCTTGCGGGCCTATGGTTTTTAAATGCTTTAAATCCTTGAAATGCAGCAGCCTGATTTCTGTTTCTGTGTGTACTTGAAATAGTGTGTGTCCATCTGCACACAGAGGTAAATATATGTACAGATAGATGAATATTTTTATATGACTCATTCTTATATTGCTCTTCCTTAATGGATGTTATTTGTTTCTTTTGAAACCGTCCCTGACTAGCGTATCAATCCATATTATGTAGACATCATTGAGAGAGGCATAACAAGAAGCAATGGCTTGAATCCTAAAAAGGAAACATTTAGCTTAGACATTAGTTAAAAAAAATCTTAATGATAAGGCCAATTAGGCACCAGAATGAGGCACTAGTGATGTTTTCAGAGGAGATTAAAAAAGGACCTGCATCAGGGGTAAGGAAGAAAATTACACATGTAACACAAGTGTTTCAGAGAGAGAGAAAGAGAGACAGACAGACAGACAAACAGACACAAGCGTGTGCATATATGTATGTAACATGCTTATACATCATTTTGTACTTAGTGTATGTGTTTATCTACAGATTTGCATATATGATGGGCTCTGTGTGTGTATTTACAAAAGCAAAACTGCATCCATATGTAGGCATCAAAGACATGAATTGGCCCACTGAATATTTATAAAATGCAACCTACAGATCAAGTAAAAAGTAAAAGGTTTTCTTTGTCTGCCAATCTGGCAGTTACAGAGTTTTTTTATACTCAATGAAAGGCAAGGTGCATGAGTTTGAATGAAGTATGGTGAAGCAACATTTGTGCCTTTCAACTCCCAGACAATGACTTCATCTGTGGCTAATGTTGTCTGTAAGGCCACTCATAGTTCATATCTACCAAGTAACTATGTTAGAAATCCCTCAGCTTGACCTTCAGCAGTTGTCCACACCGGTGCCGTAAGCCCTGCTTGGTTGCCATCTCTGAGATAACCCTCTGTAACCTGACTTTCTCGTCCAGATCCTCTCTGTCTTTGTCTTCTTCAAGAACTAAGTTCTGTCTCTTCTCTGTCCCCTTTCCACTACCTGGGATAGAGACAAGTATAGACAGAGAAACATTTTATCTGCAATTAGGAAGCACTTACTGGATGACTCCCTCAGGAAGTGTGATGAAACAATCCACACTGTTTGACTTCACGGTAGAAAGCAAGTTACATATAGATTTTATATATATGTGAAGATCATCACCCTTTGGATCCAAGTTTCACTGTGTGTTTAGGAAACAATTTTGTTAATTTTGGCATGTTTAGTGATACCAAGCTGAGGAAGAAAGGTTGTGAAGGAGATGCTTTTGTGCACCCACTTCAGCACAACTTCCATCTGAAACAGTTATACCTGAATGGGATCTACTCCAAAAATCAGCTGCTTCTAGCTGAGTTGCAAGGCTACAGGATGCTGAGCAAACCCCCCCAGCCTAGCAAGCATGTACGCACAGGCTTCACTTCAGGGCTAGATTAAATCATATCTGTTTCCAAGGTAAAATAAACAAAACTGGTCACAAAAATTTTATTGCTGAAGCAAATAAGTGGCTTGCCCCAGGCCACAAAAATTTGTGGCAGAGCCAGACTAATTCCAGACTGTGTAAATCTCAAAATATTGGAAAGCACAAACTATGCAACAAGAAATGCCCATGCTGTTTGACTGTGACCAACATGGAACGTGTCCAGAAGTCCCAGTCTGTGATAGCATAGGGGAATGTGGAGGGAGAAGGTTATTTTCTGCTCACTAAATCAACCCCTTTCCCTGAAAACTAGATATTCTGTGTATATGCTGATGGCATTCCTAGACATCTTTCCCAAGCAGCCAGCCCTTCTGTGCCAGGGGACTCTGACACCCAACACTGGCACACTGCTACACTCTGGTTTTCTTGGAAAGGGAAAGTCAAAAGAAATCTCTGGATGGCAGCCTCTGGCATCCAGCTCTTCATATTTCCCTCACTTACTCATTCCATATCTCTTTTTTATTTCTTTTCGACTGCAAGTTTCATTCCAGCTGGAAAGGACCAAATTATAACTGTTGGATATGCACAGAAAAAGACACCATCGTGGAGGAAAAATACCCTATGGAAATAGAGACACACCTTTGGACTCTGCCGAACTAAACACTGTGGGTGTTTCTTTATGCATTTGCATACATAACACTCATACACATGTGCATGTGTGCAGAGATTCCACATAATTTTTGAAAGCAGAAATAAACAGGCTTGAAATTGTCCTTCCCTGTTGTAGGCAATAGACAGGCTGCAAATCCCTAGCCCCAGCAGACTGGTGTTTTCCATCAATACACCAAATATGAAGTGGCAGAGTGACTCTGACTCCTTTACACTATTTCCCACAAATTTACCTGTACTTCTTGGTGACACATAGGAATAAGAAGACACGGACAAAACCAAATCTTAGCTACTGACCTCTTTTCCGGGACTGAGAAAAAAAATGTTAATATGGTTGGAATGTTTTGGGAATACTATTCCTCTGAAAGTTAAATGTTTGGCATATAAGCCTAGTGCCATCTTTGGGTTAACACAGGTTCTTCATTAGGCCAGTTCTTTGTTCCACTACGTCCAAACAGTGGGTGTGCTATCAGACAATGGAGCTGTGTAGTCTTGGTCCCTGAACTTCCTCACACTGAGACAGCCTGAGAACCCGTCAGATCTCTCTGCCCTGAACAGTTATCATGCTTGTCTAATTAACTAGGCAATATGATGGAAAATATGTTTTCAGATAGCATAAAAGTGCCTCTGAAATATACATTCTTCTCTGAATGGTTTGTTTAGACTGGTATAGATCCAGCCAAGTTCTCCTGAAAATGGCAGTGGTGTCTCAGATTTACACCATCATAACTCCCAGCAGCACTTGGTCCTGTCATAGGAAATGAAATTCAGAATGGGTTTCAAATAGTGTGTGGGTAGCCTAGGAAACCTTAGAAAGGATGGATTTGGTCAGGCTGACAGGTTTGTCTGTGCCTGCTTCTTACCTGTAATATCTGGACAATAAATACTTTTCAGAGGGGAGCTGACAGGAGCTGAACAGTTTTATATATTTACGAGTAAATGTGGTGGAGACAGGTGACTTTGGGGCAGTGTAAGATCTAAGAGCAGAGGTCTGATATACCTTTGCATGGCGAGACCATTGCATGGTTTGCTCCTGTAAACCACTCTTCTGGTTCAAGAAGTCCCACCTTTCAAGGCATGACCTCTGCTGCATTCACACTGTAACCCTCAGGAGGTCAGCTCTGTCAAGATACTACCTTTTCTCCTTCTCCCAAAATCACAGAGTGTGAAGTCCATGAGAAAATGCAGTGAAAGCTGCAAAATTGCCAAATGCTTTTGGTTTACTATGCAGGCAGAAGTTCACCTTGAAGTCTTTCTTTTCAGCATAAAGTAAGACTTCTTAGTCACCTAAATCTAAAATTATCTGAAAAATATTTTCTTCCACTCACTGCCCATTTGGCTTTCTGTGGTGGCAAAAGATGAGCACTTCTCTCTGATGGAGTTTTGACATTAACTAATTACAACCCACGGCCCAGCATTGTAGTAGTCCTTCTGGTGCAGGTCTGATTTCCGTAAGTGGAGATTATTAAGCAAACCCTGTGTCGGTTGGGCTCTTTGTTTTGGCTTCCTTTCCTTCTGTCTTTAATGTTATTTTCTGTAATAGATGTTTTAAATTTTTTGGGAACTTGGTAAATTAGCTTCATTTCTACTGCCATGTAAAATGTCTAAATAAATGTGCTTAAGACAGCAGTCTTAAGGAAGCCTTAAGAAAGAGCTAGACCATGTCTTCCCAAAATTCTGACAGTGCTAAGCTCTGTGAACCTCGGATGATCCCATGTTTCAGTTAATGGCAGAGCTGGGGTTTCTAGGTACAGATTTTCTCAAATAATCGTTATGCTACCCTACATTTCCATAGTCCTTTCCACTCCAGCATTCCCTATAAGACACCTAAAATGTCTTGGCAACCTCCAAAGAACAGATTCTTTATTCCTATTCATTTAAATCTTTCTTCCCTGCCATGAGCTTTTGCTTGAGTTAGGACTTCTAACCGTGCTCCTACGTACACTCTTGTTTTGCTTTATAAGATACTTGGAGGCAATTTGTTCTAGGATGAAAGATATCAGCTGTTTCAGCAAGGGAAAGAGGCATATATGCTCAGGGACCTGCTCTCCAGCTGCTGTAGTTCAGTGGAGATGCTCCACTGGGCAGAAGAGGAATCCCTTAAAGCTGACATGAAGAACAAAGCAGGGAAGCCTTTGCAGCCTGCATAGTAAGGGTATTTTCCTGTTACCTTTTTTTCCCTGGCCAACAAGCCACCTGCCTAACAGACCTGCCAAAAGGCCTGAGGGGATTTATGTGATTCAATTTGGACAGTATCTTCCACCTTGGCTAGGGTTGGTAGGAAAACTTTCATAATTTTGATTAATTTTTCCCCCTTTCAAAAGCTTGTGTTCCAATCAGAAATTGCAGAAATATTCCCACAGAAATTCTTGCAAGTGTAAACTTGGCTTATTTTTTGATTTCCCTCTTCACGGCCTGAGAAGCAGTGTCACTTAGTTTTTCCTTCTCCCTCAGCCAGCTTAAGACCCTTTGTTTAAGGGCAAGTGTCCTCCAAGGAAAGAATGCAAAACCCAAGAAGACTGATGAGCAGTATTTGGCTATTTGCAGAGCTGCATCAGGCATCACTAGGATCTGCAAGTGGAAATAGGCAAGAGTGGTGCTGGAAGAAGCCTGGTCTCTGTCTCTCTCCAATGTCTCACTCCTTTCCCTTCAGCTTTCATCCATCCCTCAGTAAAACCTCTTTTTTAACACAAATTAATTGCTACTGTAGAAAGCACTGATGAAGACAGTTAGTTGACCCCAGTGTGAAAATCAGCCTCCCTGGGATGGAAAGGAAACGTAGAAATAAAACCCCCAGAAGTCTGATCTTACATGGTGTCTGCCAGCAAGTCCCTGGGACAGCACTTTTTTGCCACATGCCTGTTGTGCAAGAGGTCTGCATCAATTTGGAAAGGAGGGCAGACTGTGCTGTTCCCACATCTGCACAGTGAGCTGGTGAGGATGTGACACTGCAGGTGGAAGAACAAAATAAAATTGTGTCTCTTGTCTTCTCAACATCCTCACTTTCACAGACAAGGAAACCCTGTTATGAGTCCAACAGAAAAGCTTCCTTGCATCTTTTTGAGGTGTTAGGAGGGCATCCTCTTCTGGAAATATCCTCACAAATGTGTCCAACCATCGGCCCAATAAGAGATGTCACATTGACTGTCTTGCCCCCAGTTTCTTAAGGGCCAATATGGCTACAAACTTTTCATCCTCTCATATCACCTCAAATTGTCACCCTGCTCAGATCAGAAATGCGAATCACTGCAAACCCAAGTGCTGACCTGTCATTCCCCTGATATACTGGGGAGCAAATGACACATACATCTGCATTCTTGTCTGCTGTTGTCTCTGCCACAGTTTGCAGCAGGGGGGTGGGGGCTGGGGGAAGATATATATCTTGCTTATAGCCCTCTTTCTAACCCTCCTTTCATCTTGCAGCTTGGTTGAATCTGGAGCTTCTCAGAAGCTCTCCGGTTACTAACTGAACTGAGCAAACTTCAGAGGGAATAACAGAGGTTATGCAGGATTTCAGGAGTTTCTCCACGCCTTTACTGAACAAAAGCTCACCCCTCCCACTGTACCTTGGATACCAGGTTTTGATGAAGCCTTGCACAGGCAGTCAAGCAATTTAGTCTCAGATTAAAAGGTTAGGGCATTTCTGAGGGTATAAGTAACCAGTAGAGGAACTTAAATACACAGATAGATAGACCCTTGTGTGAATAAAGCTAGTTTACAGCTAGTAAAATAATACATCTGACTGCCTGTGCTTCCCTTAGGTTTCCTTTGTGCTGCTGGGAATATGTAACATATTAGTTATATTCTCATTAGTGTAGCTCAGAGATGTGTTTGTGTACTCCATGTAGCTCAGTCTGTTTTATCTGCTCCTCTGTAGTTCCACACTCACGCTGAGCAGGCTCAAACCCATCATCTTTGGGCAGGAATGGGAGAGAGGATTTGTAATTGCCTTTTGCAGGAGCTTGGCTGTCCTCATCAGGAATCCCCATGCTGGGGAAGCAAATGAAAGGACTGGGTATATGCTGCACTTGAATATGCCTTTCCCCTCATTTGCCCTTTCCCATGTGCTGATGTGGTCTATCTCAACGGGCTTTGGAAGTAGGAGTCAGGGGACAAGTGATGCAAACAGATGTACAGAATACATATTTATTCATTATTATTTTCACTTTTTTGAAATGAAAGTTGGGTTGAACATCCAGAAATGCTTGTTACTAATTCAGGGCCTGACAGAAGCACCCAAGTCTATTTTCTCCAAGACATAGTTTGACACTTCTGATCTGTTCACATCTCATCAGCAAAGCAGTGTTAACTCTGGCCAAGGCAGAATGGGGAGAGCTCCAGGGGGAGAATCAGAGTTGGTAAATGACTGTACACCACTTCCCTGGCACATTTCTCCTGTGCAAAGCTAGGAACATTACCAGTGTGTAAAACAGAAGTCCTGTGTCATTCTTCAAAGGATTCTTTTTTCACATGTGCAGGCTATTCTTTATGGTCTGCGTTATATTCCAGCTTGGACTATTGTGTTTTGCCAATCATAGGTGCAATGGGATTGAATATTTTTCTTCACTTTCCTACAAAACTATTCACAACTGCAGTACTGATCCCCAGAACCCTGACACAGAAGCAGCCACATGTTGAAGGAGGTGATAAAACAGCTCCTCTGAGTTAGAGACTACAGTCTGAGGGAAAGATAAAGTTTAGGGACTGCCTCTACCTGTGTAATATATGAATGCAGCCACGAGGAACTCTTGTACCTCAGAAACCCTGCATGCTGGATTGATGTCAGAAGTGTGTGTGCCTGTCTCCACTAACAAACACTTTGACTTTTGGGAGTTTATTTCTCTTCCAAAGATGTTCACAGTTCCACATGGGCAGCCTGCACACCACCCAGAGTATAACACTGTGGTACAAACATGTGTGAAGAAACTAACACTGGAGGTCAGCAGGACGAAGTGCCCTTTTTTGAGTACCTGGCAGCCTCATATGTCATCCTAAGTTTCCCTGTTCTAATCTTCAGACCAGCCTCTGTGTATGATCCACTTATTCCTGTGTAGTGAAGTAAACAGTGGGAAAGGGCCCAAGATCAATTCCCTCCTCTTAATGCAGGAGTGGCAGGACTGTCCCAGCCTTGCTCCTTCTGAATACTGTGCAAAAAAACCCACACTATGAAATGTAAACTGCGGTCTCTCTAACATCAAGGTGGCAACTGCAAGGTCTAAGCGTTTATTTATCAAAATCACTGTAGATATTTTCTTCACTGGGAGGCTCAGTACTTTAGGCTGAAATCATCCATCACAAGTGGTGAAAGAGAAAAAAAAACCAGACTCTTCACCTTCATGGATTTTCCCCCTCCCTTCATCTCACCTTATTCATGTTTAAATGGATAGAAATTCATCTTTTTCTCCAAAGATCCAGCTGGCTGCAACACGCTCTGTGCTTAAACAAGCCGCCTGTGTTGGAGGCATTTTTCAGGCTCTCTGTCTCCCCCTTCCCCGTCCCCCTGGGCCCCAATTGACGTCTCATCTCATTTTTATGTTTGACACCTCAAAAAATAGCTTAAATGAATAGTCCCTATTTGTAAAAGAAAAGCAACTTTTCTCAAAGACAAAACAGCTTCTCACTAGGAGGTATGTAAACTCCTCGGAAAATAGTCTTTTGGTAAGGTGGACCGTGTACATGTATGCATGTGTGTGTAGTTATTTTTGCATGCAATGTGTATATGTTTCAGCATGCCTTCATGTTTGCAGCTTGTGTAATGTTTAATTTTGCTTTTCCTTAAAGCTGATATGGAAAAGCAAACATGCAGCCAAATTGGACAGCAGACTGCTCTGCAGCTCAGGGAGTAAGATGCCTCTTTCATGGTAACAACTCTGATATAGGTGCCAGCAGCTTCTCTAGTAGTGGCCGTGAATGCACCTGTATGCTTAGAGCAGGACACACTGGTTTCAGGACAGGTCATGCCAAATATGCTCAGATTGTCTGACAAAAACACTCCAAAATGGGAAACATGAATTCTTCTCAGCTCACTTCAGTTATACAGTGAGCGGAAACTGCCGAGGGATGCAGTCTTATGCTGACAAGCCTGATGGTGTGATGGGACCATGGAGGCTTCAGCTGTCTCTGCAGGGAGATTGGGGCACAGCAATGCCACTGTTTTCACTTCAGCAGCTGTGAAATGGAGCCTATAGACTTGATCGGTTATGAAAGCTGATTGCATCCACATTTATTGCACTGTGAGGGAAATTATCACCCAGCCCAGCAAGGGAAAAGGAGAAGAAAAGGATTGACATCCTTCTCCCAGGGACCATCGTATGTGCATTCAGAAATGAGGCTATTGCAAAGCATTTCTGCTCCCACCTTTCCTATTTCCTGCTTCTGTTTTGAAAGGTTAGTCAGCTTGGGGTGAAATTGTCTTCCTCATGTTTGCATAGGTCCTGGGGAAAGGAGTCCTGGGAGCCTCATGGTTTCTCCTAGCAACCAAGTGCTTCCTTAAGGATCTGGGAGCAGTTGGTTTTTCAAAAGTCTGGATGCAGCAGGGAGGTTTTGAATATTATGGATCCACATGAACAAGTGTATGTATCTTTCATCCCCAATCCACTATGTGTGAGAGAGGTGCTGGGCCTGGAATAGTGATATTCTGACATGCTGGGTTTTCTCATCCTGACAGAAGAACCCTGTGTCACCCCTTCATTCATTTACACAGTATAGTACTGGTTCTGGTGAGCGTTTTACACATGTCCCTAGAGGCAGTCAAATCAGCCCATGTGAATAAAATACCAGGACTCTCTGAGACACCAGAAGCAACTACAAACCATCTTCTCTGTCTTTGATCTCAGATGATTACAAGCAGTGAAGCTTCCAACTTTGTAGAAAGCAGTTTTCACAGCTCCAGTGAAACAGCTCAGTGCCTAATTCCTTGGCACAACCTACAGCCTATAAACATAAGCGCGTGGCCATTATAGGTAACATGGCACTTTAGGGAAGGCTGCAATAGTTAACACCTTTCCCAGAGCCAAATTCCAATTTGAAGGGTCCGTTATGCCTATCTGCATAACAATTCGGCACCACACAACCACAACGACTGGCTACAAAATCACCCTTTGCATCCTGCCATAAACACGTGGTGTTGCTGGTGTGAAGCCAGGCCAAAACTCCTGCAGAAGGAACTGAGTTTTTCGGCAAGAGCAATTAATCTTGAAAGAAGAATATGGCAACCACTGGATGGGCAGCAAAGCAAACTACAGCTTTTGGGGATATAGGCATCTTCTTGGCTTTCCTCCAGTGTAATTCTGCACAAATTCATGTGATCCCAGCAGCCGCCGGTATGGGGAACATCACCTTAGATGGAGCTAATAATGAGGAAAAGAGGTGGAACCTCCGATACCCATATACAAATCGCTATCAAGTGTGTAGTCTTTAATGGGGCATTTCAGGGGATTTTACACTTTTCTTTGACACATTGATCTCTGCTGGATACATAATAATGCTGGATCAGAAGACCTGAATGTCTTTGTGGTTTACATCTCTGCTTATTTCTGCTAAAATGATATGAATCCCCTGAACGTTAGAGAATGGTCTCTAGCGCAAGTCTGTCTTTTTCCTTTTTTTTTTTTTTAATTTTGGATCAACCCAAAAGGTACTTTTTACATGATATAAATTTGTGTTTAATGTGGGGGCTATTTAACTCATTCATGCCATTTCAGAAACCAGGTCAAGCTTTAGATAAAAATTTAAATATTACTTTGAAACAAGAATTCACCAACCATTGCGCTTTGACCCAGGATCAAACATTTGCTTCAAGGGCAATATTTTTAGCTATGACTAGTAAGTGTTCCTTGATCCAAAATCGCACATAATTTAAATTTTCACACAGAGTTCTCCTCTCCATTGAATGTAGTAACTGACAAAAAACTCCACAAACCCTTAGCCAGCTGTGTCCCATGTATCCTTGGGTTTGCATATCTTATTAAAGTGCTCCTATTGTATGATGACACTGGGAGGCAATCCAGTCCAACTTCACAACGTTCACGGGTCTAGGTTTTCTCCCACAGTTGAATGTTCTGGTAAACCACCTGCACTGTGGTGTGCTGGTTATTTTGCATGAAGATCTGAGGATATATGCAGCAATCATGGTGAATACTTCACAGTTTGTCAGTTTAATAACAAAATGTCAGAGCGTAATTTTCTGTTTGGTGTAATTCTTCTTGTAAACTTCAAGTATGCAAGATTTCCACTCATTCAAATCATCTGAGGATCTTGACTCTGAATCTGGTTTAACTACTGGGTCATTAAATGAGGAGCTTTCCAACCTGGATGCAATTTGTGTATGCAGTACTAATCTCTAGTCATTCATACAGGCCATCCGAGCTCTCTGACTTCAAAAGGATCCTCATGCAAACAGCACTGTGAAATGCCCAAATTGCACTATGTAAATTCTGCAAACTGAGAGCAAATGTCTCTGTTAAGTCCATGAGGAAGTGCAAGAAAATCCTATTTGCTGACGTGCAAAGGCTTTGTAAGGCAGAGCCCCCAGCCTGAAATCGCTTGATTTGTGGATCCTTGCGATTAAGTTGAACTGAATGACATGCAAAGCTGGCAATTGAGATAAAGAATCACTCCAGGCCAGGGAATGGAGGCAGCTAAGATCTGAAAACAAAGGCTGTTAATCTCACGCTCATCATCTTTAAACAGCACACTTAAAAGTGCAGGTACGCTCAGCTGATGCCTTCAGATTATGGACCCGATGTTGTCTTTTGTCTTCGAAAAACTATTTTGTTTCAGATGTTGAAAACTCACCTCCCCACCCCTCCGCCTTCCTCCCTCCATCCTTCAGGCAGAACATCTCATCCCAGGGAGCCCCTCTCCTGGCTCATGGGTAGGAGAAGAATCCTACCCACACCATGGAAAATTTTCTCACTCTTCCCAGTCTCTCTCAGGAGTGTGGCCTCTTTGTCTTTCTGCCCCTACCCCTAGCCAGAGTGACCTGACCAGACAGCAGTGTGCAGACAAACATAACACCTTGATGTAGGGCATGTGGCTAATCTGTCTGTCAAAACCTGGAGACAGACAGATAAAACCAAAGACTTTTGTCCAAAGCAGATGTGCCCAGGCCAAAGCTGAATCCGATTCCCAGAGCTGGGCAAGGCGAAGTCTTATTTCTGAGAGTCAAAGAACTGAAATAGTATCTCAGGTTTGTTCTTTGGGATCATGATCAAATACCTGGGATCTCAGGGTCCAGCACTTAGCACCAGTTGTCAGGGGTGGTCCCAGAAGTCTGGGGACAACAAGTATTGTTTTCGTGCAAATTAAAGCCATAGTAGGCTTTGACAGCATCCAGCCACAACAGGGTAATCAGCAAAGTGAAATACATTTAAACTGTATTGGAAACATTAGAAACATTCAAGTGCTGCAAGTTAAAACCTGCTCCAGAATTGCAAATTCGGCATTTTAGGGATCAATGGGAGATTTCTCTGGAGTTTAAGAGCAATTGAAAAGATCGACTTCCTCTCTATAGATAAGTTCTAATAAGGCTGAAAATAAAATGCTGTCTCCCTCGGCCTTCATGGCATAAGGGATCCAAAGCACCCCCCTGTTGTTTCAATAATTCAAACTTCTGCCTTAACCAGCCAAATAGGCCTGAAATTCACCTGTGAAAGTTCACAAGGCTATGTGGGATTCAGAACAAACTCCTCTTGTTTCCAAACTCATGTATAATGCAGTGAGGAACTTTGCTCAAAAACAGTTCTGGCTTGCTGTTATATTTACGATGCTCCAAAAGAAAGAACAGGAGGCAAACTGATAACAC
Organism: Rhynochetos jubatus; assembly: GCA_027574665.1. Taxonomy (NCBI): domain Eukaryota; kingdom Metazoa; phylum Chordata; class Aves; order Eurypygiformes; family Rhynochetidae; genus Rhynochetos; species Rhynochetos jubatus. The sequence continues at coordinate 75,819,792 of CM050690.1, read as the reverse complement.
CACATCACAGGCAGCAGAGTGGGAGGGAAAGGAAAGAGCACAGTCATCAACTTATTATAAGCTGACATTCCTCTGTAGCCAGGCAGCACATAAATCTGCCTTGTTTCCATCCTCAAATTGAGATCATGGCATTGCCCAAATACAGAGAAGAGGTCTGTGTCCTCCAGCAGAGAATAAAATAAATAGATAAGACAAGCACCAAAGGAAGAAGCAACACAATAAGGAGGGTTGTTTCATTAGCCAACTGTAAGAGGAAACTGAAGCTGTATATGAGAAATGCAAGCTTATTGTTTTTGTTTGAAACATTTTTGTTTACACAGATGTAGACTCAAAGGTGTGTTGAAGTCAAGCCCTCCATCTGTCAGTTCTGTTGGCCTGCTGGAGAGTCCCAGGGCTGGCTCTGGGGTGACCCAGTTACCCCTGGCAGAAGGCAGTTGCTGAGAGTGCTCATAGAGCACCACTGCCAGATGGTGCTGGGCTGGCAATGCCACTGGATGCCCAGACAAGGTGGAAGTTTCAGCTTCAGCAAGCTCCGTTGGATTGTTTCACAAACAACAATTCAGATGGCCCAGCATGTACCCCACTGTTTTTTCCTGCCACAAACCCCATGCAGTAGACTGGGAGCAGGAGCTCTGCCAACTCTTTGTAGCTCAAGACCAACCAATTGACCACTGTAGTCTAGGGATCACCCAAGTTCACTGGAGACTTTGAAAGCTTTTCTGTCGACATCAGCAGCCATGCATTCAGGGCTGTCACTTTTTAAAATGTTCACAGCGGGTTGCCACAGCTACCTTAGAAAAGCAGCTTTCTTACAACGTTAGCTATGCTTTGCATCTTTGCACAAAAAGGTCACATCTAAATTCACTTCTCTGTTGGCTAGTGTGGTTGGCTCACCCTGTTGGTTTTAAAACCCTATCCTCAGATTGTAAATAGATTTCTGGGACCCTACAGCTATTGCCTGTAGACAGAATAGACATGTTTAGGCAGCTAGTGTTAAGTGAGTTAAATCCATGACAGGGTATTAGGAATCAGATTATCACATCTATTCCATTGTTTCACTGAGGAAATATATACAATGGTTATGCCTAATCATGAATTCCAGTGCTGATCTGAGACCTTCCTTCCTTCCTTCCTTCCTTCCTTCCTTCCTTCCTTCCTTCCTTCCTTCCTTCCTTCCTTCCTTCCTTCCTTCCTTCCTTCCTTCCTTCCTTCCTTCCTTCCTTCCTTCCTTCCTTCCTTCCTTCCTTCCTTCCTTCCTTCCTTCCTTCCTTCCTTCCTTCCTTCCTTCCTTCCTTCCTTCCTTCCTTCCTTCCTTCCTTCCTTCCTTCCTTCCTTCCTTCCTTCCTTCCTTCCTTCCTTCCTTCCTTCCTTCCTTCCTTCCTTCCTTCCTTCCTTCCTTCCTTCCTTCCTTCCTTCCTTCCTTCCTTCCTTCCTTCCTTCCTTCCTTCCTTCCTTCCTTCCTTCCTTCCTTCCTTCCTTCCTTCCTTCCTTCCTTCCTTCCTTCCTTCCTTCCTTCCTTCCTTCCTTCCTTCCTTCCTTCCTTCCTTCCTTCCTTCCTTCCTTCCTTCCTTCCTTCCTTCCTTCCTTCCTCTCTTTAATTACCTCACTAACATGGTAAGATGTTGTTTTCTTTAAAGTATATGATTTTTGCAGTTTTCTGGGACTGGAATAACTGAAGTGCAATGAGGGATTCTTTTGAGACAGTAAATATTTACAACTAAATGACACCTTTTTTTTCCAGACCCCTAGGTCCTTTCTAACTCAATTCATACTATATATAATACTATATACTTTTAATGTATATATTATACCAGATATACACTAGGCAGTGTATTTATTTATATTTGTCTTAGAAGTACAAACTGACATTAAAAGAAGGTGTCATGGTTTAACCCAAAACCAGTACAGAAGGTAAATATTACAGCATTGTCTTCAAAGACATTTTACATTGCCAATATTAGGCTGACCCAGGCAAATTTAATTCTGACCAATTGTATTTCTGTTTCATTATTTTATGACTCACTTTTTAATTGCATAATCTTGGGGGTTTTGTTGAGGGCTACTATACTTGAGAGTACAAAACTCAAAGCTTGAGTGAATCAACTTGGTGAGCTCATTCTGAATACCATGGGCATCTCAGGTTGTGCTGGACACACTCTCCCAAATAAAACCAGCAAATAATTTTCAAAATTATGCTATTATTGGTGCCTTGTAGGCTGCAGTATATCTGTGTAACAACCTCTGCAGGTCTAGGGACCATGGTCAGCTGGATGGGCTTGGGAATATGTTTGCCTCCTTTTCACCAGGCTGCTTGTTGTTACTTAAGGATTCAGCTGGATGCTTTGAATGCTGGTCATATTTGGACATTTGTTAAGTTTATCAGGGAAAGGGAGTGAAAAACTATACTTCATAATATATAGGAGCTAAAAGCTTAAGACATACTGCAGAATTAGTTTTGGTGTAAACTTGTGAGAAGTAGGAATGTTGCATTTATGTTTCTTGAGGAAGCTCTGTTTCCTGCAACATTTGCTGCATTACAGTTAATAGAATTTATGAGAACGGCTTGTAATTCTCCAAAACTGCCTGGTGCGGTCATTCCAGCCAGCGCAATGTGAATTATGCAATAAGCCATCGCCTTAATTAAAACAAATTGCATTTACTGTATCAGTCCGTACTATAAATCATTCCCTAGGGCCCCTCTTCAAGGTTTGTGCTTGGCCTATTCGTGAGAAATGTTGACAGCAGCCTTCATTATCAAAAACATTTTTGAGCATTTTGTTCTAATATCCTTCTCCAGGATCCAGCCTATGAGCTCACTGCCCGGATACACAAACAAATCTTATCTAAGAAGCAATACAGAAATTGCGCGATAAAGGCCAAATACCTAATTTTCCTTTTCTCTCCTGGTTTGCAGCATGCACTTCAGTAGACTGTGGCAGTGGAAGATGAAGTTTATTAATTGCAATAATGATAATAATAAAAGCCCAAAAAGGAAACCTGCAGTCTAATTGTTTTCATCCAAAGTTAGGAGGCACATGGGATTCCTCACACTCCCTACTATAATTAGACTGAACAACAAGACAACCAGATTATTAGTCCTTTGTGTAGCTCCAGTTTAATAAAGAGAATGACCACTGGGTATTTATATTCATTTGAGCTCAAAGCAGCTTAAAATGAAGCGTTAAGTACAGAATATCATACTGCACCATGAAGTAACTCACCTTTTAAGGAGAAACTGTCACCTTATTTGTGACCTCTGATGTGGGGGGAAAGATTTCTGCTTCATTCAGTTTGTATCTGGCTACTGAGACCATTCAGCTGCAGCCAATATTTAAGCAAGTGTGTTTGCTCAGGTTTCCTTGCACTGAAAATTAAAATAAGGTTGTTAAATACTTTGCTCAAAAGGGGTATAGTTAAGAGTTCCCTGAATTAGAATATTAGACTCAAAGTGGTGATTTTTGGTTTGAGACATATTAGAGAGATACTATGGAGAGTCTGGAGGAGATGTTGTTTAAGACGGTCCTGGACAGGTTAAAATGCACAGGGGAATCCTAACAGAAGGCTAATGCAAATTTAAAAAGCTTAAGCATGCCTTCATAGCCCCTTTACAGGAATTGCTTAACTGACTAATTCTGGGGATCCTGTAGGTGGAGCTGCTTTTGCAAAATTTATGAGGGAAGTAAACCATTTATATCTAAAACTGTTTGGCAACTCCAGTTACTTTGAAATTGCTGAAACCTCATCATGAACAACCAGGTCATTGAACATAAAATCAGACCCTAGAGCCCGATTGGAAAGCCATTAAAGCCAATGAAAAGGGACCCACTGGCTGAAGCCAACACTGGAGCAGATCCACCGAGAATAATCTAAACTGAAGCTGCCTCCATATTTATTTTCCTCTTGATATATACCAAAAAGCAACCCAGCTAGATTTGCAGCAGTCATAATATCTACCTGTTTGTTTTGAAGATTATTTCATTTTACATCAAAGCAGGTGTCCATCTTGCCCAGCAGCCTCATTCTGATGGTGTTTAGGTCTTCATATGAAAGCTTCTGTCATGCAAACAAGTAAATATAGACAAAGAACAGGTTTAAGCACCGAGAAGGAAATAGGACAATATGCATTTTCTTTTCCTGAAAAGGAAAGTAGACACAATTGAAAGCAGCATATGTCCAGACTGTGATTGCTGTTCTTCAGCCAAAATAAAGTCTGAAAATAATTGGCATCAACAAGAATTATCAAGGACCAGCTGGAACACACATGTGCTGAAAAGTGAACAAACACCTTTAAAACCATTAATAAACACCTTAGTTGCATTTGCCTGTATATTTGTTGAGTGGCTATGACTGTTTGGCTTATGAATTTAAAAGGCATTTACTCATGCTGTAGTAAGGGCCCAGTGCACAGAGTTCAGGAAACTCAAAATGCTGAAGCCAGCAAAAATGGTCTTTCAACCTCCAATAACCATGAGAACATTTTCATCCCTCACTATTAGGATTGCACTGTATCTGAGTGGTTTACAATTATTCATTGTGTTTAATTTTTTCTTTGCCCAAATTTAATCACAATGAACCGTGTGTGTCTCATGGAGCTTGTATTCATTGTAAGTTTTTGTGTTTCAGGAGGCTGAAAGTACGTGCTTACTTTTTCTTTTTAATGATAAAAATAAGGAATTTTTTATTTTTCTTTGGGTTTTTTCCTTAAGTTTTGATAATTCCATAACAGTTGCAGAGATTATCTTCCAACTTTCTAAATAAATTCACTGCTGGCCTGTGAATAAGAAAGCGTGAGAAAATTTCAACCCCCAAAGGTAATTTTTGGAGAAAGTTATAAACCACTGAAAACAGCAGCTTATAATGAAAGTGTCATCTCAACCATAAAAGGTACCTCAATGCACTGAACAGGCACCGTAAAACATGATTGAAAGGGAGTTTAGAGATATTGCTAATGGCTCCGGCATAAGGAGTGTAGCTATAAAAGATGAAAAGATGCATGGCTAAAACTGCCCACTGCAAATCTTTGAAGAACATCTAACTAGCCAGGCGTGCCAGATATGCGCGATTGCTAACAGAACTGGTCATGCAAATCTGCCCAGACAGAGACCTTCAAACACCTCATGCTTTTACTTCCTCTGAAAGTAATGCAATTGTTCAGCAGAGAGACAGCTCCATGTCCCTAGGCTCATGCTGGGGACACTGGCATTTGAACGATGGGGAGGGCCAACAGTGAGGCGGGACTATGGTGCTCAGCTTCTATCTCTTGAGGAATAATGCGGCCTGTGGTTAGACACTTCGGATGTCTCTTTCTGTCTCAGCAATAGACTTTTCCAGTTTACAACAGTTTTGTGACGTTTTCATGAAAATGTTTAATTTTGGTCGGAACGCACCTCTGAAGGACATGCAATCCAGCCTCCTGCTCACAGCAGGCAAGCTTCAAAGTTAGTTTTGAAGTAGTTCTGCTGTTCTGATTTAAGCCAGGTGATCTAAAGTTTAATTAATATGTGCAAAATACTTCAACAAGCTGAAAGTCATTTCATGGACTTTCAGAGTTTTCATTTGGTCATGATTACTTTACAACATGGTCCTTATGATAGCTAGTAAAATGGGTGTTGGTCTGTGTTGAGATTCAGTCAGAAGGACTGCTTGGTTAAATTTATCTGGCCCTTCAGGGAGTAAATTCTGAGTAGGAGCTATATTTTGTATATCTGTAGGTCAAGGTTATATATGACAATGACTATGCATTTTATTTAGGCCATTTCAGAAAGTGGATTACAAGGTAAAACAGTGTTGAAGACTTTGAGGAGGAATATATTTTTAAATCGCTGGTCAAGATCTGAAATAATAACCATAAGGAGAGCTATCTTTTGGGGAAAAACTGCTTTCTTACTTCAGTGCAAATTTTCTGCCTAAGACTCCTCTGTTTCTCTTTCTGACTGACTCCACATTAGAGATACGAAAAACAGTATGTGCATCTAAGCCTGTGTGGTGGGTTGACCCTGGCTGGAAGCCAGGTGCCCATCAAACCACTCTACCACTTCCCTCCTCAGCTGGGCCTGGTGGGAGAAAAATCATGATGAAAGGCTTGTGGGTCAAGATAAGGACAGGGAGCGATCATTCAGCAATTACCATCATGGTCAAAACAGACTCAGCTTGGGAAATTTATTTAATTTGTTACCAATCAAATCAGAGTAGGGTAATGAGTAATAAGGAACAAATCTTAAAACACCTTCCCCCCACCCCTCCCTTCTTCCCAGAGTCAGCTTTGTTCCACATTTCTCTCCCTCTTTCCCCCCAACAACACAGGGGGATGGGGAGTGACGGTTGGGGTCAGTCCATCACAGGTTGTCTCTGCTGCTCCTTCCTTCTCAGGGGAGGATCTTTACACTCCGTCCCTGCTCCAGTGTGGGGTCCTTCTCATGGAAGACAGTCCTGCATCAATTTCTCCAACGTGACCCCTTCCCATGTGCTGCAGTTCTTCACAAACTGCCCTGGCGTTGGTCCATCCCATGGAGTGCTGTCCTTCAGGAGCAGCCTGCTCCAGCCTGGCTCCCCCTGAGGTCACAGCCTCCTTCGGACATCCCCCTTCTCCAGTATGGGATCATCCCTGGGCTGCAGGGGCATCTCTGCCCCCTGTGACCCTCCATGACTGCAGAGTCACAGCCCACCCTCTCACCACAGGCTGCAGGGGAATCTCTGCTCCAGCTCCTGAAGGACTTCCTCCCTCTTCTTCTCCACTGATTGTGGGGTCTGCAGAGCTGTTGCTCTCACATCTCACTCTCTTTCCCTGGCTTCAGTTTATCTTGGTTTTTTCCCTCCTTCTCAAATACGATATCCCAGAGGCACTAACCACTATCACTGATGAACACTTGGCCTTGGCCAGTGGTGGGTCTGTCTTGAAGCTGGATGGAACCGGCTCTATAGGACATAGGGGAAGCTTCTGGCATCTTCTCACAAAAACCACTCCTGCAGCCCCCCGCTACCAAAACCTTGCCACACACACACAATACAGCTTGACTTTGTCAAACTCTTCCTGTATATGAAATTGCCCAAAGTTGAAAATGTGGAGAATTTTCCGAAGTCTTCAAATGCTGGCTAGTGTGTTTCTGAATGTTTTCCCAAGTATTATCAGAACTGAGGATCAAAGCTCCAGCCATTTTTTTGATGTTTATTAGCAACTTCAAGGACTTAGAATACATAAGTCCAATGTAAAGATATTGTGAGGTTTTATTTATTTAGTAACAGATTTGAGGTTCCTTTACTTGTCTCCTGCTGAGCCTTTAGCTTGAACTTGGGTCACTTTCAAACTTTGGTACACTCCTGAGGTCTAGAAAACCAGGGATTTATTGAACAAGGACGAAAAAAAATCTCAAGTGTGCACATGACAGCAGAGGGCAAGGCCTCAAACAGCTTGAGACTGCTGTGAAAATCCTGATTGGTTTCTAAGCCCTATCACTGCTGCAACCCTCTGGCAAGCAGTACCCCTCATAGCCAGCTACGTTCCTCGTGGGAGGCTGCAGAGCATGCAGCCTTTCCCCAGCGCCGAGTGGCAAGCATCTGAGGGATGATGTTAGGTTGACTTTTTTAGAACAATTTCATACAAATTCTTTAAAGACAAAAAGAAATAAAGAAGACCAACTAAATGCAAAACTAATTATCTACTTTTTGAACAATTTCTGAGTTTACCCTAGCTCCCCATCTTTGCAGTTAACATCTCGTCTTCATCCCTGTTCTGGGCTACGATGGTGCATAGTGGAAGGTGATTTACACTGTTTCCCTCCAGCCTAGTGAGAGAGGTGGAGGACAAAGGCAGGGAAAAGTCTCTTGCTTCAGTAACAAGAGCACCTCTGAAAAACAGTGGAAGCGGTTTCACTTTTTAGGTGATGGTGTCCTTCTCGGCTTTTGCTGGGTGCTTCTGATGGACCTTTCAGGACACAAGGATATTCTAAGGTTAAGTATGCCATGGCATGAGCATGCCCATCAAGGTGTGCCCAACTGTCAGACATCACCTACTGCTCTCACAACTATTTCCCATCTCTTCTGCAGCAGCAGGAGATGCTGGGGGACCAAATTACCTTCTGCTGAGCTCCTCACCAGGAGCCTGATGCAACTGGGCTGGGAAAGTGGTGCCTAGGGGTTAGAGCAGGATAACTGGGAGATGCTGCTTTCCTGCAGAACCTGGGAGAATGCTTTTCACTGCCATAGGATGACCTCCTCCCCAGTTCCAGGGCTGAGCTGTTCACAGATGCCACCTCATCATTGCAACAGCTGTGATCCAGCCTGCACCCAGTTATCCACAGTTACCAAAGTGGTGTGACTTGGAGGTGAGAAACACTCTGCATTTCCCACATGAGATCCTCTCATCAATGCCCTTTACCCCTTGCTGTTGTCCCCAGGTTCTTCTGATGGGAGAAGTCACTTCAAAGGTGTGAGAATGGATTTTACCAGTATGCAACTGTTTTGTGTCAGTATGACCACTGTGAAGGGCCAGTGAAGCACTTTGAGTGCACTCTGTGCTCCACCATCAGACAAGGGTGGGTAGCAGAACCACTGACTGCTTGCCAGGTGCTTGGAGATCCTCAGGAGAAATAGGCAGCTCAATGTAATTCCTTTTTTCCTATGTGTTAAGACTCAAAAGGAAACCCACCCATCCTCCTTGAAAGTCTCCTCTGCAAAGCCTTGTGTCTCTCTAATTGAAACAGGGAAGGGTCTGAAACCATAGGAGTCCACAGCTGCTATTTCTGTTGTGCACATCTGAGGCAAGGTGAAGAGAAAAGGCAGCAAACTATCCCACAGTGTGAGTCCTCCACGTGCCAAAAAAGCTGACTCCACATTAAAGGTGAGAGCCAGAGCTTGCAAAGCGGTGATGGCCTGGGAAGACAGAGGCCTTGATTCCCCCCAGCAGCCTCCAAGTGTTATTCCCATTAACACTAGCACTAGCCATCACCCTGAATACCCTGTGCACCAAAGGACAAGTGAGAGAGAGCAGGAGGGAGGGAGGGAGGTGATAAAGTTGTCAGGCTGTAGGCAAGGCTACGGCTGCTGAGGACTGGCATGGACTGCATCATTTAGAGATGCTTCCTTGGACATATTTTAAGGGTAGATCAGAGATAGAGTAGGATGGGTTTGCTGACCTTGCAGAGACTTCATCCTGGGTCAGTCTTCAGTTCACAGTGTCAGATAACCAGGGCTCTGCGTTTTTCTTCTCCTTCATCTGCATTACCAGAGGAAGAAAATCTCTGTGTGGCACAAAATTTTCGAGATGGCAGTGCCACTTACTTCAACTTCCCACATGTGACAAATTTCAGCCCTCAGTGATTGTTGCTAACCTGCAGCTGATGTCTGGTTCGCAAGACAGTGCCCTATATGCCACCATGGGTCGAACATATTTTCAGGCCCCCTCCAGCAAATAAAATCTCTTCTTAAAGAGCTCAGCTCCCAGTTAGGCCATGCCATGAGGAGACAGAGGGGTGTATCACTTTAGCACAGGACCTCTGCTTTGGTGTTGAAAGACCAGCACTTAAACAAACCCCAAAGCAACAGAAAGGAATGTATGTTTCTTCTGCAAACAAGTGTGCAAGCCACACAGAAATCAAAAGGATCCTTGTTACCAAAGACAATATCCAACCTCTTTTAAAAGCTGTGAGGCCTTTCTGCTGAAAGTTTAGCAACTGATGCAGAATTGACAAGTGAGTCATTCCTACTTTCCCCCTGTTTCTCCTCTTCCTCCTGCCTCCATGCCGAAGTGCATTAAGAAAGTGAGATGTCTGGAAGATGTCTCTTGGATCACTGCTGCTCCTGCAGCATCTTATCTGCCTTCAGGCTCTGGCATCAAGTAGTGATCCACCTCCTTCCTCCAGCCCCCTGCCCTGGAGTAGCAGTTTTTAGACATGACCTTCCACCTTTGCACAGCTTCCTGTGTCTCTGAAATGTCCAGAGGTCACCCCCTCACTGTCTCCACAAGGAGACCTCTTACGGAGATGCCTGCCTCGAATCAGACCCATCTCATGTCCCTGTCATCTCCCATCATGTTACCAAACTGAAGGGGATATCAGGATTTTAGATGGTGTCCTCCGTTGTGTCATGGACTCATCATTTCACTATTTGTTGGGGAATGGCAGCTGTGTGCTGCTCATGGAAAGGTAGCCTTGACTGACTAGCTAAAAATCAGCGGTGACCTAGCTGTACAACTTACTGCTCAGGAACAATGTGACAAACTTCATCTTTCTTCACTGCCAGCCTCTAAGGTTAGAGAGGGCCATTACCTGTCATGGTGGGGAGGAGAGAGACAGGTCTATGGATGTGTCTGTGTGTGTGAAGGGGGGGGGGCGGAGATGAGTGGGTATGCTCTTATTCTTTCTTTCCTACTTTGTTATATTGATTTTCAGCAGCTTGCACGCTTGGAATGCAATAAGGGAGCAATTCCTTTCCATGCTGGCTAGTAAACATTGCCTGTAACTTTATTCTGGGTCAGGAAAGTCGGCACTTAAAATTAAAAGTGGTTTCAGAGGAGGAAAGACATATTTTAGGAAATTCCAGCTGGGGGTTCCTTGCTACTGTACTCAATTTTAGAATCCAGTGTGTTGTGTCATGTCATATATGCCTTTAAAAAAGCATTTAGCTGATATATATTCTCATCTACTCTTTACTTGCAATATTTCAAGCAGAAAATATTTTTTAAAAATCAGTTCCCTGGTTCTCTAAATTTACAGCAGAGACTACAGTCTATAAAGTGGAAGGAGTTGAAATTAAGCCCAGGGGAGACAGAAGTGCACTAGAGAGAAAGTCTTGTATGCCAGGTGCTTAAAAACATGCATAGTTTAAATCCTGTGCTGTCTCCCAAAAGCCGATGTAGCTGCTCTTGCATTTAAGACTAACACACCTGGCTTAAGTGCTGGGACCTTAATCTCTAAAAGAAGGTGTATAAAACTAGGTTACAGACTGTGATGCCGCCCCAGGTCCAAGGTATGATCTGCTATGGCAGATCCTTTCCCCTGCACAGGTCCCATGCTCAGGTCTTGGAAAGGCAAAAGGTTTCCCTGAAACAGGAAAACATCTGCCCCAGGCAGTTGGTTTGGGGAATGAGTGCCCTTGCTGACATGTGCCTTCCGGCCATGTATCCAAACCATGATCCAGGTGCTTGGGATAAGCCTTTTGCTGGTGGAATTTCACCTTCAAAAGCTCATTTCCTAAGTGTTGGGGATTGAAAGCAATTCTTGAGGAGCAGTTGCTCACAGCAGGTGTTTCACATACAGTTAGTCATCAGCACTGAAAAAACCACAGTGCATTACATTTTTAGATGGATAGACAGGTATTTTACAGAGCTCTGCTCCTGGTACTGTAAAAGCAAAGTGCTGCTGGAAAACAAGCAGTGCAGGAAGCAGGATCTATGGTGCGGGATGTTACTGTACGGGTTGCCACCTGCATTGCCAAAGCAAGCCCATGCCAGCACCCCCACTCCCGTATGTCCATCCTCTCCTGCTGCAAAAACGTCCCTGTAAATCTCCTCTCTACTCTGCCATGTATCCACCTGCCCTGCAGCAGGGCTGTCACCGCTTTGTCAGGTCTCAGGGATGTCTGCGGCTGGAAACCCCGCTGGGGAGATGAAGGAAGCCTGGACAGTTTCTGAGATGGCAGGAGGCAAAGTACATCTACCTGGCCCTGAACTCTGACGCGTGGCCTCCCTGCTCCATGTTTGACATGTACAAACGGTGACAAGCCCTGTCACCTGCCACCTGATGCGACCACCCTGAAAGCTGGGAAAGCCAGACTTGATATTAACAACCACAGCTTCCTGAAAGAAAGCCCCAGACACTAAGGACAAGGAACTGCCTTGACTCAGGCCAAATTCATTCGTGTTAGGAAACCTGTGTGGCTGGCTCACTGGGTGAAACAGCTTGGTGAAAGGAGGGTGGAAAGGCAAGCAGACAAAGAGAAAGACAGAGGCTGCTGGTGTAACATCGCGGGTCTCCCCCTCTCTTCTGTGAGGAGAAACCCCTAGTTGAGAGACCTCCAACCCCCAGAACAGCGTGAACAGCTACAATTCCTTACAGCCTCCCTGGCCATGGCTCCTGCACGCTGCTTTTCCTGCTTTCCCCTGGCCTGTCTCCTCTAACCACAGTGAGGACCTCAAACATCACAGGCAGATCATCTGTGCACCTGCTTGGGGTCCCAGCCTGGTCTAGTACCCAAATTTCTATTTCCTTCTGCTAGATCTCAAACTGGAATATAGGGGCTAGAGAAGGTTGGGTGTTGCCTTCTCTAGGAGACTGAAACTGTAGATTTGCAAATCTTTTCCATCAGCTAAAGATCTCCTACATCTCCGGGATTTCATAATTCCCAAACAATTCTCACAAGGTAGCTGCTTTCAGGACACAACATTTTTCAGGCTGCTGCTGCTACTCAGTCTCAAGTCTCCATCTAAGCAGTCATGCAACGAGCAACACTTTCAAACAATGGTCTATTGATTACTTGCTTCGTTAACAATGATACAATTCCCTGGAGAGGTTTATTACTCTTGTTTTGTACTATTTTGTACCTTATGATTAGGTCATTAACGGGTATGTTTGCATTTCACTTCAGTGTGACTGGCTTTCCTGGGAGGACTTCTCAATGCAGGCCAAAAATGTTCATGAATAAATGTTTACTGGCAGAAGGTATGAGTGTGTTTCACAGTGGTATGGATGTTTTCATCCTGATGGTGCAGGAGTAAATCAATTAAAAACATGATTGATTTTAAAACTCGAGCAAACTGGCTTTTGCCTCTGTATTTCCCATTACTTAACTTAGGCTGTATAAATCTAACAATATATTACTCATGCAGTGATTGTCTTGCTCATATCTACAGTGAGAACTGCTATGCACGCAGCTAAGGCAAGAGCAAAGGCTAAGCCCAGCTCTGGCATATCCTGCAGGTCCGCTCCCACGCAGAGCACAGAGCCCTTGTCCCACTGGTGATTTAACTGCTTTCAGCAACATTTGACTAGAATTCCCTTTACCGGAGGATAAAATAAATCGAATGGGCTCCCTACACAGATACATTCGTTCAGATTAAGGTATAGTGTACATTTAACATGGAATAGCTATTCTTAATTAATTCCCTGTCTGGGTGCCTTTTTTCCAGTCAGACTGCTACTGCTGCAGCCCAAATTAGATTAATTGACTTTGGATATTCTTGCTAGCTATTACTTTCTCTTGTTATTAAGTGTTAGTAATATTAGTTATTAGAAATTAATGATTCCAGAATAACTCCCCACATTCAGTGTTATCCCAAACTCTCCAGTGGCATATGATGACCAGTGTGCTCTGACTTCAGTGAAAGTCCCCGTGCTCCCAGTTTAAAGAGTTTAACCAACAGCACTGGTTTGTGTCTGCTGTGCAGAGGTAATAATTTCAGGTTTAAGATCAGGTTTAAAATCTTGTGTCTTAATCTTCTGTCAGTTTAAAAATCTTCTGCAGTGAAAGTTAACCTCCTTCTAACAAGCCATATCCAGTAAGCCACTGCTCAACACATAGTGATACAGGGGAAATGTGGTGTAATGAGAGAGCCTGAAAAGACACAAGCTAAGGACAGAAAAGCACATCTCTGTATCCAGTATACCCATCCAGGGCTTCATCCAAAACCCAGAAATGCCCATGTAAGTCCTTCTGTGGGCTCTGAGTGCAGACCAAATACGCTGCACTGTGCCATCTCAAGTATCCTGTCATATCTCCACACATGCAAGTCTGCAGATACAGGCAGAAAAACAGTGTACATGATTGTCTGCTTGAATATAGATTCAAAGAGACAGCGTGCATAAATCTAGATAATTTATACAGTGCCACAAATACAAACAACAACTGCCACCCCTCTCCCTTCACAAACTCATATACACAAATGCACCTCGAGTATGAATAATGCAATGACAAAGTGAGCTGTATTTGTATGGACATCATTGGTATCAGCAGTTAGGAATAATAGTTGTCTAATTGTAGTCTTTCATTGCGTGCTATGTCAAAGCGTGGGCGAGTAATTGCAATCATCAAAACCCTTTCAGACTGTGTGCAAAGCCCCGACCCCCATCACCTGCCATCAAGCCTATCTGATCTACCACACACATGCACTTACTGGGCAGATGAATTAGCTGGATGGGCTGTTCTTTTTTTTTTATTATCATTTTCTCTTTTGTTTTGTGTTTTCCTTCCTCAAGGCTGTGTCTGGGTTGTGAAGGGTTGTTAAACTTTTTTTATTATTATTGTTATTCTTATTTTTTTGTCTTGTGTGTGATCTCTTTTTGGGTGAGATAATTTAGACAACAGACATCAACAATTACACAAAATAATATGGTAACCAGCAACTGAAAAAAAATAATAATTGATTCTCATGGGCTGGTGAGTGTTACAATTTGAATGTCTTTCTATTAAAATCCTTATAATAGACACAGAGAGAAAACAGGAAGGAGGGGAAAGAGAAAGAGGGAGAGGGAAATCAGTTCTTTTTCAAATATTACCCATAAGATGGAAGAGAAGATAATCTCAGAATGCAAGTGGGACTGATTTCCATTAACATAAACCCATTTCTAGTATTATTTTATTAATATAAACATCTTGTCTCTAGGAGTGCCTTCTGGATCATGTATACCTACTTTATTTTGCACTGGGTTTAGGGGAAAATCAAGGAGAGAGCTAAAAAAAAAATTGAACATATTTGTTATATTCATTCTGAATTGCCAGCTGTACAGTACCTGAGTGGAGCAGCAGATTTGATTATCAAATACAATTAAGGCCTGCTTTTGTCGATGTGGAGTACCTTGTAAGCGCACATTGTCTAGAAGGCAACAACAAGCCAATCATGTGGGCTATGCACTCTCCCTTGCTGCTGGAGAGGACTTGCAGTGGGTTTCTGTGGTTCAGCCTCCCACAGCAAAGCAATCATCAAAGTGCTGTAACAGCAACTATTACAGAGACCACAGCTTGTTCTAGGAGCAATATGTTCACAGGTAGATACCTGCTTTAAACCTTTAAAGGGTCTCAGCTCTGAGTTTTCTTGTGTCTGCCTTTGTGTGATAGATGACATCTATTAATCAGTAGTACATAGTACCTTCAGAGGCTCAGCAGGGCATGTCCTTTTTGTCGCAAGTGTCTTCTCTTGCTTAAAGACATACGTGATTTCCATGGCTGTCCAACACAAGGTTGGATGGGATAAGTGTGTGTGCTCAAACTTCTGCAATAAGACAATTTTCAAGTCTCTAATAAAACTGTCCCAGGAAGTAGTAGAAACCTTATTTTGTGTGAAAAATTCAAGTAAAGGGGAATTACATAGAATCGTAATAATTTAAATTGGAAAAGATCTTCAAGATCAAGTACAACCGTATTCATACAATTTGCATAAAGTTCAAGGAAGAAAATCCTCATTGTGAATTTCTTAGACTGTGGATGAGGGCTCCAAGGGGAGGAGATGTAACTTGCTATTTACACTACTTAAAACTAGTATAGGCAAAACATTTTTGAATGTTCAGTGGGGACATGCCTCATGTTGTCACATGTCTGCATAGCCTAAGAAGACTTTTTCATTTCTGATTACTGTAAGTCATCTTCACAGTGTTGTCTGACACTACTGGCCTCACCCTTCTCACTTGTAACTTGCTTCTGTTTCTGGAAAAAAAAAAATATCAGATGTACCAAAATACACATATTTTATAAGACTCCAAAACAATCAAAAATGGCGATGGTATTGAGGAGAATATGCTGCAAAATATGTGACTGGAAATGTTTATCGACTATGGGTTTTTTCTCAGGGAAAAGTATTGCCGTTGGAGAGGTCACCACTGGCCAGACAGGAGATCTCAGGTCTGGGAATAAGAAGAGCAGAATTCTGGTCTTACTTTTGTTGTATCACTTGGGGCATGTCACTGGGGGGCAGTGTGTTGATCTCTGATAGCTTCTATCTTATGAAGGTTAGGTAGTTATTCTTAGCTGTTCATCTAAGAAGCTTCAACAATCAATAAGGAAGCAAAGGGATACTCTCACAGGGTTATTCTTTCACCCCTGAGACAGGTGAGGATTAATCACTTTATGGAAGTTCAGTTGTATCTCTCCACATTTCCTGTAGGGTCTGGCCAACTAGCTTCAGGTAAATTCTTAGATGACAATAGTTAAAGGAGAATAATACCTCCCTTAATATCTATTTTCAGTCCATATTGAAGAAACGGAGAAATTCCCTTTAACAGAAATGTTGGGTTTGAAAACCCATAACTAGCTTTTTCTCATCTGTAAACGTTTAGAATTATTCTTCCTACCCCAAGAAGAGGGTTCATCTCATCTAATCGAGTTTCATAATGACCTTACAGTAAAAATTTGTTTCCTTATTATAATAATTCTTAAGAGTTAGCTGGACTATACCTTCATCTTAAGAAAGTTGGAAATGCTCTTTTCTTAATCAAAAAGAGCTGTTACTTCTTTCCAGACCCATTACCCAGTGGTCTCTGCCAGCAAACTTTGATTTCGATATATTGAAATGTCCTGCTAGAAAGCTACTTTCTTAAATGCTTATTATCCACATGATAATTAGTGCTGAGGGAGATAATTTTTCAGAAAAAAATTGTTAATTTTTATCATTCAGATCTTGGGGACAAAAGCAGTGGATTTGTTAAAGCTTTTATTGGGCAGGTTTCTGAGGTCCAGGAAGAACTTTTTGCAGTAGCAAGTGCTCCATGTGTAAGCCACACTCTAATGGCATGTGAGACACCTGAACTGCTGAGTTATCCAAATGTCTATGCTCATGGCTATTTGGGGGGAAGGTGTGTGGGGTCGGGAAGAGTGATGATGTCAGCCCAAGCATTTTTTAAAGGTCATGGTCCAGAACGAAAATTATGTATGGAAAGTTGACATTTTCTGCTAACTGGAATTCTTGTTTTTCACCTCACCCTAATTAAGATAGTGCTGAGAAACACTTCTCATGAGGAAGGACTGCACCTTCCTAATGCCTTTACAGAGACCAGTAAAAAGCACACCCAGCTCCAAACTTTCTGTACTGCAAGGGTAGTAAAAAAATAAGAAAACAGTAGAGAAAACAGTGAGACAGGTTTCATAGCAAGATGAGAAGTTATTTCAACACACCCATGGTCTCAGTGTTGGCAAAGGCTTGCGTGATCATTTTAACAAGGGGACAAGTTTTGGAGAATTTTCAGGGAACACGGTGAGTTGAGATTGCGGGTCTCTTTAAGGAGATCTCACCATGCATGAAGGGACAGCATGGGAGAAAACAATGAGATACTTGTCTGAAAAATTCAATTACTTCATGATAGAGGTTGTTATCACAGGATAACCAAAGACGGGAGTTGGCATTTCAATAGCAAATGAAAGATGTTAGGTAGGGGGGAGATGGGCTGCGAAGAGCGTTTCAGAGGTCCCTGTATGGACATTGAACCATAACAGCCACTCATCAGTGTTATAAAACTACCAGGAGCAGTATCCCCAGGCAAAGAAAGACTCTTCTTGGCAAGCTTGTGTCCCACATCGTGCCATTGGATAGAGCCTATTCTATTGAAAACTGAATCCCTTCGAGTTCCCTGGAACAGCAGCAGCTGGAGGGGAAATAACAGTAAAATTCTATGGCCATAATAAAACGCATTAGCCATCTGAACACTCATTTCAATCAAATAATGCAGCCTATTCATATTTAAACAGGAAATATTGTTTAATGTTTATGGTAATGATCAAATCAAATTTTAAAAATTAAACATGAAATTAAACATTAAAGTGAGGTTCCAAAATTTGGCACTTGGGACACCATTTCCAACACACAGCTGATGGCTGCAATCAGAAGGGTCTATCCTCTTACCTTCTCTTAATGGAACTTCTTGAGAAGGATGCTAGAAGGAGATTTTGGTGTCACAGGAATGGCCACAGCTTGTGTAGGGTAGTTGATTTGGAGCTGACAGTTCCAGCCTCTCCTTCCATCCATTCACCTTTCCATGACAATGAGAGCTAATGGCTTTTGGGGAGAAAGTGGAAGCCCAAAGGAAAAATACTTTCATCTGGATGAAGCTAAATGGGAGTTGTTTTGAAGGCAGTCATGTTCCTCTTGAAATATTTTGGACTCTTAAATTTTTGCCCCAAAAATAACAGGGAGAGAAAAAGTTACAGAGATTTTTCCAAAGTATCATTGAAACGGGAATAGAAAACGTCACTGTGAAACAGCAAGTCTTCCCTCAGATGTACATAATGATCATAGGAGGTAAAAATGCAAAAGAACAACCTAGTTGCTGCTTAAATACTGTTGCTTCGGGTTAAAGCATAGCAACTGATACATACCAGTAACCCACAGGCATTTCTATAGTGGTAATAACTGGTGCAGAGCTCCTGATTTGGAAAAAAAAATTGCTACTTTACTCCAGTGCAGGCATGAGCTGATTAATTTAAGGTTTTGACAGAGCTGGCCAACCTTGTGTTTAATGAAGACCTCGGCATGATGACTAGCAGTTAGGGTATTGCTTTCAGACCACATCTTCTGTTACAGTAAACGTGAATCCCAGGGAAAGCTTTCTCCCACACCGAACCTGGAGTGATTTTGTGAATATCAAGTGTAGTAATTCTTTTCCAACTCTTTCCACTTTAAGTCAGCAGAAAAATAAGTTTGAAACAAAAATGTCTTGAAATAAACCCATTTCCTTTAATACCCCTATGCATTTCAGCCATGGACCTTCTCTGTGCTGTGAGCCTGTGCTTTGGTTTCTTGAGCTGTGCAGCGAGGTTAACCTTTTGCTCTAACAGTTGCAACTTTCAAGGGACTATATCCTTAGTGTAAATTAATATCAAATTAGTATAAATTAATATCAAATTAGCAATGCTTTGGACTACCAATGAATTGTATGTTGTTCCTTAAAGAATGTTCGTCACAAAAGACAGAATCAATCTGTCAATCGCCGTTCTCATGCCGGCTGCTTGCCTAAATTTATTGTTGAAGGAGCATGCACAGAAATTTCCATAGTATGAAAAAAATAAGTAAAAAGACTGAATAAATTATCTGGGAAAGTAGAGAAAAATGCAAGATTTATCTTAACCTGTGTCTACTCCTCTCATTCCTGTACCATGCACTTTAAATTGGATTGGTATCCTATAAGAGAGTGTCAAGGATTTCATTTGTTCTGCTTGACATACAGATGTACAATTGGTAAAACTGCATCTTATCTTAGTAATTGTCTACAGTGCTAAGTCTGTACCTAGTTATTCACTTCAAAAGTCAGGTTTCATCTGTGCGGTAGCCTGATCAGACATCAGTCCAACCACCTTCAGCTCTATCTGCTCATCTTTTGGCTCATCTTCCTGAGTTAAACCACCTTCCTCTTTGCAAATGCTGGATTTCAGCTTCTTGTAATAAATCAAGAATGGGTTTTGGGGGTAGAGGACTGAAGAGGCCAGTTTCTTGTTTCCAGTAGCACCCTTGTATCCAGTGTGTCTAAAATAATTCATTGTGAGCTCAAGCTTGAGTGCTTGGTGAAGGTTTTGAGGGCTTTGAAAGCAAGAAGGGTTTTTCTAGGGCTTGGAGGAGAGTGTTAATTAGCTCTAATAACATTTCTGTTTACTAATGAAACTTTAGAGTTTAGTGATCACATAGAGAAATTTTTGTCTGTCTGATGGTCTTTAAGCACATTCTGGTACTAATCCAGATAAGCAAGATGACTCTCCAATGGTTGAACAAAATGCTTTACCAAACTTGCTGCAACCTTTCCTGTCCACAGACACGTTACAAATAAACCTGTTTGCAAAACAGTGTATTTTTTCCTGCACACCCAAAGAATTCCTATAAAGTTAGTTGGTTTTTTTACACTGCCAGCTGAAAAGATATTTGGCTTTTGAGTTTTAAGGTTTTAAACGTAAATAAACCTCCAGGTTTTTTTTCTGGGAAGCAGACACTTGTATCACATATTGTGTGTTAATCTAAATGCCTGGTGCTTTCTCCAAATGTTCTTCGTGGGTACCTTGTAAGCAACTGGTGGGAGCAGAAAATCAGAAAGAAAACCCTGTTTTCTTCTTCATCCACTCCGTTACATACTAATGCCATCCTGGGTACCAGCCTTGTCTTGCACCTGACTTAGCCCAACAAGTGGATGGCTCATTCCTGTTCCCTGTTCCTGGCTATGTGCTACATATTTGCCACAGTGAAGCACACTGCTGGGGCCAGTTCTCCATGGGGTGCTGCAGTAAGCCCCCATTCCCAACAGCTCCGATGCACTCTTCCCAGGGAACATAGGAATATAACATAAGATCATAAGAACATTTATAGTCGGTCAGACCAACAGTCATTCTCACACATATTCCATCTCCTAGAGTAGTCAATCATAAAGCAGAGGGAAAATTACAAGAGCAATACTTTCCTAGCTTCCTGCAATTGGCAGCTTGGGGATTTCCTGATCCAGAGGTAGTCTCTTTATATCAGTAGTTTTCAATGGATTTTTCTTCCATGAATTGTCCTGTTGTTTTTGAGTTCATGGGGATGTTTTAGACGCTGGTTTTGCATCACTGGCACTTCTCATTGTTTAAGCAGGACCATTTGTCCCTGGAGGAGGCAGTAGTTAGTCAAAGGACCTTGAGACTAGCAACTTACACAATCACAAAATAATGTACTGAAGTCTTGTTTCAGTTTCCAAAATGCTGCCAGCTAAAGGGTAGATGAACAGCATGGCAGTTTCAGGGAGAAGAGTGGTGGGTCCTGGCTGCACAGGGTGATGGTGCTTACCAGGTGTCATTATCCAGAGAGGAAACCCAAACCGGTGATGGTTTAAACTTCGTAGGAGAGCTGTAAACTGCAGGAGTTCAGCAGCTGTTGTATGAACAGCCGTCATAGCACTGCATCAGGAGGAACCTCCAAGGCAAGGCTGGGTGGACGTACAGGTGCACCAGTTTCATCCTCCAGCATTAAAGTCACCTCCAGTCACAAGTGAGAGCCACAAGACAAAGTGTATGGGGTTTTCAGAAGGTCCTGTGGCACCTTTGACACACCTAAACGATCCAGAAGCAGTGTTTTCTAACAGCAGGTGAGCAGTACCAGTTACACAGACCGCAGGCTGCACCCACGCCTCCTGAACAGCATGCTGGCTCACAGTGAGGAAATCGCTCTGCTGTAAGAAGGAGTGGATAGTTGTCATGTGTTGTTGGGAGATGAGGTGATTTCCCCCCCCCCCCCCCCTTATTTCTCTTCCCTTGTTCAGTTTTCAAGCTGCTTCAGATGATAGGTATTTGCACTAAAATGAAACGATGTTAAGGTAGTTGGAAGAATGCAAAGAAGCTGATACACTTGTAAACAAAGATGATAATTAGAATAGTATGCAGGTCTGGGGTTGTCTGTTACATCAAGGGCTGTGTTTGTGTGTCAGCTTTACTCCTGTGCCACCTCTCTGAGGCATCCTTATTTCAGAGCATCCTGGGAAATGCAATATGGCTTTTGCTAGTTGTAATTTTTTTACAATTTATTTTTTTCTTTGCTTTTCTTTATGGACTCCCCAGGTGCCCATAACAATGTGGCAATCAACAGGGATATGCTCAGTAGCAGAATTTTCCCTTTACAAGTAAATCTATGCAAATATGGCAACCTACCTCAGGGCATCTTTCAAACCTGGGGAAGAAATGGCAGGGAAGGAATCACATGATGCTTCTGACAGAGCTTGCAGACATCTCTCACCTGACTTTGGAGGCTTCTCTTGCCTTTTCTCTCTCTCTTCTCTCTTACCCACTCCTCTAAATACACTTCCAGAAAGATAAGTGGGTAAAAATGGCATGTGCTGTCTCAGGGAGCCTGCACAATGCCCAGCAGTCAAGATCCATCCCCAGGGGGACAGAGTGTAGGAGGGAGCTCAGGGACTTGTCCTGCTTTCACAAGTGCCCACACATCTGCTGCTGGCCTCAGCTGGGAACTCCCTGCAGGCACAGCTGAGAGATGGGTTTTAAACTAACTCTATATTTAAAAAAAAAAAGGAAGCATGTCATCTGTGGAAGAATAAAGAGTCCGGGCCTGCACACTGTTCAAGACAGAGGCATGGTGCAGAGCCCAGGGCAGGATTTGGCTTTGAACGACTCTCACAACCTTCTGTCCTCAGGGCTTGCCACCCACACAACCGGTTTCCTCAGCCAAGATTTGCAAGGAAGGAGGACATATCCTAACCTTCACAGCAAGACTGAGTGCCTTCCTCATCAGTTAGATACCCAGGAGGAAATGCAGGCAGACAGGTTCTGCCCCACTGACTTCTATAAAAAGGCCCAAGTGTCTTCATGGGGGTGAAGGGGTGATCACAGACCCTTGCAGAACGTTTGGCATCCAGCCATATCTCAGCTGCAGAGCAGATGACTTTCTGAAGTGGGAACTGGCTGTGGCCTTTGATGTCAGCCCAAAATGCCACTATGTGATGACCCTTACAAGATCCAATTACCTTCTCAGTGGCTTGGGGGATGCTTTTTTTTCTGTTGTTCTCTGCCACATCAGAAAGGAGAATATTAAAACATTCTTATGGAAGTTGAGCTACCATGTACTGAGGGAAATGGGGGAAGTCTATTACCATTTGACATGAATATACTGGGAATAGTCTGAAAGAGGCTAAACCTTCAGGATTCCCAGACAGATACCCATATCCAGCACAGCTCTGCAGGTACTCAGGTGGGATCTTACCAGGTAAAAATACCTTTCCAAATCCCAGGAGAGTAAACCATAATATATAAATATAGATGATTTTCACCAAAAATAAAATTCAAGACACTGTTGGAGCACAGATTGCTGTAAACAAAAGTAGCTCATGGAGATGGGTTCCATGTAAGGAACGGAGCAGAACAAAACAGAATTGAATGGAGTAATCTGAAGGAATTTACATGAAAAAAGTAAAGCAATTCCTCTTTAAATGCTTTTAAAATCCATCACCCACCCTATGAAGTACCTTTATTACTTTAAGGAGGCAGGAGACTACCAGGAATCCGTGCAGAAGCCCCTCGTCTCTGAATGCCCAAGCATCTCCACCATACACAGGACTGCTCCATACATTCCATACATACACCTCCACCACTGACTGCTGCCTGTGTTTGCCATACGTCATCCCTTTCTGTTCACTGCCATTTACATGCTGGCAGGTTGATTTTTTATTAAGGCAACAGTAGGTGAAGATTTCAGATGTGGGTGCTTCAGAAACTCCTTCACGGCAGGCTCAGCTTTCTCAGTTTAAGCTCAGGCTGACATTATATCAAGCTGTGTTTCTCCCCAGTAGGGACAACCAGAGATTATTTACAAGACACAACAAGAATGTCACACTAAATGAAGACGAAGGATGTGCAGGAAGCGTGATTGCTGCCTGAGCCTTCTTAAGAACTGCCTATTAAGGAAATCGTCCTTTTAAGCAGCAAAGAGCCACTGGAATTGGCCATGTTTGATACTGGGGAAAGGATCTGACCTGCTAACCAACAACATATACTGATAATGTTCCTCCAGTGGTAATGATGCAGATGCTAATGAGAATATTAATAATAAATAGCACTGTGTACATTTATCATGTCCTCTATTTAAAGGGTGGAAAATGCTTTACCAACAAGAAAGTGTGAAGTCCCAGAGCAGCTCTTTTCTCTGTGTGGAGTCTATTGTTACCATAAGCAAAGGGACTTTTTTCATCTGGGTTAGCAAAGAGAAGTGGCAGTGGAACCGCTGGATTCCAGACACCACGGTGCTGCTGATTCACAGTGTGAACTTGGGGGAGTTATTTCAGTGCTCTGAGTCTCAAGTTCACCATCTGTAAAATCAAGATAATTATATTTACAGTGCTTACCTCATAGAGCTGCTGTGAAGATTAATTAACGCATATATATTTACAAAGTGCTTTGAGATCATCAGGTAAAACCTGCTGCATATGTGCAAAACATTATTTCTCTAAAATATCTTGAAACCTCAGGAACTGCAGAGTCTTGCCATATATTGGCACATTTTGGGATGCTTTTGTTCATTGTCTAAGGAAGTTTTTGGCAGGTAACTCTTATGTATATTGTGTTAGTGTGGAATACGTTGCAAATATTGGCTTTTCCCAAATCCTTTTTACTTTTTTTTCTCCTCATACACTATGTACAAGCAGATTATGGGTTCACCAAGCAGTAATTGTAGATCATTATTAAGACACATATTTTGAATATATTTTTACCCTTTGTAGATTTTATCACAAAGAAAATCTTTGTGTTTACTTGATATTGGCTATTCCAGCTGTATTGGTTGGTTGTGATTTGTGAGGTAAGCTATGATATATACCTGTACCACTTCCAGCAAGAACATACCTGGAGGCACAGTGAGGGGCTGAAGATTATGTAAGTTTAATTTATGTGCTATGGGAAGGATAGGTCTCACTTAAATTTAGCTATCTGAATATTAACTGTTAATTCTAGAGGTTGTTTGAACTTACTTCATACTCAGTTGAAAGAGATAGGCACTTGCCCAGAGCGTTTGCCCGACCTTTCTTAGATAACAGTGTTGATAGGATGAATCAGCCTTTGGAGGTATATATACCTCTGTTGACTGTGAAGGGATGTGGGAGTGATGTACTCAGATTCAGATGTCTGATGTGATATTAAAAGGCTGAATACTGTTCTACAGACCCTAGCAACACTCCTTGCACTGGCAGAAAAAGCCACATTACACTGAAATAAAGGATGGCTTTTTTGAGCCATAACACATCTCCAGATTGAGAGGCCAAACCTGTTGGTTTGCAGATATGCGTGTCTACATGAGGGTGAGGAGCCAGTATACTCATTACAGTCAATGGAGATCTTGACAGCGAAGCATAGGGTCTAGAGGTCAGTGTAGCTGACCAAATATATGTGTTTACCACAGTGTAAGCAAAATAGCGTGCTGAGCTCCCTTCACTGTACAACTATCTCTCCACGCTACTGCTATGGCAATCTAAATGGCCAATCTACCTGTAAATACAAAATATAAGTATTTTAACCTGCAATTTAAATCTTCACCCCAGAAGTATGGCTTCATTAAGAGGATGAATACTGAGTTATTTGATTCAGGAAGATATGCTGAGGGTGCCACACTTCTTACAGCTAATCATCAGTGGCTACTGCAATACTGTGTAGTCTGTAAGCATCTCAGTGTTTGTAAATCAAAGAACAGTGGAATTTGATAATATGAAACCTGTATATATTTACCTGTTCTTATCTTTGCCCATTTCAGCTCTTCTGTAATTCTGCATGTTAGCTGTATTGTGTCTAAGGTTCTCAGACCATAGTATTTCCACCTCCATTATTTGAAGATATTTTTTTCAGTTTTAGGAATTCAGTGTCATGAAGGCATCAGTGGAATATTTTTTCCTTATTTACTCTCTCTTGTATGCAAAGCCTTATGAATCATATCATTCAATTCTTCCAACCCTTGATGCTTATGGATACATCTCCAGATAGCTGTCACATCCACACACATAAGTTTTCTTCATAGTCTTTGCCTATTCTACTCACCTTTGAAAAATTTCTGTATCAAAGGTCTATGAGAAAGTGAAAAGGATATTTATGAAAGCACACACCTATATACACAAATGACTTGTAGTCTAAGCATTCAACTCATACATGCAGGCAGTGAACGGGTAATGAGTGTTTAAGCATCATCATATATGTTCCCTACCTAATGGACCTTTACCATTTAGTAGCAGCTGACAATCTGCCTTTATATGCATGTGCATGCACAGATGTGCATATGTATGTTTAGATATAGATATAGATATATAAATTTATATTGGATTCGTTGGTAGAATACTTCTGGTTTTTTCTGGACATATGATGTTCCTTAAGGCAGTTGTCATCCTACATTAATTTGTCTTGTTCTGCCTCAGCTCACTCTTTTTTGTCTTAAATGCCATATTAGAAAATGTTAGAAGCCCCCCGCCTCCTTTGGCATACCCACAATCCACCTGGGCATGTAGGGAAGCATGCCATGATCCTTCCTGACACATGTCAGCAAACATCTCATCAGGGGCTCAGCTGTGTCACCCCCAATGATATTGTGTGGCAAGATCAGTCCTTGGCTACATTACACCCTATCCTGCCCTCAGGGGAGGTAGGAAGGACTATGCTAATTGGTTCTGACCCTTCAAGATCGAGGGGGAAAATTGCCTTTATCTGGTGCAACATGCCAGGTCTGTTCAATAGAAACCAGGGTGCTGTAACGCGCATAAGCCCTTCCAGAGCCTTTACAAGATGGTAGAAGCCTGTGTCTGTGTGCTTGTGGCAAGACGATATGGTACAAGAGCCACTCACCTGAACTGATTTACAGAAAATACAAGAGTGTCTTCCCACTCACAGCACTGGAGCATTTCTCAGCCTTGATGTGGGGTTATAAAAACATGTGCTTGGACCTCGCTGCGTAGCTGTTGCCTCTGTGCTCTTCAAGGCCCCCTCAAAAGGCCTGTCTTCTCTTTAAACTCCTACTCCCCAGGGACACCAGGAGTCAGTGGAGCTAACTATGAAACTGAGAAAACCCACAGAAAATCAGTATGTTTCAGAATATCCTGCTTATTATTTACTTTCTTGAAAGAAGGGAGGTTTTCTAGTTTGCTAGGAGGTAACACCTGCTTTGCACAGCCAACAGAATACGAAACGTCGGGAAACTCAGGAGTTTCTGCTCTTGCCCAGGATTTGCCCTCATCCTCTGCAGAGCCTGACCCTGGATCAGTGGACCAGCAGACCAGCAACTAGATTAAAGAACCAATTGTTCCCTGACCTGGCTCTACGTGTCCACTTTGCCAGACGCAGGCATCTTCACGTCACTTGTCACTGTGCTAAAAGAGAAATGCAGGACTGAGGGCTGCAAGCTTTCCTTGACCACATTAGTTCCGTTCTTCCTTTTTCTCTTGCTTTCTTTCTTTCCAGTACACTTTTTCTGCTTTAATCACACTTAAATAAACTCTGTGGCTTTGTGCATCTCATGCCAGATAATGTGCACAGGTTTGTGACTTTACATTTCCCTAGCATGCAGATATTGCTGCCTTGTCCTTCACTGGCCAGAACCCCAAGTCATCATCACCAGCAGAACCAGACCCCTTTTCAGATCCTACATGCTTAGTTAGGTTGCAGAAACATCTCAGAGGAGAAATGAAGGGGGGCACATTATTTGAAATAGTTAAAGTAACACTGTATAAAGAATATAGATAGAAAATGAATCTGCTAGCCTGGTTTTGATCAAGCTTTCAGAAGCACCAGGTGCTCTAGAAAAAAGCAGAAGGCAGTTTTAAGATAGCCTTACACGAAGATAGTTCCTTGCCAGTTTTCCTGAATTAGATGTTGGCTTTCATCCTGTGCAATAGATATTTTGTGTCTCCCAAGTCTCAGAAACAGCCAGTCCTTGTGGAACAAAATCTAGCAGAGAAAACTCCTTTACCCTGCATGCCAAGGCAAATAACTTGATCTGCACTGCAAGGTGGAGAAGTAGGGGGTTAGTAGGACCTTAATACAGTTTGGGGGAGGTCGTTTATGCTTGGTTTTTTTAAAATTTGATTATCAAAGGAATGCTGAGTAGGTGATGACAGAATTCCCTTGAACTGCTTGGGTTTAAGCTCGAAGACACACACACACAATCTTGTGCTTCGATGCTGGGGAGTGGGGAGCTGTCAGGACTATGTCATGGAAAAGGCATCCCATCAGCTAGAGGGGGAGATTTTCTGGGTCTTGGTTTGAGAAGCAGACAGATGACTGACAGGGGTTAAAAGCTTCCTGCTTTCTTTTCCACATTGCCTCCTTGATGGTAAAGAATTCCCTGTCCCTCACACAGAAGGTGCTCAATGATCTCAAAGCATTTTGCTGGAAATACTGTACAGACTATAATAAGCTATTGTAGCCCTTGGCACAGATGCCCAGCTGAGCCTAATTCCCCATATCCTTAACTCATCAGCCTCTGATCATAATGCAGGTTCAGTGTCCTAGAGGACCATTAAAAAAAAAATACACACACAAAAACCCAATTAGTACATTTCATGATGGTGAGAGATGTCAGACTGAGTGCCCTGGGCATAGCAATCCTCTGCTCAGTCACAAGGCAGGCAGTGTGATATACCCCCCAGTCTCCTGTGGGCCTGACCCAGAGGACCTGAAACCAAAGGGTAAAAAGGAGCTCGGGCTCCTTCACTCTTTCACTTTTTGGCTGCTTGGCTGAGACTGTCACAAGCAAACATGGTCAGTCATGACACTCAAGGCATCATCATGCACCCTTGTGTGCAAGGAACTGAGCACAGCCATCACAGTCTCAAACTTTGTCATCAAGGAGGGAAAATAAGCTAATGGTGCAGGTTACCAAAGGAAATTATGAAAAGAATATCCAAATGAAAAGAAAGACAATTATGATCCTAAGTGGCTGTGGCAGTCCTGAAGATCTTCACTGGAGCCAAGTGAAAAAGGTGGTGGCACTCGGCTCTGAGACTGTGATCAATATTACACAAGAACAACAATAAGAAGCAGCTGAGATTTCCTGTACAGCCCAAGAGACTTTGGTACTCAACTATTACTGAAATAGCCCACATTCACTATAAGGTCCTTTGCAAATCCCCTGTGAGGAAATTAATTGTTTGCCCCACATTTAACCAGTTCCCTCTCTGGAAGAGTTTGGGACTTGCTCCATCCATGCCTCATTTTAACATGGAACTGCAACATCTAATGAGAAGACATGACCTATGGTCATGTTGCCCAACACCCCTTTTACTAGAACAGACCGCACCAAACTTTATAGAAGACGATGCAGGAAGCTTCACAGATATTACAGACAAGGGAGAATATGACCTCTTAAAGGTCTTATTGGTTCATTGAGCTTGAAGCTGAGACATCATCATGACACATGTGCTGTAAACACCTGAATAGATGAGATGTCAGCTCAGAAATCACATATTCTGAGCTTTATTATTTAAATGGTTTTATGTCTGAAAATAATTATGCCAGACAACTATCATGAAAACAATTGCTCCTTAGCCAGTAGACAGCCTAATGGGCAGAAGTAAATTAGTGGCTGTGACTTCTTAGCTCCCAAGTCTAGTTGTGAGGTTTGTTGACTAGTCATTGTTTTAACTGTTGCCATTTCCATGTGAAGGTGGTATGGATCATGCATGCTGCTCGGTCTTCAGCAACGTCAGGATGCGCTTTGCCAACTAATGTTGCCTTTGCCAGGAGAATACAGGTGCAGCTCAACAGCGCATGGCTTAATGTAGACTCTGACCCATTGAGTGTGATTAAATGGGTCTCGCTTGGCTACAGCATAATATTAAGCCCATTTTTTGCATTTTGCAAAGCAAAACATTCAATTAAGACAACAGAAACAGGAAATGAATAAACATTATATTTCTGTGGTTTTCTTCTATCAGTTCATTCAATTGGCTCTTCTTAATAAACAGGATCCATCCAGGATCAATAGGTCTCAGGACTGACTTTCTCTTACTATCATCAAGTGGAGTCGGATTTGTTGTTAACCTTTCCATTTATTTAAAATGCTCTGGATTTCATATTCAATTTTTATGCTCCCTGTTTCTGATTGTTTCCTTGAAATGGGAACTTCAAGGACTTTGATAAATGGATTGAAAGGTTGCCTTATTTCTCTGTCACTTCTGCCTTTGCGTCCTTTGCAAAATGCTGTTTTGCAAATCATAAAACTGAGCATTGCAATAAGTATTCATCAGAGTAAGGCACAGAGGGCTGTAGGGGCATTACAGATTAAATAGTCCCAGTGAGGGGCCAGGAGCAAGAGATGATGGGAAATAGTTGTGAGCTGAAATTAAGACAAAAGGACATAGGCTGGATATCAGTGCCGTATTTTTGGCAGTGATATCTATTAGCTGAAAGCGGTTTTCCACTGCTGTGTTCTGTGGTGGTCTGGAAGCCATGGAAAGGGGTCTTCAGTGGGCTTGTGAAACTGCTAAAGAAATCATTTACTCATTTGGAACTCAGTTACACCTATTTTCTAGTAACTTCAATAGAAATAATGCTGATACAGGTACATGTGAGGCTGTGAGAGAGGCTGATAGTCAGCCATCACTGCACAAATTGTCATCTAAAATGCAAATAACACTTGTCACTTCTTCCAACCCCCCTTTAAGATAGGAACACCATTGCTGGGGTATTCAGCACTCCTTTGAATGATGTATTGCAAATAAATTACTTCCTCAGAACAGGTTTCTATTAAATGAGTCGCAGCAAATAGATTTAGGCACCTAGTCCAGATACTTTCACCATTCAAGACACCAGTATTCCCAAACAGCACCTCCCTCTGAACAGTCAAAACCAGGGCTTAGGCAACTGCAGAATGAGAAGCCTTAAGCACTAAGCAGGTGACTTCTCTCCTGGATGAGCTGAAATTGGTCTTCAATCCTCCTGCGTCGTTGCAGTCATTGCACCAGAACCCACGCAGGGAGCACTCAGAGATCTTGTTGAACACCACAGCAGCTGGGCATTTCATAGCAACACCAATAGATAAGAAACGTTCCTCTGCCACTGCAGAGGAGACCTCTCTGCAGGCCAAATACCTGGGACTACTGCTCTCCTGCCATTCCCCTGCTCAGCTTGAGCAAGGCTTCCGGAGCCCCTTACTCTCCTTTCCACCTTCTGAGATCCACCAGCACCTCCACCAAGGGCATCTCACAGGAACCACTGAGCTGATGGGTGATGAAATCCACAGCCCATGGCACTTCATCAGGAGCTGTGTTCTCAGGGCGACAAGACTGCCCTTCAGCACCAGCACTAACACAGCCAGTGGTGAGACCACAATGATCTTTCCAATGATTCAAATGTGTGATTATCACACCCATCCCCTTCACACACCTCTGTAAGGGCAGCCAGGACCAATATTCCTTCTGGCTCTATGTTTTTCGCTCCCTTTTGCTGTGTTACTATGGCAAATGAAGGAAATGTTCAGCTCCCAGCTCTGAGTCACTGCTGCCCTCCCAAAACCAAACTTGTCCTGGACTGCTCTTTCACAGGGGCTGTTGAGCATACAGCCCAATATTCAGTCTAGCTTCTTAGGCAGCTACAGACAACAGCTTGTAGCAGGAACCATTAATGCTATTAATAATCTCCTTTTACATGAGACCTTTTCAAACCGCAGGACCCAAAAGCTCTTGACGCATTTTACTACCTACGTGTTGCAAATCCACATCATCTTAAGAATTTCACAGCCAGCACATGGCTGAGCTCCTCCAGTACAGACATACCTCAGGTTGTCCTGCCACAAACTTGTAAATGTGTCACCATACAAATGAACGACAGGTCTTCTCCAGCACCGCAGCTACCTACCATGCTTGGATGCACCACCAAACAACTCCAGACCCGTGGAGACAGGGTGATGCTGAGCATTCCTGCTCACCAGAGCATTGCAAGTGGTGTGCAAGCTTCCATCTTCCCATGTCATTTCTCCTAGCAGCAAAATGCTGGTAGCTGTTCAGCTGAGACCAAGCAGATTTACTGTGCAAGATAACACTGCATCCAAATGGATGTATATGCAAGAGATTTCAGCCAGGCAGAGCATAATCCCTTTAAGAACAGGACTAACTTCTGGAGTTATGATCTTCTGTCTAGTCTGTTTGCCATTGTATGCAACGGTCTGTCTATCCATCTATCCAACCATCCATTCACATAGTCACCTTTACACTCATTATAGGTGAGCACCTACAGTTTCATGGAAAGGGCAATGCACATTTTTTCATCAGTGGTCATCTCATCTCATTTTGATTTATTTAAAAGGCAGGTCTATTCTTTTCACTTGCTTTCACTTCAGATACTGCAGCCATAACCGATTCACCTGAGCATCTCTGACCTTCGCTTGCCTATGACCATTTTCTGCCAAATAACTCCTCTGAAAGGGCTTGATTTTGCTAAGGCAGCATTTGCTATAGAAAAGAGTGAATGTTTTTGCCTGGCTTTCCCTGCCTGTATGCTGGGGAGAGGCGGTGTTGGGAGGACCTTTCTGCCACACCCTGGGGTTTGAGAGTGAGTTGAGATTGCCTGCATCAGTGAGGTGGGGGCAGATTGCTTGTAAGGCAGGGAGGGAGGGAAGGGAGACGCAAGAAACTGCGTCACTTCCACAACTGCTAATGCTCAGGAGAAAGGAGCAAAAGAAATATATATCTGCCTGCCTATTAATTTAAATCTAGACCCAGGAAGAAGTCAACGAACTGTAATTTATGAGCTGTCAAAGCCTGAAAAATTCTTTTTGACACTGTATTTTCAGTTATTACATGCTTTCCTGCAAGACGACAGCGTAATTCTGTAGGGAGCCTTCTAGTGAACAGCACAATGGCAGAGGGCAGTGGGGGCTTTCTTATTATCTTTTCTTCCCCCTTTCTTCTTCTCTCCCCACTCCTTTCAATCATCTCCCCTCTCCCTACCTTACCGCTTGCCCAAACAGTAGCGAGGCAGTAAATCAACAGCGGTCCCCAGCCTGCCAGCCCTTCAGCACCTCCAAGGCAGTGCTCTGTGTCGGGCTGGATCCAGGATTCTGCAGAGATTTCTGAGGACTCACTGGTTGATAGGAATGGGGATGAGGCAGTGACCTCAACTCCACCAAAGACAAGGAAAAATGTACTCTCTCACACCCTCTCTCGCATTTTAAATACTTAGTTCGTTTCCCTCTGCCCATGCTAGGCACCCACCACGCTTGCTGGTGCCACTTTTGGTTGCGTCTCTCTCACTTGTATTAACATTGATTGACAGCTGACAGCTACCTCAGATCCCAAGAAGTTGTCAGCCCTGCCTACCTGGCTCCTGCTCCTTCATAAAGTGAACCAGAGCAGTGGAGAGTGGTGGCAGGGTCCTCGGTCACATGTCCTGCAGTTTGGCTCCCTAGAAAGCAGAGCCAGGCTCTGGAGATGGAGATGCCATCACACACCTCGACCTCTGCTGTGGTTTAACTCCATCAATCTCACATAAAGCAGAGGACCAGGTGGCTTTTTGGTGGTTGTCTTTGCAGGAGAGGAAACCATGAAGGGTCTGCCTGCCCATGGACACCTGCCCACATTTCCCTCAGGCCATTGTGGGGACTCAAGCAGCTGGAGAGTGATGACAGTGGCACAATTGCCCTGTGCCAGTTAATGGGGGAACTCAAGCTAACACCAAATGAAGCTTGACCTGAAACTCTTTCTGTTGCCTGAATCCAACCTGAAGTTTCCCTGGCATCCAGCTCATTTCCTTATCTCTTGGGGACAGGAGTGGAGGAGGCATTTCACAACAAATGTCATTTACCCCTGTATTTCCAAAGCTTTCTTTTTCTTGCACACACAATTGCTTTTTAATTTGAGCTGCTGGTGGTGGTGCGAAGGTTGCCTTTTTGCTTTATTTTTTTCTTCCCAGCTTTGGTTTCTCACTTACAGCTCAGAAAACCTTTTTAAGGTCTATTCTCTGTGATAAGCACTTCATCTTGTATTTAGGGAATCACACCCACAAGCTGCACGCATCCATATGCAAACAGACAGACACACACATGCATTTTCTGAGTGAACTGAGGTCCAAATCTGGTGTTTTAATACAACTTAAGCAGCCTGTGCAGAGCTCTCTGGAGTCAGGATTATGGGCTAGGACTCTGAAAGCACTGTAGAAAAGTCCAGATACAGAGGAAAAGACTGTGCTTACTGCTGGGTTGTGCTGCAAGGCAGACAGTCACAACTCCCAGAGTCTATTCCAGGCTTTAACTTCACTGTGCCTCAGTTTCCCCAAACCTGAATTGGGGCTAGCCCCTCCACATACTGCTATTTGAGCAATATTTGAATGAATGTGTTAGAGCAACGTTATGGTTGTGCTGTTATTCCTGTGATAGCATGTTCTTTCAGAACTGGATCTCAAAAAACAAAGGTCAAAATTCCCCCATATTGACATGAAGAGATGAAAAACTGAAAAAAAGAGAGCTTTTCCCAAAACTACCCTCAAATTTAATACAGAAACAGGAGGATAAAGTCTTGGGTTTGAATGTAAGACCACTACCTAAGGAGCTGGGGAAAAACTTGTATCTTATTCATGAGTGGATTTTCTACTCGCAAACTTTTCAGTGTGTATGTTAAAATTAAGGAAAGCGGACACTAAATCCGTCAAGACCCTGTTCTCTGGGTCCTGGTTTCCACTTAGACAAGGAGCATGCTGCTGCTTAAAAGACAGGACCAATACCTGCCTGTAAGATCAAAGACCATCATATCACTCAGGGCTAGACCTTCCCCAGTCTGGACAAAGTATCTGGAACAGGTCAAAAATGAGTCAGGGCAAGCCAGTAGTTAAACAGTGGAAGAGTCAGGGCAGGGTTCAATGCATGTTCCCTGACTTTCTTTTCGTTAACATTGCATATGCTGAATAAATGTCATCCCAACTGGGACCTACACTTTGTTTCTAGCTCAGAGAAATGTTCAGGGAAGCTGAATGTTAAGAATCCTACTGCCTTACCTTGCCTCACTGTGCAGGGAAACCTCTGAGTGCATTCAGTATAATTGTTTCTGCTCCCAGGAAAAAGACAAGGATGTGGGAAAAGGAGAAAACTGTCCTGACTTTCCCCTTGCATTAAACACTCTTCAGAACTATGACTTCATTTTCCTCCAGTTGCTGGTCTCTCCAGCTCTCACTCTGTGGGAGTAGTTTATAGAGGCTATTTCATCCTAGCATCCTGCAGATGTAATAATGGCAAAGGCATGATAAAGAAGAACAGGGTCCTGCTTACAGGAGTTGAGTCACTGTATTTGCAAAGATAATGTCTACACCTGCATCGCAAACACAACCTGTGAGTGAACCAGCCATTAGCAATAAGCCGTAATAACTGAGAGCGAATAAGAGACATAAGTAACAACTGTGCCCAACTTTGGTGCAATGTTTGGAGAACATGGCCTGTATTTAGGAAAACACAATATTCCTTAAATGCCAGTGTTAGAGAAGTGTGCTGCAAGAGTTGAAGGCCTGTTGTTCAAGCTGTGGAGAGGGAACAATGCCAGAGGAAAGGGAACGGAGGAAAGGGGTTATGTGTCTTTGAGATCCTATCTTCCCCTTGGAAAAACTGACTGATTGAGTTTTCCTTATCAGTAGAAGTTATCATGAGCTGCAAAGGTTGGATCTCTAGAATTGGAACTTCCTTGTAGTTCCTGCTGAGTACAGCATTCAAGAGGGTGGACATTAAATGGATTCAGAAGTGGGTAATGGACAAACCTCAAAATGCAGTTGTCAAAGAGAAAACATGATAGAGTGAGGGTGTAAGGGTTCTGCACGGATCAGTACCAGGTCTGATGGTAGTCAGCATTGTCATGAATGACATGGAATTAAATATCCTGGCTGATAAAATCTGTGGATAACACGAAATGGAAAATTGTAAGGACAGAACTCTGATACAGAGTCATCTGAGTCACTTAGGTCACTCTGAACAAGCTTTGGCTGGCAGAGGCGTTACACGCATGTTACTGCAGGACCAAATCTAAGATGACTCTTGCAGGAATAAGGCTAAAAAACAGGCCTAGAGAATGAGAGGTTATATTTCATAAGACAGTGACCTAGAAAAGTACCTAGGTAATGACCTAGAAAAGTGGTTAGCACGGCTGAGGAAGTCAACATTAGCTCCCAGCATGGTGGTGGGCAAAACCAACTAATGGGAACTCTTGCTGTATAAACAAGGAAACTGGAGAACATCATAGATGATTTTTTAGTAGGTAGTGTTGGTGGGGGAGTACTCTGGCAAACTGATCCAAGCCTAGCATTCACCTTTCAAAAACTGAAAGCTTTTAAAGAGGCCTGTATAAAGGAAACAGATGCCTCAGAGTGTCATGCTTAGAGTTATGCTCAGCCTTGCCTGAGAGAGTTCCAAGAGACTTGGGTCTTTCTGGAAGTATCTTTTCTGGGAAAAAATCTATATACTGAAGAACACTTTAATCAGCTGGAGTGAGGCCGAACTTTTCTCCAAAACTTTTTTGAACACGGTGCCAAACACACTACAGTGAGAAGTCAGAGACTGGATCTTGTCACAAGAGGATGTGCATCAAAGCAGACTGTGATGCTGACGGTTCCTCTGCCTGGTGTTCTCATAGTAAGACTTGGTCCCTCTCCAGGACACACATCTTACTCAAAACACAACCTATGGAGATAGCTGTGGGGCAGCAGCAAAGTGGCTTAGGCATGGTGGTTCAGCCATGGGACAGGAATGTCCTGGGGGCAGCTCAGTGGGCATCTCCTGGACAGAGGGAGAGAGAACACATCACTGAAAATCCCTTTTTGACGATAAGCCCTGTGAGCCTTTGACTAGCCTGGGGTTACAGAGTTTTGGAAGGAAGAAGGGGTCATTGCTACTATATTTTTCCCTGCATGATGCCCGTCTTTGCTTCCTGACAGATGCAGCAGATCACTGGAGAGGGTCTTTAGCACAGGGAGCGTGCCGAGACCATGCGTTGGCTCTCCGTGTCAATGTTATCGCTCGTTGTCACATTTTGAAAGAGGAAGCAAGTCTGTGCCACGCACGCAGAGAACAAAGCCCTTGCAGAGCCGAGTGAGAGTTACAACTTGTCAGCACGTCTCTCAGCCTGCCGAGGGCCAAACATGAAACACAAAAAAGGCCTGAAATGAGGGAAAAAGGGGGAAATAATAGCACAGTGAGCTCTCAAGCTCAGAAAAGGCTTGCTATAAAACAGCACCTTAGCTCTCTGTCTCTGATTCTTTGCCACCGATGAAGGGAAGAGATGACTCCCCTTAGCACAGTTACAGTACTGTTACAGTAATAGGGACCAGAGCCAGGTTCAAATCTGGCTTGCACAGCCCTACCTTCTCCACACACCCCAGAAAAGCACTGCTAGCCAAAAAGCATTATTAGTGGTGATGAAATCTGAGGTGGAATGAGGTTACTGTGGGTTATATTTTCCCACGTGGACAGTGAAGTTCCAGTAGATGGAAACTCTGAGACTCAGATTTTGCCCTGAACCAGGGAATTAATTTCTCCAGGTACTAACCGTGAGCAGGAGTGGGATAACTGCCTTTTATATTTGCTGATCTGGCCATAGCTGTGTTGGTGACAGAAATAGTTCTATCATTGCACTGTGAATGTCTGTATTGTTGATTTGTGCTTGCTAAAGATCTTGTTTCAGGAAGCTTTGCAGATTTATGCTTACTGATCATTTGGTCCAGGTGTATAATTTTATGTTTTGAGTACTTTTAACATGGATAATATAGCATGGCAAGAGAAAGACAATAGTATAGCCAGCACTGTGCATGGGTAAAACAAAAGACCAACCTCAGTCCACTCCTGTAAAAACAGAGATGCAGCTATATAAAATGAGTGGAAAAAATTGTCTGAAAACAAGACACCAACATCCCCACTCCGTGTGGACTCACTCCTATATTGCCAGTTGTTGTTAATATAGATGGTAGTAGATGAATCCTTCAGGCTTTCTTGTCTAATTAAAATTAGATGAAGCAGGGCACTGACAACAGAAAATTACTTAACAAATATTTGTCTTGTTCCTATCATGGGACTGTGCTGCATTTCCTTCTTTTCATACCCAAACTGGTAAGGTATTGAGTTCCTTCCTGTAAGACTCACATGCTGTTAATCTTTAATATAGATTAAGAGATGCTCATCCTCTTACTGTCACTATATGGAAGTGCGTGGCCTCTGGTCCCCAGCTCTCCCTGTTCACTCTCCTTCGTGAGTTGCATAGCACAGGGACTCAGGTATGAGCATGGAAATTGCATTTTAAGACCAAGTTGTGGTTGAAAGCCAAGGTTTTATCTAACTCCTGGATGACCAAGGACACTAGTTCATTAAGCCTGAAGGAAAACAAAAGGACAATAATGGTCCTTCAGAGATTTAAGGACCACCCAGCAATACTACCTTCACAGAAGCAGAGCCCTACTCAGTCAGTAAGTTAATAGGTGGTGTTGGGCTGAGCTGGGAAGGATTTTAAAAGACCACTGGAATGAAGTAACTCAGCAAAGAGACAGATAAAACAGGATTTGGCCCTGAGCTCTCCCATCTCCCTACATGTTAGGGAAGAAAATGGTGGAGAAGAGCTCTGCTGTTGCAAGCCACCAGTATGTCACATACATCCATTACAGCCAATGCATATTTGCTGTGAGTTCAGGCAACAGCAGCCAGGAGCAGTCATGGGACTGTCTTCATAGAAGGGCTGACTGAACTGTGTGATTGGAGAGGGCCCATGCT
Organism: Rhynochetos jubatus; assembly: GCA_027574665.1. Classification (NCBI taxonomy): domain Eukaryota; kingdom Metazoa; phylum Chordata; class Aves; order Eurypygiformes; family Rhynochetidae; genus Rhynochetos; species Rhynochetos jubatus. The sequence goes on along the minus strand of CM050690.1, from coordinate 75,781,664 downwards.
TTCTCCTGGCCAAGCTCACCCCTGAAATGTGCCTGCAAATGGAGCTACCAGCAATACCAGCGCCTGGAGTAAACTTCCTCTGCAGCAGGAGGCTGTTTATGAACTATTCTTTACTGCTGGCATCGCACCCGGCTCATTTTCACCTTTCTTAAAGGTTAACCTCATTTCCCTCTATTAGTTGGTTTTAGCGAATGCTATTCGGCACGGCAGTTAAAGAGCTCTGTCAGCAGATGGAAATGACAGTGGCATTTAAAGCCAGTTGGAGTTGAGAGTTGGGGGGGTGGGAGGGTGGGTGGAAGAAATAATCTTCAATAGAGCGTTTGCAGGGGGATGCTAAGTGACATCAAAGGAGTCTCACTTTCCCCAGCAAGAGATCTTTGCTTAATGCACTGAGTGGGAGACGTCTCCCCTGAGTTTGAAGCCAGCCCAAATCCAGGGAGACAAAATGTCTGGGGGACTCCAGACCAGGATACAGGGCATCCCACAAATATGGGAAACTTCTTATTGGGTCCAGAAGGACTTACTTCTAGCCAAGAGTGTGCTATTACTTTCACTGAAGGAAGGTTCCTCTGTGAGTATGTTGGTTATAAATTTAACTGCAACCCGTGTCACGCACCCGGTCACAGTTTTCCTGTGTTACCTCACTGCCCTGCTCTTCTCTTTTAAAACCTGGGATCAGGCTTGTGGGAAAGTGCCACTCTGAGGAAAGATGAGTTTTGCCTGTGATGGAGATTTCATAGGTGTTTTTGTTTTCCTTATTGGAAGAGACTGTTGAAAGGAGGATGGGAAAACAGTCTGAATGAAAGAAATACATACAGACCCTCAAACCCTAGCCCACAAAAGTTGTGGTCAGTATCCTTCAGGCTCTGCTGTCCTTCTTCTCCTTCCTCACCAGATCTTCCCTGGCATGGGTGTTAACACGCTGTTCTGCATCAGGGCAAATCTGCGACACTCAGAGGCAGTAGGGACATCCAGAGCAGTAGCTCAGCAAACTGAGGGTCTGTTCCAAAGCCTGCAAGGCTCCGTGGCACACTTTTTCATTAACTTCAATAAGCTTCAGCTCTAACCCCGAATCCCTGATGTTTATTTCAAACACTGGTGTAGCATCACTGGAATATAATGTTCCTTCGCATACGCACCTTGGGGTAACGGTTTAAATGAGTATGTGGATAAGTCAAGCCAGATCCTGCCAGGCGGCTTCCTGAAGCAGACCCATTCATTTCCTGGGTCATTTGTTAGGCTGGTCAAAGCATTTCAAAGGAATGGTTATCTAGCCTAACATGTAGTTTTGTAAAAGGCAAAGCGTTCCCCTGGAACAGGTCCATTTCAATGAGATTTTTGCCAGGGGACATTTTTTTTAAATTAATGTATCGAGTTTTCATTTCAGGAGGTACAAACCTGTCATTTTAACAGAATCTTTTTGATTAATTTTGTTTCAAGTCTGTATTGTATTAAATCAGTAAGAACATAAGAGCTTCCGTTTTAGGTTAGACCAAAGGTTTGTCTAGTCCAGCATACTCTGCTCCAGCAGTGCCCATTAGAAAGAGTAAGAGCAAGGCTTTTATAAAGAGTCACCCTCCCCTTAATATCCTCCAGCATCCAGCAGACAGAGGTTTAGTGACTACGATAGATTTTGCATCTGGATCTTCATGTATGATAACAGTGAGTGGACACAACCACCACTAATCTGTCTTATTCTCCTTGGAGCTAATTTATTACCTTTGCATTCAGCAACATCCCGTGGCAAAATGTCTTTCATTTATTCATATAGTGTGTGAAAATGTACTCTCTTTTGTCTAGCTGAAAACCACAGCCGTTCTGCTTTATATATTTTATGTTTTGAGGTTATTAAGACAAAGTCTTCTTATTCCTCTGAGACAATACCCTGTAACATTTTACAACTGAAGAATTTCCATTTCACAAGAACTTTGGCCTCTCCAATGCAAAGTGGAAGCACATTTTTTTGAAGCATCAGTATTTCCCTTAGAAAGAAAATTCCATTTTTCATCCACTTTCAGTCATTTCATTATATCGGTGTAATTGAGGGTGACAGCAACAAAAATAATAATAAAACAACCCACAACAAAAAACCTACATAGGCACACTGGGAAGAACTGGAGAGAATGAATGAATGTTTCACAAGAGCAGCTTCTTTCTCCCGATGGGGCTAGGAGAGTCTCAAGGTCAGGTTAGAGGGACCGGTCACCCCAACCTGATCACACTGGCATTATGTCATGCCCCCACCTTATAGTATAAATGCCTATAAAACAAATCTATGCCAATAGATTTGGATATTCCAGTATTCCAGAGGAGTCCAATTCTCACCTCATTTTTATCTATAAAATCCCCAGAGTGGAACTATCCACCCAGATAAAGTGAGACTGGCTTAAACAAAGATGCATCTTCATTTTAGATGACCTGCCCTAGGGGGAAAAACTTTTAAGGTCTCCTTGCAGACAGTGGGATGTCTGAAGGATTAAATGTTTGGATCCCCTTTAAGTTCGGATCTTGAACTCCTAAGCTGCCAGTGGGCACATGCACTCCATGCCCAGCTCTGCTGTCCACATCCATAGACAAATCCTTACTGGATTTCAGCTCTTGCTCTGTAACAAAGTGAAATTGCAGACTATTTCCAACCTCCTCATTTTTCTGCTTATGGTTACAGGCAGGACTGTCCATTTCCACGCTCACCTAAACAGCCTGGCACACTCCACTTCTTTTGATTTTCGCTGTGGATTCCAGATACAAGCGTCAGACCAATATTACACAAAACTTCTGTGAGAAATACAGCTTCATAACCAAAGTGAGCATTAGGCCCGGAGCACTGTGATGTAGGAAAGGTGTTATTGAGACCTATGAGACATGCTGCTTGGATTCCTTTATTATTATTGTATTCTTTTTCCTCTCCTTCATTTTCTTTGTTTGTAGATGAGGGGATGGAGAGGAAGAAAGCCAGCAAGTTTATAAAAGCAAGAGAGAAAGGAGTTGAGGCATTTTGTGGAGATCTTTAATGACATTCTGTATAATTTGAAAGTGGGGAGGGAAGGGGGAGAGAAAAAGGGAATTAGCAAAAAAACTGGCAAAAGAAAAGTGGAATGTGGAGAGAAGCGTGTGGATGAATTTTAATGCAATCAGAAAGCTGTAATAATGGTAATAAAGGAATATATTCAGACGTCAAGAGAGGGAGAAGGGAACAGGACCCGCGACGCCAGAATTTAAATTAGACATAGGCGTATAATTCTCTTTTCTTCCCCCCCCTTTTTTCAAATGAAGGAAATGGAATTTTTAAGCACAGCGAAAGAGGGATTAACAATTGGCAGGTTTTCAGCCCTTTGTCTTTTGGCGAATCCCATTTAATCACCGTCTTTAATATTAAGGAGGCTGTGGCCGTGCAGGGCTGTCTCAGGCTTGGGGGAAAAGGGATGATATACAGAGGAAAAGAGAGATAACACTTAGGTTCAGGCAATTGTGAGGAAGTGTTTCAATTACCTCCACTGAAGTCTTTAAAAACTGAAGTTTAATTTGATCTGAAATGTCGCCACAGCTCCTGTAAGAGAAAATATGTCTTTCCCACCCCCGGCTCCTGCCCATGTCTTGTCTGTTCCAACAGTCCTCGGTGCTCAAGGCTGGAGTGTTACCATGGATTAATGTCCTGGCCTTCTAGATTTCTGGAAAGGGTTTCAAAGCCCCAACAGGTCATCAATGAGATGAGTTTAGGAACAGAAACTTATTTTCCTGACATACCAGCCCTGACACCACTGACCCTGTAGAGTTTGTCAAGAAGCTTCTAAGCTTTGCTCTGCATGAGCATGAACACCAAACGGCCCTTCAGGCTCAGCCTCAGCCTTGTGTGGCCACAGAGTGAAAAGAGGTTGTCACACATAGGAATTAAGATGTGTTAAATTCCCCAGAACCAAAGACTATAGGAGTTGTATTCAAATGTGAGCTGTCTCTGAAGGATGAATGTAAAAGTGTGGTGTGTTTCAGTGGTCGTTTGAGGTGTCATTTCGTAGTACAAAACAGTATTCTTCTTCACCTCCTTCTTTAGGAAATCCATCAAGCTGGGTCAGGGAAACATCTGTAGATGTTCAGGAGGAAGAAGCACAAACAGCCATGGAAAATTCTGCGAAATTTAGTTTCAGCACAGCTGCACACCTCTGTACTTTGATGCTGGGTCTCCTTAGGTGCTTTTCTCCCATAAACATTTCCAGGGCTATTCCTGGGAAACGGGAACTGTAAGCACAGGCTGCTAGTATGTAAGGAAGGAGATAAGTGGGATATTTTTTCATGTCTGGAAGGCTGATCCAAATTCAGATATTGTTCCTATTGTGAAGGGATGGTGAAGAGAAAGTGGGTGTTTGGGCTATACATTGAATTTAGAAAGATCAGATTTTCACTCTTTAGTCTTTTCCTAAAAAACATTGCCTCATGAATCTTTCACAGAAATATTCCATTTGAGTGTTTCAGATAATGAATGAACTTGGAAGAATTATGATCTGTCAGACACAAATCAAGCAGAGACTTTGTGCTTTGCATGACACCAGATTTTAGACTGCTCTCACCACCAGCTTCCCTAAGCAAGGGCTACTAATAAAGTGGCTCATTGCAAGTTGTTTTCCCAGCTCAGTATCAAACACCATAAAACCTGTCATTTAAGATCTGCACAGGGAATAGCATCTCTTGGCAATGGACAGTTGTGACGGTGCTGTTCAGCAAGTCAGAAGTACTGATATTTGTCTCGGGGTTATAATATTCTCAGCTGTACAAGAAGAGTCTGCTGTTAAAAGAAGTGTTTAGGCTATGTCTTCATGGCAGGGTTTGCTTGGCCTGTTGCCCAAATTTTGTCCATAACCTATGTGCACAGAGGAAACCTGAGTGTGCTTTCATCTGAAGAGTGCAGATGAGGTTTAAGGTTGGATTTCACTTCAGTGAAGGTAGACAGCAGATCTTGCCACAGAGGCACAGGCCAGCCAAGTCCAAACAGCTTGGCTTCATCCTCTCGGTCTCAACTATCATCTTCTCCGTCTCCTTCCATCGTTTGTCCTTTCTCTGCTCTTTATCCATCCTGCTCATACATTTGTCCTTCCAGACATTTTATGGACATGGTTTAGCAGCTGATGTGCAGTGAGAACATCCTGCAGTTCCCTGGCACGCAGGTCTCTCTGTTCAGGAGGATAGGACTGTAATACTGATGAGGACCCCAAAAGCAGAGAATAAGCCCAAACATATTTAATTTAAAAACATAACCTTAGACTTTGTGTTCATTGTTTGGCAACATGTTAAATTTCTTTCCAGTTGCTTATAGGGCCAACAGCAGTCAACATCTGTGTTCTCTTGGACTGCTGGACCTAGATCACTGTGGCATTGCCTTTAGGGCTCGATCTACTGCAGGACATGAAAATCTCTTCCTAGAAGACTCAAAGATCCACACTGAGTGTCATTGTCATTGGCAAAAACACAGCTTTCTGTTCAGAACTAAATTCTGCCTTGACTTACCCCCACCATGGACTTCTCTTGCATGAAAAGGCAGTTGGAGAAGCTCCAGCCACTTAAATCTGATAGAAACGATCAGAGGGTTCAGTCATATTGCTGACCACCAGCCTGCCAGATGTCTTTCACTATTACTGTTGGAGCTTGCTGTATTCCTTTCTTGTGGTAAACACCGAGGAACCTCAGCAATGCTTAATATTGCCTGGTGCAAGCACCAATTATTCTTTTTGCAGATGGGGAAACTGAGGCTGCCTTTTGCACTGGGAAATTTATGTAACTTCATTTCCACTGAGGCTTCTGTCCTTGGCAGAGACGTATTGTAAGCATTTAGTAACAGTAACTACATGGTCATCCATCTGTGGCACCAGGAATAACAAATCACTCTAAGGGAAAAGTGATTTTGCCTTCCACAATATCCAGAGTATCTCTTGAAATAAAACCCAGGAGTCCCAGATTCTAGTCTGAAATGTACAGACAGGAGTTTTGGCCAAGCTCTTGCATATCCTCATGGGGCAACTCTTCCGTAACTGGATCAGGAGTGATTTCCACTCTTTTCCAAAACAAGATCTATCGCCTGTCTACTGAATGTTCAAAATAAGCATAAGGAATAGGTTCCTAACACAAAGCATGATTAAGATGCAGATTATCTTGCTGAAGGATATGTTGGATGCTCAGAGTTCACACGGGTTCAAGAACCCACCAAACAATTATATCATCAAAGAAAGACACTTCAAAAACTATTACATATGAAAAAAACTCCAAACATTGCAGAGCCCAGAATTCCCTAAACTGCTGAGTATTGGAGTGTAGGACATAATCTTGGGGTATTAACAAAATTGCTTTTTTTAACAAAATTTGCAGACATCCGCAACTGGTCATTGCCAGAAGCAGCACACCGAGTCAAACAGACCCACTGTCTGTTGTACAGCTGTTCTTCCCCTCTGTATACAGGATCCATGTCCAAGTCAAGGCTCAGAGTGCAGCCAAGCAATTAAACAAGATAAATCCTTCAAACTAAGTTTTTCAGATGTAACAGTGAAGAGTAACACACCTGTGGGATGAAACTTCCCTCTTTGTACAGGAGAATTATGCTCCCACACCTGGGTTTATATTCATTTGCACTTGTGCCCATCACACAGCTGTTCAGATTAGCTGTTATTCTCTCTAGCCCTGGTGTCTCAAAGCCTCTGTCTCCAGCAGTCAGAGACTGGCAGCTGTGCAATCATATCTGCTAATGTATGGGATATAAAGAATCTGTTAAGTAAAACCAAACCCAGGATGGAGGAGGAGAAGAATAGATCAGCACAAAGAAATCACTCCTGCTAAGATGTGATTAGGGATGCCCCCAACACCCAGATGTAAGGAACAGGTGAACTCAGCAGACATTTTAAATCCTGCAGCAGAATTAGTCCCTTGTGAATGTTGTTTGATATGAGGAGGGGGAGTGAAAAGGAGGGAAATAGGGGCTGGTGCAGGTGGAAGGAGGATTCGGTTGCTATTGTTTGGAGTTAGGTAGTGATAGGTTTCTGTTGTTTCCAGAGTGGGTTTTGTTTTTCGTTGTTGGTGGTGAAGGTTTTTTTTCCCATCCTAATTTTTGAAACACCTACATTTTACAAGGTTCATGTATTTTCCAGCAAGGTACCATGGAGAAGATAATTAGCTAATTTACAATTAGCTACAACAGAATTTGTAATCGCTTCCCCTGTGGAAAGGGCTGTAATCATCATCACAGAGCTGTAGGACTGCTGTGAAAATGGCAATAGGAGTGTGCAGCCCAGGCCCCAGGAAATGCCCTGTTTTTAGCCTATTGATCCCCCTGATTAGCAGAGGTTGAGGGGAGTGGCAGGGAACTCTGGCTGGAGAGAGAAGCAAGTTTGAGCTGGCAGATTTGAGTTCAGAACTCAACACAAACTTCATAATGTTTAGAGCACCTGCATCTCACCTCTCTGCTGTATAGCTCCGCCTTTCTTCTTTGGCCAAGGAGAAGACCTTGTCCATCACTGTCTGAAAAAAGTCAGGTTTATAGTTCTTTTTCCTCACTGTGGCTTTGACACATTACTGATCCCATTACTGATCACATTACTGACTTGGGGTACTGAAGCATGAAAAGCTGGACGTGAGACAGCAGTGTGCGCTGGCAGCCCAGAAAGCCAACCATATCCTGGGCTGAATCCAGATCAGCGTGGCCAGCAGGGTGAGGGAGGGGATTCTTCCCCTCTGCTCTGTTCTGGTGAGAACCCACCTGGAGGACTGCGTCCAGGTCCAGCTCTGGAGCCCTTAGTGTTGGGAAAACATGGACCTGTTGAAGCAAGTCCAGAGAAGGCCACTGAGGGCTGGAGCACCTCTGCTATGGGGACAGGCTGGGAGAGTTGGGGGTGTTCAGCCTGAAGAAGAGAAGGCCCCAGGGAGACATTTTTGAGGCCCTTCAATACTTAAAGAGAGTTTATGAGAGAGATAGGGACAGACTTTTAGTAGGGCCTGTTGCAATAGGACATGGGGTAACTGTTTTAAACTAAGAAAAGTAGATTCAGACTAGATATAAGGAAGACAGTTTTTACTATGAGTGGTGTGACACTGACACAGGTTGCCCAGAGAGATGGTAGATGCCCCATCCCTGGAAACCTTCAAGGCCAGGTTGGATGGCGCTGTGAGCAACCTGATTGAAAGCCTGCTCATTGCTGGGGGTTTGCACAAGTTGGTGTTTAAAGGCCCCTTCCCATCCCAACTATTCTGTGACTCCATATGATCCTATGATGAACACACTCAGTGCCACCTTTCCCCTCCCTGCCAAGGACCAGTCAGGAGAACAGGCAAGGAAGAGCTGCTCTGCCTCTTGCATCCTCTCCAGTAGAAGTGCCACTTGTGCCTATGCACCATTTTCTTTTCACCCACACCTGCACAGAAAACTTCTCTAGGCTGCTCATTTGTTCTGTCGTGATGCCTAGGAGACAAGCTTAAAGGCCTTCCCAATGCCTGGACCGAGGCTCTGCAGCTGGTCCCTCAATGTGTGTGCAAGCAATGTTCGGGGAGGAGGGGAATAGCAGCAGGGACAAATAATTATTAGCTATATAAATAATGGAATTAATTAGCATCTGTTTTCTGAAATGAAGCCATACAGCAACCTGATCCTAATGCTTAGAAAGCCAAAGGCATAGAGTAATATCAGAGAACTGTTCTGGTGAATACCGTGCACATACAGAAGATGCTTGTTCCCATACAGAAATACAGAAATACCCATTTTGCTCTTGCATGAAGCGTACACACTATCCATGTGTGATGCCCTGGCAATGAACCCAGGATGAAATAGGGAGGGTCATGGGCTTTAGAATAAGGGGTTTCATGACTAGAAAGGACAGTAGTGATCTTCTGGCTTGCCCTTCTGATTACCCCGGGCCACAAATGTGGTAGATCTGTCCCTCTTTATTTCCAAGGCCTTGGATGCAATGTTCTAGATGGTAAAGCTGGCTTACACTTTCCTGATACAAGGATTCAATCTCTTTGTTTCGTATGAGGAATACAAGAACAGAAGTGTATTTATATACTCTTATCTAAATGTACCCCCCCACACACACATACATTAGCGAGAGCTATCTGGATAAACACAAACCTGTGTCATGTCTCTCTGTGAATGACCCTAATTTTCCCCCAATCCTTCCACAATTGCTGTGATTCTTGTTCTTGTCCTCTTGCTCGGCAGAGGGTCAAACATCCTGCATCTCATTGTCCGTTCCGTCTCTTTAATTAGTGCCCGTCCTCCCCCTTCTCCCCCTGACTCCTGAGTCCCCCCTTCCCATCTCCTCCTGGCATTTGGTTTGCAACGCTCTATTATTTCACCTTTCACGCGTGCTATCTCCTTCGCCTGGGCCTGTCTGACACCTCTGCCTTACACTTATCATAGAAACATAACATTTAGATACAAATAGAAGAGGGAATAATTTAACCCCTATTTGCACTGGGGAAGGCACTGAGGCTTCGTATAAACACAGCTGGGGAGATTTATAGACGCTGTATATTTACCTGACAAGTTACATTTCTTCACCACTGTGCCTTACAGATGGCTTTTCCTCATGGGCACAAGCCCCCATAGCCAGCAGAGTGCCCAAGAAGAGAGGAGGCTGGTTTCATGGGAATATTGGAAATGTCACCAAGGGGACATCACTGGGCACTCTGTTTGCCATTGCTGAGCCTTTTGTCATCCAGCTTATCTTCCTGGGAGGAACGGGAAGTGCTGGCTCCTGCTGTTGCTGTGTTTTGTTTATGGCAAAATGGGGTAAACTTGGGAGGGACTTCATTTTCAGTATTATGGGAGTGCCTCTGCTAGCTCATGGTGAGGGCTTCATGATACAGCAGCAAAAACCTCCTTGGCTCTTCGGGGCACCACAGCAGTGACAAATAGCCATCCATGGTTATTTCCATGGGCCAACAGGCATGAGGGACTTGGACTTGGGAAAAAGGCTGATAATGGGGTCAACATTAATGAGGGAAAACAAAATTATGGGGAGACCTACATCGTGAGTGCAATTAGCCCCCATACTGCAGGGTCGTGCTGCTGTCCCAGCTGCTGCTGTTCAGGGCTTTCTTTACAAGCAAAGCTAGAGAGCTTTCTTCACTAACATGTAAAACCTGGGCATGAGACACAAACTGACAGTGCCACTTTGATGTCTATTACAATGGAGAGAAATGTGGGCAGGCCCTCCCTACGAGAGCAATGGGGAGATGCTCACCATTACTTGACACCTGGCCATGTGTGACCTTCAGGAACCTGCATCAAATAGGTTTTTGTAGTACCTGTCTTTAGGCATGCTAAGCAAGCTCAGTGTCTCAATTTCCCTCATAGGGAAGAGATAGAGGCTGCTCCTCATGGTTGCCCATCTTTGCTGTGGAAGACAGGATGGTGCTGTGAGATACCATTCCCTCTGTCTTGGTCATGGGCCGGCTTAGGCTGGAGGACATGGTCATGCCCACAGCTTATGCTGGGGACATCCCAGATCACAGGCTTGTGCTTGGTCTGGTTTTGTCCTTCACTTTTGTCCCTGGTCAATGATATTTCTCTACTCCTTCACTGTGTTTGCTTTGTCCTAGAACCCAAGTCTCAGGGCTTCCGGTCTTGAAGGTTTTTTACTCCATACTCCCACAGTCTGAAATAGGGATGATAATATCGAGCTTAGGGGACACAGGGATCGAATTGCCCAGTGCTCTAAATTTCAAATATGTGTCCTGAGGCACATAGATTTGGGATGGCGCCTCTCTGAAAGAGGAGAAAGCAAGGGACTCAACAGGGTGGTATGGGTGTTAGGGTTGGACCCTATAGACAGACAGAGCTCAGGAACATCTTGCTCCAGGGACTGCTCCAGGCAGCCTACACCTCTGTTTTCTGTAGGATGTAGAGTGGTGTAAACGATGTTCTGGCAAGGTACTGCCTTCCATTCTCCTTTGAGGACACTGGAAACATCTGGTGGGGAGCACCTGTGGTGTGCACACATGCTTAGACATGTCCCACTGACACCGGCACATCCTCTCTTCATTTTATTCTGGCAAACTCATGGATTTGTTCAGACATATTTTCAAAGCAGCAGTACTTGCCCTGCTACATGGTATGCAGGCTTTGAGTTTGGGATAGGGAGAGCAGCATATAGGGGCATTCAGGGTTGAGAAGCTCATACAAGCCCATTAGAGGATAAACATCTTAGCCAAGACTTGGAATATGCTGAATGGTCCCAGATGCTGGACTTTTTGTTCCCCCTGTATTGACACAAAAGATGTGAAAGCGGCATTGTTAAAACACACTACCAAGCTCCCTGGCAGGGCTGGAACTTGAAAGGTGAATGCAGCACTTTGTTAGATCCTCTTGGAGAAAAAAGCTTGTTAAACTGACTCATTTTTTATCAGCTGAGTGTGTAGATTTCAAAGACAGCAGATGTGACAAATGATTCTCCTGATGACCCAAGGAAGAATTTTTCAGGAGGGATCCAGGGCACTGATTTGTAGACAGGGCTGGAGGTGATGTCCAGAAAGTGCCAAGCCCTGGCTGACAATGGTGGGCCCCTTCATGCCACCTCCCCTGGAGTGGCTGGACCAGCAGCCCCTAGGGAAGGTAGTCCTCACCCTTGGCAGTGCCTGTTCCTGATGATCTGATGGACCCATTAAAGCATCACATATTCTGTCAGCTCTGGGGACAAGCATCAATAGTCCTAGTGTCCTGCGGAGATGTAGGAAAGGGGCTAAAATAAAAATAAAATAAAATAAAATTAGAATATAAAATTAAGATGTTCCTAAAACACCTGGTTTAAGCTTTGCATAAACTAAACCAGACAAGGCAGTTTCAGGCCAGTTCCACGCTAGAGATTTTTGCTGACAGAGGAGGGATGTGATTTTTTTTTAATGATACATTTATATTAGCAAAAAGCCTGGTGGAAGTACAGTTACACAGCTATAGGAGTGCTTTTGCTGATGCAGCTTATTTCAAACAGGGGGAACTATATAAAGTACAATATAACAGACTATGTGCTGGAAGTATTTACCAGACACAAACTTTCTAAGCAAAAACCTTTTGCCAGTGATGTGCCACCGCTCTTCTCCCTTTCTAAAACATCACGTGTCCTCCAGGACTTCTGGTCTCATTCTCCTGGTTGGTTTTCCTCATATAGCTAGACAACTGTTAGAGTTTGGACTGGAATCTCTTTTCCAAGGTTCTGTCTAGTCCTAGACTGAAAAACACCCCATAGAGTGCACACTCAACTTCAGCAGCTGCCTCTGTAAGGATTATACCTCATCTTTGAGAGTCTCTTTTGCACATCAGTTTGGCCATCAAGAAATCAAATCTTTCACATGTGCAAAGCACCTACTCTTGGAGTGGTGACAACCCACACAGTGTTAGTTAGGACTTTGTGCATCATTAAATCCTGAACTTTGTATTGCAAGCAAAGACCTCAAGAAGTCCCTTTGTTTAATGGATTCTGACATAAAGTAGGCATATTTCTTGCTTCTAATGTGTGTCTTGGAAGACTTTTCCCATTTTTTCTCCACTACTAGAAATACACATGTACCCTCCTCTACCTCCTTTTCTTACCGTTTCAACAGCCTAACTTAAGGGAACATAAGTCCTCATTTTCTGTGGACAGTACACTTTTCGTTCACGTGGATAGCTCTACTGCAGGATTGAAAGCTCTTAATATCCTCTCTCGATATCCACTGCATGAAAAATTATCCTCATCCAAGGCTATAAAGTAATTTGCCAATTTGCAGGTGTATCTTGGAAAGGGGATTTTTGATCAAACGCTGGTTGAAGCAGAACAGATTGCCTACACCAATGATTTCTCAGTAAACAAAAGTGACATAAGTCGCCCAATTAGTCAGTCAGAAAAGGGTTGGTGCAAACCAATGCTTTGTTCATCTTTAGGTTAACGTGCATTAAAAATAAATAAATTAAAATTTCCAAACTAATTATTTATTTATTTACATACATTTATTCAAATTGGTTACATCTGCTCTGTAAACTACTCAGAAAAGAACTGTTGGTTTACACATTTACATAGTGTTTATTGAATGATAAATAAGACATTTATGAATCATGTTCAAATGGCCTGTTTACATACAGGATGTGAACTATGTAAATTTCTTTTTTTTTTTTTTTTTTTGTGTAATGATACTATATCTCTGAACATAAACCTGACCTAGAGGCATCACTCAGTGCACTCTGAGATTTTTCTACCTACTCAGCAATTATGGTCTGTTTTCACCAACATTTTCTGAAGGTATTTTGTTCTGAAGATTTCCATGCTTGGTATAAATCCAAATATAAGTAGTCTTCCTCATTAAAAATACAATTATTTACTAGTAGATCACATCCTACTTTGATATGAAATACCAACTGCTTGAGCCATCTCAGATATTAGTAACAGTAGAAGTTAACTTTATGTTTCAAAAACCAATATATTTTTCAAAACCTTTGCGCTCATTTCACACAAAATTTAAAAATATATTTAAAAAATCATCCAAACTTGTAGCTATGTGTCTCTGAGTGGGTATGAATGACAAATCTCCATATATAGGCTGTGGCTTCCGTTACATGCTGATTTAAAACAGCGGATGTTAAACATTTTTTCTACAACACATTTAGTATTGTGAGGGCTACTAACTTCTGTTATTTTGCATTTGGACTTCATTTCTATATGCTATCTTTATCCCTGTTCCTCTTGGATTGCAGTCTGAGCAATGTTGTCGTTTCAGTTACTGCAATCTGACTGCAAAAATTGATCAGAAAAAGATTTGGAAGAATTTGGTGTCTGGATTTTGAGACGCAGTTAAAGATTTTTTCTATTTCTGAGGGTTTGGACCTTTTTGGTTTTGGGGGTTGTTGTGTTTTCAGTTTGTTTTTTTTTTTAATTGCCAGCTTATTTGCAAGTACTCCTTGAAAGTCAGATGCTATTAAGGTTTTTCAAGCCAGCCACCTGAAATGACTAGCAGCTTCTGAAATGTGTCACCTCAATGAAATCACAGTTGGTTTTGCATGTGATACTGAGCCGTCTTGGCTTTCATATCCCTCCTGTAATATGGTAAGCATCTCTTTATTTTGTTCCAGAAGATAGAAAACTCTTTGTGGGCATGCTCAATAAGCAGCAGTCAGAAGATGATGTGCGCAGACTATTCGAGGCATTTGGCAACATTGAGGAGTGCACAATCCTTCGGGGACCTGATGGCAACAGCAAAGGTAAGGTGATGGCTTGTGTCAAGCTAGGCCCTCTCTGTGTCTGTATAATTTTCTGGTGTGACAAAGTCACTAGGTAGCTGCAAGGATAGCATCTCTTACATTAGGAGGGGTCACCAAGGGAGGACATTTCTTTGCTGGTCACTGTATCCTTATGCATGAGAGGAAAAAGCTTATTGCACTTAAGGCCACATGCTCCTGATGAGCTGTGTCTTGCCACGTGCAAACTGATGCCTATTATCATTTGCTCACAAGGCTGAGCCTCCCCTCTGAACATGGAGCTTTTATATTCACCCAAGATGTGCTTCACTGACCCCGTTGAACAGACTGCTTCTTTCTTTAAACAAAGCCAAGGTTGCTACCTTACATCTTGAGTCTCTGTCTCCACCACCATCTCTGCTTCTCACCCACCAGCCCCAGGTCTTCCCCTTCTTCATTTGGTCTTTGCACAGATACACACTGATCAGTCATCACAATTGCAAGCTTGTAGATGCTGATTTAAACATACACTCATTAGACATTTATAGGTTGAAACACACAAAATGCTTCATTGCAAAACTAGGTGACTTACCTCCTTTTGCCACTTTTTTGGCATCACCTGTTACTTGGATCGGACAAAGGATCCTTTGCTTCAGCCCAAGCATAAGAATTAGACTTCTCTCTTGAAGAGAAAGGTAATTTTTTTCCCCGTCAGTCTCTAGACAAAGTAACTTCAATTTGAATAAGAAGCCCTCTTCTCTTGACAGTATAATGTGTCCATTAAATATTGATCTGTGTATAATATATCATAAACTGTGCTGGAATGTGCAGCATCAGGGAAGAGGCCAGTCCTGCTGACGCAGTTCATATCTCACTGGATATTTTGACATGTGACAACATCAACCAGCATATTTTTGCAATGGGGAGGTAAAAAATCCAAATTGCAGTGATACACTGGAGAAAGATATTGCTATTCCATAAAATGGAATAGCTGATGGCCAAAAAAACTTAATACCAGCATTATAGGGCAGCTGTTTGATATAAGTCAACAAAGCTCAGCTTTCCTGATATAAATGGCTGAAAATAAACTGGACAGACTTCTTCAATCGTATGGATACTGGAGTTTCTTGGCATCCAAAGATGGGGACTGCCCCACTGGAAAACAGTAGGTTAGGTTGGCCTAGAAGAGCTCCAACCATCATAACATTAGGCAGTTAAGCCTTTCATTCACAGAACAAATCAGTAAATTGGAGAAAAAAAAAATACATCTCTCTGCCTCCACCTGGAATTGTATAGACAAAATCCAATGACAAAGGAGTTAAACAGAGTAATAATAAAGGCAATAACATTTGAGATCTGTAAGAAACAGGTTCCAAAGGAGATCCAGCCCACAGACCTGTATTCATACCTACTCTATCCCTTTTTTTTTCTTAAACAATTTCATTATAAGTCTGAATCTGAGTGGCAGCTCCATATTGCTAACCAGTTTAATTATTAGTGCTAGCGGGCTGCAGTCTCGGGTTTGCATTTCACTGAGCTGTTCTGGATCAATACTGAGCCTTGACAGAGTTAATATTACCAGCTTCCATTTGCTGGTGCTATTTACTGAGAATGTGAAGCTCCTAATTTACACACACACAGTTACATACACGCACAGAGAGCAGTCAATCCAACAGAAAACTTAAGGCTACTGCCCTTATCTTAGGAGACAGTCAGGCGAGCCACAACTCCCACAAAGTTATTCCCAGTCTGTAATATTTTCCATCTGCTAGAAACCAATATGTGACACACATTGCTTGTGAGCTATTTATTTTGGGTAAAACCCATAAGGCTTAAATTCCACTTAAATTGAGATTTAAGCACATTGCCTAAGTGCCAGATAGCAATCAGATCCCATAGACTTCAATCCTATCCAACCCATTAGGTGAAGACCAACCAGGCTTCCCTGTGGTAAGACCCTAAGGCACCTCAGTACAAGAAGTGCTCTCAGAAGGTGCATCCCACCTTCCCACTTTAATGCCACTGCAGTCCAGTCACAGCCAGAGAGCTGCCTGACCTTTGCCTGAAGCCATGGGCGATGTCCTGAGCCATGACAGGGACAAGGCTTTCCTTATGAACTTGGCAGCACTAGGTTAAGGGTTGGACTTGATGTTCTTAATGGTCTTTTCCAGCCTAAAATATTCTAGGATTCTCCTGCTGCTCACCAGATAGTTTATCTTTTTTACCCCTTTATTTTGTTTTCTCCATTCAGCAGTTGTCGACTTTACAATCTCCAAAAGTAAAGATTTCTCACAGCACCAGAAGTTCGACAAGAGGAGCCTTAACACCCTCTGCAATTATAACTGTAGGTCCTGACTCTGCAGTCTGTTCTAAGATGACAAGACAGTCAGGGCAGCCCTTTCAGTTCTATAATCTGGAAATAAGGAAAGAAAAAACGTTTGAGCAGAAGTATCTCCCTGTTCAACACTGGTTAGGTATCTCTCTGCATGTCAAAATCCCTTCAAAATCCAGATCTGCTTCTGTCAAAGGGACACCACTGTTATGAAGAGAGTTAGCGTGACTCATGTCCTCAGCTCATGAGGTCATGGAGTCAGTTCTGGTGAGCATGGGAGGGAAGAAGATTATGTGCACATTTGATACTGTGTCATCCCATTGGACATACAAACATAAGGGCCAAAATGTTGGGATCTGTGCTATTGTCTCACTATCATACAAGAAGGAAAGCTGAGTTTTCACTTGCCCTGCTATCATAACTCTAAGCAGCAGGAGGATTCCCATTAACATCTTGTGCATTCAGAAAGATAAAAGCCAGCTTTCCCTCCTATTTACACCTTTATCCAACTCCACTGATCTGTTAGGTTCTCCAGTACAGGGGTGAATTTCACCTGAAGAGAGTGAAGCCTTCAACATGACAACAACAATGCAGCCAAAAATCCTGCTCTGAATGCAATGGGTGACTGGCACTGGAAAGCTTTTGTATATTTGCTAATCAGCATCTTCTTTTTAGAGGCAGAAAGTACAAAAGAATCTCTGCAAATAATTAAACACCCTAATTCTGGATTATCTCTGATTAATGAAGAGGAAGGAGCAGTATCTCAGGAGTCTGGGAATGCTGGGCTGCGATTATGTCATAATTGATCCCTATTGTTTCCAGCTGAAGTTTATCTATCTCATTTTCTCATGATTGTCTCCCCTCAGCTCCTTATAAATTAGATCCAACTATTAGCAACAATCATTGGGCTTCTCCTCAAATACAGTCTGAGTACAGTTCTGAGGGATGCAAAGTAATGACTAATGCAAAGTGAAGGGCTCCTAATTGTACGCTGATTTCATATGTGTGTATTATTTTTAGAAGGGACTATCACTGCTTTCTTCAATTGTACTTCTATCAGTGTGCAGTGATGAGTCTGGGGACATTTAGAACTCATTCTTCTAGTCTGTAAGTGGGGCATTTTAATGCTTTGGGTTTCACCCTGCACTGTATGGATCCATAAGGGTGTGTGGACCTTCTAAAGATTCTGCAAAAGGAATAAAGAAGAACTGTCCCATTGTCAGGACCCCTTCAGGGAAACAGCTAGGACTTTGCAAATTGATTAAAATCTCAAAAGTCTTTAGTAGTGATGGAAGGGGATGGAAGCCAGAACTTCTCAGATCTCTCCCAATCTGTCCCAAAAACCATCTTAGCGTATGGAAAATACTCTTCCTCTCTCTGTACCAATTTGCTTGTAGCTAAGAGCAATAAGCAATGCTTTCCCCCACTCTGGTGGTGCATGCGACATTTTGAGATGTTGATCATTTCTGCACTCTAGCACATATTCATAAATGCACTTTTCTGCCCTGAAGCCTTATGTAAGAGTTCGGTGTGAGATTCCTCACATGGCAATGCAGGCTGGGGAAGTGGTGCCTGCATTTCTTTAATGACCAGAGAACACTACACAAAGAAGGATAACTTATACATGCACCGGCTCTACAGCTATGAAAGACTAAGATCCAAATCTTGTTGGTGGCAAGATGGTAATCATCACATGTGGATGTCTCCAACCTTGCTTCTTCATCAGAAGCTGCCTCATGATTTGTCAGACCAAACCTGTTTGGAGCAAAGGCAAGCTCTGAGCAGTCTGTCATAGAGCTCTACCAGAGTGGTATGACAAGGTAACTTGTGGGTTTGAAGTAACCTGAATGCCTTCTGTACCTTTGGTCTGTGGTTGCTTGTAACAAACATGTATAGCTCTCTGATAACTTTTACACACTTCCTTACTGTTTCTTGTAACCCCAGAGGGAGAAGCATTCAGCATTAAATCCAATACAAATCAAAGAAAATTCATTTTCACGCAGTAAATTGTGAAATGTGCAACACACTGCCATGGGAAGCTGCGGAGGTCAGAACATAAGTGGATTCAAAATGTACTTCCTAAGTTTGTGTTCATCGGTGCCCATTACAAGCAGTATGGGAATTCTGGATGCAGCTTTGACTTCAGAAGTTCTCAGACTGCAGATGACTAGAGTTTGGAAAGGAATAACCAGGAGCACATTGTTTGTTATACTTTCTCCACAATCATCTTTATTGGCTAGTTATGAGGACAGGATACTCAGGTAGATGGACTTTCATGGTACTCATGCAACCTTTCTTATGTTCTTCTTTTTCTTCTTCCAGGGTGTGCATTTGTGAAATACTCTTCACATGCAGAGGCTCAAGCAGCCATCAATGCCTTGCATGGCAGCCAGACAATGCCGGTGAGTAGCTCTGTCACACAGGAAAGTGAGGTTCGGTCCTGATTGAGGAGGAGGGATGATTTATCTATGCTCTGAAACTCAGCTTCCAGGAAGGCTGGATAACAACTCAGGCATGCAGGGCCTTGCGTGTGCTTAACTCATCAGTGGAAAGGCCCGGATGACATTGTCATTTTAAACAGGCACAGAACCCCAAGGGGTGCTGTGTTCCATCACCAGCAGCTTTGATGACCTAAAAAAAAAAAAGACATATGGTTCACAGATGCTAAAAGCATTGGGTTAACCTCACCATGAGTATAACCTTTCAAGTTTCAGAGAGATGAATCAAGTAGAAACTTGTGTCTAAGCGCTTTGCTTTCCCTCTCTAAAATGTCCCTGCCTCTGGGTGAAGAATAAAGAACTTTTTTGCCAGCATTCAACAGAGAGCAGTATGTTCACATGATGGCACTAGAAGCTAGAGACAACTCACATTGTGATGGGTACCTCTCACTGCTATTACAGAAGGGCCTACCTAGGCATAAATATAGTCCCCAACATCCATCTTTTGAAAGACAGTCAAACCAACTACTAGATCTTCCAGGAAATATTTGAGAGATCATTCCAATTGGACAAATACCTAGTAATGTGGGGTTTCGAGCCTGAGAGTTCAGCGAAGTAGAAATGAAGATGTATATTTTATGCAAAATTTTATTTGTACACTATCACACAGACCCAGAGGAATGTAAGGCATTCCGCTGTCAGCAAGGAAAGACAATCTGGCCCAACATGTTTGGTGTATTCTAAACTATTCACAGTGTAAATCATGATAGGCTAAGAAACATGCCGGCCACTTGGAAAGGATGGAGGAAAGCTCAATAAAAAATATTTAAGAGTGTAAAATCTAGCTTTCAATAAGCGACTTTAATGTTAAATAATGAATTTATCCAAATAAATTTAAAGAAGTCCTGGTAGATTAGAATCATAGAGTCTTAAAATGGTTTGGGTTGGAAGGGACCTTACAAATCATCCTCTACTTGTGCTCGGGGTTGCCCTGTCCCATGTGCGGGACCTTGCACTTTGTCTCGTTGAACTTCATGAGGTAGGCACAGGACCATCTCTCCAGCCTCTCACGGCCCCTCTGGATGGCATCCCTTCCCTCCAATGTGTCGACCACACCACACAGCTTGGTGTCATTGGCAAACTTGCTGAGGTTGCACTCAATCCCACTGTCCATGTTATCGACAAAGATGTTGAACAGTACCAGCCCCAATACCAGCCCCTGAGGAACACTGCTCATCACTGGTCTCCAGTTGGACTTCAGGTCTTTGACCACAACTCTTTGAGTGTGACTATCCAGCCAATTCCTTATACAAAGAGTGGTTCATCTGTCAAATCCATGTCTCTCCAGTTTAGAGATAAGGATGTTGTGCGGGACAGTGTCAAATGCTTTGTACAAGTCCACGGAGTTGACATCGCTTGCTCTTCCCTTACCCACCAATGCTGTAACCCTGTCGTAGAAGGCCACCAACTTGTCAGGCACAATTTGCCCTCAGTGAAGCCATGCTGGCTGTCATCAACACCTGCTTAATTTCCATGTGCCTTAGCATAGTTTCCAGGAGGATCTGCTCCATAATCTTACCAGGCACAGAGGTGAGACTGACTAGATTGTAGTACTCTGGATCTTCCTTTTTTCCATTTTTAAAAATAAGGGTTATGCTTCCCATTTTCCAGTCAGTGGGAACTTCACTGGACTGACACAATTTCTCAGATACGATGGATAGTGTCTTGGTAACTTCATCCTCGAGTTTCCTGAGGACCAGTGATGCATCTTGTCAGGTGTCATGAACTTGTGGACCTTCAGGTTCCTTAGACAGTATTGAACCTAATCTTCTCCTGCAGTGGGTGGTTCTTCATTCTCCCAGTCCCTGCCTTTGCCTTCTGTGATTTGGGTGGTGTGGCTTGAGCACTTGCTGGTGAACACTGAGGCAGAAAATTTGTTGAGTACCTCTACCTTCTCTATATCCTGGTTAACAAGATTGTCTAGATATTTACAGGGATGAAAAGAGCAATTATTTACAGGGGAAAAGTTTTCTAAAAACAACAAATCATCAAGATCTCATTTTTTGGAACCTTATCTTAGACAAATCAATTTCAAAATGTTACATGTTTACCACTGATACTACTGAAAAAAATATCCTTAAAGATAGGAATTTCAATTTATTGAAGTATTAGAATTCTTTTTAGAAATCTCTTCCTAAAAGTTTTCTTTTAAGAAAACCATATATTGGGCTTGATGTTGACATCCCATAATGAAATATTATGGGCATATTTTCTCAGAAAGATCAAAAAGATACTTTTAATAACTTTGTTCCATACTTTGACCCAAAGTGATAGTGTCTATACACTGACATCAGGAATTGCAGTTTCATAGGGTGTGGTACCACAAAAAGGTGTAATAAAAAGTCAATCCCTATCCCCAGAATCCTGCAAACCTGTGTGACAAAGGTGAGAGGAAGACAGAAGAGAACAGGCAAAACCCAAGGAAAGTTGAAGATCTTAACTGGATCTAGTGTACCCAAAATATCCTTATCCCTCCCCATTTCTTACCCTTCCTACTTTCGGCATACCTCCAATAAGAAAAAAATACTCATCTCTTGGCCACTTGGGAACAAATTTCTGTTCTATTCTACTAATATCAACTGAGTTTAGGATGAGCAAAACAATGAAGAATTTTGGCTATTTCATGGGTCATTTTTTAATAGGGTCATTTTTCCTATTGACTTATTTGACTCAAATACCTGTTATAGAAATGTTCTTGACTAACCAGATCTGGACATCTGAAAAAGAATCACAATTTAACCCTTACTAGATGCACATCCCAGCCTCACATTCAGATTTCCATGTCTTGATAAGTTTCCATGAATTGGCTGAACCTTGGAAGCAGTCCATGAGCCTACTCTTAGGTCACTAGGTCACAGGAAAAGCAAGTAGAAAATTATTAATTTCATCCTCTTCATGATAAGCTATGTGGCATTGCCTTATATCTCTGATGAGCTACAGCAGTCATGTGTGGAGTTACCATGGCTGAACGGAGTAGAGAGGACCTGTCAAGTGACTGCCACTTGATCAAGACATGCAACACACACTGTGTTTTCCACAGGGCCTCAAAATGCTTAAGGTATTTTGAATGAGATGGGCCAAATCCTGCAAGTGATCTCTGTTTCCATTCTCATTTTCATGGTGCTTCAGGGTGTGCAGCTTCTTTCAGGGTTTGGATGTTCACAGAGAAATGCAGCCACCTCGTGGTGAGATGGCGATGTAGCCCTCGTCCTTGGAAAGGAGGGATGCATTGCTGCCATCTTCCTTCAGTCCCCCCTCCCATTTCTCTCACCATTAGGACTTGCCTCATTTGTCCAGCTACGATGCCAACTCAAAGTTGCTCCTGCGGTTCAGCCAATTTAAACGTCTCTTGCCTCGTCCTCGTGTACTACCAACGGGGCATCCATCATCATTCTTGTCAGGTCTCGAGCCATTCGTTCCTGCGGCAGACTCCTGTTTCTCCACAGCTGTCAGGATTATTGCTCTACTGTGACTTCCTGTTCACACAACATATGTTGCCTAATAGTTTCAAAAGGCAACTTTCTTTTATGAAAGTTTTTTTCTTTTTTTTTTTAATCAACCTTTCCTTGGACAGGTGCCTGACTGCCATCCGTCACAAGCCCACTTCTCTATGCAAGGCATTTGTTTCTCCTAAGGGCTCACCAAACAGGCCTGCAGCTTTCCAATTTTCACACAATCAATTGCTTTTAGACATAACTTTCCCCAAATCCCTTAATTTTTAGCAGGCCCAAAGTTCCTCCTGTATCTACCTGCCAAGAGAGTTTTTGGGGGCCTTTTTAAATCATAGTGACTATCAACTCATCAGCTTTATGGTAGTGTTTTACTTGACCTCCCTGTCCTCCTTTATGAGAAAGCATAATTTTCATGTACATTTGCATGTATTTGTAATGGATTTATAACTACTATATACCCTGTACTTTTACCTTTGGTCACTCTGTCCCCTCCTGTCTCTCTTCCTCATCCATACGGGGACATAAACAGGTCTCTTCACATGATTCTCTTCCATTTCTCACCCAAGCCTTGTCCCTATCAGCCTTATCCACCAACACAAATTCAGCTATTTCCGTAGTGACAGCTTGCAGATCTAACTTCTCTACTGTGTGTGAACTACTGCAGGACTAACTCCCCTTCAAACTAAAAAAAATCTTGGCCTGTCTTTCCAGCATGTCCTAGTGGATGTCTAGCTGTCAGATCAAGCTCAGCATGTATAAAACAGAGCTCTTGAGCTTTTCCTCCCAAACCCTGTCTTCTCTTTCCTCTGCCTCCATTCTCAATCACCATGGACAACTTTATCATCCTACCTGTGAGTCAAGCTCCTATCTAGACATCATCTTCAGCTTGGTGTTCATCTTTTCTCCATGTTGCCATACCTGGGCAACAGTCAAATCTTGAAGAGTTGTTCTGTACAGCACATCTAAGAGATGGCCTTGTCCATGCTCCCACACAGAATAAGCTCTCCGCAACTCTTCATCACACATACCTAAATCACAGCAGCCTTTGTCCTACCCAGAAAGTACACAAGGTTAAAAACTATGCTGCTGTTGCACCTTCTTCACCATCTTGTTCACTGTGGCACCTCAGAATTTCCATTGTTATGAACCAGTACTGCAAGGTGTAGAACAGTACTACTACAGATATTTTCTGCATAAAGATGAGAAGTGAAGTGTGATTCATTTGATTTAGCTTTGTCTAAAGTTTGTAACTTATTCTAAACATATTCTTGGATTCATACAGAAGGAGAGTGAGAGAGAAAGAGAGAGATATTTCTATAGATTTGTGCATTCTTCCTTTTATCTATCTCTGCTAGGATAGGCTAAATCACCTTCTGGGCATCTCCATTAATTATAATGGAGATTTCCTTAATGACATTAGACTAAACACCTGAGCTGGGACTCATCTCACTTAATTTGAGGCATCCAGAAGTTAAGGAACTAGGTCTGAGGTTGTCATCTAAGTATTTGTCATCTAAGTTTCTATTATAATCAATAGAGAGAAATAGACCCCTGGAGAAATTTTATTTTAAAGAAATAGATTTTGAAACCTGTCAAACTAAAACCCAAATAGAAGTGTGCTTTTTAGCTAATTTTAGGTGACAGATTCCTATGGTCTATTACCTCCAAAATAGTAGTTCTTCACCTTAAGTGCAACTTAAAATGAAAAAGGACGCATGCTCCATCCAGGCTGGCCTTGAACATATCCAGGGAGGGGACATCCACAGCTTCTCCAGGCAACTTTTTCCAGTCCCTGTCTTTGCTTTCTGTGACCTGGGTGGAGTGGCTTGAACACTTGACAGTGATGACTGAGGCAAAAATGTCATTGAGTACCTGAATTTCTCCATATCCTGGGTAGCCAGGACTCCCATTTCATTCCAGAGAGGGCTTACACTTTCCTCAGCCTTTCTTTTATCAGCAATATGCCTATAAAAACTTCTATTGTTGCCCTTGATGTCCCTGGCCATGTTTAATTCTATCAGGGCTTTAGCTTTCCTAACTTGATCCCTGGCTGCTAGGACAATTTCTCTGTATCGTTCTCAAGCTACCTGTCTCTGCTTCCATGCTCTGTAGGCTTTCTCTTTGTGTTTGAGTTTTTCCAGGAGATGCTTGTTCATCCACACAGGCCTCCTGGTGTTTTTGCCAGACTCTCTCTTTGTTGGGATGCATTGCTCCTGAGCTTGGAGGAGGCAATCCCCAATTAACCAGTTCTCTTGGGCCCCTTTTCCCTCCAGGGCTTCACCCCATGGTACACTGCCAAGCGAATCCCTGAACAGGCCAAAGTCTGCTCTCCTCAAGTCCAGGGTAGTGAGCTTGCTGTGCACCCTCCTCGCTGCCCTAAGGATTTTGAATTCCACTGCAGCTAAGGCTGCTCTTGAGCTTCACATTCCCCACCAGTCTCTCCAGATTGTCCCTCCAACAGGTACTGAAGTGGTTAAAGTCTCCCGTGAGGAACAGGTCTTGTGAATGTGAGGCTGCTCCTGTCTGCATATAGAGAGCTTCATTTGTTTGGTTTTCCTGGCCAGGTGGCCTGTAGTAGACCCCCACTATAATGCCACCTATCCCTGCCCATCCCCTAATCCTGACCCATAAGCTCTCAATTATCTTCTCATCCATCCCCAGATAGAGTGCCATGCTCTCCAGCTGATCATTGACATTTAAGGACGTTCAGACTGCCAGAACCTTGTAAGGTGGCTTCCCTCACAACACTGGCCAAGTCCTCTTTTGTTTTACTATAAAAGTCTGCAGAAATGTGGTCAAATATTTCTTCTGCATCCAGGAAATAACATCCCAACTCTATCTATGCCTGGCTGAATATCTTCCATGAAAAACACTTTTCAAATGCAATCCTTGGTTTTGTGAAAAGAGAGAAAAATGTGAGACTTGGATACAAGCATGGGACAGATGTTTGCCTTTCAGAAAATGATTCAACTTTGCTGAACTTAAAAAAAAAAAAATAAAAAAAAAATACTGCAACCCTGTTACCTTGGGGGTTTTCATTTCAACATTTTTCTGTGCAGCTCTTATCAGCACAAATGACAGAAACAACTTCAAATCTCTCTACAGGAATCACCTATATCAAATTATACAAATATTGCTCAGTATTCTTAGGTGACAGACTGATTAGATCTCTAATTGTTGTATTTAATATTTTTTTATTAGTCAAGAAAATATAAACGACAACACCTTGAATAAGATTCAGCCTCTGCCTACCATGTTCTTTGGAAGTCCACCCACAGCACCAAAATTCCCAGCCAAATACGTTTATTAGTCAGATGAAGGGATTCTCTTCCTCCTTTAGACAATGCATTATCTATCCTCTCATACCCTAGGACATTTTAGCCGTTAATTAAGATGGAGGTATCTTTCATTTGTTTAACTCACCAAATGAGAGTGGCTTAAATATGAGATTATCAAAAATCACCTCAAGAAATGACTGTCATTTTCAGTACGTCAAGTGTAGTGGCCCTCTTTCCAACTAATGGCAAAACAGGGCATTGGTTCTCATCTTTCTGGCTTTGGTTGCTCAGGCACCCCATCAAAGAAACCAACCCCGGCTCCCGTTTATGACTGCTATTATTATTGCTGTGCATTCCTACGGTGCAGTTACGACTTTGCAAAGCACTGTGCAGTTGCCTACAGCACAGTCCCATTACGGAAAGTGGCCGAGCAGCTGTTCTCACCCCCTGTCAATGCAGCAGAGGAATATTTAGGTGAATTAGGGGTGGAAAGGAAAGCAGCGAGAGTATGCAGAAGGAGCTCTGAGCAGGTGGAGGAAAGAAGGAAAATAGGCCTTTGTGGGCATGATGAAGTTGTAGCCTGGGTGCCTCGCTTGCAGAGCGGTGGGGAAGCGGCTGTTATTATGCGTGCACGCTGGCACCAAAGCACTGAGTCGGCAGAAACTCCCTGGGAGGAGCAGCGTGGCGGCTCCGGTGAGTGGGGGGCCACAATGCCGTAGATCAGCTGAGGTATTTTTAACAATTATTTTGATATAAACAGCTCTGAACTTGAGGAGCTCCATGTAAATGGGAAGCAGTGGGGCTTGTAATTAGATTTGTGTACACTTTCATAAATTGCTGGGAAACATCAAAGCTGTGATAGAAGGCTGTGGTGCACTTTATTTCCTTCTTCTGTTCTTCTGTTAATTGAATGGTTGATGTGTGGATAGGAAGTGTTGGCTTCACGGAGTACTATTTACAGACCCGCTGACAGCTGCACTGTGAAAATTAACAGGAACAGAGCAGCCTCTGTCACAGCTCTTCCCATGAGGGACTTGCTTCAAATTGGATCATTTCTTTCATAGGAGAAACTTTCCTCGTCTCTCCTTCCTTCTTAGCAAATACGCACACATATCCAGCTGCACACTCCCTCCAGGCTCATGGCAGCCTTTAGTGCTCAGAAGGAGGGTATGCCATTTCCACAAAGTTGAGGGAGTTTGACTGCGGTTCAAAACTTGTAGCATATTCCACTTCCAGCAAGTCACATCTTCAGGAAGCCAACAAAATCTGTGAGCTGGGTGTGTGGAGCCACAGCTTCATGTTTGCAGGTGTCACCTCAACAGGACCGTGCTCTTCACCCTCTTAGCAACTCTAGCAGTTTTCCTCTCAGACCACAGCTGTTGGAAATGTGGATATTGCTGATCTTATATGGAATTGCTATGTCCTAAGCACCATACGAACCTCTTACAGGGAAGTTCCCACACTCAGCAACTTAAGGCCAGGGTTGACACAACTGAATTACATCAAAGTGCTCATCAAAGTGTAAAACTTAGGGGTCATCTGTAATCTTATCATCTATACTTCTCCTACAGCTGATGGAGAGAGACTAGACCCTCAGAGAGACCTCTGTTTGTCTTAAGTAATTGATGGTTTAGAGTAGATACCCAAAATGTCTGTAGTTAGGTCATCTGAATGTCCTTCTAGCGAAAAAGACAAAAGAGAAAAGCAAAAGTAGCAAGAATACAATGTCTGGGAATTAACTGGTCTTATACACATTTAGTCAGCATATTTAGCCAGTTAGTAACCAAAGTGACAGAAATTTTTGTTCCTGGTCCTGGTAGAGAAGTACTAACCAGTGGATAGATGACCATCTAAATCTTAATATTTACTTAAATATGTAAAACATAGAATCAAGAAGGTCAAACTTGAAGCCATCAGTCCACCACCTAACTTCCTAAGACTCTCTTCTAAATATCCAGGTAACATAAAAAAAACCCACCTTAGATAATCCTATAATACAAATAGATAACAATTAAACTGACCATGATTCAGAGCATCAATTAACTAACAAATTTACTCTCACTTAGATTCGAGCATGGGCTCAAGTCCTCAGTTAATAAAACCCTCCTTTTGACAGTAAGTAGAGAGACGGAGAGTCACTGACCCCCTCAGGCTGTCAGGGTAAAGAAGAAATGGGAAAGTCATTAGACTTTAGTTTTATACGAACACAGAAACATAAAGGGGGGGATCTTTCCAAAGGTAATTCCAGGTTAAAGTTGATGAGTCCAGCATCTGAGCACCCTTCATGCCTCACAGATGAATTTACCATAAAGTTGCTTGCTCAAAGTCACAAAGTCTCGAGCTGAGTGGGGTATCATCAATGCAAGTCCACCTGCTCGAATTAACACGGAAGACTGAGGCCTCCTTTTGCATTGTTGATGCTGGAGAAGTTAATAAAGAGAATGGAGGTATCAACCCACACCCATATTTTTTCTATTCATTGTTGAGCTGCTCTCTAAAGAAAGAACATTTTATGCAATGTCTTTGTGTAACACACAGACTGGCTTGGTTAACTCAGGTCAGGTCAAGACGCAGCACACCCATTCCTTCTATTAAAAAATAATAATACATTAAGAACCCACTCATAACTCACCAGCAGCAGGTCTGGCCCTCCTTCCAATAATGAATGATTTTTCTGAATATGCTACACCATTTATAAAGTCCTGTGTTGTCATTTGGGATGAAAGAAACAATGGATGTGTAATACTTGGATGTTAATTTGCTCATTTCTTCCATGAAAATCCAATGGCTCTTGATAGCTCAGCCTTGCTTTCCTTTGGCCAGAGTGTCCTGGCTGGAGGGAAACTAGGGTCCAGGGACCATCCCACCCCACTTCTGCCACCAAGACAGCTGTTTCTACAACCTTTGGACCAGAAATTTCCCAGTGTTACCATAATTTCCCTTAATTATTACTATAAAAAACAGTATCACTGTGTTCTCTGCCTACCCCTTGTTCCATAAGTGAACTAATAAATCACATGGTTTGGGGCCCTGGAATAGTAATCCAGGCAATCCGGCTGCCTGAAAGAGTGTATGCATCATAATGGTATCAAAGATGGCCTTTAATTTTGTAGTCACATATCCACAGCTGCACAAGCATCTGGCAGGAAAATGAAGGGACATGTGGGACACGACAGACTTCACTTGCCATCGTCCCTGGTCTTCCTCACTTCATCTGAACCACAGCATCCTTTGCCTCCAAATGGGATAAGAGAGATAACTACTCATGACCCACACAGCCTTGCTCTAGACAAAAGGAATTAATTGGCAACATAATGTGTCTTCATGGGTCAAGGGGAGTTGGGAACCAGATCAACAGCCATGGAGGTGGCCAGGAGAAAGTGGTAGTGGGACCATGCCATGACTGAGCATTACCTGAGTGCTGCTGCCAGCAGCAGCTCTTGAAAAACTTGCTACACTCAACACCTGTCTCATCTAGAGGAAATTAGGACTTGCTGGGGCTGAAATAATTTGCAAGCACTGGCCTTTCTGGGACATCAGAGACGTTGATAAGTCTTCAGTCCGGGAGCCATAAAATCCTCCCTGCCTGGCTTGGGTGTTCCTAGCATACCAAAGCGAGCACCACTGGCCATCACCATCTTCCTTTAATAAGGATGTGGTCTTCCCACCACACAGAGAAATGAAGATGTCAGAGTTGTGTTTTCATCCCTTTGTTTGCTTTGGGGGCATTTTTTTATTCCACCTTCCTCCCTTCTTCTTTTTTCTTCTCCAAACTTCATTTTTACATCAGTGGGATCTTCCTGTTGATTTGTGTTCTAGATCAACATTAAATCACTGGATGCTTCTGCTTGTTTCCCTTTAATCCACTTCTTCCCAATCCTGCTCAGGTGTGTGGTCTAGACTGATAACACAAGTTCTTGTAAGAAAAAAGAGAAAGACCTTTGCATATTGTTATCCCTATCCAAAACAAAGTTGGCATTAAGCGATTCAGTAGCTATTACCCAAATGGGTTTTGCAAAGATAAAAATGAATCTTTAAGCAGCAAAGATATATTAAGATAAAAACAATAAGTTTCAGATAAGACCCTCAATTGTAGTTTGTACAAATTCACGAGTGTAAAGCATCCTACCAATGACTGCCTCAGTCATTCCCTAGAGAGTGAAATCAAGTAGGGGAATATGTTTGACTTCCCATCCCAGCAGTCTGTGTGGTACTCACAGGGATAGGGGTTGTGAAGTCTTACCCAGCAGTGAGGAGACACATTTCAGTCTTGGTGTAGTGGAATGCAGAAAGGGCAGATCCTTCTGCATGAACCAATTTACTGTCACACCAAAACCAGAAGACCTTCACTGAATTTACACCATCTCATAGCTTCAGCTGACCACCTGTTTCACCGTACTAAAGCATGAATTATAACTCCCTGCAAGCAGAATTATTTATGAATTAATGACCCTGCAGTTGTATGCTGCTTAGAGTTCTTCAGTTTAAATGTGCTGCAAAAATGCAAATACTTCTTACTATCTCAGTTAAGCAATGTCCTTTACAACACGATAGCCTAGAGTCATACAGCATGATAGTGATTTGGGATGCCCAGTCATGTGCAGTGGGTTTGCAACTCAGTACCACTGAAACGTTCCTTTATGTCACATGCACAGTTGAAATGTACCTCTCCAGCTTACTAGTCCTTCCTCCACATCAGATTCTTTCCAAGTCCTCTTAGGCTGTTCATGTCATCATCCTGAACTGTCAAGGAAGAGTGGAGCTTATGTGAGCAGAGTCCCAAAGCATCAGGGGCTCCGTACCTGGTTGTGATGCTGTCTTGCTGTGACAATAGACAATTCACTTTATGGCTCTGGAATTATTCCACTTCTCTTACTTTCATCCTTGCCTATTTAGCTAGAAGGAGAGATTATTCAGATACTAGCTTTCATGGGGCTCTATGCTGCAGCTACCAAATATTTTCTGAATCGTAATAACAAATTATAAAGAAATTATGTCAAGTCATAATTTGTTGCTGTAAGATTATTTTTAGGGAAAGTAACTCTGTAGTAAATATAGACCTAAACAAACCTTGCCTTCAAAGCTATGCTACTCTTACTGGGAAAGGGAAACCTATAACATTTTCTTTAGAGCTCTGGATTTTAATTTCTTTTTCAAACAGACAAAAAGGAATTATTTATTGCTTTCATATTCCTAAATAGAAGGTAAGAATTTCCAGTCTACCGGTGTAACAACACTTTCCACTTCATAATGCATTAAGGAAGGTGGGTGATTCTGTGAGGACTTTTATCATCCATAAACTGAGCTGAAAAATGCAGAGCTGCTTGAAGAACTCTGCTTTGAAGTTTAGGTTGTTTGGATATCTGGCTTTGATTTGAGGAGCATACTAATACCCGGGTTATATATTGAGTTGTTTCTAATTAGGATTGGGTACAGTGCCACCAGGAGTCAATGACTCTGTTGCCCTGCAGAAAGCAATAACTTTAGCTCAGAGAGACACCTGCTAAGTTGTGTATGGGCAAGTAAACCTAAATCAACCTTACACTCTAAACAAATTACAGCTCTGGAGACCTGTGAAAGGAAGTACCTGCAGCAACTCTCTCTGCTTAGACATTGCATGAAGAATCCCCTCTACGGAGGGACCAGCATTATCAAAGGGTCTGTCACTCCAGCCCTGGATGAATGCTTCTTTTTCCCACTTTGTCTCTGTCACTCTCGTCTCAAGTGTATCTCAACCAGCTCTCAGGACTGTACAGTGGAAATCGCTCCTAGTGACTGCCATCCTACTCATCTTTCAGATGAAACATGAAATTGAAGCCCTGTGTACAGAAAAGCATAGTATATTTCACAAAAGGGAAAGGATGTTAGTTCTGGTCTTCTGGCCATCTTCCAGCATGGGTAATTACATTTCTACCTATCTGAAATTCTCTCTGGTCCACAGTTTTAATTGAACAGCAGTTTCCTTCTCGCTTTTCTAAAATCCCAGGTTGGGGTCAAGCCCCACTTGCTATTTCAGGAGCCCTGTTTTCAGTAAAGCTACACAGGCATTCTGGTTTTGTTTCCAAACTTAGGAAACATTTTACCAAATGGCCTGATCTGACAGATGCCAAAGTAAAGAAATTGTCCTTTGGTTTTCAGACCTTAACATCAAGAATCGTTAGATCAGCATCATCTCAGATCTGCTTTTCAGTCACTAAATTTCCAGCACAAGCTACACCATTTTACATGTTGACAGTTACGAAGGCTGTTTGATTGCCCAAAGGAGAAGTATCCAGCAGCACCTATTCAATTAGGCAACTTAGCTGGTGTGCATGGCTGGCACTTTGGAAGATACATAATAGGATCTGTATATTCAGATCTTGTGTACTCAAGAGCTTTAGCAGCTAGAACTTTAACGTTACAAGCCTTTTAAATAATATATTTGGCCTAGAACTTTCAGCTGGCTCCTTTTGAGTTAGGCAAGATGAAAAAGTCCACCTATATGAGAGATACCCCTGCAGTAAAGTACTTAACTGTATGTTTACCTCCAATGGGACATTCATTAAGCTTAAAGTGAAACATGATTTAATGGCTTTGGTGAATTAGGGTTAAATTCATCAGTTTTCCAAGAAAAACATGTTTAACCATCTGTAGAGATCTGTAACCTACTGAGCCAAAAGACACTCAAAGGTTTGACAGGTAAAGAAAATTCATGCATGAATTTTGCAAAGAAACATCTTCACAAAACTTTTCCTATGAATATTTTTCTAGGGAGAAGCAGATTTCCCTCAGTGGAGTATTATTTGGCCTTCTGAAAAACTTTTGCTTAATTTGTGTATACACTCCATTTGGAAGGCCATAACTAATGGGAAAGATTCCCAGCAACCAGGCAAAAGATTTGTTTTCCTTTGCCTTTAAATGAAATATCAATGGATGGATATTTTATTTTTAGTTGAATATGAAATTTCACAAGCAACCTGTCAAGCTCCCGTTTTCAAGAATGACTTTATTTCACACGTCAAGACAGGCTGGGAAATTAGTTTTTCCCACAGAGCACTCTGATTAGGGATTACAAAGTGAGTGTGGCACAGGGTGATTTTTCCTCCATATTTTCCCTCGCCCCACCAGCCCAGAGAGCATCTGACTGCTGACTAAGGGGAGCAATTCATTACTACACACGGGAGGGGGACGGGAAGCAAGATAGTCATAATAAGTAGACTTGCTGGCCCAAGAGAGAATAGGGAAAGCATAATAATACTTAGCCCTTATTTTATTCTTTTCATCAGTAGATATCAAAGCACTTGAAAAAGGAGGTTGATTTGATGGGAAAAGAGATAAATGCCAATTCCAAGTAGCCTATTGCAGAGGTGCCAGCAGGAATGCTCACTTTCATGATAGTTTCCTTTGACTATGAATCTGCAAAGTAGAGAAATAAACAGGTCCTTCCCTCAGTAAAATGCAGAATTCACACACAGTTCTCAAAGTACCTTTCAAATACTCTTGACTTACTCACTGTAACTGTCCTGGGGGTTGGGGAAATACAAGGTCCAGTCCAACACCTGGAGAGAGCAAGAGTGAGATTATATGTTTGTAACAAACGACTGAGCAGACAGGACCTATCGCTGTTGTCAGCAGACAACGGCTGATTTACACCATGGTTTAACTGCTTGCGGAAGCAATAAATAGTGCAGATGAAGGGCTCTTTGGTTTTTACCCCATGGAAAATCTGGCCCATTCTGGGGCATTGTTAATGTTATCCAGTGGATTAGTGGGTGTAACTGGAGCAGAAAGCAGTCTTGTGCTGCTGCAGATGAGCAGCACTG
This sequence comes from Rhynochetos jubatus, assembly GCA_027574665.1. Classification (NCBI taxonomy): domain Eukaryota; kingdom Metazoa; phylum Chordata; class Aves; order Eurypygiformes; family Rhynochetidae; genus Rhynochetos; species Rhynochetos jubatus. The sequence continues at coordinate 75,748,126 of CM050690.1, read as the reverse complement.
TTTGGGTCCTCTGCTAGGAATCCTGCACCCTATGATTTGGTAGAGTATATTGCCTGATCTCCTTTGGATCTCATAGAACGGCTGCACATGAGGAACCACATACAGAAGGCATCAATCCCAAGGTCAATCTTCATATTCAAGAGCAATGCAGGATCTCTACTGGCTATGTATCTTTAACCACTTACAGTCAGCATCTCATTGCGGAGCACTCTTTAAAAAATCATCCATTTTCTCCTATTTCCTTGTAGCATGTGCTCTAACTTGCTTCTATTTACCAATGGCCTTTCTGCCCTGTGTATGTGTTAGTGATGTTCAAAGAGGCCCGAAGTCCTGCTGTGACAGGCAACCCAGAAAAACATCTCGTAAGAGGCAGTCTTACATCCCATTGGGTCAAACGACCACTATGCAGTCACTACAACTCACATCAGGAGGGAAGAACACTCCAGGGGCAAGAACTTCCCCATGTTTTCATGATGACATCTACAATAATAGCTTGGTTTTCAACAGCGTGAGACATCAGCAATTTCCTGAGGCAGTTCTCTGGCCCTGCATCTTCCAGGGCAAAGAGAGAGAGAAAGAAAAGAGGAAGGAAGAAGACACTAATTTATTTACATTTTTCTGTCCTTCTAACTACAGCAGGTCACATCTTCAAAACCCATTTGTAGAGATGAATACTCATTCACCTCATTCAGTTTCAAAATCCTCCATGCTGCATTGTGCCCACCATGCTGCAGCCTCTGCTCTGCAAATCACGGCAACAGCTCTGAACAGTCCAATCTGCTGTGGACCAGTGCCTCCCTCCAATACAGCTGCAAATAGGTTTAAATCATTAGATTCAGGTTACCAAACAGTCTCTTGGATCAGGGTTAATTAAATGAGTGTTGAAATCTAATTAAGAACTGGTCCAGGTGATAATTAGCAGGAAATGTATGCATTAAAATATTCATTTGTCGATGAGCTGCAATTAAGAGTGTGATTTGGGGAAGGATCAATAACTACATCATGTGATTTAAAAAAAATGAAAAGTCTCCCAGCCTTGAGCAGAAATGAAGGGGAATTTTGGCTAGATGATTTTTTTTTCTCCACCTGCCCTTTCTGCTTTGCTGTCATAATAACTTCTGAAGTCTGCTCTCCACCCTTGAATAACACATTCATCTCTCTCCCCATCCCTTTGTTTTCCTGAAGCACTTTTTTCAAACCCTTGCTTGTCACCACATTGTTTGAACAGGTTATAGACTTATTAGAGGGAGACTAACAGGTCAAAAAGAAAGATTCTTTGCCAACAAAAATCACTTCCTCCCAGAACAGGTTGCTAATCCAGGGGAACATAGCTCATTGTGTGGCCTTAGATTGTGGGGTATTATTTTTTAGCAGGTTAATTCCTCAAGTCTTTATTCATAACTGAGGATCTGGAGAGGCTATTGAATATTCATAGCTTGGAGTTAGATATATGTATGTCCATACTGCAATTTACTGCAGTTTATTTTATTCACAATTTGTAGCAGAGCACCTCTGCTTTCACCAAGACTATATTTTTCTGGTTACATATACAGAGGGAGGTATGAAAGCCAGTTAATAACACTCCCGCTGTGCAATCCCAGGCAATCCCACCTCTGCTAGAAGAGCGAGCACCCCACAACAGCCCAACTCCTTGGGCATGCAGCTGGTCTTCCTCTACTACCACAGCCAGAGGCTCAGCTGTCTATTTCCCCACTGACCATATTTCCATCAGCGAATACCGGTGTGTCAAAAGGGAAGTGTACCATGGGAGCGCAATGACTTCAGCTGCTTTGTCAGTCTCCTGACAGATCACCTGCCCATCTCCCCAGGCTCAGAGGCAGACCAGTTCCCCAGGCAACTGTCTGCCTGCTGTCGGGGTTGCTGCTGGATCCCCCTCCCCTGCACCTTTCTTTCCCCAGGGAGACTGCACTGTGGGGAATCAACCAACCCATGAAGTTAGGATGTCCTTGGAACCAGAAGGAAAATATCAGTGCCTCCCCCCCTAAGCATATCTATTTCTTCCCATCTCTGCCTCCTAACACAAATTTAAGAATCACAGTTACTGATCTTTAATCTCATTTTGGGGAGGAGAGGGATTTCTTTCATTCCCAAAAGCTCTATATTTTTCACAGTCTTCTGCAGTCACTTCTGACAATCCACTGAGGTCCTACACTGGTGTGGAATGCAGACATAACCCAATCATAGTAAAGCTTTCCTGGAAAAGTCTAACATTAAATGTGGGATCTTTTGTGATAGCCTCTATTTCCTAGTGTTCATGGAGCGGAAATTCAGGTCCGACACTTGCTCACCTAGTTTAACAGTGGTGAAAGGATGCTGCTTCGTGAAGTGACATACACTCTGCTCAGCATACTGAATCCTGTCACCAAGGCTGGGCACAGGTTTCTCACTGTACATGGAGGTTACAAGACAAGGTAGTATGAAAAGGTGATCCAGTTCAGGGGGACTGACATGCACAGAGTGAACACATTCCATCAAAATAAATGAGTTCACAAATCCCACCACATCCATCCAGCAAAAGCTTCTACATTTTGCTGCACTGAGCCCAGATCTTTGTCCTGATGAGAGCTAATGGACCAAAGGTTTTATATAGCTTGAGAGAATAAGGCAACAGCTTTGGTAGAGAGAACATTAATGATAGCCTGGAAGTTTGAATTTTGGAGGAAACTAGGAATCGCACTTCTGGCCCCACTGATTCACTTTCCGAGGTCTTTTACTACCTTTCTGATGCTCTCAGACTCTTGCAAAGGACCATTTCAAAAGGCATGAGGGATTGCATGGAAAGAAACAGTGCCAGCTGGATCCCATGCTACCAGACCTGTATTTGATGTATGAGTTGCATAAACCAGTATGTATCAGGCTAATTCCCTTGTGTGTCTCTTTTTGTGCCTGTCCTGCAGGGAGCCTCTTCAAGCCTGGTGGTGAAGTTTGCAGATACGGACAAGGAACGTACAATGAGACGCATGCAGCAAATGGCAGGACAAATGGGCATGTTCAACCCCATGGCCATCCAATTTGGAGCATATGGCGCCTATGCACAGGCAGTAAGTATAGACATAGGCTCTATGCATGTTCCCAGGAACAGGGATAGCGCCTAGAACTGTGCAAATGCACACATAAGCAGAGCAACCACTGAGCAGAGGAGGAGCCAATGATTCCTCCATTAAACAGGTTACATGATGGGAGCAAACAGAGAGATGCCATCTGTGGTAGAAGAAGGCATCTCCTGGGCAAACCTCAGATGTAACACATGCTTCTAGCAGTCACCAAACCGTGATCAGGTGTGCACCCATGCAAGACACTTCCTACAGGATCTAAGCAGTCACATCTAAACGCAACTGCCCTTTGAGGATTTGTATAAAACAGACCTGAATTCAGATCATCCTAGTTCTCTGTCCCACATCAGCACCATCTGGTGCCAGAGAAGGTTTGTGAGGGCACAAATGCCTTTCTGGCCCTCCTCTGCTACCAGATCACACAGATTGATTTGAACAGGGGACATGGTTCTCTGCTCCATTTGGCCAGGTCCCTGCTGCTCCATGCGTCATTGTGGGTGCCTTAAGAGTGGTCACTGGATGAAATGGCAGCTGTTGGCAGAAGTGGAAACATACCAGTCAGTACTAAAACGGGCCAGCAGATATACATGTGCATATAATCCTGGCTCCCCAAAACAGTATGATTTAAGCACACTGGGAAAATGCATTTGCTATTCAAAGCACTGTTGTACTTTCTAACTTAAGGCATCCTACTTACATGTCTAACTCAGACCCTGGGCCCCTGAGTAAATGTAACTGTGCTCCTGACAAAGCCCTGAAATTAAGCCCTCTGGCATAACTAGCTTTCCTTGGGCTAAAATTAACAAAGACCTGCAAGACAAGATCAGGTTCAGGTAACCTGGTCTCTCCACCAGACATTTCAGAGGAAGGTAGAGGGGATCCCTGCAGCAGGCAGACATCATACTGCCTGGTGACTTCGGCTGCCTTCTCCAGAGCAATTTTAACAGGAACACTTACAGGCAGTGGCAGGACATCTAGGTACTTCATCCATTGAGTGGTAAAATGTGGCCCTGTTGCACTCCGTGTTGGATTTTTGTGCAGGAGTCAAGTACCATTAATCCTGTTTTCCAGAGTAACATGTTCTGAATTACTTCCCTTAGGTAATAGAGGAATCACACTCCAGTGTATCTGTGCTCTCTCCAATACATTGACTGCAAGGTTCTGCTTTTTTCCCTGCCTATTTCCTTCTCATGTATTGGCATCATGGACTTCCCACCACATCCACATGTTCTTTTTTTAACTTGGGGGCCTAGAAATTTCTGTCCTCCACTGAATGTCGTATGCCTCACTAAACACTTGGTAAACCCAGCTTACCACTTGTATGAGCAACACAGGGTCACACGCAGGTGTTGTAGAGTTCCACAGAAGTTCCCCTTCTCCTTCCAGATGCATCTGCTTGTGCTATTCTGGGCATTTTTCATTTTCTCCATACTAGACAAATTCCATCTTTCCTTCCATTTTGCATTCTTCATTTTCATTCCCAGTCAAAGACAATCTTCCCTCTTCTTTAAGGGAAGTGAGTCCACTGCTCCCATCCTCACACAATAGAAGAGCTATCCCCTCTCCAGCCTGGCTGTATTTAATTGTCCTGGCTGGGGAAGGCTTCAGGAAGGGTAAAAGAGACTGTAAATTACAGCTGAGCCCAGGCCAGTGGCCAGCAGCCCAGCAGTGAAATGCAGCATCTGTGCCCCCATTTACCAGAGGAATGAACAGTAGGCAATCCTTGGGCAGCTCAGGACAAACATCTGCAGAGGATGTCAGGCAGGAGATGTGATTCCAGAGTTACTCTACAGGCACTGATCAGGCAGACGGAGAGATGTTAAGGACATCACTGTCCTGATGCTCTGGAACAAAAACCCTTCTTGCATCATTTTTAATCTAGTGTAATTCTTCTAATTGCCAGCCTAGGTTTATACTGATGTAAAAGAGGATGCAGTATGCACCTTTACACCACAAAAGTTCCCTCCATCTATTTCCCACCAGATAATATAGAATATTGTGAGAGTAGGTGCTTGTGTGAGGATTTATCACTGAAGAAAGGGTGAAAACAATCCCTGGGTTTGCTCCTGGTCCACTAGAAACTAATGAGTATTTTTCCTATTGATTCCTGTGAAAGCAAAATTGGACCCATCCTCTTTTTTTTTTTTTTTTTTTTTTACTGGTAAATATGCTAATAAGGCGGAAAGAATAAGTTTTAGATCTTGACCTATTGGATATGACAAGCTGGTGACACCAATTACCCAGGGGACTTCAGAGCTGTCTAAATGATGGGATCACATTTCCGTGTGGTGCCTGTACACCCAGAGCGTGCTCAGATGCTGTCTCTCAATCAGCCTCCCTATCTGTGTCTCTCCCTATCTGCTTCATCTCACAGTCTCACACAGAAGAGAAGGAAAGGAGCACGGAGGCTCTGTGACGTTCCCTCGGTCCCGATTAATCCACCTCGGACTGCTGGCTCTTAGATATCAGGGTGATTGGCACCTCGTAAATGCCAGCGAGAGATGGAAGGATTGATAGGGGGAGAGGGAAAGGGGGGGAAGTTTTATTCAGACCGAAATGAAGTTGAAGAACTAAGGCAAGTCAAGAGGAGGGAAGGTGAAACAGTGAAAATTCAACAGCAGGACAGTGATGACAGCTGATGCCACTTCCAGCAGCAAGTCTTGTGACCTTGGGTGAATCGTTTGACTCCCTGGTCTCATTTCCCCATGTACAAATAAAGCTGACAATAAGTTTTATTTATTTTCTCTTCTCGCTCTGGGATGCAGCTCTCTCTTTTCCTGTCTCTCCATGGGCTTTCACACAGGGGTATGATGGTAACACAAGTTTAAGAACTGCCTCACTGCTCAGAAATAAAGCCAGGATGAGCAAGAGACACTATGCTCTCTGATTTGTACTCATAACCTGTTCTCATAGCTGACCCACTGCAGTCCAAGCTTGACTGATGTCTCCATGTAAGAGTTCTCATGCAGTCCCATGAGAGCTGGTTAATCAATAGTTTCTAATGGTCCATCCCTATGGAGGGAGTTGCTGAGTTCCCCAGGCAGTGGTAGCTTGCTGAATCTCCCCCAGAGAAGCATCATGCACATTACCGGGACTGTATTAGCTCCTGGGAAAAGGTCTCTGCATGTCAAAGGTGGACAGTGCAGCAGAAGCCCACACGGTGCAGCTGTTTGTGAGATTAGTGGGCAGCCATGGATTTGCAAACCAAGCAGCACCAGTGGGGAGAGATGGCGAGGGTTTCAGTCCATCAGTGTTTGAGTGATAGGCATTAGTGTTACCACCAGGACTGCTTTGGGTCCCAGCTCCTCTCTAGGTTACCTATTTTGCAGCTCAGCACATTGTCATGTCACAGCCCACAGCCACTCCACCTCAGCATGAGCAACTTTAAACCTGATGGCAACAACAATGGCACATCAGCTAAGCAACTAGTCCTTGGGTTCAGCAGCCTCAGATTCAGAGGCAAAAATGTCAGGAAACAATGGAGGTCCTACTCTGTGTGTGGTTTTTTTGCCACCTCTCCTCATGTTCCACCTGCAAGAAGACCAGACAAAGCTTGGCACTAACTCTATATGCTATTCCAGTGACACAGAATGTCCTATCACACCCACCTCACCTTTCTGTATGCAGCTTAAGGCAAGTAAGGATTCAGGGCTCCCTAAACCTCTCAGAGCCCCTATACTAATTTGTTTCAGGATTTTTTTATTGTTTTGAGTTTTTAATTCCAGCAGTATCTTCATTTAGGCTCTCCTTTTGTGGGACAATTATTTATTTTAGTTCACACACCTGCCTTTTTTGTTGCCAGGTTAATGTGGATCCACATCAGCTAGGTATCAGCAACTGTTTCCACAGTTTTAGTCAAGGCCAGCTTGAGGAATAGATCTGAACTGAGCCTGGAGAGATGGAGACTGATGCCAGGTGCTACCACCTTTGGTTTGCTGACAGTCGAGAACGAAGATGCAGGCACACACTCCAGCTCAGAGCAGCACAACACACCTTCTCAGACTATGGCCAGCAATGGGGTGGCCAAGCCTTAAATCATGAGCAGTAAAAATCAAACCAGACTATAAGCGGTAATAGTATAGTCCTCACCCAAATGAGCAACAGTGGCAAAAGTTCCTGCAGGCCTTCTCTGAATGAAGAAAGTGGCAAGTATTTAGCAGCTGTCTCTCGTCACTGCTGTCCGGTGACGCACAAAGGAAACGTGCAGATCGAAAAGGGTTGGTTAGGAAGAAGGGAAAATGCAGAAGAGCAAAGCAAGAACAAAGGAAGGAGCCTTGGAAAGTGACAGATACTGTATAAATTATTTATTTTTTAAATTATTTAAAATAAGATCAAAGTCATAAATCAAGTTTGCATGAAAAATGGGGTGGGAGTGTTAGCCACTGTCTCCTGGCCAAATTCCAGTCTTGGGACTGATGCATCCTGCAGCAGGGGACAGGCATACGGCTAATGAGTAAAAGCAGAAAGGGACAGGGGCAAATTAGGCAACAGTAACAGTTGCTCTCTGGCCTGCAGCAAGTTCTTTCCCATCAGTAAATCCCTGCTCCCCTCGCTCTGAAAAGGTACAAATGGCTGCAGCTCATGAACTGCAGACGGTAACTGCAACAAATCTGGGAACATCCAGCAGAGCAGAGCTCTCAGCCATCATCATAAGTGGTCACCTTGAGAAGTTAGGGCAGCAGTGACTAACATGCTGACCATAAAAGCCTAGGTGCCCTCCTCTACCTCGCTGCCCCAGCTCCTGTGGAGATGAAAGGGTATTTCTGCTAAATGATCTGAAGTAGTGCTGAAGGGAAGAGTCACTTCTTCCAATATTTATTAAATTCATACTGTAAAATTTTTTTGAAAAGACACTTAAAAAAATTCATCTAGCCCTATGAAATCAGGAAAAAATTACTGAATATACACTATCTTCTGCATATAATAGTTATATTTAAATGATGAAAAAGGAACAGTGTATTTGGTAAATACTACCTGTTATGAAAATCATTTGTTCTGATCCGTTCCAGAAGAGGAAGCTATTTGGAGCCCTAATACTTTATAGCAGGGCTAATATCATATTTCTGATTATCAGCTCCCTGGTAATTCAGAAATAATGAACACTCAGATTTGGGATGTATATAGCTGTTGTATTTTATCTTTTGGGTTTTTTTCCCACAGTTATCAGGAAGTTAGAAATCCAAACTATTGTGTATCAGGCTCTAGAAGGATGCTAAGACACATGAATCCAGGTGTTGCACATTTGTTTACTTCTTTTTACATCTTAATTACATTTAGATTTTATTATGAAAGCAGAAATTTCTGTTTCCAAGAAGACATTAAAAAATGTCTGAAGGACCATTCTGATTTTTTTTTTTTTTCCAGAACATCTTTTGTTTGAAGACTTGGTAGATATTTTTGGATTTATTAACCAATGGCCAGTTAGGTAAAACAGACATGAATTTGTCAATTCTGTGATTTTACCAAATATGAGTCCTCTTACTGTTTGATTGATCACTTTATTTACCTCCTTCTATCACAGGGACACCATGAGGATTAATTAGCTAAATGTTTATATAGATCGTTAGAGGTGGGAAGTGTGGGGTGCTGTTATTACTTTTATTATTCTTACTGAATGAAGAATGTGAAAAGTCAAACAAAATATCATGTGGTTTAGAGACACGGATAGAAAATAGCACTGAAAAAAATGAGAAGGTCATCAAATCGAGTAAGCCTTCTCTAAGGGCAATGATCATACTATTTCAAAAAGAACCCATCAGAAATAATCCTCCCCTCCTTCTTCCCCTTCTTCAGTTTCACATGTATTTCTTTTGGGGGCTGTGGAAGGCAAGCTGTAGCATCCTTGTCCCGTTTCTACCAGGAATTTTTGGCCTTGTGGTGATCACTTCATCTCTCCACCCATCCTTTCCTCCTGTAAGAAAAGGACATTTCCTGCCCTTGAGTGTAGTTGCACAACCCTGCCATCTAACAGCTACCCAGTGCCAGAGGCAGCTGTCCCATTCCCAACAACCTCTTTGGCCACATGTCCTCATCCCACAACACTGTACCAATAGTGACCACACAGGGACCCGTTTCCGGGTGTAATACTGGCAGCAAACACCGAGTTTGTGCTGTATGGTTACCGCTCTGCTGGTGTGGTGCCTGCACTGGTGCACGGCAGCATTGGGCACGCATCTGCCCTGATGCAAATGTAGGGCAAAACGTGGAGAGGGAGCTGTGCGTCAGAAAGCAAAACGTCACCCTTTGCTGTTTTTTATCTTAATCTCCCATGCTAGAATAGAATGGATAAACCTGTGAAGGTGCCTATCCATCCGTTGATGACAGAGCTGGCTGAAGTTTAGCCACCTCAACTCGAGGAAGGTGTGTGAGATCAGTCCTTCCACATTTCTTGTTGACCAGCCATCGCTACCACCCCTTCCCATGCTTTGGATGGCCTTACCAGTGCGTCTCCAGATGTCCCATTGGCTCCTAAGCCCTGAGATGGGGACTGCAGGCTCATGGCTCTTGAGGTGCCATCCATGCACATGAACCAGTTTGGTAGTATCTCCTGGTTTCCTCAGAAGATAAATATTTGAGAAATAATAAAGGCCAGGTTGAAGGAAAGAGGGAACAAATCTATAAAATTGCATGGGGAAAAGCTGTAAATGCTGAGGCAAAGATCATGCCAAGGAAGTAAGAGAAGCAAAAGGAAATATGTCCTTTCAGCTGAGGAAGGGAAAAGCTCCTCTCCGTCCCCTTGGATCAGTCTGAGATAATAAGGCTGCTGCCTTTCTGATTAGTGCTCTGTGGCCCCAACCCAGGCAGGGAAAATCTGCATTTCAAATGGCATATTTTAAAATACACAATACCCAGGGGCCCTGCTGCTATTGATTTGCCTCTGGTGGGGTCACTGCCTCACTTTCTACAGCTTTATTAACTAGGACCGTACACTGGGCCTCCTTCAAAGTGAAAGGAGGGTGGATGGGACATTTTGTTTCAGAGGAAGCTGGGGAAGGAGTGGGGTGACTTTTATTGAGAATACCCTGGAGGTTTTATAAGGGAGACTGTTGACCCTTACAGGACTTGCCCTCCTTTTGTAAATTTCCCTGGAGCCACCCTGGGAGGGAGGAGGTAGGTGTAAGCTGTCAGCTTCTTGCAAGGTGACCAAGTTTCCATCCTCCCTCCCCCACAATGCAGCTGTACTTGGCCAGGCTATGACCATCAGCTCTTGGGCTGAGAAGGACTCTTCTCCTTTTCCCCCTTAACCTTTACCCCTGAGCACCTCCCACAACAGAGGGAAGAGCATGAATGGTCAGCATGACCACAGAAGTGTGACAGGAGTGTTGTCAAGGATTGAGATTTCCAGATGTGGTTGGGACTTGGTTGGTGTCCCCCCTCTAGCCAAGGAAGCAAAGTCAGTTAGCTGGGGTACAAGGCTGTGTTCAGGTATGGGATGCTGTAGTCTTTCAAGATCTGGAGGAGTTCTCGGTTTACCCCACAAGCTGGCTCTGAAGGCTGCAGCAAACTCTATGTCCTCTGGGTCATGAGGTACAGGGCTCCAGTCCATTTCACCATGTCATGGCATTTTTCAGGTCTCCAGGACATCTTGAGTATCCCCAGAGCACTGAACTTAACAGAAATGAGGTGGCTGCTCCCTGAAACATGCCTGCTGTAGCAGAAGCAACCCAACCTAGTTTTCCAAATCACAGGTTAAGGCCTTGTTGTTACTGCATTAGACTTTTAACCCTGAGCGAAGTTTAACATCTTTGATCCTTAAGATCCTAATTCAATCTCTGTGGGATTACGACCAGTTTTAAATGACTGTTTCAGTGAAACCCTCCAGGCTTTAGGCTGCAGATTCTGGACCTTTAGCACTAAGCAGCAGATTAGGATCATTCTGCTAAGGAGAGAGAAAACACCTTCTTCTTTAAGAAGGTCTGAGACAAAAATGTGTGAATCACATTACACTGCACAAGGAAGCATGCATGTAGCCAAGGTATATTCTACAAACATTCACCTTCCAGTGCAAATTTATAAGCCCTCTGAATACACAAGAAGCCTCACTGCTCAGATTACCTGGTTTGCAGATCAGGAGGAGCTCCTGTCATTGTGGAGTTAACTTTGAACAGCCTGGAGATGTCCATAAGCAAGAGAAGAAGCTGCATAAGCCATAAATAATGTCACAAGTGATTGCCTAGCTGAGTGCAAAATGGAGATTGGAGAAGCACAATCATTTGGACTACCATTGGCAATGTAGCCTCTTATAGATAGAGCGCTGCTTTGCTTGCAGAACAGGTGAAACACCAGTGAAAAAAGGATTAACACTGTTCTTTTAAATGATTGGTTCAAAATTATCCTCTGAAGGGCAGGTAAAGGCTGGGAACGATTTCATCTGACTATGTTGGAACATAAGCTGAACTGATCATCTGTGATTCCATATACAGTCAACAGGGAGAAACAAAGCTGCAGTTCATCTGCCCAGAGGCATGTGGGTACAGAAGGGACAGGTGAGCCTTGGCCTGGACTCCTCTGCCTGTTATCGCATCAACTGTAGTAGGTGAATAGCTCAGAGGAAACCCCATCTGTATTTAGTTTACTGAATCTGGCAATGGGAAATGCCAAAAAACATTGTTCCCTGCCTGCCCTAGAAGGTGTCTGGTATAAATACCAGGCTGTTATCTGCCAGCCAGACTGATCACAGCACACACATGACCAGCCATATGTAACTCCATGTTTTGAGGTAGATTTGCTCATGCAGCCCTGCTCAGCTTTGGAGAAACACAGAAAAAAGTCAGCAAACACCAAACCAGGACTGTCCCCAGACCTTGCAACTGCATTCATGTCAGAGAGATGTTAGTTTCATCAGCAGCATTAAACAGGTCCTACAGGCACAGACCTTGGCCATCATTTCTGCAACCAGCCAGTTATATCCTCAGCTGTCCCCAGGTGAAAATAATCATCACAGAAAATGAGATATGGGTCAGCACACCCAGTGCTGGGTTCAATCCAGTGTTAAAGATGGATGGATTTCCACTTCCTCATTCACTTCATTGGCATACTCACTAAAATTGCCTGCCCAGTGCTTTCTCAAGAGAATAAACTCAAATGATGCCTAGAAACAAATGTACTCCTTAAAGGGGAAGCAACATTGTGCTATAATAGAAAAGATTATCTAATCACTCCATCAGTAATTACAAAGAAAAGGATATGACTAATTAAAATGTGAAAGTGTCTTATGCAGGGTATAATAAAAAAGGGTAATTAAAAATCAAAAAGAAAGCCACCACCTTGCCACCAATCTGCATTAGGCTACAAAACTAACAGTACTCAACTCTAGTACAACACTTTTCATCTGTAGATCTGAAAGCACACGGGGAGGCAGGCATCCTGTGTCCCATTTTATTGCTGGAGATACCAAGGCAAGTTTACACAACTTGTTCATGGTTATACAGCAGGTCAGTGGCAGAGCATCTTTTACTTTGGTCTGTTCACAGATGGTGACAAGGAAAGTTTCAGCATTTGAATGAGCATAGTGATTTCAAGGATTTGTTTTACTGTGTATGTGTATGAACAATTAATTTAGCCGACATTTCAACATTAAATCAAACAGTTGGGAACAGTCTGTTCCTTGCCATGATTTTGAGGTCTGCTTAATGTTGAGAAGCATGTCCTGTGTGCTTAAACAACCGCATCAGAGGGTGATTTCCTGATGGGAGAGTGCGTGAAATCACAGAGAGCAGCAAAACAAAGATACTGCAGTTCTGGAGACAGCAAAGACACGAGTCACTTCTAAAATCACTACAGAAAAACATTTTCCTTCTCCACTACTATGAAGTTATGCATGCATACTAGAGTCTGGGGAATGAACAGAGTGGGGCTTTGCTCTCTGCTTGTCCTCTTCCTCCCATACTTTAAACATCCGCCACTGGTCACTACTGGAAGTTGGATATGGACTGATACAAAAACTGATTTTTGTCACTGATGGAAACAAATCAAGTTATTCCCAGAGAACCATCATAGAATGGTCTAGGTTGAGTGGAACATTAAAGGTCATCTAGTTTCAACCGCCCAGCCATGGGCAGGGACACCTTCCACTAGAACAGGTTGTTCCAAGCTTCATCCAGCCTGGCCTTGAACACTGCCAGGGATGGGGCATCCACAACTTCTCTGGGCAACCTGTCCCACTGCCTCACCACCCTCTCCAGGAAGAACTTCTTCCTGATATCTAATTTCTAATCTAAATTTACCTGCTTTCAATTTAAACCCATTACCCCTTGTCCTGTCACTACAGGCCCTTGTAAGAAGTCCCTCTCCAGCTTTCTTGTCAGCCCCTTCAGTTACTGGAAGGTGCTACAAGGTGTCCCCAGAGCCTTCTCTTCTCCAGGCTGAACAACCCCAACTCTCTCAGCCTGTCCCCATAGCAGAGGTGCTCCAGCCCTCGGAGAATCTTGGTGGTCTCCTCTGGACTCACTCCAACAGGTCCATGTCCTTATGTTGATGTCCCCAGAGCTGGATGGGCCAAGGAGTCAGAGGTTTGGGTCTAACTCATGGATACCTCCAAGTTGAGGAATACATTGTAGGGATGGGCAGACATAAAGACCACAAGACACAATAATGCACTTTGCCTCCAACCCCTATAGTGAGAAGGAAGGCCAAGGCTAGGGGTACCACAGACATGGTGACGTGACATCTCAGAACAGAGGGATACCTCACACTCTCATTGGGTCCCTATCCTGGTGTCAGTGCCGCGGGATGACCTGCCAGTGACTGCATGATATTTTTTCCCTGCTCTCTTTGTTCCAGCTGATGCAGCAGCAAGCCGCAATCATGGCTTCCGTGGCTCAGGGAGGCTACCTGAACCCCATGGCAGCCTTTGCCGCAGCCCAGATGCAGCAGATGGCGGCTCTGAACATGAACGGCCTGGCGGCCGCCCCCATGACTCCAACCTCAGGTAAGGGGCCAGGAGTGTGGAGAGGGTGAAGGGCAGGAAAATCTGGCCAAATCTCAGAGGAGACCTGAAAGAACATGTTGGATAACAGGTTGTCCCCAGTGTGTGTTTACTGAAATCTTGGTCTTGTTGGTGAAGGCCACCAGAAGTGAGGACTGGAGCTGGCCAGATTCTTTTGTGGTCAGGGAGAGGAGGAAAGCAGCAGACAAAGGCTGTTACCACCTCTTCCAAAGCAGGACCAGCTGCGGGTCAGCATCTGTACCACAAAGTAGTTGTAAGGGCAACATCCAAGAGCTCAGCAGCTGTGGGCTGTTGGGCTAGGTGTGCCCTGTGCCAAGTGAGCTGGTGAGTGAAGAGAGCAAGAGGGCTGATAGCCATGATCTGGGATACAATGAGCTTCTTGGAGAGGAGAGGGTGTGCCACCAGGGAAGCCAGTGGAAAGGGCTCTCGGACATGACCCTTCCCTCTCAGCCTTATTCCTTACACAACTATTCCTTAGCTGTGATCTAAAGACAAACAAAATAAGGTTTGTGGTGAGATGCAATATCACTGATGAGTTATGTCTTCGGGATGCATCAGCCTTTTCCCTGCTGTGAAATAGGACAGGAGGTACACAGAGAAGACCTCTGGTGCTACCTGGAATGCAAGTATTTGGTGAGAAGATTTCTGGCTTCTGGAGCACAGACAGATAGCGACTGAAGGGCTGCCAGGATCTGGCTAAGCTGTGAGGGGTCACAAGAATCACATGATTCAGGGTGCAGATAATTAAACTGGGATGGGCTTTCCTGGGGCTTGAAGGACAAGGAAATCATTTGGGCAGGGAGAGGTCAAGGAATCTGCAGGGTTGGTAATCATGCACTGGAATGTTGCCTTACGTGGGAAGTAGGGCAACAGGGAAAGTGGGGCCAAACTGAGGGAGCAAAGTGATAATTTGGAGAGCTTTGCAATATGCCACTGGCTCTGGTAGGGGAGCAGAGGACTCAAGGGTGCACCTTCAGGGTACCATTTCTAAGAGACAGGTTGGGATAGAAGGGTCCTGGAGTGCTGTCAGTTCTTCCTATGAGAGGCACTAAGGATGGACCGTGTTCAGGAAGACGAGTTGTAGCAGTGCATCATGTGAACCTTAAAGCATCAAGATGGCCTGGAGAGGACCAACTTGACAAGGGTTTGGGGGTGATATGGGGGGAGTGAGCTATGCCTGAGCCAGACTGATGCAAGCAGCACTGGGCAGAACAGGATCTGGGACTTCAGAGCAGAGCAGTAAGAAAGGAAAGGGGAAGCTTCATTGCCAAACATGGAAAAGTCTGCACCAGCCCTGGAGCAGGAAAGGGCCATCTGACAAAGCATCCAGGAATGATGCCTCGTGGCAGAGAAACACTGGATGGCGGGGAGACAAGGCACCACAGCAGTGAAGGCTTGCGGGCTGTTCCTAATGAGCTGAGTTCTGCTAACCTGTCTGCCAAAGAAAACCTCCCGTTCACACACTGCTTAGCCTCTCTGCAATCAGTAGCTGGGAACAATGTCAGCAGCTACTGGATCAGATACGTATCTTTTCCTTTGTATTAGAATATGAGGGGGAAAAAAGGGAGAGAAAAAAACACAGATCTTATTCCACGTGAACATGTAGAGAGCCAAGGAAAAGCGCTTGACTCAAAAATCTTATACCACGCATTTTGAAATATATGTTTACACAACGATAAATGTATAAACAACAAGTCAATGGAGCTATTGCAAATCCAAATAGAGAAGTGGCTTAATTATATGTGCACCCTTTAAACCCTCTGCTGGGAAGATTATCATATTTGCATTAGCTAGATTTGTTTTGTGTTGGTGGGAGCACAGAGAACGTCAAACAAAGACTGCCTGGAATTCAAATGCTGTCAGGGCCTGAAAAGCTAAGTCCAGGTGGTGGTTTAAGATGGTCCCACCACAAAAAGAGCACAAGTTCTTTTCCATATAAATCAGCCTTGAGAATGACCAAGTTCTGTGACATAGGTGTGTAAATACCAGTACAACAGACAAATTCTGTGCCTGCAATGAAATTCAGCACATGAAAAATATCCCCGCCTTTCTTCCATATAAGTTCTGCTCCTTTTCTAATGTGCCTGGTGCCTTCTGGGGACTGTTAAACTCCTATTTTCAGAATACAGGAGAGGAGAGCTCATGCCTTTTACATTATTCCAGAGCAGCCATGACTGCTCATTAATGAAAATTAGATGCTGGTTTAGATGATCCTTTGATCTCTCTCATGGTGACAGATTTTGCACTCTTCTTATACCATATTTTCAATCATGGATACTATGCATTTTGGCATTATTGCAGATTTACGTTGAATGGGCAACTTCCTTCATGAAAAACCTATGTAATGGGTTGTGGAAATGTCCATTGACAATTATTCCTAGGGTGAAATGTTTAGACTTTGAAATGACTCCTTGTATTACTACAACACTCGCAAAGCTTGTGATAAGATGCACAGAAAATGTTTCACATAACGTATGAGCAAGCAAGCCTACAACGCTAGCAGAGATTTCTGAGTAGCCAGGAGATATCTGAAGCCTAACGTGAATTCTCCTGCTGGCTTTTGTTAACATTCAGAAAACCAAATGGAAAATGATCATTCTGCTTCATAGCAGGATTCCCAGTCATTGAAGTATATCTTTGTTCTGACTTGGAATGAAAATGAAACATTTCAAAGTTCTCCAAAAAACAGGCATTAGAAAAAGTGTTTGGAACGTGGAAGAAAAAGAAGTGTTTTGATCTTTTCTAAGTAAAGGAAAAATTATGCTAGAAAAAGGACACTGGTAACCTAGAAGTCCTAGAGGCTTGGAGGTATTGGCTGAGCACAGTGCCTCTGTGCTGGTATATTCAGACCTTCTCATCCAGCTGTATTTCTGTGCATCCCAGCTCTAGGAGAGCGGGTTCCTTGGGCCAAAGCCATGAGTTCATTCAGTCTCACGAGTTCCCATATGACTTAGGAATTTAAAGAGTTTTGCATCCAGGCAAATCTAACAGGTGAGAGACAGAATCCATCTCATCTGGCTTTAACCATACAAAAGTTAGACATATAGCTTAAACTAATCACCTGGCTTGCCTGCAGTCAGCGGAGTGCAGTGGGCAGTCACAGAGAGTAATTCAGACCATAAAAATTTTATGCAGTTTGCTGGCATTTTGAAGGTTCTCCATCAAGTGTCACGTTTACCTTACACAACAGTCTGTAACTGCCATGCAATCAAATTGAAATCTCTGAAATTTTGATTCAAGTTTTGCATTTCTCCCATCATTGGTATAATCTGGGTGAAAAGTGGGTCTGCAGTGAGTTTGCCACTCTGTTAACTGCACAGCAGGGTTAGAAATGAAATTTCATTTAGGCTTCCTTCCCTCCATATTGTAAAGATGTACCTGGTGTAGCTGCAGCAACAGATCTCAAACCAGGGTTGAAATCCACAATGGGCACCCACCTCAGCCATTTGTTCTCTGCAGTGGCATTATGCCAGTTTTACTCCAATTACAGATCTCACCTCTCCAGGGGGCTTCTTTATAAGAAGAAATTTAAAGAATTGCAATGAATATGCCTAAACTTCCTTAGACATGCACAAAATAGCAAGCACAAATCCCTTGCTGCAATTCTAGAAAAAAAAATACTTACATCGTCTATGCAAATAAAGGGGAGCTCCAGAAAAGCAACTGAAGTTTTAACTAGTTGTTGTGATTTGTAAGCTGATGGCATATGCTAAGTGCATTACCTTTGGACTTTGGTTGCCACCACTGGCTTCCTGTACCTCCAGAGAGGACATTTTTAAAGGCCAACACCATTTAAATAAACCGAAGGGAAGTAGCAGCTTGTCTGCTCAAGGTATAAGAAAAGAACTGAAATGCTGCCTGCTTTTTGGGCTACTGTAATCAGAACATATTAAACTATCTCCTCCATCTGTACTGGTTTTCTTAAAGCACCAACACAGATTTAAGCAGTCATTAAAGTGTGTTATTGGACTAACCCATCATGAAATGCTGCTATGGTGAAGAAAATTTCTGCAATTGGTTTAAAAAAGAGGTTACTGCAAAAATGGTGCTTTCAATCAGTAGTATACCCTGACACAGAAAGATATTGCTGAAGATAAGATAGTTTAACTTCACACTCACAGCTGGCAAGAGAAAAATACAATTTCATACTTACTGAAAACTCATTTTTGGTCCCTAAAAAGATCTTGAATATGTTGCAAGAAGCACAGACTGCCCAGCCATTTTAAACGTACATAAGAGAAGGCAATGAGTAGCAGAGGGATTTAATCCTCTTCCGGTGGGTGACAGGATTCCACCCAAAACATAAAGACTAAATTGGTCTCCTGAAACAGCAGCATTACAGTTCCCCACAGGATGTATCTGGGAAGAAAGAGAGGAGTATGTTTCCATGAAAAAAACAAATCTAGCTCAAATTTTGCCTCTGTTGAGTGGGAGACCTGCGCTAAAACTCTACAAAATCAAGTTTGGGCTGAACAATGACACTAAAAATAAGTGTCAATGGTTGCCTTCAGGCTACAAATCAACTTGCCAAACCTTTTAAGGATCGATGATGCTGAAAAAGTTCAGAGTTTGTACATCAGATGTGTATTCATGTGCAGATAGATTAGTCCTGGAAATCAGTACACCCACAAAGCTGACATCTCCAAAAACAAACTGAGAGCAATTGTTGTAGAAAGGTGGGACTGACAATTTACTTCTGGTGCTAAATGATACCTAGGAAAAATATGTCTGCTTATTTAGCAATTTAAACAGGTAACACTCCAGGGAGAATACTGAGGATAAAGGGTGATATTCCTACAGTTTTCTCTTGCTTGATTTTAGCCATGGATCTAGTCTAGAGACCATGATCACTGAGCAAAAGCTTCATTCTGTTGAAGAAAGTTTTGCAAGCCTTTCTTAAGTGCTTTCCAAATGGAGTAGCAATGGCAAGCAGCCCTTTCTTTACACAACAGTTTGGGATGTTTCTCATTTCTCAGATTATCTGTGAAGGTTCCTCTGTGGTGGTCACAGATGTTGTGTCAGTAGTTTTCTCCATGTAGTTATTGCTTCCAGTTCTCACCAACTCTGACTCTGTGTTCTCTCCACTTGCAGGTGGAAGCACGCCTCCTGGCATAACTGCACCAGCTGTGCCTAGCATCCCATCTCCAATTGGGGTGAATGGTTTCACTGGCCTCCCGCCGCAGGCTAATGGGCAGCCCGCTGCAGAAGCTGTGTTTGCCAATGGCATACACCCTTACCCAGGTAAGCCAGACCAATGTGGTGCCCTCAGTCTGTTCTGTCAGTCTTAGGGAGATTGTCCATATCCATGGGCTTTGTCTAGCATGAGCCATCCCAGAAGTATTCTGTATGATACATTACAAGTATTACACCATCAAGTCTCACTCTAGCATTGATGTAGTTAAGTCTTACCCAGCTACAGTTCTTATACACTTAAATCAGGATAATAAACATCAAAGACATGTTGGTAGTTAAAAAATTATGGAGTGCTCCTCTGCTGTATGACTTGTCTGGTGAATGCAATCAGGACACTCAGCATGTTTTGGTTTATCTAAAATTTGATCTGGGCCCTGACCACTTCATGCTGGCAGATCTCCTAGAAGTACTCCCAACGGTCTTGCTCCTGGCTAGCCTTGAATGAACTGTGCTAAGCCTGTTTGCATCTTCTAGCACCCACTGGAATTACCTTGCAGTCGGACTGCTCTGGGAGGACGACTTCAAGGGATCCCATGGCTGCCGACATAAACTGCTCAAACGTCAGATCATGTGCACAGGTGCTGGTCTCTAAAACGCTCACTGCATCCAAGTCTGTTGCCTTACCAGGCCTGAAGACTGAAGCTCCATTAATAGAACCACAGAATGGGCTCAGCTTTACCCTTCTGTGGCACACCACATCAGAACTGCCTCTGGGATTCATAGGCTATGACTAGCTTAAAAGATGCCAGCACTGAAGGGGTGATTTTTCCAGCCGTAGGAGTCAGGAATACATGAGGGAATTTAAAGGGTACATACTTACCTCTAGACCTGTACTTACAAACATATGGACACTCAGAGGCTGTAATCACCAAAAATTCTGGAGTTTACAAGTCCTTAATGTGCACCTACATTTTTTCAGCATTCTTCTCAGGATTTGAGATAACCCTCTCCTCCCAGCTGTGCTTCTTCTAGGAAGACATTCCTTAGGATTGCTGTACACATACTAATAATAACAATAATAACAATAAAAATAATTAAGTAAATGTTACTAATTGATCCTAGCCACCAGCTGGAAAGAGTATTTTACCCTGGGGCACTCATAGATTGATTCGGTCTGCTAGGAAACCAAACACTGAGTCAAATGCTCCAGCCAAAAAGCCCACAAAATCCCTAAGAAAAAAAACTTTCAATCTCAGCCAGTCCTGAAAACTCAGAAGATTCAACATCACAGGGGAGTTTATGAGCTACAAGACAAAATATCACATATTGTAGAAATACAAAACTTTTAACGTAGTTACTGCTCAGACAATGTCACAAAAAAAAACCCAAAAAAACAAAAAAAAAACCCAAATGTGAATGTAGCAAAGGAAATCACAGAAATATCAAGAGTATTGAAGAAGTAATTTTCATTTCCCACTTCCCTGCCTTGTAAACATTTAGTCATAAGTTCAACTTTGAACAGAACTGAAATCAAGGGGCTTACTGTGCTAAAAGTTAGGCATGCATATACATGTTTGTAGCAGCTTAGAGGCATAGGGAGCTCTTGGAGGCTTATGGAGGCATTAGAAGATTGGAGGGAGCCCTTAGCATGCTCAGTGAGCTCAGCCACAGCAGCAAGAAAGCACTCTGGTTTTAAGGTTATATAAATATAGCCATCTGTTCAACTATCTGTCTAAGTATCTACCTGTTTGCCAGTCTATCATCTCTATTTAGTCATCCATTTCTATGTCTATCTTTTTTCAGGTTTATCTAGCTCCTTTTAGCTAATCTTCCATGATCCATTACTGCAGATACCAGAGAAAAGATGATCTTTCCAGATGAATCTTAATGACTTGAGCTATTGTTACTATCTCCAACTACCCCTGTAATTAAAGAAATCTTTCAGTTAGGTATTTCATCCATGATTATATAAAAGTCAATGGCCTTAATCTGATTCTCCCTGAGTTTTGGAGAGACTTGCTCAGCGAGGAATTCACAGTTATTCTCTGCACAAACACCAACAGCCTAACACACTGAAAGTTGATAGTCATCCTTGCTCCGGTTCACTGCAGGCAGAGAGGCTGCTTTCTGACAGTAAAGCTGACATCCAAATAGTCTGCTTTGTGTGAGGTTTAGGTTTACCTTGGTGTGTCTTCCTCAATACATTCATCTTCCCTGGTGTTCAGCTTCCCCATAATTTAGTGACATTTAGATTATAGCAGAGGTGGTAAGGGGACAGTGGCAGGCCAAACCCTCACCTCTCATTTTGCTTCAGCCTGTCCCCACTAGCAAGAAAACTCCAAAATCAAGTTCCTTTGTAGTGGTTTGAGTACAGGGCACATCTTGTGTTTTTTCCATCTGGTTCTTCTCTTTCTCATGAACATTTATGCACTCTTGAAAATTTTACTCCTTGCCACAGCCTTTATTGAGGCCTGGACCTTAGCAGCATTACAAAAAAAAAAAAAAAAAAAAAAAAAGGATTAGGTATTTATATGGGTAATGAGAACTTCTCAAGTCACATTAGACTGGATAAAAATATAGAAAGGACACAAGCCTTCATGTTTTATGATATAAGCCAGCCACTGATTGCTCGGGGTTAGAGAGAAATTTTCATCACTGGGCAGCTTATTCCATCATTGTTCATTATGGGATTTTTCGCACTTTCTTCTGTAGCATCTGTTACTGGCACTGCACTGTGGTTCCGCAGGTCTGTGTTTCTAAATGAAAGGGTAGAAATAAAATATTAAAGCTGAGCCTGCAATTACACTAACATTATAGAGAAAACCATGCCAGTCCCTATCCAAAGTCAGCATCTTCCAAACAAATTTCTTTTATGGTATATCTCCAAACTATTCTGAAAGTGGCCAAGAGTGCTGGGGTATTATGTACATAACCATCGTCTTTCTAGGATTATGACTTGCCATATATTGTTTAAAGCCTGAATTTTGTTCTCATATACTCTTTCATACTCCACAAAAACCTTAAATGTGGGTTCACACCATTATATCCTGTGGCAGAATGTTCTTTGTTGCCTGAAAATAGCAAAACAGAACGATCAAAATCTGTAGAGGCATGACATCCACAGCTTTCAGATACAAATAAATCCCATTAATCGTGCAGTTTGTCTACACATCCACCTTTGTGACTACCTATAATATTTTTGGTGCTGCACCTAACATACTCTAGAACTCCACAATCTTTACACTATGAAAACAGATCCATATCATGTAATTGTATTTACTCTGTAGTTTCACTCTTTCTTTTTTTTTTTTTTTTTTTTTCTGTCTTCCCCTGTGCTCTTTCTTTTTAAGATTCCCTTTGTCTGGAACAGGGGCACACAAAGTCTTCTGAGCCAGACTACTGAACCATCCATAGCTTTGGGGCAAAGGGAAGAGTAGATTGAGCATCCCTACACCCAGGGCCTCTGATCACAGCCCCAGTGCCTGCAGGAATTAGCTTTCCTGTGGCTCTGACCATGCTATGAATCCATGCAGTAGCACTAGAAAACTGTTCCTTACAGGCATACTCTTGCAAGCTTTATGCTCTCCTTCTACAAGCTCAGGCAGTACATAATGCCCCACAGTGCACTTTTTGGCATGGACAGAATCACAAAAGAGTAAATATTTACCCTTCCACTAGCCTGAGCCCCTTTGGAGATCTGGCCTTTTTGCATATTAATGCCTGCCCTTTAGTCTTTCAGCTTGCAGAGCTATCAAATATGGCAATGTGTCACAATATGTAGTGGGGAGAAAGAGCATAATCTGTTGTGCCATAATCTTGTGAGTCAGTTTGCAGCAGTAGAAAAGCATTTGCCATTTCCACATTAGCCATAATAACAGGGATTGTGCTCTTCTGCCAAAGCTTCTTAGCCACCCAGAGCCCAGTCCCTCTCTTATAACAGTGTGTGATGTGCAATAACAGTGGAGGCCATCTGTACCAGGTTCTGCTGTGTCTCACACCATCAGCATTCTGCTCTCTGGTAATGGGTTCTGCCCTACTGCATTGCATTGTGAGGGACTGGACTAAATGCTCACTGCAAAAAATAAATCCTCCTTGGAAAAAGAAGAGGAGGGAGAGACTAGAAAATTGGGAGAGCAAAGAGCAATAAATGAGAGAAGGAAATAGCTATTAAAGGATCAGTGACTCAAAATGAGGGAACTGGAAAGGGGCACGGGGCAGAGCACCCTTGTCTGGGCTAGCAAGACACAAGTTCTGTTTCATACCCTCTTTGGGGTCCAGTCCTCTCTGGTGAAGACTAGCTGTCAGTAGGAATGGGCAGCCAAGCCTTTATGCCTACATGTTTCCAAGCCACAACTGAGTTTGGCAGTAAAGATGCCCCGCATGGGTGAATTCCTGTGTTGTAGAAACTCATGTCTTAGGAACTGAACCGAGACCATCAATTCATTTTCTTTGGCTCAACAAAGAACTCTCAGGCAGTAACCAATTTCACCCATTGCCAGCAGAGACAGAATTCAAACTCCATCTGTAATTATTATCATTATCCAAGCTAATTTTGTAGGGGAGGAGTTGCCGGCACACTAATATGACAGCCTTACCTATTAGCTTGTCAATTAGCTAGCAGCACTGCTGACGGGCAGGCTGCTACTTGGGGACAGTGGGTACCAGGATCCATCCTGATCATGATAGACACCATCCAGTGGCATTGGGTAAGGTCAGGGCAGAGGAAGGGAATGACTTACCCCATAGCTGACATTTCAGTTCTGAAAGGCGTCAGATGAGTTTAGAGAGGAGGTCACTCAGGAGAGGAGAATAAGACTGACCTGCCTTCGCCTGTAGAAGGTCCACGATGAAAACCAAGCACCACACCATGCCCTAGAAATGTAGCTGGCATAGGAGTCCTGAGGCTAAGTTTCTTACTACAGGAGATCTTTGGCTGCATTGTGTTTGTCCACCCTAAATTCCAGGTGAGAACTTTCCAGTTCATATTTTGTATCAGCATTTTCAAAACTACAAGAGTGAGCACCTGAATCATCATTATGTCTAGGAAGCATTTATTTGACCCATTTGTAACAATCTGCCACGTGCCATAAACCATGGTTTACTGGTAAAATAAATAAGTGAAGGAATGGACTCATTAAAAATATAATAACAAGTTGCCATCTTCAATTGTAGTCTAAGATACTTTAATGATGCCATGTACTTCCAACAATCATGCTGCAGATGTAATGAATGAGGTTGTTTAAGGCAGTTGTGAGAGCCTTTCCAAAGCCAAAGTACTTTCTCTTCTGATCTGGAAGAAGGTGTAAATACAAATCAGGTGCTGTAGTTATGTTTTCAGAGGAACCTAAGTGAGTCAAGACCTTGACCTTTATTTTTAAAGGTGACTGAAACTAAGCTCCCTAAAAATATGGAGTTAAGTGCCTTAATACCTTTTAAAACCTGACCCTGACTTCTGCGTTTATGGCCTTAGGCAAAGGGAAGGAACTCTGGTCCTGACTCTGCTGTTGAATTAGTCTGTCACATTGGCCAGCTAGCTCCATCTCTCTGAATCTCTGGGTCTTCCATGTCTTTCTTGCTTCATCCACTGGAAGCTTTTCATTGACAGACATGACTCCTATCATGTTTTTGCCCAGCACCCATCTCAGCAAGGATCTGATTAGGGATGGGGCTTGAAGATGGGACTACTATGAAAATAATAAAGATAATCCTGATTTTCAAAAATTAACTATATCAATTTTATAATAGGCTGATATGTTGTCCCAAACAGGCATCTACAATACCTGGGGATGCTACCAAAGGGACTTTTTCAATTAACAGGGTAGAGCAGAGGGCACAAATGCCTTGGATTTCTTGGCATTTTTGAGGTGTAGCAGAAGAGACAGTGGGACAGCATGTCTTTGACTGAGTGGTGTCCAGCCCCTAAATGGCAAAATGAGACTATAAAACACAGAATCAGTCTCTGTTTTCTGCTGGATCAGCACATTCTTTCTGTTATTGCAGTTATTGTTGTGTCTGAATACCTAATTAATGACAACAGTAAACGCTGGCTTCTTTAATCACAGCATCAGCTGTCCTAATCAATCTTAATAATATGGAATCTGTACTATGGCACCCATGAATTTTAATCTACATAAATTTCTTAAGACCTCTTGCAAGCTTGTTGTATGAAATGATATAATTATGGATATAGATTAGAGCTGTAGAGAGTGATTTAAATTGGATTTAAGGAGAAGGTGAATAGAGACCTCCCACTCAGTTATTTATTTATTTATTTTAATCCTGACCTTACGTAGATTTATTTTTTATCATTATTTTATTTCTCCCCCATCGACTGAACAACACTGCTTCTCTTGGATTGCCCTCCTCCCCCACCCACCCTCTCAGAGGTGACCGTGGCCAAGCTGCAGCTCCTGGGAGAGGTGTAAAGTACCTCCGGGGCAGTGAGAGGAATGAATAGATGGGGTAGAGCACAAAGCTGTGGATCCGGGTGATAACACATTTTTGTAGACTCGTGTAGAGAACAGAGCTGCAAAATAGAGTGAAATAGATGGAAAAAAGCATGACTGTCAGAAAATGCACAGGTGATCAGAAGCAAGGAGTGAAAAGAATATATCAGGTGTAAGGTTTGCTGACTCCTTCCATCAGCAAAATGAAATTGCAGAGTGTCTTAGGGGCCCAAAGTGTGCCAGGCTTTGCTTTTGTCTTTCAGAAGCACTGGTCCCCTCTGATTTCAGAGACCAGATTACCTTGGCTCTTACGCCAAGCTGGGATAGGGACACAATGTCCCACCCCCCACTGAGGGGGATGGAGGGCCTGCTTTTCATGGCTTAGGAAGGAACCATCATCCTTGCGAACAGAGAAGGACTTGTGGGTGACGTGACGACTGGAGGCTGCCTTGGGCACAGCTATCACAAAATGATAGAGGTTTTGATTCTTGAAGAATTAAGCGGGGGGTAGGAGGGTGGGTGGTGGTGGTGAGCAGAAACCCCTTGGACTTCCAGAGGGTTGACATTGCCTGTGTAGGAGCCTGGTTGACAGTGTACCTTGGGAGGCAGTCCTGAAGAGCAAAGAGAACAGGAAGGCTGGATGTATTTCAAGAGGGAAACCTTAAAGGCACAAGACCAGGCTGTCCTCATGTGCTGAAAGACAAACCATCAGTGAAGAAGACCTGCATGACTGAACAGAAATTTAAGCCTGGAACCCAGGAAAAAAGAGGAGATTATGACCTTTGGAAGAAGGGGCAGGCAGCTCATGAGAACCATGAGGATGCTGTGAGGTTATGTAGGGAGCAAAGTAGAAGAGCAAAAGCCCAAGTAGAACTCAATCTGGCTACTGCCGTAAAAGGCAATTAAAAATGTTTCTATAAATATATTATCAACAAAAGGAGGGATAAGGAGAATCTCCATCCTTTGTTGGACGCAGGGGGGAAGCATAGTGACAAAGGATGAGGAAAAGAATGAGGTACTTAATGCCTCTTTGCCTCAGTCTTTAATAGTAAGAGCAGCTGTTCTCCAGGTACCCAGCCACTGCAGCTGGAAGACAACCACAGGGAGAAGAATGAAGCCCCCATAATCCAAGGAGAAATGGTTAGTGACCTGCTACACCACTTAGATACACACAGGTCTATGGGGCCAGATGGGATCCACCCAAGGGTGTTGAGAGAGCTGGGGAACTGGTTACCAAACCACTTTCCATCATCTATTAGCAGTCCTGGCTAAACAAGGAGGTCTCAGTTGACTGGAGGTTTGACAATGTGATGCCCACCTGCAAGAAGGGCCAGAAGGAGGATCTGGGAAACTACAGGCCTACCAATCTGACCTCAGTTCCCAGGAAGGTTATGGAGTAGATTGTCTTGAGTGTCATCGTGTGGCATGTACAGGACAACCAGGTGATCAACCCCAGTCAACAGGGCGTTATAAAAGGCAGGTCCTTTCATGGACCAAGGCAGGTCCTGCTTCACTAACCTGAACTCCTTCTATAACAAGATGACCTGCCTAATAGATGACGAAAAGGCTGTGGATCCTGTCTACCTGGACTTCAGTGAAGACTTTGACACCATTTCCCACAGCATTCTCCTGGAGAAACTGTCTGTTCATGGCTTAGATGGGTGGACCCTTCACTGGGTTAAGAACTGGCTGGATGACTGGACCCAAAATGTTGTGGTGAATGGAGTTAAACCTGGTTGATGGCTGGTCACAGGTGGTGTTCCCCAGGGCTCAGTGCTGGGGCCAGTTCTGTTCAACATCTTCAGCAATGATGAGGATGAGGGGATCGAGTGCACCCTCAGTCAGCTTGCAGATGTCAACAAGTTAAGCTATAGTGTTGGTGTGCTTGAGGGCAGGCAGGCTCTTCAGAGGGATCTGGACAGGCTGAATCAATGGACCAAGGCCAGCTGTATGAGGTTAACAGTTGGTTTTGATATTCTTAAAGGTCTTTTCCAACTTAAATGATTCTATGATTTTATGATCCTTTTTCCTCACCACCCCATTGTCTTCAGTGCATCTCCTCTTAGTTTACACACCTGATCATCACATCAGACTCCAGCCTTCTGTCCCCTATAACTATTTACACCTGGGACACCCACAGAACTGCTCGTGTTAGCCCGACACTGACATCTCAGGAAGCATTCTTTATAGAACATTACTCAAAACTATTTTATTTATTTTTAACAGTGTGCTTCATTCTGTCACCTCCATCCTTTCATTCTCTGACAAAATCTAAAGGGGCCTAAGACTAGCTGAATGCCCCTTTAAAAAGTTAGATTTCAGTCTAGAGATATATCAGTAATAAGAAAGCTTCTTGGTGTTAATTTTAAAGCATTGGTATTTCATGCTGACTTGGGAAATCATCCTTGCTTTTTGGCATCAGGCAGAGTATTTGGAAAGTGACATTAATGGATCTATGTTCTTTGAAGGACTTGGGAGTCATTTCTTGACTTCTGCCTAATGAATAAGTGCTGCCTTCGTTAAATTTATATTTATGGCCATATAGTAGGTCATTGGCTTGTTTTATGTCTCCAGGTTTATGTAAGGTTATCTGCCATGGTCACCTTGTGGCATCTTGGCCAGGTTCGTCTTGCAATGAAACAATTGTATCTGAGCAGGATTTCTCCCATGGAGATATGGAAATGATCAAATTAATATAGAGGCAATGTCCAGGGATAAGATTCTTGTCCTAAGCTGCCAAATGAAGTTACTATTAGCATCTGTTTTCACAGGACACCTTTAGCTTGCCCAGGCAAGGCCAGATCTTCAGCTTCTGCAAAGGAGCAACGCTATATGGACTTCAGCGGAGCTGACATGATAAATAGTTTCCCTTTGGCCTCTCTGCCTCTTTCACTTCATCAGCTGATCCTCAGTGTGTACATTACATCATGTTTGATATCTTAAATGTCTGTATGTTTGATGTAAAATCTCCATGAGTCTGACCACATGGAAAGCTATTTCAAGTATTATCTATGGGCACATTTGCACAGATAGTCACCAGCATATCCAAGGTCTTTTGACAACATTACAACTTAGAGATTTTCTACATCTGGTCCAAAAGCCTCTTTAAGTTGCTTTATGATATCCATGTCCCTCACCTAGTGTCTTTTATATCCCTATAACTCTAAGCAGCCCTTACACAGCTACTTACCTTCTGGTCCATAGTGGGCTTACATCCTGGCACAGACAGCATGCAAAGGAGCTGAGGTCTGTTCCCAGCCCTGCATGACATGTTCAACTAGTATTTGCAGTAACAGAGAAGACTGAACAGCCGGAAGGGGAGAAGGGGTGGCTGAGACGGGGTAACTCTCCTAACTTAGTAGACGATGGTCTGCGCGAAGGCCACAAGGGTGTAGACCCTATTAAGTTATGTGTATCTTATAGAGGAATAAAGCAACCTTCCCTTGTGGTCTCCTTATGCTGAGACACAGAAATTATTCATTCCTCCCCAACACTTTGATTTTTAGCACGGGGCGTGCTCCAGATAACAGTCACTACAGGTTGGCTCTGGATTGTGAGCCCCTCATATGTCTGAGCCCATACTGAACTTCTCATGGGTCATTAGTATGTAGGAGGGCTGTCACTTTACTGAACACAGCATGGCCACAACTTCCTCAAATATCTAATCTGTGTCTTGAGATTTCTGGATCGATACCAGCTGTTGGCTACATCCACACTACAGCTGGGAGTGCAGGCAGTTATGCCCTTCACTAGGTTTAATTCATCTGGCAGGGTGAACAGAAGCATGAAGATATGCTCATGGCTGCCCAAGATACCTTGGCTTCATGCCAGGGTCCCCATGCAGTCCCTGGAGTCTGTGTCCCTGCATCTTCACAGACCATGTTGGTCAGTGTAGACACATCCACAGTACTGAAGTCACATCTTCATTTGCTGAGTAAACACACTCATTCAGCTGAGGAAGACGAGTTCTTTAGTGAGCAAAGGCCATGACTTTTGTTTTTAAGAGATGCCAAGTCAAATTCCTGCAGGTGGGGACTCTCCACAGCTGCTTTTCTGAAACAGTCAAGGTAGAATATGATACTACAAGTAAAACACAGAACCCCTAGCCAGGAGTTGCTGCCTCCCCATGCTGTCTAGTCCTACAGCCCAGGGGTTCTTTCAATTCACTCCCTTTCAATAGCATCTGGGATGGTTGACCCAGTGTTAGGGTTCTGAGTGTTAGACCAACCACCTTGCGTCTTATTGACCTATAACTAAGCATCTCCCAGCTTGGAGCAAGCTTACTGAAACCAGTCTTCCCACTGGCTTGTACGTGTTGCAAGCCAGGAGGAAATTTCCTTTGTGATCTAGGGCACAAGGTAGCCTCCTGAGAAAGAAACACCTGGTTAGACACTACTCTTGCTGACAAGTCATTAAGACTCAGGAAAATAATGAATTCTAAATGCTTTGTGTGAGAAGGAAAACAACTGCATTTAAAGGCCTAAACCCTTTAAGTAAAGCATCTCTGGAGCACTGGAGACAATTTGTTCTTCTAGGTCTATAAACAAATTACTTCAACCAAGGAAAGTCAGCTGCCTTTGTGGCAGACACAGATGATCATCTCCTTTACTGTGGACTACAAAACCATAATTGTCTTATAGGGTTTGCTCCTTTTGACGTATGTTCCCTCACCTTCCTCAGAAAATATCTTCCACCTGACAGGACTTGGTCATTCTGTAGGGTCTAAGTTATTACAATCCATTCTTCCAAAGGGTGTGGGTAGTGGTGTATTCCCCCAACCTTTCATAGCCATTAAGTTTCCTTCTCAAGCAATATGCTCAACATTCTGGTTTTAGAGGAAAACAGTTCTGAGGAGAGATTAAAAAGAATAGACTTTAGTTTCTTCCTTCTTTGAGAAGGAAGGAATAAGTGGAAACATTTTTATATTTTCCACACATTTCCTCTAGTTTCCTGGAGCATCTACACTTTAAAAATGTATCTTTGCATCTCTACAATGCTTTCCACTTATCTCTCACAATTTTTAGTGTATTGTCTTCACATCCCTTTTCAAGGGGTGAAAATCCTTACAGTAGGACAGTGCTTTTGTGTTTCACATACATGCATATTGAGGGATCTGCCAAAAGTCAGCTAGGAAAACAACCAAAAATACTTCAACCTAAGACTGGAATCCCACTTATTTCCTTGCGTGGCTACCCCATCCTCAAAGTCCTTGTGACCCAGTAATGTCTGTAATGAATAGGAGCCTTCAAGACTTAGACAGCTAATTGGGTTTGTCCCCTTACAGTTTGGTCTTCCCACCATTACTCCTTGTATTCTGGGAGAAAAGTGCAAGACCTTGCAAGCTTCCATCATGATCAATGGTGATCTTTGAAGTTAAGGTTCAGGCTGGTATTTGCATCTGTAAGGAAACACTTTGTCCATGTTCCTTGGGTCTGTACCACTCGTGTTTGCCAACCTCCCACACGCTTGGGCATACAATCAGCATCTCTCCTAGGATAGGTCAATGGTAACAGATTTCCTTCCAAGAGGCTCACACCTTTGCATCCTCCAAATTCTTGCCTCCAGCCACACTATTGTGCTTGTAGGAAGGAAGAAGGTGGGATGGAGGGGAGAAAGTGGTAGTTCCCTAACGGATCATCCTGCAAGTAAGAAGCCAGAGCGTCTGGGTAAATGTAGAACTGTACAGCACCAATAAATACAAATTAAACTCATAACAAGAAGTGAAATATTAGGGCCAAGGTGACATTTGGACTGGAGGTTCAGCCAAGCTTTGCTTTAAATATTTTATTGCTGCAGATAAAGAAAGAGCTTATCCAACATGTTTCTCTCTTTTTTTCTCTCCCCATCAACGAGAGGGGAAAAAGAAAAAAAAAAATAAATCTTAACCAGCTTGTAGTTGTATTTGAGCTAGACATCAAAGTTTCACAAAAATAAACAGTTTTAGGGTGGAGAAATGCACACTTGTAAAGAGAGAAAATGCACTTTGAAACCAGCAAGGGACTGCATGCCTTACGCAGAGTTTCACAGCATCCTCCCTGGAGCAGACAAGTAGTGTTCCCTTCCCCTCCAGGCAGCATCTCCTCTCTCACAGGGGGCTGCCTGGAAGCAATGCAGTCCTTCGAAGGGATGTCAAGATGGCAGGAGCCACTGCTTTGTTCTTTTCTCCTTCCTCCTGCTATACCCCTGTTGTTTTCTGCTCTGATTGAAAGTTTCATGTGACTGTAACTGTCACTGAGATCTGAGTTTGCACAGCACCTAGCACAGTATCAGTTCTGGCTTAAGATGAGGACTCTTCGAGTTTGACTACTACAATGCCAAAAACCTGCATGATCAGAGGTGGTCTCCACAATTTAACATTGAGAAAGGAGGGGAGAGATTTCCCCCTGCTCCAAAGTCTCACAGCATGACAGCTGGGGACAGAGACCTCCTGACCGTCATGGGGGGGTCTATGCAGTCCTGTCTGTAGGTTAAGCGAGCTGCTCCTCTCCTGGGACCTTCAGCCTCTGCATGTATCTGTCCCACACCACATACTGATGAGGGAAAAGAAAGGAAGAGTGTCTGTCATGCTTTAATCCTTTAATTCTTTCTCTCTTGTTTCTCCACAGCACAGAGCCCCACTGCAGCAGACCCCTTGCAGCAAGCCTACGCTGGAGTGCAGCAGTACGCAGGTCGTTAGTATTAACACTTTCTCCCAATAAACCTTTCTCCTCTCTAAATCCTTGAATATCTGAACATACCTGAAGGGTCTGGGGAGGGGTACAGACTCTCAGGTTAAATTTGCACTTCTTGTGAAAACAAACATAAAACCCAGGGTGTTCTCTCTCAGAGGAGGCAACCTCCTTCCTTTCCCTAGGGAAAGGCTCTCACTGACCTGTACCTTGGTACAGATTCATTGGCAGGACCAGGCCCAGTCTGCTTAGCACAGGGCCCAAGTGCAAAATCAGGCCATCAGTTTGGGGGCCAGTAACAGGTCTCCTGAGTGATGCAGTGAGGAGGGGAGATGGGCAACCAGACCCTGCAGAGCCTGGCAGGGTATGGTGTGTCTGCACATACCCATATTTTAGGGTATGTCTAAGCTCACCATACCCTAACTAGTTATTTTGAGGCTTGCTTAGGAGCTATGCAGACATACCCCTGGTTTCCCAGCAGCTTCCTCCGTGGCTCTCAACAGGTCAGCCTCTGCTCATGTTGCCCTGTATGCTGAGCAGCTCCTTTGCAGTTGATGGACTGACACCAACCAAAGTGACCTGGTGCAGACCACGACCCCACCGTGTTCAGCCTCCCCTCGCGAGGTGTCCATGGCCAATGTTGCGAGGAAGCTGCCACCCCAAAGTCATTATTTCCTGTGGTAACTGGAGCAATCATGGGCTCCCGCTGAGGAACGGCTATTATCTCATGTCAGCGCTGTATCTGGAAACTTAATTTAATTCTCCATGTAGGACTTCATTTGCCGGTGTTTTAGTTATTGTCATTTATTGCTTGTGAGGTTTGATAGATGGGAAGCAGCTCAACCCTTTGAGCTGTTAATTAACCCCTCTGCACACACGTGGCCCCTGTCTCCCTCTCTTTGGGCTTGCAGGCGACCCATACTCTGTATTTTTAGCAGCAAGGCACATCATCTACCATCTGTGGTACTGAATGGCTCCCCTTGTCTGCTTAGTGGGGGAGCTGAGGTGGGGAAAATTGTTTAATTGCTGCAGACTGTTTCTACTGCAGTTGTGTAGGAGAGGAAGTCTCTACAGACGTGAAAGAAAATGTAAATCCGACAGTGTATGTGCAACTGTGCCGGTACAGCATGTGGTCATATGAAGGTTAGAATAAGGGAGGAAACACACGTGTGAACTCCTTTTATGGGCATGTGGATTAATCAGGGTGCAAGAGAGATTACCCAGGGAAATGTGTATGCACCCTGCGTGTGGCTGTCAGCACGGGCACCAGCAAGCCAAGCACGTGAGTGAACGTGTTTTTGGTGCCATCTGGGATGGTCACGCAGCTCTGCTGGGAGAGATCTTAACAGAGACCCTCTTTTATTCTGCGTGGCTGCCCCAGTGTTACTGCTGATGAAGTTGAAGGGACAGTGGGTGCTCAGTGCCATGTGGAGCATGGAGCACGACTCTGGTGCTTCTGCCACATCTCACGCTGTGGAAGATAGCCCTTCCCAGAGCTAAAATGCAGGTGGAAAGCCCACCTTAACTTGCTGTGATGGTTTGGAGTGAAATCTCCTTGCTTCCTAGCACTGAAACCTGTCCCTCTTTCTTCTCTCTTTCTCTCCCTATAGCTGCTTATCCTGCTGCTTATGGCCAGATCAGCCAAGCTTTCCCACAGCCACCTCCCATGATACCACAGCAACAGAGAGAAGGTGAGTAAATGAGCTGTCCTTTCTGGTGCCAGCATGCCATCCCCACCTCATACACCTCATTGGTTCCTTTTCCCATACACCTAGAGAGTATACATTAAACATCCAATTGTTTTGAATCCCAGTTTGACTGGGCCTTTTCGCAATTTCCATATGTGGCACACCATTATTGACACTAACAGTAATATGCAGGAACACACTCATAGGGAATGGCTGCTGAGATGTCCTCATTCCCCAGGGAAGAACCATGTTGGTCTTGATGTGTATGGGTCATGGAAAGACCCACTAGTAACTTAAGCAATGATGTCCAGTGGTGATCTGTGCTAGAGACAAGCAATAAGGATGCAGATAAAAATGGAATTGCATTGAAATGAAGGATTTCACAAGAAATAAAACACTGGTGGCTCTTCATTAGAAGTCAGCAATGTTATTTCAGACCCCTGATATTTAGAGAAGGAGGACCTGTTAATTAGAGGAGCTGATATAGTTCTTGCAGCCTCCTTTGATAATCTGGAACCAGAAATCAGCCCTTTTAGAGGACAGTCTCTATATCAAGATGAGGTGAATTATGTAGTAAAACTCCCCATTTCTTCACGTTGGCTATGAGGGAAGCCTGGGTTACCTAGTCCACAGGACAGGATGGCTGCACTGGAGACAGGAAAAATAAGGGGATTTGAAACTCACACTATTGCATACAAATATTCTGGGATTTATCCATGCCATGTAATATTTTTGGACCCAAAGACTTGCCTGAATGGAGACAGTAGTCCCTTATGTTCCCTTTACAGTCAACTGGGAACAGTGGGATTCTCAGTGGCAACCCACTCCGGTAGTCCCAGCCATCCTCCAAGGAGTCTGCTGCTCTCTTTTGACTAGAAGAGGAGACTGCTTGCTAAGTAAGGTATTTAGGTGCTCCAGCTTAGGGCAGAGACCCATATTTTAAATAATTACATTTCAACTTTTATCCTTTATTAGATCACAAATTCAGATATATTCTATGTTATACATGTTATTATATATATATAATGACATTTAATATTTTAATATAGTGTAACAGTCAGAATGAAATGAATCAAGATTACAGTATCAAACTAAAACATTCTGATGGCTTAGAACTACTTTGGGGGAGAAATCTCATTTTGTAAGAAAATTAGAAATGTTGGCATTTCGATCTAATTTGGAATTAATTTTTTTCCAATGTCAGAATTTCCTGGGGAACACAACTTCCAGCTCCTGATTAGCTCTAGTACATGTCCCTGCTGTGAGAACAGATGCACAGACCTAACGTATCATTACAGAGATGTTTCCCCCATGCTGAAGGACTTTGCTTTTTATTACTTACTGGGGCTAGATTAAGCACAGGACAAAATGGCAAGCAGATCATTGCTCAGCATAGCATTGTGCCAGGAAGCATCAGAATCAAGAGATAGCTGTTGTGCACACTTTGAATATCCATTGCCCAAAGACCCTTTGTGTTCACAAGGCATGGTGTGTCTCTGTGGGTTGAGGGTGAGTGTCACCCAGTGACAAGTTATCTCCTAACTCCTCACTCCTTCCTGTAAGCAGCTGGTATTGAGGATGGTTGGGGGCGAGATAAATGAGATGAACCACCAGTCTGATGCAAGTTCCCATTCCCAGTGTCCTCTGTTTTCCTGCAGTGTTTAGATTCTGTGACTTTGCTGCTTGCTAAAGGCAGAATTGCTAAGGCACAACACTCCCTTTTAGCAGAGGGTCATGACCTTCAAGAATCTTTAACCTTTAACAGAAAAACACAGCAAAAGGGAACTATAATAATAATAACAATAATTCTCAGTGTGGAGTAGAGTGCTTTCTGTTTGCAAGGATGTCTAAAAACATTGATTCGTTAATGAACTAGCCCTACCTCAACAATAACACCGATGACCACGTTGTTAATAACAATGCTAACTCTCTGCTCTCCAATCGTTGTTGGATAACAAGCCTGGAGCCACTTGGCTATAGAGATCTGTCATTACTTCCACATGAGTGCTGAGGCTGCTGTTAGCTGTTGGGGTGCATAGGGTGGAACAGATCCAAAGCAATCAAAACTAGAGATGAAGTCTTGATTCAGGCCATGTCAACCAGGCAAAACTTGGGGGTAATTTTAAATTTATATGGTATTACTCATCTTGACATAGTTACTGAAACTCAGAAATAGACTCGGATATTAAAATAAAGTGGTGCAAGCTTATGACTCTCATCAGGTTTGAGCCCTGTGCTCAAACATGCTGGAGAGAGAATAGCAAGCAGATGCAGAAGAGGCAATGAAATTCCAGCCTCTGAGTAGTTGCTGTAGACGTGAGGTGTGCAGCTGACCAAAGGGCTGTAGATTAACTTCATCCATCCTTCTGGGATAGCCCATTATTAATTACTGTTGGAAGAGAAGTCTAGTAAAAGTCCTTCTTTGTGACACTGATGCACAGTGTTGGGAATGCAAAGATAGCAGCTGATGTCAGCACAGGTAGATAGAATTTAATCATGTTTGAGAGTGCATAACCAGGCATAGGTTGGGTTTGCAGCTGTCCCCATGCTAAATAACTAACAATGGTCAGGAACATGGGAAGAGCAATGGCTTAGCAGCTCAGGTGTAACCAAGCCAAATCAACATGGACCCACCACAGAGTTCTCTACCTTGTGCTTCTGTGCCCTTAATCATGGTTTTTTCCATCATCCAGCATGGTTTGCCTGTAATTTACAGACCATTCATAAACTCTGCATTCCTTAAAAATTTTCTTTCTTTTCCTTTTTGTCTGAATCAAGGCTGTCTGTTCTTCTTGTATATTAATGAGCAGAAATATCTTTAATTTAAAGTCATACAACTAGGAGTCATGGTAGACGTCAGGGTAGACATGAACCTTGATTCTCTTTTCATAATGTGTCATGAGTGTTGGATTTCAAGATGACTTACAGCCCTTTTGAATACCAAAATAAAGTGTCTGGTAAATAATTTTAGTACTGTATCCAGCCCTGAACTGCCAAGTATACTGAACTCCAATAATCCATTAACTCAGTCCAAACCAGAACCTTTCTTTCCAACAAGGTAGCTGGGGTCTCCACTAAGGTTTTACTTTATCAGCTGTGATCTTTCTCTTGCTCCAGTGATCCTCACAGAGTTCTTTGAAACACATTGTTTGTGTTCAGTGAGTACTAACTTAGCTCTTCATAGCATTCTGAACACCCATGTCTTTGGTTTCCTAAAAATATACACATTTTTATGAAGAGGCAACCAAACACAAAAAACACACAGTCTGCCTTGGAGTGCCCAGATTAACCTGACCCAGGCAAAAAAACCCAAAACACAACTAGGTGGAAGTGCTGAGACAGAGAGCTTGTTTTGTGAATTCTTTACCAAAGAGTCTAACTGTGAAACGTACCTTACAGATAGATGGATTTAACAAGAAATCGCTTGTTAATTTCTAATGACAGAATTTTCATATGTGAGGATGGTAAAACAATTCAAACTACCCCAGGTTATTTATCAGTAACAGGTGAAGTTTTCAGCACTGGAAATCAGCAAAAATCCTCTGTATTTGGGAATAGAGTGAGTTTGGACTTGAATGTCTGAGTTGGTATGGGAAGTCCCAGCTCGAGTCTACCAGCCACGTTTCAGAGCTGAAATGGGCTTTGGGGATGGTCTCTGCTTTCACACATCCTCCATGGGCTCTTTCTCTTGGCCTCTGAACACTGGGAGTCAAAGATAATTTTGAGGTGAACTGAAGGTTGTTTTCTCCTTGAGCTCAAGTTCTAAACCTCATGTAGATGAAGTTGCATGTCTCCTGACCTGTCCTAGGCCTTAGTAGATGTTTCTCAGCACACACAGGCAGAATCTCTACTCATGCACAACACATCCAAGACTCCAGGAAATGCAGCTGGCATTTTTGAAAGAATTTGCCAGCTTTACAGAGCAAACTGCTGGCTCTGGTGATGTCAGTGGGAATTTTGCCACTAATTGCAGCAAAGCCAAGATTTTATCCATTCTATTATAATGTGGATCTCAAATCCCACAGCAGAAGTGCTCTGGGGCATGTTCAGAAGAAGGAATGAATTTTTCCCTGCTATTCTGGACTGTGGTCTTCTCCTGGGCAGAATTTTCTCAATTCTAACAGACACCTAAGGGGGTCAGTGTTTGTTTAACACTTTCAGACTGTTTCATGTCTAGTTTATTGTGCCAATAACTCCACATTGTGTGGAACAGAACTGCATCAAGGACTGGAGAAGGGATAGTTGCTCAGTGAGGAAGACAAGGAAGAGGCAGATGGGAGGTGGGGGGAAGATGGAAAAGTTTGGCATGAAATACGGGACCCTGATTGTGGGCCACCGAGGTTCAAAAGTAATTTAGGTAAGCAGAAGACCAGGTGCCTAATTAATTATTATCCCACCATACCACTATCCCCCCCATTTGAAAGAAACCCTGTTACCATCCTCATGACCTCTAGGACATGCACAAGATGCAAAGGATCAGCTGTTCTTTCGTGACAGTCCTTTTAGCAAATTAGTGGGCAAAATTGTGCTTAGCAAATATTCATTAGGGCTTCATTTTCCATTAATCCAAAAGGAAATGTGGAGAGCCTGTGACTTCAATCACGCTGAGGCCCAGGAATTTTAATGAGCTTTAAATGGGCATCTGTCAGAATCCTGACTTTGCCGTACTTCTCCTGCCAGCCAGGGGGATGAGTAATGGCTAATAAAAGGTGGGAGCATCTAGGTGAACTCCTCTCCCTAACAGGAAAGGCAAAGTTGTAATTTGCTGTGTTATGACAT
Source organism: Rhynochetos jubatus (assembly GCA_027574665.1). NCBI lineage: Eukaryota > Metazoa > Chordata > Aves > Eurypygiformes > Rhynochetidae > Rhynochetos > Rhynochetos jubatus. Next base: position 75,709,390 of record CM050690.1, on the reverse strand, counting down.
TGTAATTATGCCCTGATGAAGAAAATGAGAGTATTAAGAACCTTTTCCTTCCCCACATTGTGCCCCAGACATAAATGGGGTAAAACTGGCTGAGTCAGATCACAGGAGTGTAGCCACATGGGCTTGGGGAAAGGAGGAAACATTCCTTTCCTCTGTCCTTTTGCCCTCATGCTGTATCCCCTTCATCTCGACTCTCCCTGTAGTTACCTGTCGAGGTCAGTGCAGAGCTGGACAGCAGCTGGAAGTACCTCTGGAAATAAGACCATGAGAAAAAACAACCTCTGCCTCCTCAAACTATGCAGTTTTCTGCTAGTGAACACTGCAATGGGTTTACAGGTTAATTTTTTTCAACAAAACCATTTGGACACCCCTGTTCTCTTTTGATTTTTGCTCAAGAACAGCATGCTTAAAAATAAAAGTCACATTGAAAAGTTTTATTCTAGGCTATTTGACCACATCCAGATTTTGCCTCTTCTGCCCCAAAATACAATTTCAACAGAACACTTTCTGAGGGTCTCTACTTTAGCAAAACTGCATATTCCAACTAATGACTCCTCTCTGGATAATTTTCAAATCACTCTCTGGAATCTGTAAGAGCAATGTTACAGCATTGAGGAAAAATTGCAGTTCCTTTTGTCTAGTAATTTAGATTTAAATCCATTTGTAATCTGTCCTGCAGAACCCTCTAGGATGCTGGACATGGCCAAACTATCCAGATCTGGGGGAGTCTTCAGGCTGAATCCAGCTGTGGAGTTTCATGTAAAATTCTACAAAACAAAATAAACCTGTGGGATTCTCATATCTTTCTACTTGATATCACAGTCCTCACACAGACGCGAGAAGTATGGAACTTCTGCATGCAGGCATTGGGAAGAGGCAAAAGTTAGTGTGGGTCACCCAAAACTTTACAGAGTAAATCAGATTATAAGGAGCATTGAAAAACCATGAACCACATTCTTTCATTTTTTCTGTTCTTATTCCTCATTCTGTCTTTCCATGGCCACATGTGCTGCTGCATTCCTCTCTCTCTAGATTTTATCCTGGTGCCTGTCCTGGGAAGGTTAATGAAGTTAGGATAGCCTCTAGGTGACTCTGAGTTTCTGGTCTTCTGCTTGTCCATTCCTCTGGGACTCTACAGGCTGCTTCCTAGAGGTGACCCCTCACCAGTCAGAGAGAAGGGATGCCAAAGTAAATCTCCACCATGTGTTTTCTTGTATTCTATTTCTCTCTATTCATGGGTCTTCTTTTTCTCTTGATAGGACCAGAGGGCTGTAACCTGTTTATCTACCATCTGCCCCAGGAGTTTGGGGATGCTGAGCTGATGCAGATGTTCCTGCCTTTCGGTAATGTCATCTCCTCGAAAGTGTTTGTGGATCGGGCGACAAACCAAAGTAAATGCTTTGGTGGGTAAAGATAACAAAACAATTAGATTCATCCAGGAAAGGGCTTTCTCTGAATACTTTACCTTTCAATCTGCTTTCTTTCTGCTTAAGCTTTATGATTTCTCTCAATTTATTCCTGTTGATACTTTCCCGCTTCCCTCTTTCTCTCCTAATCGTCTCATGCTCAGAGTTGTATGCGCTGCTTAGAGGTGAAGGTTTGGCATCTCACCAGCATGATGTGGCTGCTGGAGGTGAGGTGGAAAATATCCCTTCTTGGAAGGGAGGTGGGAAGGGCACAAAAAAGATCACAGCACATGGAGCAAAATGGAGAGGGCTCAGCAGCAGGAGCATGTGGCAGAAGGGAATTTCTGTACCTAAGGAAAAACAGGTCAGCGGGTTGAAGGGAAGAAAGAACTGTAGGGTACAGTTTTCCAGCAGCTGTGATGCATTAAACTGCAAGGGGGCAAGGGCTGAATATCAGCTGAAAGCCTGTTCTTCTAGGGGGTTAGCCATGGGGGCAGCCATAGTCTGACACCACTGGACCCAAGCCAGCACCACAGCAGATAGATCGAACTAACCCTGTGCCTTAGCTGACAGTCTATGCCAAGAGGCATCACTGCTGGACAAAGCCCACCAGCTGGATCATGGAAAGAGAGCACAGCCACAGCTGCCTGTGAGCCACCAGCTAGTACACCCTGATCTGCACCCACAGACAAAGGACTCAGCCAGCCTACAGCCATGTGGTGATGTGTGCATGGTGTTTCAGCAGGATCCTGTTGTTTGCAAAGGTGTTGTCATGGAGGGTCCCTCCTGGCAGTGTGGTGGTATGGGGGACCATGCCTCATTGGATTCCTTCCCACCAGGTGGGCCAGGGATTTCCCCCATCCATGTGCCCACCGCTGGGATGTGCAATTTCTGCTTCTCTGCCATCCTGCACTCTTTGCTATATTTCCCTAAGAAGTGCAACGGGACAAACTATTGCTTTTCCTGTTAAGTGCAACTGATCTGGACTCTGCCTTTCAAACTTGCAGAGTTCAGACTTATTGGAGTTTCATTTGATTTTTAAGCCACCCTCAGTCTCCACACTATGATTCCCCTCCATGCTGCCTTCCCCGTCCTCTCCTGGAGAGCCCATCTCCCAGAATTCTTATCTCCCAAGGAAATAAAATATCTGTGGTTCATATCAGACAGTACTTCCAAGAGTTTGATGCCCCTTCACTATGCACAGTTCCTCCTTCCCATTTACAGAACGTCTCAACAGGCTACTTTTGCCTTTGATTGAAGGAAGCCTGTGCCCTGATGTGGGGGGACACACTGCTCCCCTTCACCAGTAGTCACTGGGTTTATGCATCATCCAGCACTAGAGGAATGAAGGACAAAAGAATTTGGTGTGAAGAGCCAGTTGGGAAATTCAAATGAGAAATTACAAATTAGGCCCATTGTCTCCAGAGCCCACCTGCTTTTCAGAGCTGTAACTATATAAAAGCTCATAACAAGATGAGCAGACCAGCACAGCTCTAGGTGACATTGAAAACCAATGCTTCAAGGATATCCACGAGTTAGAAATGGAATTTTGGCAAAGAAATTGCCGTTCCTATCATAAATATTTAGGGGACTGCTGGGCCTGGGTCTCAATATATTGACAAGTGGAAAGACGGAAGGTGAATGGAGAAATTAGGTGAGAGCCAAGTCCAGTAAGGGAGAGTATCTTCTGGACAGGTATGAACCTTATTGCCTCTTAGCTCAAATGCTTTCTGGCTACAAGGCTTCATGAGAATAGCAAGACATACCTAGCTTGTGGGGCAGGGTTGTGGGGCTGGCTTTATTGCTGTTTCCAGGGTACTGTGAGATCATGGTTGATAGCTGAGCTATTGAGGGTTCTAAGGAGAAATTTTTCTTGGCACTGAGCCTTAGTGGGAGAAAATAAGCATCAGTTTGGTGAAATAATCTCCAAAAATAGTGTTGGGATATTCCAGCCTGAAAGCAGGAAGGTATCCTTTGGGTGTATTGACTTAAAAGCACAGGCAAGCAAAAGCAGGAATTAGAGAGTGATAATTGATATTAGTGACCCTATATTAGCTTCTGAGACACAAGTATCCAAGTCCAGTCAGTGGTTGGGTCCCAGGGATTAAGGCCCAGTTTTCTCTAGCTTTAGCTTACTTTCCCATAGAACTGAGTGCCTGCTGTGACTGCTGGTCTCAGACAAACATGTTGACTGTGCTGCCATGTGAAACACCTCCAGAAGGATAGGAATAGCAGAAGTACAGGTAGATAATTATCACATGTATGTCACATTGCTCTTCAAAACACCTCCCACCCTGCTGACCTTCAACTTTAAAGCAATGTAAAAATGTAGAGGGTATTACAGAAAACCAGGCCTTTCATTTGTTTTACTAAGTCCACTGAAGCTGGTGCTGATTATAATTTTTTGTTCAGGAATTCAATTAAAAAAAAAATAAAATTGCTTTTTCCTAAAGGAAAAGAAGGGATTTTGTTAACTTTGAAGGTAAGAAAACTTTCCTTTTCTGCTTAAACATTTCCCAGAACTCAACATGTAAAAACATAGCATTTGCATTCTGTTTCCGCTTTTTTTTAACCCAGCTAGAGCTCTCCAACTGGTAGCCTGGGGGGACAATTCTGCCTGGCCCCAGAAAGATATTCCACCATTATATGACCTTTTAAAATGTATCTGCTATGCAGATCCAAAGTAAATTGCTGTAACAGAATCTAGCCCCAGGTTGTCGAAAAATTCTCAAGTCCTGCTTTAGACAAACTTAAAAAATTCTGTGGAGAAAAATGTCACCATGGTTTGGTTTTTTTTTTTCATGGGGACAGAAAATACTTCATTTGCTGCTCTTGTCTCAGTGTTAAACTACCTGTAAACATCTAACCCAAACTGAGTGAGTCAATAGAGCAGCATCTCAAAATAGGACTATTATTGGTTCCCATTTGGCTCTGAATTCTCCCCTGCATGTCCAGCACAAAGTTATCTCCTTTGGCCACTATTGGCAGGATAGTGTAGGGGCAGCCATGGGAGTATTAGTAAGAAAGTGAGATCAGCCACAAGCTTTTCTCTTGGTTTCTGGAGTCCATGACCCAGCAGAGACCTATTAATACCCGCATGTGATGAAGGAACCACACTGCAGTCACGAAGCCTCTGACTTTCCCAGTCCAGAGGCCACTGCCTCCTGGCTGACAAGGAGCAGCAAGGAAGCAAGCTACAGCAAACACCAACCTCATGTATAAAATGTGAATGTGCTCAAAATATGTCTGTTGTTTTCCACAGCAGGACTGCTTGCTGTAGTGTGTAAGACTGCCTGAGAAACCACCCTGACTTCTCACTGAAAAAAAGTCATTTAAATTTGCAGGCTTTGCCTTTGACTTTTCTTCTGCTGCACACATCCAAGCTAGACCTAAATCCTTCCTTTCCTCTTACAATTTTTCAAACCTTTGGCTTTTATTTCCCCCCCTATCCTGATGCAGCTGTAACACGGCCAAGTGCAGACTACACTTCTCCCTCCCACACTCACCAACACCCTGTCTATCCCCATGGCCTGATCCTCCATCACACCAACCATATCAGCATCTGCTTGGGTTTCTCCTCAGGCGCTGCCTTGTCCACCCTCTCATATTCAGACTTATTGATTTCACCCCCACGGCTCTTCACTGTTCTGCCCTTCTCTCTCCTGTCACTAGTCCTTCACTCAGTGCCCAGCTGATACCTGTAGCCTTTTCCCATGCACTTGTACTTGGTTTCTGCTGCTGGGCCATGCTGTCCATTCCCCATGACATGGCAGGGCCACAGCAGGAATCATTGTCTCACGCAAGTGAAAAATGACACTTACTTAGTCAGACGTTCCTTGAAGACAGCGGCTCCCATCCTCACAGAACATTGATCTAGGAAGTCTTTCACAGAGGTACAATGTGCCACAGCCTGAATGTCAACTTCTGCAGGACAGTTTGTCTCTGTGCAAGGCAGACACTGCACTGGGTGTCTCACCTTCCCACTGCATGGGTGTAAGTTGGTATGCTAAATGTCAGAGGACATGAAATACCTCTAGGTGCTGGTCTCAATGGTTCTGGTTGTAATTCCTCTCTATGTTATGCATATAATATAAATGTGAGCAGTTTGTGTACAAGTCAAAAAGAAAACTCCAGTAAAAGGATGCTGTTAAGGCTGCTAAACCAAGGAGTCAATGTGAGAAGAGCCATTCTTCATGCTGACCACTCATGGCTAACTCTACTTCTGTCATAGCGTGATGCTACACTACAGTACTAATTTCAGGAGTACTCACTGTCGTCACATAAGACACAATTTAAGAAGGCATTTGAAGAACAAACTAGTGAAATACAGTGACAGACGTGTACTAGGAAAATGTTTTAACAGAGAAGTGAGAGAAAAGGATAGGTTTGGGTAATATTAATTAGGAAGACATGACAGAAATTAGAAAAACGAGGATGTGGACGAAGCAGCAGAGGCCAAATGATTACCCCAAGGTATCAAATAAGATGTAGATAAATTAAAGCTGTAAGTATTGCTTTACTGGTGAACTTGGAAATTCATTCCTCCAGTCACCTCTTTCTGAGAGCAGTGAGCACCTGGACCTGCTGGGTTTTGCAAGCCATTGAGCAGCCAACACTGTCAGGCCCATTCTGCTCCATGCCCTAACTTTGTTCCCCATATGAGTTTCCTTGGCATGTGCCTATTCCCCATACCCTTTGGTGTGGTAGCTTCAGTTTGTCCCCATGGGATGATGATTCCAGGAGGCTGTGAAGAACCTCTCTTACTCTCACAGAGACACTGGTTTCCTTCCATTCAGTTTAACATGGTGTGACACCCCAGGTGTGAGCAACCACAACTGCTGGATATTTTTTTCCTTTACTGTGCATTCCAAATGGACTTTCACACTGACAGAAGGGATGTCCCACTCCTTTTTGAAATGTCCCACATTAAATGCAGCAAGGAGCATTCTGACTCTGACTGCAAACTGTGAAGGTTTCTTAGGACCACACATTTATATGACCTAAAGGAAACATCTTGTTTGACTCTTGGTACAAATTGAACATTGAGTTTAATTCCAGATTCCTTCAGGAATTCAACTTTAGAGTTTCTGGTGGGCCACCCCATCCAGTCTGCTCTGAAGACGCCAAAAGAGAGAAAGAAAACAACATTACTTGATGAGGGTCATAGTAGTTAATTATCTTCACTGTTAAATATTTCTATTCCCTACTAAACTTCTTCTGGCTCCTAGCTTATGAAAAGAATCAGGGGAGTCAAAGGAGAAGGATTAAAGGTGAGAAAAGCAGTGAGGAATGAGGACTGGACACAGGAGGGGGTAAAGCTCAGGGGAAGGGCTGAGGGGTGGATAGAGCTTGTACCATGTTATTAAAAACACACCGTGGCAGGTCAAGACTGCAGTGCGGTGGCAGAAAGGCGGAGTGGGAGATGCAAGGCAGCAGGAGGGTTGTACGGTCTACAGAGTTTCAACCTGGAAGCTGAAACAGAAAGAAATGTCAAGAGACTAGGACACCAGCAAATCTATGCTGGGCCCTGAGACCAACAGCATTGCAGATCAGGTCCAAAGTGCATTGGCAACACTCCATAAGACACAGGAGTGGAACAATGGACCCTGAGGTACATCAGAAAAACATTGTTCAGCAGCTGCTCACAATGTGCCTCCAACATGCCCTGCCAAATCTGGCAGTCTCTCATTTAATATATTTAGAAAAAACAAACAAACAAAACCAAAACAAAACAAAACAAAAAAAAAAAAAAAAAAAAAACCCCACCATAAAAAACAACTCTCCTTAAGTTCATCCAGAGAAATGAGCAAGTCCAGGAATAAGGTGGTGCAAGGGGAAGAAATTCCAGTCACATGTTCCTGCCTCATACAGGTGATCATGGGTCAACTTAGCTGTGTGCCTTGAGTTCCCCTTCTTGCAGCAGGACATCGGTTCCTTCGCACAGGGCTTTAGAATCCATGGAGGAACCTATGAGGGGAGTTATTTACCAGCTCAAAGTTTGTTAGGGATTTATTTTCTGATGTTTCTTTTGTTAAACAGGGAAGGTCTCACCAGATAAAGGAATTATTAGAAAGCAGGTAGGAGAGAGGTGGAGTTCTGCTTGTTGCTGTTACCAGTGTTATGGCTAAATTTGATTATTTGATTTTTTTAATTTTATTTTTATTTTTAGCCTCGTTTCAAATTTCCTAAGAAAAATCTCTGCCTGTGCCTTTCTCCCTGTAGCCCATGAAATTAGGCTATATCCTTTACTTTGCATGATCTAGTAGCAATACATTTTGTTTCAGGTCCCTGGACAATATCAGATTGTCATTCCCATTTAACTACAGGCTGTGGACCAGAGCTCAGTGTATAATGGAAGAAACCACTATTTCAAGTGTCTAAGTCGAGACAATATGGGAATGATTTTCCAGTCATGTTAAGCATGCTTGACCCCTGGGATGTTTTGGTTCAGATCTACAGTAAGTTTTTGTGGTCGTGTCCACTCTGAAGCATCTGGCAGAGACAGACAGCCAAGGAGAGATTCATGAGGTGTCCAGCTTAGTTGGAAAGTAAGCCAAGGGGAAGAGGACACCCTTAGAGGAGTGCTTAGGGCTCCCAGAGGAGACGGGAAGGAGGTACAAAAGTTTACTATTTGCTAGCTACTCTGTTATACTCCAAAGCAGCCAGCCTCTAAGACTTCAGGTCCACAGAGTAAGGATGGGACTCTTCTTCAGCTGCTAAGGAAAGAGTTGTGTGGGTAAGAAAGAGAAGGAGCTGTTCATCAAACTCTCTGCATAACAACTTCAGCCATTGCAGTTGGCTGGGGGAGGCTTTAGGGGGAGGAGGAGGAGCGGGAGAAGTATTAAGGCTGTGAGCCACTATTCATTTACAAACTATAATTAATTTGATGTTTAGATTAATTTCTGATGCACTCTCAAAGGTGCACTGAAAGCATTTTTCCTTTATTATAATGTTGATTGCTTATTGGGGAGATAAATCTAACTGTCAGTTATGCACTGACTTACCAAAACTTTCAGACCAAGCAAGCATGTATGCATAAGGAACAGCTGTTTGCAGCTCTCCAGTTAAAGGGACAGCTCTGTCTTTTCCCAATAACTCACATTAAAGCAAATCTATACTTTGTATACAAGGACTTCTGCTTTCTTTTGTAGCTTAACAATTTATTCGACAAGAAGGTGTTAGCAGAATTTATCTTCTATTTATATGTCTGTCCATGTGTCTATCACTGTTCTATCCATCTCCCCACACAAGTGATAGAGTACATCAAGAATATGTTTAAGTTATGGATATGTTTGTACATACCTACTCATGTGCACACTTATACAATCATTTTAAATGTTTTTACTCACGGGGTAATTAGATGGAGAAACTCATTACTGCAAGGTCTTTGTGGCTACCCATTTAATGACCTTGAAAAGGGGAATGGCCGTTTAGGAGGTTAATAGAAATGACCGACGTTAAGAGTTAATGCCAGAAGAAAGAAAAGGGAAAAAAACAAACAAACAAAAAAAAAAACCAAACAACTTTGTAAAGAGATTAGAACCTTAATGCTCTGGATTTCAAATGTCCATCAGCACTAGGACCTAAGAAAAGACCTGACTGGGCTGTTGTGTACCTGCACAGTGTGCTATCTGCTGTCACCTCCTCTAAAGGTGTCACCTCCTCTAGGGTTAGGTAACCCTAACGCCTCTGAGATTAAATAGAGAAGATGAACTTGAATTTTATACATCTGGGCCTACATGTGCTCCAAGAGTATTACAAACACAAACACTCCTGTTGTATTTTAACCCCAACCGGCAACTGAGACCCACACAGCCACTTACCCACTCCCCCATGGTGGGCTGGGGTAGAGAGTCAGAAAAGTGTGAAAATTCGTGGGCTGAGATAAACACAATTTAATAGGTAAAGCAAAAGCCATACACACAAGCAAAGCAAAACAAGGAATTCATTCACCACCTCCCATCAGCAGGCAGGTGTTCAGATATGCCCAGGAAAGCAGGGCTCCATCATGCATAACGGTTACTTGGGAAGACAAACACCAAAACTCTGAATGTCCCTCACTTCCTTCTTCCTCCCCCAGCTTTAAATGCTGAGCATGATGTCATATTGTATGGAATATCCCTTTGGTCAGTTGGGGTTAGTTGTCCCAGCTCTGTCGCCTCCCAAATTTTTGTGCACCCCCAGCCCACTTGGTGGTGGGGCGGTGTGAGGAGCAGAAAAAGCCTGGACTCTAAGAACTGCTTAGCAATAAATAATGAAAACATCCCTGTGTTATCAAGACTGTTTTCAGCACAAATCCCGAACATAGCCCCATACTAGCTACTATGAAGAAAATTGTCTCTAACCCAACCAAAACAAGAACAACCCCTTGTGTAGAAATGCCAGAGAAGGATGTCTAGTTCTACTTTCCTTCAGGCCAGAAGTTTCTGTTCAGAAGTCAGAAATATTCACCCCTCAGATCTGTGTAGTGCAGTTACCACATCCCTCTCCTGTGAGACTGCAGACCCACTATAGCATTTTTGCTACCCATTACATACAATTTTACTTTTGTTTTCCCAAGATCTCCCTGATGCAAGATGGATTCGGGTTGTAGAATGGACAAATCTATATCAATCCACCCCACCATCCATCTGTACCCCCATATATCTATCTTCAACTTCTTTAGGTCCTTCTATCCTGTCTCATTCACTGCACAGGACTGCTCTTCAGCATTTTGAAGTCTCTCAGCTAGCTACTTACTGAGCAGCTGTTCAATAGATCCTCACAGCTCTGTGCTTGGCCTCAGGCCTTCCTTCCCGCACAATATACAAACCCTCCTATGAATATGAATTTATTAATATTTCCTCATCTGTTTTCCTAAGGCCCTTCCCAGCAGAGCATTTGAGAGGTTCACAGAGCTAAGGAACAGCATGTTCACAGTGCTCATGGTGTCCTCATTTCACCAAGGGAATGATGAGGCATAGAAAGATATTTAAAAATATTCAGTAACCTTGGATGCCTACTCTGAGATGCCATGAGCCTGATCAATCTGTTTGCTTGTTTTCTCAAAGTATTTAGCACAATGGAGGGCATGCTATGCTTATGTTCACTTCAGATGCAGGTACAGGCAGCAGCCTTTCTGCCAGTGAAATCTGAGGTCACGCACCAAGCTCCAAGAAAAGAGGAACACATGATAAAGCTTCATCTTCATTGGCAAGCTAAAGAGGCATCACATGTCTGCTAAAACACTGTGCCATAACTATCCATATCTCTTTAACGTTTGTGTGCCATTGGTCCTATTTGGACCATGATAATTAAGTCACGACTGGACATTGCTTGGTCATGGCTCAGCAGTTACAAGGGCCAGGGACTGTCCCTAGAGAGCAGCATAGACAAGGCCACCCTCTTATGAGGAATAAAACAATTTAGTCATGTAGATATAAGCCATGATGTAGCATTTGGAATCAGAACCTGCCTTAATTTATTTACTAGTAAAAAAGTACCCTAGGAGATCATATTAAAGGAATTTTGTGATATATGTTATACTCAGTATAACTAGGATGACATGGCAGAAATAGGGATCAATTCCAATTCTTCAAGACAGCATTTGGTTGTACAACTACAAAATCATCCTTTCCCTGCCTTATTTACTGTCTACATTCCAACACTTGAAATAAGGAGTCTGATACATTGCCATTTTCCTCACCCTGTTATGTTATTCATTCGCTACAGTAATTAAAACAAGGATGCCATGAAAAAGAAAAATACAGAAATGTGTGGTTAGAAGCAATGCCTTAATGCATATACAAAACAATACAGAATTAAAATTTTATAGGTAACATAATTTCTTGCATTTCTAACTCCAGTGTTTCAATTTGCAACCTTATGTTTTTAATGTATTGGTGCGTATGATATCTTCCCTTTTCAAGTAAGCAAACACAAATTAGAAAAAAGCCCTAGATGAGATTAACATCGTCAAATAGTATATATTCACATCTCCAATGGTTGTCATCAGTGTAGCAACTTGCAGATCCTCATAAAAATAGATAGATTTTTCTTAACCATGTTTGGTTTATCACAGGGTCTTTTAGGTTGGGAAAGAACTTTAATATCAACTCCAACAATTAAACTAACACTGCCAAGTTCACCACTAAACCATATCCCTAAACACCACATCTACGTATCTCTTAGGTGGCTCCAGGGGTAGTGACTCAACCACCTCCCTGGGCAGCCCATTCCAATGTTTGACAACCCCTTCAGTGAAGAAATTTTTTCTAATATCCAGTCTGATCCTTCCCTGGCACAACCTGAGGCCATTTCCTCTTGTCCTGTCTCTTGTCACGTGTAAGAAGAGACCGACCTCCACCTCTATGCACCCTCCTTTCAGAGAGTCGTAGAGAGTGATAAGGTCTGCCCTGAGACTCCTCTTCTCCAGGCTGAACTCCCCCAGCTCCCTCAGGCATAGAACGTGTTCTTTAGACTCTTCACCAGCTTTGTTGCCCTTCTCTGGACACTCTTCAGCACCTCATCTGTGTCAAATCCCCAGCCAAATTCATCATCTACACTCTACCCAGGCTTGATCTGTAATATATCACATATGTATAGGTATGTGAGTATATATTATATATGTACTATTACGTATTTCTGCAATAACAAATATGTCTGCAAGTTATTAAAATAATGGAAGTCACTGAACAAGTGGTTTGAATTTGGGCAAACTTTTCAAATGCTGCTTGGCCTTCAAGGTGAAAAAACTCTTCATTATATCCAGTCTGGACCTCTCTGGTTTCAATTTCTGTCCCTTGTCTCTCATTCTCACATCATACACCACTGTGAAACACAGAACCATACAATACTGCAAGTTGGAAGGAACCCACAAAGATCATCAAGTCCAATACCTTCCTCCTTGCTCCTCACAGGTCTACCTACACCTTCATATGACTAAGAATGTCATCCAGATGCTCCCTGATCTCTGACAGACTTGGTGCCATAACCACTTCCCTGAGGATGTTGTTTCATTTACCTTCCTCCTTCTCCATGAAGACCCTTTTCCTAATGTCTAGTCTGAACTTCCCCTGACAAGAAAACATTATATCTATCTTCTTGCTCTCACAACACAAGGGCTCCACTCTTTGCCCATCCTGGTGACCCTATGATGAACTCATTGCAATTTGTGACTGTCTTTCCTTTTTTTGTGGGAAGGGGTGCCCACAACTAGGTGTGCAGGTGTGTGATTTAATGAGTGTTGAGTAGAGAAGGGTAATCACTTCCCTAATTTACTGACTGTGCTTTTATTAATAGAGCTCAGGATGCTGTTGGTCTTCCTTGCAGGTCAGAGCATATCTCTAATGAGATACTCAGTAATGTAACCCATGGAAAACATTGAGACAGTGGGACTATGTCCCTTTCACCAGCTGAGCTTCAGTCCCTTTGATATTTAGCCAGGCACATTTATTGTTATAAAAATGAGGAGGTGCATCTAAAATCTAAGAACAACTGCTGTCTTTGGCTACTTCACAGGGCAACAGGTTTTCTCCATTTTTGGAAATGTGACCTACAAATCTGAATGTATTCTGAGCATTTAAGGGTGAAATTATATGATTGTTCTAAACGTAGGTCTCTAATGACCCTTTAAAATCGTTCTCTGGAGGGCTTTCCAGAAATTGTATTTACCCTGGTCATTGTGCCTTTCTTGACATGGCTGAGCAGGCTCCAGGATTTTGTGTTATTGGGCTTTTAAAAATGCTTGTGAGAGAAGAATGTTTGGAACTTGGTTTTAGGAGTCAATGCAAGAGCCATTTTTTTTTAGGGGCAACTCATATTTTTACCCTATCCCTGCAAATTAAGATCCCTGTGCAAAGTATCAATAAACATCCTGCCTCTCTCAGGTCTTTCAGTTTTCATTTTCATAAATGTGTTTTCCAGCAAAATTTATACTCACTTATTTCAGTAATTAAAACACAAGCTTATTTACCCATCTCCCATCCAAGGGTGGATCAAGAGTTCAAATGGGTCATTCAGCAGGGGACCCAGAAGCCAGAATTAGATCAGGCTTTAGTCGATCTATAGTAGGACTGAAATCTCAAAGACTGAATGTGTCTTTTCTGAGGAACTGCAGACGGCTCTTCACAGAGTTCTCCAGGATTCAGGGTGCTCTTTTGAAGGCCATTAATGGTGAATGTTCTGCTCGCAGACCCACAGGAATTTATCAGCATCTACAGTGTAGTACAAAGGTGTTTCATGCCCGTTGATGTTGATGACAGAAGAAGCCAGCTGATCTTTTCCCTGTCCACTGTGGATAGTTGAAAAGACAGACATCTTACATTGACACTGAAAGGACCAGAGATGTAACAGCTGGTTGGATCTGGAACAGTATGATGTCTTCCAGCTTCAAATTATTTGTATAAATCTTTCTTTTCTTTTCTTGGTACCCAACACATTTCAGTGCCAGCTCACAACTTCCTGGTCTAGATATTAAGATATTTTATCTTTTTTTTTTTTCTTTCTTTCTTTCCCAGTGAGTCACTGTGTATGAGGAGGGGTTTTTGTTGTTGTTGATTTTACTTGTTACCTAGTTTTCATGCAGTGGCCTCCATAGAAAATAAAGTATTAGATTGAAAAGCATGGCCAAAAACTATCCATCACTAGTTCTGGCTTCTGAACAGAAACTTCTAGTCCGTCCCACAGGAGAATCAAGTCTTTCTACATCTATTGGGTTGCCCCAACCTACCCATAATGAGGTATCAGGTGTGCAACAACATAGAGGGGAGAGATGGTTAGCTGTCCACCTAGCTAATGATCATCAGGAGCAAAGTGATAATAACCAAGAATGAGCCTATGTTAGGGATTCCCTGGGACATGAAAGATAGTCACCCGTACAATTCACAGTACACCTTCTTGACTGGTTTTCCTGTTATTGGCTTTTTTTTCCCCCTTGATTATCCCAGGAAGGAATTTACTTCCCCACTGTGAAATATTGTCAAAAAGAAGGTCACCTTTTAAGCTGCTTGTCTCTTATAGACCAAGAAGTTCATTTCAGTAACTGAATTGCTCATACGTGGTTTCTTTATCAAGAATCCACAAATTGAGTGGGATCCAAGAGAAAACATAGGAGCAAAGAAATTAAGATTAAGATAAGAAATGGATTGTGACATGGCTGATGGGAGCTTCAGTAGTTATATTCGTCTTGTTTATATTTTAAAACTCCAACAAAACAAATGTAAAAATAACCTTCATCTTGATTCAGCAACACTCCCGGTGCATCCTTAACTTAGCAACTAATTAGATCCCACTCATAATGTGTGTAAAACCTAAACTACTCTCATCCTTTGCCTTTTTTTACACTGGCAGAACAACCTGTGTCCTTCAAAAGTTCACCTATTTTTTGCCAATCATGTTCTTTCCCCATAAAGCTTATATTGACACATGACATCAAATATTTACAAGTAAGGCTCAGAAAGCAAGCCAAGAAGAGTTCCTTCCATTTCTGAAAGCAATTAGGAAATTTCTTCAGTTCTAATCATCATTCAAGAAAAGACCAAGTACTGTTCACTTATCTGTGGGTTATTTCTCACTGACTAGTTTGTCCCTTGTGAGGAAGACCATCAGCATCACCTGGGTCGGAACATTATGCATCTTTTAGAAGAACTGCAATGCTTCTTGTTCACAGCAGACATGTATGTATACTGGTTCAATATTTGATTCATGGGGTCTCCAAAGCATGGCTGAATCCTGAATCGTCCACTTCTTCCATCCATTCACAGATAACTTCAACTCCTACTTAGCCAAATATGTAGAACCATTGTCGGCAGTATCAGACAAACGGTTGTTCATCCTTTAGACAAACTGTTTACAGGCAAAAGAAAATATTTTTAGTGTTATCTTCATTCTTCAGACGAGAAATCTGTTGTGGTTTTCTAAATCAGATTTTTACTTCTTTTTCTCTTTTTAGAAAAATTTGGTCCTGATGAGGTGCCCTGGTTTCGGATGTATGTATGAGACAAAAAACTACGTCTGACCATGCATAATTTAAATGTCCACATTCTAGTCTAATCTATATTTCTGATGTGAGTCCTGACAGGAATTTCTGTATGAAAACACCTTGAACATATTGTGAAAGAGAAGACTTATAGGAAAAAGTGTCCTTCTTGGTTTGAACCATCATATTCAGGGTTAGCACCTGCAGCCTTCATCCTTCTTCAGAGAAGACACTGCTTTTTTGTGGCACTGTCTGGAGAGCACCCAACTGACAACATACAATAACAGGGAACATGTCTCTTCACATCCCAACCACACTTCCTCAATGTATAGAAGTAGTTTCATGCATAGGAAGATGGGAAGGTGACATGAGGAAGGTGCTTGTGTATTTCAAACTATCTTCTGCACTGGGTGTTCTGACCTTTAAAGAAAGTTAATCATGCCATCTACTTTCACTCTTCATTTAATCTCCCCTTCCCATCTGTTCAGTTTCTCTCAGCTGGAAGCAAGATGAAGAACGAGTACCAGTCAGCTGTCTCAGTGGTCCGCAGCCCACACTTTGGGACCATTTATTATAAGCCATTAACGTCAATTGTCACCTCTATCATGACTGTTAGCACGGTCCATGCCAGATTAGTAGGCAAGAATTGATTTTCTAAATATTTGAAATGTAAAATGAACAATAGACAGACAGATACATATTATCAGAAGGAACTGTTCTGATCCTTTGGACTGAACTCTGAAATAACATATGCTAGAGACCTCACCTCGTGTGACAGGTTCAAACCTTCTGCTTGAGTCATAGCATTCTTTTTAGAAAATTTCTTAATCAAGATTTCATGTGATAGGTGCTCCACCCCTATTGCTAAACAAGATGTTCCAAAATAGTTAATTACCTTCACTATTTAAAAAATGCAGACTCAGTGTCTTATTTCCATTTTAAATTTTTCAAACGTCTGCTTCCATCCACAAGAAATCATCAAGCTCAGGTTTTTTTTCTATATTAAAAAGCAAACATGTTCTATTAGAACTTATTTATAGACTGTGGTCAGAAGAGTCTTAAACCTTGTCTTCAATAAACTGTGACAAGTCTCATTACTTTTTCAGACAGAATTATTCTTGCAGTTCTGATTAATTCTTAAACTGTATCTTTTGTAGAGAAATCACCAGAACTAAATGCAGAATTCTAGCAAGGATATTTCATGAGCCACACTCAGAGGTAACATCATGTTGCGACTTCTGGACAATATTGCCCAGAGACAGGCTTCATCACAAGACTGTACTGAGTCTTGGGACTTTTAAGTAATTCAACATAATCCTGAGAGCTCATGTATTTGCCTGTTACCATGACCTATGTTCTTCTGAGAAGCACTGTTTTCTAGTGGAGAGTTTGCCTTTTTATGGGTGACTCACTAGCTTTTACCTCTGGATACTTAATTTTGCATTTGGTTTGATTAAAATGAGCAGTCTTTAACTGGTCCAACCTACATTGTGACCCAGGTCAATATGACTTACTTTTGTCATTATTTATCCCTTCACCATTTTCATATAATTGGCAAATTTTGCCAGTAATTACTTTAGACATCTTCCAGGTAATGTTAGAGAAACTGAAAAGCACAGAGCTTTCAGCATGCTCCTGGAGGACCCTACTAGAAACTCCTCAACATTGTAAGTCCCAATTTTTTTGGTGGTCTATTATCCATTTTTTAAGAAGTTTGATATGGGCTGCTTTCATTTGCTGTAAGGAATGCCTCTCTCAAATACTCTAGAGAAGTTTAAGTATACTCTGCAAAAAGTTACTTTATTAACCAAACTTGCAATTTCATGCAATCAGGTTCATGTTACTTTCCATTAAACCAAGATGATTGTATTAATTGTATACCTTTTAATCCTTTGCCATGTCATCTCATATAAAAAACTTCATAATTTTACTTAGGCTTATCTAAGATCTATGTTTACCACGTCATCTTGTTTACGTCCTTAAAAACTGATAAGAGGGTTTTTTTTTCTGGAACACTTTGAAGGTTTTCTAATATTCCATAAATTTCTAAAATTAACTTTAAGGGTTCAGCAAATTTCTAGGCTAATTCTTCAGATATTCTGGGGTTCCAATTATCCCATCCTGTAGATGTCAAATATTTAATAGTCATTGTTTAGCGCAGTCGTCAGTTACTGACTGTTCATATATTACAAAATGGGTGGATGGATGGATGAATGGATGGATGGGATGGATAACTAGATAGACAGATCTCACTTGAACATGATTAAACATCAGTGGAAGGTTAAATATTCCAAAAAGTTTTCCAACCCTATTAGACACCAGAAAACAGCTGAAGTGCTATGCCCTTGATCTGCAGACATACTCCTTTATTGAGTATTCCAGTACCCATAAATCAACTCACAATACGATACCTTACAATGCACACATACATTATAGAGCTACTTACATACAGATTGTATCCTGAAATTCTTTACAGCACTAAAAAATTGCAAGACAGCATTTAGCACAATGTGCAAAGAAGATAGCAAGGCACCTTGCAAGGGAATTAAAGGAAAACCTCTATTCTCTAGTAAGACTAATAAACATAGAGGAAGAGAAACTGAGCAATCTTAGAAATGGAATAGACTGAAGTACCAGGGAGGTGATGAGGAGTAGGTGGTCTGGTCTTGATGAGGGGAGAAGGGGCCCCAGGAGTGGGGCCTCTAGTCTAACCACTTTGAAGAAATGAAGGAATTTGAGACATAACATTAAAACAGCATTTGCTGTGATTTGTGCAGCTTCCCCCATCTTAGTAGTCTGGTCAAGGCCACTTCATGTCCTGGGTAGCAGCACATTGGACACAAGGGAAACAAGGGGCATGGGTTTCTCCTGCTCTAGTACTCAGCCTACACACATGACATTTCTTCACTTTCATTGCATGGGAATTTGCCTTCCACTGGCTGAGGGGCAGACCCTTGCTCTTGTCTTATTCTCATTTCTCTCTAATGCAATGAATATGCATTGAATGACAAGAGGGAAAAGTTCAGAAGAATGAGATTCTCTCCTTAGCTACTGACTTGCATAACTGGAGGAACAAGAATTGCCAAGAAAGATCCCTCATGGCAGACAGACAAATAAACTGACAGCCAGAACCAGAAAAATGTCTTTCTGGCCTAAAAAATCTAATAAGCACCAGTGTTTCTGTTGCAATCTCTTGCAAAGTGTATCTCTGAGATGGTGGTTTTGTGCAGCAAACAGCTGAAACATAGATCAAATAACTCTTCTTAGTTTTAAGATCAATTAAATACTTGTTTCTTTGAGATTTCTCTTTTCCTTTCCATTGCTTGAGACCAGCCTATTTACATGAGTGGACCTGCTGTAGGGCCATCTGCCCCCAGTTCAGGAGTCTGGATCAAAAACTTGCATCTGGACCTGTCATTCACCATGGTCTTGACTTCTGATTTAGGGGATGCTCAGTGTAGTTTCCAGGCACAGGGCTCCATACAGAGGAAAGCTTCTGCTGAAGCGAGGCAACATGTTATTCCAACCCAGTGGCAGATCATCAAAAGACTGTTTTGCACATTAACCGCTAATTCTCCTTGTAGCATGCAAAGAGCAGCAGAAAACTCAGAAAGACCAATTAGGGATCCATGGGAACCTAACGATGTGCTCATTCTGGACTGCAGTTATTGCCCAAACTAATTCATGGTGATGCAGAGGCACTACTCACTGTGAATGAGAAGTTTACACTTGCAAAACAGTCTTCAAATGTGCCCTGAGATAGATTGTTAATTCCCTTCTTTATCATGTCAACTGATTAAAACAGAAGAACGCCCTTGAGTAATACCAGTTACATAAAGCCATTGGCGATCATGTTGACATCATGAGAAGGGCATGAAGCTCCCTCTACATGCCCCACTACCAAGTCTTTCTGTGGGAGAAATGAGGATGAACCAAAGCAGCCTTCAAGATGCGACCCTATTTTCTGCCCACTAATCATTTACAGAGTCATGCAGGAGAACAGCAGGTCAGGAGAAGTCATGGACTCCAATGTCAGTACCTTCCTCGAAGATACTGTGCAGAATCAGGAAGATTAGATGCTCTGAGCTGCAGTCCTAGCATATTTATTCATTCTTTGTTGCTTTGATAAATCATTTATTAGAACAGCCTTTTTACATAATCCCCAGGAAAAAAAAAAAAAAAAAGGAAAAACAGAAAAAAAACAGCATCCCCCCCATAAAACAGATTTATCACAAAATCCTGTCCTCCTACCAATTGTCCTCAGACCAGAACATATATTTCTCTGATTATTAATTGACTGATGCATAGAAACAGCTTCAAGCTTTTTAACCTCTTTCTTTCTCTTTTGTCCTTCAAGAGTGTAGATGACAATGCAGGAGTGGTTTTCAAAATGCAGCTTCTTGAGCAACTGTAGAACTATCATCATGCTTTCAGCCCTGTAGTCATGAGCTCAGACTTTAAAGCCATTGTGAAAGCAATTGTTTAAGCTATTTTCCCAATACATACACTCTGTTCCTAGTCATACATGTTTAAAACCGGTGTAACACCATTAACACTGCTGATATTAACATAGAGAAACAAAGGTCGTTAACTGCCGATAGTACATGTAATAACAACAAAAGTCATATAACCTACCAGTAGGTATTTGACCTGAAAAAAGAAAGGAGTATGATATTGTTAGCACAGCTTGTCTGTCTGCCTATCCCTTATCACTGTGACAACTCAACTCTCAGAATAAGCCAAAGCTTTTCTTCTTTTTGGAGTCCATCCATACCTTTGACAATATGAAATATAGCTCCACATAAATAACAGGAAGGGGGAGAGCTGAATGCACCAACAACTTCTGAGTGTATCAAGACACCTGACAATAATACAGTGAAATGATGCTAGAGGAATTAGCTGCTCTGTTCGTAGGTTGTGCTCACAAAGAAAATGCACTGTTATTGGCATTTGCCTTCCTCCTTTTCTTAACTCCTCCACCCTCAGCAGCTAGATGGTGGAGATTTTTATGTTACAACAGTGGGTATCAGGAAAACTAAGGATTAAAACAAACAAACAAACAAACAAAAAACCAAACAAAAAAAATCCCACAATCCAAATCTGGTCTAAATCTGGTAGGCAACCAAGACCAATAACATCAGAGTAGAACTCCCAGCTTCATCATTTGGTCTAAAAGAAGTATAGTGAGCAAATGCACTTCTGATCTCTCTTACTAGTCCAATTTGTTAAAATGCTGTATTATTTACAGCTTTGCACAGAATGAGGAAATCGTTTTACAATTCCATCTCAAAAACCAAGTGAGGATAAAAGCTAATGTCACTTTGTGAGCTTATCTAAAGGTGAGCTTATCTAAAGGCAAGCTTCTTGCAGAGGTACAACTGTACCAGCATCCCAGCTCTAGGGCTTGTCTCCTAACTAAAGGTCTTGTATTGGCAAAAGTAGACAAATAGTAGACTTCCATCATATCTGACAGCATTTCTGGTGGGGTCTGCATGCACTAGGGGTCTGGTTCAGTACTTACCATCACTCTGGGGAGTGTCTCATCCAGGCACTAACCAGTTAACAGCATCTTACCTTGAGATGTCAGTCCCAACTATGAAACCAGGTAAACACCACAACAGAGGTACCTTGATTTAAGCTAGGTGCCTGCCTTCACTGCAGTGAAGCACTTACTACACAGCTAGTAAGACTTGATTAATTTGAGCACTACTAGGAGTGTACAGGAAAAAGAGAGGAATCATGTCCTGCACTCCACCATCTACATTGGCTGATTATTTTATTATCCACTGATTATTTTAGTATCTGTCTCAAGGTGCTTTGATCACAAATGGATGCACATGTAGACACACTCTAGATGTGCACGTTTAGCCAGTATGAGGAATATTGCAGCAGGACCTGTTACAAAAGTAGAAATCAAAGTTCCCAGGCACGCTAGGTTCTCTAAAGACATGATATAAGCAATTATACAGCTGCAGCCAACTCAGCTTTGATATTTGGTAGCTGTGTATATATTAGTAAAGTAAACATACCTGGCACTTTCCCCTAGCACTGGGGCCAGCTGGCACAGAATGGCCCACACCCAAGCTATTAAATTCTCTTACTTTCCAGAACATCATGGCCACATCCAAGCTAACTACTGAAAAAGCCTGTGTACTGTGCTAATACTCAGACTTTGTTCAGGAATTCTTTGGAGTTAGTTACAAGCCAAAACTATGTCAAGGAACTTTCTAAAAATTCAGTGCTACATAGGATTGGGTTCCAGTTTCTCTGAACTTCCCTGGCACAGTTTGAGTTTATTGTTATAAATACAGCTGATGAATCGTGGACAGGAGTATTAGAAATCCAGAGGTTATTTCAAAAGAACTGGCTTTCACTACATCCTACATGCAAGGGTGTGAGGTAGCTAGACAGCAAACTTCAAGTTGAAGCTCAAATAAAACATTTCCAAAGGAGCTACCAGCTGTATTTAAAGACTGAATCAACTATGGTGAAATCAGATGTTTAGTTTGTTCCTTTGATGACGTCAAATCATAGGACCTTGTTGACTGACAGATTATCCAACTAGTCAAACATAAAATAGGAACATTACCAGGTGCTTACTGAATATTAAGTGGTGGCAAAAGCAGACCCATTGCCATTGAATAATAATCCAGCTCATTACTCACCATATCTCTCCAGTTTTCTGTCAGGAGATCAATGACAACTCTAAGACTTGAGCAACACACTTGCTCACATCTTCAGAGCTGCAGCGTTGGTACCTCCTTATCAAGGTGATTAACAGGAAATGTTCACGGACTGCCAGTTTTTTGGATCCTTGGCTTCAAGAAAGAAGGATGAAGAGAGATGCCCGTTAAGAGATGGCCTCCCTCTTAAAAGCCCACATCTACCATACTCAGTAAACCTGTTGTTTCTCTTCAAGGCTAAGACCTTAGGTTTTATAAATTTATATTATTAGGGAAAGTCAAGGAGTACAGCTTTAACAAAGGAATGAGGAGATGTGCTTGCATGGTTGTGTACGCATCTCTTTTTCAAATGCAAGCCACCTTGTGTCATCTGTGAGACTTGTTTTCAAGGAGGAACTAGACCAGGGAGGAGGTGCTGCTGAATACATGTACAGTACAGGCCAAGGCTGCAAGTCATGCCTGGTGCTGTTGTCAGGAGCAGGTGTATACCTGGCAGCAAATGCTCAGCATTAGATTTTTGAGGGGCTCTCAAACTGTCTCTTCATTTCAGCCTGTCTATTGAGAGACCGCTGTGTTCCTAGGGTTGATTTGTGCTGCCAGAGCTTTGCAGGGGTGGGAAAACAGATGGCTTTGTCTGGAATGCAGGCTGGTCCAGGCTAGTCTTCCCCACAGTTTGTGTTCAGAAATGTTGTTGGCACACAAAGACATTTATGGCAAAGGTAGCAGTGACAATTCTCATAAAGTGTGAGGGTCCCCTACCGCATTAATATCTCAGGCCCATGGTCACTCCAGCTAAAGCCATACACAGTCTGGGAAAATGAGGCTTTTCCCAGGAGTCAACATAAAAAAAAAAGAAAAAAAAAAAAAGACTAACCCAAAACCAAAACATTACACCAAAACCTCTCCCCAAAACTGAATGCATTAGACGCATTGCATCCTGCATCGTTCTGACCTATCTTGGCTCTTCTGATCCTCAGAAAGTCTTCTGTTGAGACAAAGAATGTAATTTTAGGTGGCCTATAGATACAATATTCAGTCACTATAGGTGTTTCTACTGCTGGATGCACTTAATGGTTGATTGGATGATTTGCTGGCCAAGTATGAAACTACTTATGGAAACCATGTTAGGAAAGCACTACTGTTCATCTTTCTCAACTGCAGAGTCAACATAAAGTGAGCAGTAATTACCAGTTAATAAAGCTCCTTGTATTGCTTAAGTGGCCAACAATCAAACTATTCATGCCAGTGAATACAATAATGGAGAACTTATTAAATTCACATTTTACTTATATTGCCATAATAACAAAGTAGTGGTAGGTTCAGGAAGTGTCAGGTTCCCTTAAAAGTGAATACTGGAAGGCAAAGGAAAGGTTAAGGTGATGAGTGAAGGAGAGTCTAGATAAGTACCCCAAACATGACAGTGGAAAAAAGAGCAAGACAGAGTGCCTTGAGACCATGCATTACATCTGCTGACACCCAGCTCAAAGGTGACCCAAATTTTGTGTGTGCTGGTACTGTGGCACCAGCATTTGGATCCCTGTGCTTCACATAATCTTGTGTCCAAACTGGCACTCAGACCAGGCACGGCGTCCTGGGACACTGATCTGTAACAACCCCTCCTACCCTTCATTCCCCCATTGGCAACCATCCTCTCCTCACTCTCCTGCCCACTCATCCACCCTCCCACTTGCTTAGTCCCTCCCTCCCTCCCACCACCCTCACCTCCTTCCCCATGTTCATTCTCAGTGATCGTTGCATGTACGTGCCTTGGCCCCCTTCACCTCACTAAGCTACCTGCCTTGCCTCATGTTTTGACAGGTTTTGTGAGTTTTGACAATCCTGCCAGTGCCCAAGCTGCTATCCAGGCTATGAATGGCTTCCAGATTGGTATGAAGAGGCTGAAGGTGCAGCTGAAGAGGCCAAAGGATGCTAATCGTCCCTACTGAAGAGTTGTGGGAACCACTGGATACAAAGCACTAGCACAGGTAACTGCATGGGGAAGGGGGTGTCAGCTGTGGTTGTAACCTCTCTTTGTGTCATACACTCTCAAAAATATTCAGCTCTGCGACTCTCTAGCTTCTGCCTTTTTCACTTAGGCCTCTGGCTAGAGCCACACTGCACAGATACGTACCCACACATAAACCAGAAACTGTTTGTGTGTGCGTCTCTAGAAAAAAGAGGTGGAAGGATGCTTAACAAGGGATAAGCCAAGTTCCTCACCCCACGGGCATCCTGCATCTCTAGAAAGTCATCCTGGTCACTAGAGGAGAACCAGCAGCTGTCCTGATTCCCCTTGCTCAGCCAAAGAGGGCATTTATGGTGGCTGAAGAAAATCTGCAATTACGAGATGGGACTGGGCTGCAGTTTAATCCCAGGTGACTGGACTGGGACAGTGTCTGTCTCAATAGCTCTGTGTTGCAAACGTTTCAAAGCATTCTTCATTCTTCATGCGGTATAGTCTGTATCCAACTTCATCCCAGCATAATAACTTTATGTAAATATGTCTCCCTGACAACTAAATAACCCTTAATTTCTTTCTTCCCAAACCCAAGAAATTAATAGAAGTATCCATGCTCACTTCTTGCTCAGTTACTGTTCACTTCTGTGTGTAGATAAAACCTAACCAAAGCCAAGGAAGCTTTGCTTGAATGAGGACCTAGACAAATCTGAATGAGGGTCTCATTGTTAAACTCATGTACTTTGTGTTGTTGGAAAGAAGCCAGCTTGATGCTCCAAAGGAATTTCTAATACATATAACAGTTAAAAATATCAGAAGCAGCAGTTTGTTTTGTTGGAATCCTAGCCTATCACCAATAAAAAAATGGAGATGTTTCCAGAAATGGAAATATTTTCCACCATTGGCTGGCTTTTCCATTTGATAATTCTTTGAGAAACAGAAATATAAAACAGCTGTGTTTGTTACAGAGACAGGAAGTCTCCCTGCCATTAAAACTGTACCACACCAGATTCCCCAATAAACCCAGTACTCAGGGTGGCCCTAAGCTGCAACAAGCAGTTTTCATTTCCAAATTAGTGACAGAGAGATGGGTGAGGTGACCTTTCTAGACAGTTACAGCCGTAATATCTAAGATTCAGTGATTTGATTCAGGCCTTTTTTACCCACTGTACTATATGTTTAAGGTACAGGCAGGAAATCTCTATCTTCAACCTTCCCAAAGAATTATGAAGTGTTTTAATTTTTCACTGGTATCACTAACACCTTTGAAAAATGTATTGTTCCAATCTTCAGAGCAGTATCCTTTCCACAGAGAATTAAGGAATGGGACCAAAATGTTTTTGAAAGAGGTGCTGCACTGAAGACAATGTGAAGTGGATTAAGAAACCTTTCAATAAACATATTAGGTGTATATACAAGATCCAGCCTCCATAGTTTAGACTGTCCTTTGTGTGTGACTATATGAAGTTAACTGTCAATGCATTTTCCCCCTTCAAATACCTCTTTTCTTTTCCTTGCTTATGACAAGCCTTCTTGGAAGCTTGAAACCAAAATGTTTCCATATGCAAATGCTTTTTGCTTCATCACATTGGCTTTTTATGCAGGTTTTTCTGTGGAGGAGTAGGAAATGCATGCATGCAGTTTTGTTAAAGCAGGGACTGTCTTTGCTGGGGACATTTTCAATAACACCTGCAAAGGGATTAAGGAACACAAGTGTCTCCCTAGTTAGGCACCAAGCAATAGCTTTATAGCATAGCTGTGGACACTGAGGATATGCTTGTTTCTTATGTTCATGTAAGAAAATACAGGGCTGTTAGACACTTATGTTGTTAAAGATTTGCTGGTGTGAGTCTATGGTGTTTTAATTATCATGGGTCGTTATGAAGTGCTCTTTCTGTACCTTGTCATGATAGGGCTGATATTGAGGTCTTAGCTTGTTTCCTATAAAAAGATTACTCAGTAGTAGGGCTAAGCTTTGCTGCTTAGGTTTTTTCTTTCCACAGTAAATTCTATAAAAATAAATCAGCTGTTAAAATGACAATAAAAATCAGATCTCTCAAAGCATTTTTTTCTTTCCTTTGCTTCTGCAAAGCAGAAGAGCCTTGAATTATCACCTCTAAATAGGAAGTCCTTTAGCTTATACTTTTATTTCAATGCTATGCAAAATCACTTCAGTTGTTACCACCAGATCACTTCCATCCTCTGCTTATAGGAGGCTTTATAAGAGATACAGACAGACCCTATCAAAATGGAGTAAATGCAGCTCAGAGTTTCTTATTTTCTTGTAGAATCCCACCTTGGTGAGCCCATTGAAGGAGCTGAAGATGTACCTGTCTTTCAGCAGGAGAGAGTTCTCCAAGAAAAAAGTTGGGGGTATATGTGTGTGGGGGGGGGGGAGGGTTGTATTTGTACCCATCAAAAGGGATTGGCCAAGTGCATGTGGCCCCAGGAAGACACTGAGGGAGAGTATCTTAGTGAAGGATCTCATTTAGCAACCAAGCCAGGTCAGATTGGAGAGGACGGTTGGTGACAGTAAGGATACCCAGAAGCTTGGCAAGGCTTACATCCAGATCTTTCTTTAGATCATCTGCTTTCTAGTGCTTGGAAACATCCATACCAACACTCTAGAAACAGACAAGATTTTTTGTCATGATGGCCACAAGTTAGCTTCCAGACAGGACTGTGCAATAGCAGTCAACACAGTGCTAAGCCCTCAGTAGTAAGCCTTACTTAGAGATAGATCAGCTGTTCTTAGCTCAGCATTATGTTATTGTAACCCCATGGTTGGTTTGATGTGCAGCTTCTGTACAGCCTCCAAAATACAACTGCAATTCTCTGGCTTGACCACTCAGAAGACAGTGTCATTTCTGCAACAGGAGGTTCACTAAAAACTATAGGGCAGAAGCCACCTAGGCCCATGGATATGGCACAGACAGCTATTGCAAAGCTTGAGCTCCCTTAACTGGCAGAAACACAATAACTCCTGTATGTTTTTAGTCTAGTTTCACTTTGGTTGCAGCTCTTCGGGGTCCTTAATTCCAATTTGAAGCATGTGCATAACCATATTGACATCAGGGCAATTACTCATGTGCTTCAAGAAGATGCTCAAGAAACTTTTTAATTGGGATTTTTTCTAAGAAAGAGCTTTGTTTTATTGAACTCCTTTCCAAAAATAAGAAGCTGCCAACAAAAAACACAATCAGCACCCAGCTTGAAGTAATCCACCAGAGTGTTTTTTCCTAACGAAGAAAGAAAAATCTTCACTCAATTTTAATTCTGGATGCACTTTTTTTTAACTTATAAATCTCCCTTTTGGGACACAAGCAGTCTAGGCCACAGTGATTTGAAGCTCTTTGTTTTCCTTGCAAGTGCTCTAAAGTTGCAGTCAAATACTGAAAGGGTCTGTGTGATGTGACAGATAAGCCCACAAGCTGCAGCAAGCAAAGCCCTGAAGAATTTGAATGGCAAAATTTTTCCAAAATGGCTGCTTCTGTTCTCTTTTTTCTTTATAATTAAAGAGGTGGTTGTAGCAAAACAAAAAACAGGGAGGGGAGGATGGAAGAAAGCAAAAGTAAGAGGGGAGGATCATTTGAGGAAACCCAGCCAAAATCCTAAAATCATAACATCATAGAATCATAGAATCACAGAATGGTTTGAGTTTGAAGGGACATTGAAGAACATCTGGTTCCAACCTCCCGCCATGGGCAGGGACACCTTCCACTAGACCAGGTTGCTCCAAGCCTCATCCAGCCTGGCCCTGAACACTTCCAGGGATGGGGCACCCACAATTTCTGTGGGCAACCTGTCCCAGTGCCTCACCACCCTCTCCAGGAAAAATTTCTTCCTGATATCTAATCTACCCACTTTCAATTTCTTCCTTACATCTAACCTAAATCTGTTTTCAGCTTAAAGCCATTACCCCTTGTCCTATCACTCTTAGCTTGTGCCCATAGCAGAGATGCTCCAGTCCTCTGATCATCTTCATGGCCTCCTCTGGACTCGCTCCAACAGGTCCATGTCCTTCTGATACTGGAGGCCTCAGAGCCAGATGCAGAACTTCAGACGGGGTCTTATGAGAGCAGAGTAGAAGGGGAGAATCTCCTCCCTCGACCTGCTGAACACGCTGCTCTGGATACAGCCCAGGGTACGGTTGGCTTTCTGGGCTGCCAGCGCACACTGTCGGCTCATGTCCAGCTTTTCATGACCCAGTACCCCCAAGTCCTTCTCCTCAGGGATGCTCTCGATCCATTCTCCACCCAGCCTGTCCTTGTGCTTGGGATTGCCCTGACCCAGGTGCAGGACCTTGCCCTTGGCCTTGTTGAACTCCATGCGGTTGGCATAGGCCCAGCTCTCCAGCCTGTCCAGGTCCCTCTGGATGGCATCCCTTCCCTCCAGTGGGTTGATGCATGATATAGCATGGTGTCATCACCAAACCTGCTGACTTGAAATCAATACATTCTATTACAAACCACCCCTCAGGATTCAGAAGCAAGGATTTGGAGGCACTTCATGTGTCTTTCAGACAGTTAATGCACAAAATAATGAAGAAAACACACACGCTGAAATCCATAGCTCCCTTGGTGGCCATTTCTTGGAGCCTTTAAGCCCTGTGATATGGCAAAGCTGCAGGTACATCCTGTATTGTTTTGAGGATGTGTGTGAGCCCCTTGCATGGCCAGCACCATGGAGGACTGCTGGGACAGGCAGAAAAACGAGGTCCTCTGACCCTCCCCATGGGAGCAGAAGTGATTGGTGTGATTCCAGCTCTGTGCACAGGGTCTCAAAGCTAGTTGCCCAGTGCCCCATCCATGTTAAGTCAGTAGTAGCCATGATAGGACAGTATCACCTAGAAAACTATAATTCAGAGCTCTTCCAGTATTAAGGACTTAACAGAGCAGCACAGACGCATCCAACTGACAGATCAATAAAAGACATTGCACAGAAGAGCACTGAATATCCTTTCCATTCCCTTCTGTGGCTTCATTGCAGTGACTGATCATTAGCAGAGTGTTATTTACCGCCCCAGATAGCTGCTCTACTGTTCAAGTTTTATTTAAAGCTAAAGAATGGAGAGACGTTTGGGCAAGACTAATCCAGGGCACTGACCTGCATGAAACAGAGTGAGACAAAGTGAGTGTGATTGAGACAAACTGAGTGAGGCCAAAGTGAAGCAGAAGAGTGAAGGAAAAAAAAAGTTCAACAGTAAGATTTTTTTTCACCTCTGCTTCTAACAATAGTGGAAAAACCTTAAGAGAAATGTATTGTCCAAGCAACCTACCTTTCCAAAATGCCAGGGGAAATAACATAGGTCAAAGCTCAAATTTTTTAAAAACAGGTATTCAGGTCCTCCTTCACAGCTTCTTCAACATGTGCTGATGTGTGGTTTATTGTAGAAGGTGTGAGATGCTTGTTTCTGCAGTTGGCTGGAATAGGTGATATTTTTTCCCAGAGGAAATGCCTTTTCTGTTGATATTTTTTTCATTGGAATGTATAGATTATCAAACTGGAAAACTTTGCATTTTCCTTTTTCTGTGCTCTGATAAGAGAAAAAAAAAATGAAAACACCTCATTTAAAGTAAGTGGGCATTATCAACAAAAAATAAAATTAACAAGCAATATCCTAAATGCCCATAAACAAAAAGATGTGAATGGAAAATTCCTGGCTGCCTCTTGTCATTTCAGATCGCTCCAATGCGGTCTAATGGAAGCATGTTTTTACTGAATTTCTAGCTGCTTATCGCTCTCAGATAGGCTTTCATCCAGTGAGAGGTTATGCTGCAGTTGCATTGATCTCACTGTTGTCTATTAAGCTGTTCATCTTGAGATTCAGACTAAATATCCTTTACCGGGATCTAATCCCATTTCTTGTAGTTATGCCTTCTACAATCATGCTAACCAATTTCTCTTCCTCCTGCACAGATTATTGCCATTTCCCTCCTTTAGTCATTACTTAGATCATTTAGGACTTGCTTACATTATGGAAATTTACACTAGTATTATTAAATCAAAACGGTGCTCCAGCACAAGCTTTAATGTGAGTGAAGAAAGTGAGAACAAAATCAGCACAGCTTCATTTGGGAAAGTCAGTTTAGGTACTGGCAAAACATCAGCTGAACCAGTTTGGTTGGTTTTTTTTTTCTTTGGATTACTTTTGCTTTCAATTTCTACTGACAACTGTGATTAAACTAAACATCCCTCACTGTGTTCGTAACCCAAACTTTGCACTGTTGTGCCCATATGTGGGAGAATGGAATTGAATGTTACTGGGAGAGGCTGAAACAGAACCACTGAAGGTGTTTGCAAAACTGACAAGGAAATCCTTTTCTTCTCTGGCTGATCATTTTTAACCTCTCTGCCCATTTAAATTGCTAATAACTTTATTATGGTAAAATTCTCATGTCTGTCCTATAAACCACAGTTTCGATACCAGACCATGCAAAATCCCATTTGCTAATTATTGTAGTTATTCTAAGATTGGCACACAATATAATGCACTGATGGAAAACGACAATAATTAATTACTGCATTTACTCCAAAATTACAATCAGTAATTACTGCTCTGAGACTGAATTCCATTCAGCAATATTTGGAACTTGTACTTCCTCAGAGCAGGGCAGCTTTTCAGGAGTATTGCTGTGTTTGCATCTAAATGAGTCCATGTAGGTCACTAACGGATCTGCACTATTTGTCATGGGAGTGATAGAGCAGCACAATGTAATACCATAACACTTCAATTCAGAGCAGGAAACTTTACAAAAACCCTTGTGTGTCCCCCCTCTTTCTTTTTTTTTTTTTTTTCCTTTAATGTTAGATAATTCAATTATTTCAGAATTAAATAATAGATATGAAAGCAGCCTCCCATTTCTCACTCTGCTGTGATGCAGTTGGTCCTGATGCTCTAAAGTAAACTTCCTGAGGCTTGTGAGAACTTTTCCCAATGACTCAGCCTGCCGAGTTGTCCCTGCTGTGAAAAGACCAGGAGTTTGGTTTGGTATGGCTGTGCCACCTTCGAAGGCTTCCTACAGCAAAACCTCCAGCCCCAGGGCTGACTGGAGAGTGGTATTGCTATATGCAGCCACTTGACCACAAGATTACTGTGGGATCTCACACGTACCATGTCATGTAAATTAACTGAGTAGTCAGATTTAGAGCCTTTTTGAGCTAAACAGTGTGAGCTTTGATTGCTGTAGTTAGTGGGCAACTGCAATAACCTGAAGGCAGTAGCATTTGAAGGAACTTTTTATTAGGTTCATCTGACACCGAGATTTGCTGGGCCAGTTCATGAGCGACCGCAGCTTGAAAAAAAACCTAGAAAATACAGGAAAAGGAAAGGACAGATGTTTTAGGCAGCAGTGATTTGAGAGAAGACCCAAAGAGATGGAAATCACAGGAGATATCCATAGCCAAAATGCTTGTTCCAGCAGCAGCAAACATTGACAGGATGTGATCCCCTGCTAAATAAAATAGATACAAAGGGGATGAGAGAGGGAAAAAAAGACCCACAATGAAAGAGGTTTGAGAAAACCCAAAATGAGGTTCAAAACAAAGTATCATCATTTTCCTACAAGACCTTCAAATAAATGACAAGTCAGCAAAATGTTTTGATACCAGAGCACTGTGAAGAGCAACACCCACTAATGAGTGGGCAGGAAAGCAGCATGTTATCAGTTTGCAAACACAAGTGCCTGGGAAGAGAGCAAAAGGCATGTTGGCTGAAGCTCAGCGTTTGCGACCATAAAGGCCTAAGACTTGAGGCAAGAGATGTTCTTCTTAGATAGACCTATGCATCTTATTCTCAAAGACTGATAGATCTGGCTCTGGTGTGTTTAGCCAAAAGAAATCATCAGCATCTCAAATGTGCTTTTTTGTCCAGACTGAGACAATATGGCCAGTATAGACCAAAGGCAGGTCAGAGCCCTCTGGCACTAAGGAAAAGTGAATTAGAGAAGGTTAATGTTGGAACTGCAAACTCCCAATAAAGTCAAAGTTACAAGTCAGCTCCAACACATGGTTCAGGGGACTTGGGTCACTTGAGTATCATTGATCCGTAGGCTGAAAATTATCTGATCTTTTTGCCACTGACCTTTGAGAACTACTTCAGAACCATGAATTGAAGCTGTATGGGGTAGTGTTTGACACTTACACTGTAGGTATAAAGAAAAGGGAGGCTAAAAAACTCCATGAAATTTACTCTGCAGGGGAAAACTGCTACAAGAGTTGGCAAGAATGTTAATAAGGGATTGCAGAGTGCTCCATCAATGTGAGCACCTTAAATTGATGTCCTTATGGTTTGGAAGGCATATACGATCAGCTGCACTAGAACATAGTTTCTCATTCCCACAGTTATACCCAGTGATATATCAAATGCAATAATTGCATATTTGAATAATTCATGGGTACAGTAACTTTGGCCAGATACAAGTGAATATCAAACCTCTAGTCTCTGAAGTGTTTGATTCAGCTATAGCAGACAATTGAAGGTTTACGGTGCAAACCCTGTTTCTCAGATGTCTTTCTTCCTGCCCTGTGACTGTAGTTAGAGAAAAGACAGCTTTTATTTC
This sequence comes from Rhynochetos jubatus, assembly GCA_027574665.1. Classification (NCBI taxonomy): domain Eukaryota; kingdom Metazoa; phylum Chordata; class Aves; order Eurypygiformes; family Rhynochetidae; genus Rhynochetos; species Rhynochetos jubatus. The sequence continues at coordinate 75,676,826 of CM050690.1, read as the reverse complement.
AAACAGGTCATTTTTCCCCTTAGTTGAGCTTCATCCAACCTTTGTGAAATATTGGGTAGGAGGCTGAGCTGGAGGGGAAAGGAGAACCACAGTCAAGTGTTTTACCAACCAAGAAGCACAGTGAACAAAAACTCAGTGCTCTGCCTGGAAAGGTACTAACCACAACCACGATCGGGCGAAGTTCTCAGGCAGCGTCAATCACCAGCTTCTCTGAAGTCAGTGAAGTGACACTGATTTATGGCAGCCAAGAGTTCGAACCCACTATTACTTATTTAACTCTAAATGTTCTCCTAGCAGAGGTGGTTCGATCATTTGCTATTCTAGAAGGAGATGCAATGGTACCATTCTGGACACCCTGGTCTTTTTAGAGCAGAGAGAGTAGGGAATGAACATGCCTTTCTCCAAACACATCCCTGTGGCTTATATTTTAAAATCCCTTCATACAACAATGACTTTCAAACAGATGAAAGTGTCTTGCATCCATGGAAATCTTCAGCTGCACTCTCAAGCGATCCTCTTTAGAAAGCAGATTTCTGCCATTAACAGGATAGATATTCTACTTCCCTGCCTCTTCAGATGTCCTCTTTTTCCTGTGTAAGACAGATCCAGCAGCAGGTCTGTCTGAAGCATTTGTCCTATGCAGATCAGGGCAACTCTTTAAAATCCTCGTCAATGAGATGTTCACCTTTGAGATTTTTGTCTGTATGAAGCCCAGCCCCTGAAGCCAACGGACATCTTTTGGTTGATTTTGGTGTGTTGTGGATCAGCACCCTGGCTGTCATGGTAGAGTGCTGTAATACAATATCTGTTTTTAAAAGGAGGTTGTTCCAAAAGAAAACAGATTTTCATTACCTTGCTTTCTAAGGTTTTGGAAATGATTGGGCCATGAAACCCACGGGCTATGCAGTCAACTACATATTTGTCTTTGCTAGATAAGATTCTCTTTTTTTCTCCCTTCTTGAAGTGTCTCCCCTCATCAGTAGAGGTTGCATCCCATCTCCTGTGACATATGAGAAGTGAATGCTTTTCATGCTCTTTATTTTCCTTTGTGCATTCTTGCATGGCACATATGTTCCACCATGGCAGGCTGGGCACGGGGAAAGGGAGCCAGGCAGGCAGCCCAACAACTGCTTTAGGAAACTGGGCTCTTGAATGTCAATTCTTAACAGATCTGATGCTTTCAGAAAGGGGTGTATTTCAGGGTTTTCTGTCTTCTGCTCTTAGTTTACAAGGGTATGACTTGGTACAGACTGTACAGATCGTGTTAGGCAAAATCCTATCAGGAATTCCTATAGGTCTTTTTCGTGTTGCCCATGAAGATCGGTATAATGCAATTTAGAGAAAGGTACAGAGCACCTGATCAGGAGTAAAGGAATACCTCACCCCTTGAAAAGTGTTCCTAAATTTAACCTGAATGTAGGAATTCACTTCTCAGGTTTTGTTGAGGAGCATGCTCAGGGGCTGTTAGTGAAGGCACATGGACTGGCACCAGTGTTGTCTGGGGTCTTTTCTCTTTCAGTGCAGTCCCAATTCCTGACAGTCTGCCTTCTGGTACTCACTAGTGATTCCTGGAAGTAACTTCAGAGTGCTGCTTAGAGTTAAAATGAAAACAATTTCTTCCTTCAGAAATGCTTTAGAATGAGTTGTCCTGAGGACCACAGGTAGCTGGAGAAGTTCTGGGCCTGCTCTTCCCCCAAGGGAGGAAAAAAAAAAATAGGCTTTAACAGAGCAATGCTGATTTGTGCCAGCTAAAGACTTGTTGTGGGATTTGGCCACTTAACACTCAGGGAGCAGAAATCTGCTTTTTCACTTCTGATCTTTCAAATTGCCTCTGTAATTTTTCCCCAAGTTATGTGTGCTCAGTGTGTTCTGTCGATGTGAGAAGTGGTAATGTCACTCTGTTAGGAGTTTTATGGTTCACAGAAGGTAGGATTTGTATTGAGATAGACAGATAGATGGATGTCTGGTGCCTGAACACAACATATTACAGAGATTGACCCAAAATTTTCAACACTAAAATCCCAAACGATAGACTGAGAGAATCTCCATCTGGGAGATTTCAGATGGATTTTATCTCCTTTCTCTGATTAATACAAGCCTTTAAAAGCACATTGTCCCTGTCCCTTTGCCCAAATAATTGGAGAATATCAAAATAGAGAACGATCAATAGCAAATAAGTAGTCTACATTTTCTCAGGTGTCAATGTAAAGGAGGTCACACATGGCACACTGGGAAGGGAAGAACACACAGGGGAATCTGTTTTGCAATCATATAAGGGCAGTTTGTGGTGACAAAGGAGAAGGTGGTTCTTGTTGCCCATGCAGCTGGTAAACACAGGAAAGGTAGCAGTGATGCTTGCATCCCATCAACAAGCTAGGCTCAGAGCCACACTGAGACCTGGGTTCTCTCTGTACGTGAAGGGAAAGTGGAAGGAAGCAGAAGCACGGGTTGAGGGAAGCAGTAGGGGCACCACCCTGCCAAGCTGCCTGTGGAGCCGGGAGCTGCATCCTCATGAATGCGAGCGGCTGCTCACAACTGGGGGCCGAGTTGTTCCCCATTTGTTTGTGCTCCTCAGAATGGCAGGGATCCGCTCTCCATCAGAATAATCCAATTGAACAAAATGATTCATATTAGCAGGCACATCTGTCTGAGGCCAGAGCAGAACCCTGGTGTTAGTTTAATAAATGGCGTTCATTAAACTCAGCTGAAAATATAATCTGGAGAGACTGATGGGGTGAACAGAGCAAAGAATAAGCAAAAGGAGTTAGCAATTATCAGATGTCATTTGTTCTACTGGTACCGTGGAATTGGAGCTTGTTTGCTGAAATCTTAATTTCATTTTGCTGAGGCAGAATCCATCAGAGAAGCTTATGCTGCAGCTATGATTCCTGTTTGTCAGACCTTCACAGGGAACAGGGTATTTTTCTTTTCCACTTTTCTACCAAACGGAGCACTGAAGGAACACAGAAACTAACAGAGAGCCCAAGGACAAGAAAGATGGAGGGAGCAGCCTTGCCTTCACCACTACAAGACTGCAGAGTAACATTCCCTGTGCTGCAGTGTAGGAGCATGTGAAGATCCTTGGAACAGGGATGCTCAATATCTCCAATGCAGACCAATCATAGATATTCCCAGATGCGCTGTCATTTTCCCTCCGTACCAAGGAGTTTTATAAACACACCTCATTAGGCTTCAGGGGTATTTTGCACTCTACAGGTGCCAGTGAAAAAGACTGTAACGGCTGGGGTCTTCTTGGTGACCAGGTCAGGGAAACTCCTAGCAGCTCTGTACTGGATGGCCACATGAGCTAGCTCTGCAGTATGTTGTGGATCACAGGGGAGGAGGAACAGGCACTGAGGTGCTCCAGGCAGTTGACACATTCAGAGCTCAACCCTGATGGTCCCATTCCTTCAGGCACAGCTCAAACACCTCTACCAGCTTGCGCAGTTGTTTGTTTGACATTAACATTCCTGGCCATAAGTCTTCACGGGAAGAACTGAATTCAGAGGCCCTGCTCTTAGGAGGGGGAGCTGCCTTTCCCATTTCACATTGGGTCGAGACAAGCTTCTTGGGCCTGACTTAGAGCAATTTATGGTCAGCACTAGAAGATTGGCTGCACAAGATGGTTTTTACATGTTGCTTTGATTTGGTTTAGTTTTAACTTCTCCCCACAGGTATTCAAATAGTCTTTGGTGTACTCTGGGGGAAGGCAAAAAAGCTTTTATATTTATGGACTTGCCAGGGCAGTGCTCAAGTCCCAGACAGTCAGAAAAAAATCAAAAGAATAATGGAGGAGGAGGGAAACTTTGACCTCATAAGCTTTCAGCGTTGATTAGTTTGTTGGTGTCAGGAACCTTTTCTTGTTCGGGGCAGACTAGCTGTGAAATGATTTTTTTCCCCCTTCTCTTTAATCTGTCCCCTGTATTCCCATGGGGAAGGAGGAGCCAGTACCTGCTTTCCTGGGGTTCTGGTTCAGAGGAAGCAATTGAATGGACACCAGCAGCGAGGGGCTGGGTATCTTTTATTTTTCAGAGGCTCACCTTCTCAATGTGCACTTTGGCAAGAGGTTGGGCACCTTCAATATCCTGTGAAATTGTGCAAGAATCACTTGCAGTCATGAGCTGCACCAGAGATAGTCAGAGATTTTTCTTGGCCTGGAGAATGCAGGAAAGGGAGAGAGTTGCAGAGATGGTCAGCATCTTTCTAACAGTTGCCATGGATGCCACTATCACTAGCAGGCCATGGAAGTGGGTGAAACGCAATCAATACATCTCTATCCCACCACCACTCCTCACTTAGGTAAATCCCTAGCCCAGAGGCACAGGGAGGAGCATGAAGGTTTAGGCTAACATCATCCTGGCATTTGTACAAGACTGGTGAGGAACTTGCCTTACTCACTGTTGCACAGAAGGCCTCACATGACATCTCACTGATGGCCCACATGAAGCGAGCTCTTGGTTCTCTCCTTGGTTCCTTGCAAACACATCTCTGTAACATGCAGTCCCTGATTGCTATCCAAGTTTCCAAGTGCATTTGAGAGTTGCAGACTAGAAGAGGGAAGAGAGCTGAGAACCTGCTGCCCTTCTGTGGGTATCCTCTCTAACACATTGGCCAGTGAAACCTCTCACTGCCAAAATCTGTTAATGGTCTCCTCTCACAATGTCTTTGTCACACTGACACTAAGAAGGTAAACCAAACCAAAATAATACAAATCAACTTTAAATATATAGATTACGGTCTTGGAAATAATGAGTCTAGGTATTAAACATTTCTGGAGGTTTTTTGAGGTCTATTGACAGAATTACAGGACTTCACTGCAGTATTTTTCTAAATCTCAAACCAATGCAATAATTAATATTAGCACTAGGGAAATAAATTATGGGTCTAGGATGTGAAGCTGAAATGTCAGACATCCCACTACAGCTTATGTTCATAGCCATGTGTCACCTCCCAGCTGCAACAAGATCAACTAGTGGGGTTTCCTTCTCCAGCTGCTCAGTGTCTCCCCTCCCACCACCACCTCACTTCTGCCAGCTATACGGCTTGTGTGATACCTTCCTGACATGTCTCAAGTCAGCCAGGACAGCAGTGACCTGCTGGCTCAGTCATTTAAGGTGAACAGGTAGATTTAGAACGAAAGGGTTTAAAAAGCAAACTTCAGCAGCAGAGCTGAAGGGGTCCAGCCTTGAGGTTCAGCTCTGTGGGATCAGGGCATGATAGCACTCCCAGCCAGCACAGCTACAGGCACAAGGGGACAGGATTCATAAGCACAGGCTGTCTGAGGTGACAATGAATCAGAAATCCAAAGGGCTGACACTGATCAGACTTTTCACTGGATGTAAATGGAATTTGGGGGGTTTTTTGATACATTTTTCAAAGTACATTGAAGTAATCTTATGAACCAGACATCAAGGGAATGAAGAAATCAGCACTGTTTCTCAGTGCTTTCAAAAGAATTGTTCAGTTTTGGATTTCTTTTTAAATTCTCAGACAAAAAGTTTTGATTATTTTTTAAGCGATCATAATGTTTGACTGATCACCTGCATTTTCCACCAAGAAAGGTTTTGAACAAAAATGTGATCCAGCTCTAAATTAGAACCATATAAATACTCCGCCATAGAAGTGGAATGAGTCACATACATCAGTCACATACATAAGTGTTTTCAGAATCAAATTCTGAGATACTAAAATTTGCCAAGAGCTGTGATTTTTTCAGATGGAATATGTTCCAACTATATGGAGGAATTCTTGTCCTATTGTCCTCAAACTCAAAACAATATCATCTCCTTAGCAAAAGTGTCTTGTTTCAAAAACGCTATACAGAATGTGGCTTCAGGAGGGTTTTTTTAACAAAAAATTAATAACATTTAATAATTAATAGAACTATGTAAGCTTATGGAGTCATCCTGGGCTTTAATCAATTTGAAATATTTGGGGCACCAATTTCCACCTTACTGTTCCTCACTGGAGGTACATTAGAGTTTTAGTGCAATTAAAACGAAGCAGGAAATATTTTTAGCTAATTGCACTGTGCACCTTGAAGGTAATTTGAAGCTGCAGGCAAAAAAAATAAAATATCAGAAGGAGTAATTGAGTATTTCAAGCTGGGAGTATGTGTTCCTGGCTGCATTCTGATTTAGAGGTGTACAGAGGCTAGATGAGGTGCTGAACAGGTTTGGCAGAAGAAGGGTGAAGTCTCACCCCCTGTGAAGGACCCCATTATATATTACAGGGAAGAGGACCCACAGGGGTGAGGCTTCAAGCAGGAGATGCTGCAAGGTACAAGTCCTGTCTTGCAGGGCAGGAATGCACATGGATATTTGCTGCACTCAGTAAGGTTTGCATGATATTGGAGCATAGGTTGTCCCTGCCACCCCAACTATGGCCAGGCAAGGTATCTTCCATGTCCATCCCATCTGCCTGCCACTGCAACAGGACCAGGCTTGGGGAGTCACTGGGCATCCCTGCTAGGGATTTCAAATGGGGGGAGAGCTGGGATCTCCTTCATTCTTGGACACAGCCCCACATAAACACCACCCCGACAACTTCTCTCTGCTTTGGGTGAGCAATTACAGACCAAATTCCTCATCCCCAGAGTGGCAGACATTTGTGGGTACTCATGTCTTGAGGAAGCACTTGAGACCCAGGTATCAGAGAACCTGTTTGGAGGTCACAGGCAGCACAACAATTCATGGGCTAGGCTTGACTGGGGGTCTTGAGATTATCCTAGGAGCTGCTGTCATCCGGTGGGGAAAAGGAAGAGAAGGATGGGCATAACATCTCTATCTAACCCTCAGCAACAAGTCCAGGGATGTGAAGCAGGAGCTTCAGAATCATTTTCGTAAGCTGTAGTCAATCTCCAGAGGGAAAAAAGCAGAACCAGTGGAGACTGGGCACAGAGGCTCACTCACAGCTTCCCAATTAGGCTTGGTTCTCAACCAAGTACATTTTTTAAATTAAACAGTTGGTACAATGCTCAGGAGATATAGCAAACTCCTTGAGGCCCTCTTGTAATAAAGAACCTTTCATTACATGTGAAAAGGTAGCTACCGCACAGCTAATTCCTCTCCCATCTAATGTTCACCAGCAGCAAAAACAGGAATGAGCACTCTGCATGAAACAGGACAAATGCTCCACAGGGCACAGGACCCACTCTGTTAGTCAAGGGGATTGGAAAAGGCTACAGGCTCTGCTGGAAAAGCAGCCACAGAACGTACATTTGACCTTTACTATCACTACCACTCCACTTCCCAAAACGGCTTCAGTTTATTGCACTGACCTGTGTCTGTAAACCTCTTGGTTGGTACAACCCAACTGAGAGACGAATAGGGAGCCATAGTTATGTTGGTATGAGCAAGTAAGTTCTGGATGTTGCTAAGAAGGGTGACCAAGACTGCTCAGCCCTTACTCATTGCTCCTTACAGGAACCCTGGTGCAGAGTTCCCTTCTGCACCAGCATATCCTGCATCCCCACTCTGTCCCACTCCAGTCCCATTCCTTCTCCCACCATACACCTCCATATCTCCTTCGGGCTGTTGCCAGCACCCTGTGATCCCCCCACACGTTGTGCCCACCGAGATGTCCCCACTTGGGAGCATGGTGAGAAAAGGCAACATGATGCAGGGAGCCAGTGATATTTTCTGACCATCTGGGCTGGCTTCTCCGAGATGGGCTGCTCCATTGCAGTGCTTTTTTATCCACTGCTTGAGACTAATGGCTCTAGAAAAATAGATAAATCAGAGGTGACATAGCTATTGCTTCTTGACATTTTTTCATCAAACTGGCTGGGGGAGGAGCGGGTGACCAAAAAGTGACATTTTGACCAAACTGGATGTTTCCGCAGCAAATTTTCATTCTAGTAGATTAAAAAAGAAATGCCAACAGCACAAAAAACAACACTGTCTTGATTAAAAATGTTGGCCTTTAAAGCACTAAATTCCTGTTAAAAATGGACTAGTTTTCAGATTGATTAAAAAAAGACAAAAGTTAATCTATTCCTCTGGCCACCTCCCCCACCCCAGTCATGAGGTTTTTTTAAACAAAAATATTCACAGGAAAGGAAGCCAAAATAATGACAATTTTTCCCCTGGAAAATAATTGTCATTTTTCAATCAGCTCTTAATGTAACAAAGTTAAATGAGAACACTTCTAGTAACAACACTGCACAGCAAGTAAGTCATATGAGTATTTGAAATCAGGGCATTACAATTTAACTAATTTTTATAGTCACATTTAGTTTATAAATGGGAAAAATGAGGCAGGGCCATCAAGCATCTTAAAAAAAAACCTACAGAAAACATTAGCATTTGAAATGCTGGACTCCCATCTCCCTGTTAGATCACATTAGTTCCTCTGTCTGTGTATGTGTAATTGTCTCTGTTGATATGTATGTATATATAGTACCTCTGTACGTATACATATGTATGATACGTATGTGTGCATATTCATGTATATAAAGATTCATATATACTATCTGTCTCCTTTTTAACCTTCGAATGTTGGAACTGAAGTATTTTACAAAAACCTTTTCTTTTCTTTTCTTTTCTTTTCTTTTCTTTTCTTTTCTTTTCTTTTCTTTTCTTTTCTTTTCTTTTCTTTTCTTTTCTTTTCTTTTCTTTTCTTTTCTTTTCTTTTCTTTTCTTTTCTTTTCTTTTCTTTTCTTTTCTTTTCTTTTCTTTTCTTTTCTTTTCTTTTCTTTTCTTTTCTTTTCTTTTCTTTTCTTTTCTTTTCTTTTCTTTCCTAAAAATAACACCCCAAGAGTCCAGGTAAATGCATTGATTTCTAGTGTAAATGATCCAGCTCCATTTAATCCCAGCACAGATGCAAAATCCCCTTCACTGCACTACCCTTCTGGCTCAAGAATTTTGGGCTCCTGACCTTGGATTCCCCATGACAGCCTTAGCAGCAGTTGTCATGGGGATGAAGCCTGTTTTGGAGAGGCCTGCCTCCTTCCTTCCCCTCTGCCAGGCAGTCTGGGCAGGAGCTGGAGAAGCGGAGATCTCTGGGATTTGGTATCAAGGTACAGTGAAGAGGGGGGATGAGGCAGAGGGAAAGCATAGCCATACAGAATTGGAAGAAAGTTAGTGCAGAGGCATAAACAGAAAGAGAAATTGCTATAGAAACAAGAAGAAAGGCAAGGGATAAAAACATGGGTTGGAATTTTAATAATATTGATCAGCCTCAGAGGCAATAGCTGTAAAGATCTGTCACCCATAGGAAAAATATCTCCACTGCCTTGCTATAGGTGTGCTTGTGCACAGACTCCAGCAGATGGAAAGACAAGAGCCTGACTGCAGTTTGGGAAGGGCTCACAAACACATTTGTGTGTGTGTGTGAACAGACACTAACCATATTATAGAATGGTTTGGCCTGGAAGGAATCTTAAAGACCATCCTCTTCCACACACCCCCTAACATATGTAGGGACATCTTCCACTAGACCAGGTTGCTCAAAGCCACATCCAGCCTGGCCTTGAACACTTTCAAGAATGGAACATCTACAGCTTCTCTGGGAAACATATTTCATTGCTTCACCACCCCCACAGGGAAGAATTTTTTCCTGATATCCAACCTAATTCTCCCCACTTTCAGTTTAAACCCTTTACCCCTTGTCCTGTCACCTCAGGCCCTCATAAAAAGTCCCCCTGCATCTTTCTTGCCAGCCCCTTCAGGTACTGGAAGGTGCTATAACGTCTCTCTGGAGCCTTCTCTTCTCCAGGCTGAACAGCCCCAACTGTCTCACCCTGTCCCCACAGGGAAGGTGCTCCAGGGTATTGTGTAAAGGTAAAGAAGTCTACATATGTGGTGGTCACATGACCTCTGTTCAGCCATGATCAGACTCTTAGGTGTGAGCACAGGAGATGATTGCCAATTTAGTGCTGGGAGAATTGATGGCTTTTGAGTTTCTCTGGTGAGAGGTTCCTTGGTTCCAAGATATCACAGAAAAAATATAGAGAAATTGATCCATGGATATTTGCATAGGAAGGACAAGGGGGAAAGACAGAGTAGAAATAATGAGGAATAAGAAACAGTAGATTTATTCAGTGGAAGAAGAACTTCAACCTGTTAACACACCATGACAGAGGCAGTATTTGGGTCAGTTCTGTGGTCCTGGTGAAGACACAGAGCAGTCTTTTCACCTGTTGCTAGTTACCTTTGCAAGCTTAACAGATACATTCATTCCCTCAAAGACAGCTTCCTCTTCTCGGTCCTCTGGTAAATCTGTCCTTGGAAAATGATCCAGTGTTCTTTATGGTACAGCTTAGTCTATCTCCAGAGCACCACATTGATGGCTGTCATGTCTCACCAGTGACTCAGCCATATGTGGAGTAAAAAAACTTAAATGAAGGGCTGAAATGTTAGAATCGGTTGCAATGGACATAATTGCTCTTTAGCAGGGCTTTGTGTGTAGAAAGTAGGAATGGAAGGTATGAACATGATTTCCATTAAACGTCACTTTGGGGAAACCATGTATGCAGTTCCTCATGCAGAACAGTGAAAGAAAGCTGTCACAGGGAAACCTTCCATGGGTTGATCTCTTGACTTAAATGACATACTGAGTAGCCTTAGATTTCTGTTCTTCCATTGGAGAGTAACAGAGACACCTTCAAGTCCCATTCATATCTTAGCTAATCATTGTTCCTCTTCACCTCCATGGATTTTGCAGAGATTAGGGTAAATGGATTCCTAAACTGAGTGCTTATATCTGACTGGGAGGAGTGCAAACGAAAGAGCTCTGGGAGAAATAAATTTTACTCTGGCTTAAACATGGGTAATCAAGGCTTTAACCAAGATTCATTTCCTCTGATGTTATAGACCTATACTGTAACTATCTTCTTCACAGCTAGTCAGCCAGTCAAGGTCTTCATTATGACCACAAGAGACATATAGCCTCCTTCTGGCCATGGTTCACAGACTCATCTGGAACTGTCCATTAGGACAAGTCAATTGAGATCTGCATGACCTGTCTGTCTCTGCTAAAACCAGAGTAGAGTGACTTGTTTAGGTGGAGATGTCTGTGTCTTGAATCCCACCATTAGAACTTTAAGCCATTATCTCTATCCAGTGTTCAAGGTGAACAGCCTTGGGGTCCACTTAGATGCTTCAAAGAAGAAGCTGGGTTGGAGAAATATGGCCATTTACCAGATGTATTTGGCCATGGTTTGCTCAGTGGAGCAAGACCTTGGTCAGTGCTACCAGCAGCAAAGTTACTTTGCATAACGTGTCCTTGTGCACAGACCCTAACTGCTCAAGAAGTATGCTCCTTCTTCATCTCAAAGCCACCGCTTCTGAACTAGGGTGTATATACTTGTCTTCATAACCTTAACACTTTTGCTCACAAATTTACTTCAGCAATACCCACGGTTTATACTCATTCCCAACAAAGTGAATTGCTTTCCTTAAACAGATGAGTTTGGCTTGTATCCAGGTTATCTAAAACAGATGCCTAACTTGCCTCTCAATTTCAGGCCGCTGATGAAGCAGTCCTAGTCAACAGAGAAGGGCATTTGCCTCTGTAGCCCTCCAGAAGGATATTCCATCTCTCCAGGTTTAAGACCTTAAAAGCAAATTGTGCAGTTGCAAGCCTGTTTGATATAACTCACCCAATTGACTCACATAAATCACTGTTTATTACAAACCTTGTCTAAACTCACGTACAGAGCTGTGTGGGCAGGATATGTCCTAAGAGACAATCAAAGGGTCTTCTTGTCACCAGTGACTACACAGGTGCTGTAGACTCCCGCTTTAGAAGGACAGCTTCATTTGGTGCTTGAAATACAGACCCAGGTTAGGCAGACAGGATGACCATATGTGACTTTCATGTGGAAGTACATCTTATGGTTTGTTTGGTTTTTTTTTTTTTTAAATTTTGTTTGTCTGTTTGTTCTTTTAGCCTCAGCAAGTCCCAATCCTTCACCTCTACATATATATGTTTGTGTGTGTGTGTATGTGTTGCATCCACAGTGTCTGAGGCTGTGTGTGGAGGACAGGCAGAGGGGTGGTAATACCCACTCCAAAGCCAGTAGACACTGGCAGACCAGCCTGGTTTCCTGCTCCACATATAAGGACAAATGTTTTCCCCAGTCAAGGTTACGTCAAAGAACCTCTCCTTCAGCTTGAGAGTTGCCTGGGACTAGCATCCGCATACACATTGCCCACGGTGCTGCCATCCCTGACCCTGTAGCTGGTGCCAACCCACATGTCAACCCCACACAGGAGAGATGTGCTGCTTCTACTTCCCAGGGACAGAGCAGGGTATTATTTCTTCCACCATATCTCTTCCATTCCCACAGCCTTCTTGCTCCATTCAGAGAAACAAAGCCTGTTAGCCCTTCCCTGTAAAGCCTAACCCATGCTGCTGGCACAGCTGAGGAAAGACAAAAGCCAGATCTTGCTATGGTGGTGCTGAGAGCTGTCCTCCCTCACCTGCTCTTCTTCTTGTGGTATGATATATCCAGAAAGCCCCTAGGGGTAACAGGGATGCTAGAGGTCTTTTCCTCATGTACAGCCAAGCATGTACAGCTGACACTACTTGTCCTTGGATACCCAGGGACACAAGTGACAACAGCTCTACCCTGGACCATCCACTGGGAGACAGTTTTCTCCATCTTGGCTTGTGAAGTAACTGTAGACCCAGATCCTGCATCTGCCTTGGGGGTACCAGTCTATTTATTGCCTTCACTCAAACTCCAGGAAGCTCAGGTTGACAATTCCAGCTCATCAAATGGCAGGGCATTGTGTTCACACCATCAAGAAGGATTGGATCCATCCAAGACCGCAGCCAGCTGTGGGAAAAGCGTGGAGCTGAAGCCATTGCTCAGTTCAGGGCCTTAGTTCAGCAATATCTCTTGCCAGCTGAGCAAAACTGCTGTAGTCAGAAAGCATGTTCCAGCTGAGAAAAAAATATAGAAACAGTAAAAAGAAAGCCAGAGAAAGAATTTTCTCAAGCCTGCATGCATGACTTCAAGATGAGAACTGCCAACAGTATTCTTGTGACACTCAAACGCAAGGTTGAAATTTCAGTCGTGTGCAGTGACTTTTTAGAAACAGACTGGGAAGGGAGATATGAGCCCTGCCAAGGGGACAGAAAGACAGTACCTGAAGAACAGGGTGCAGAGCTGCTGACTGAAACAAGTGTATCATGTGCAATGATTTTTGCTGTTTACTGAGGCAAAACTCCCTGGGCCAATCAGGGGATATTTTCCTTTGTAGGAAAGGAACAGTGTGTTTCTGGAGACTGTAGCAACCAGCCCCTGGCAGTATCTTTTTCTCTTCCATCTTCTCTTCTCTTCCATCTTCTCTTCTCTTCCATCTTCTCTTCTCTTCCATCTTCTCTTCTCTTCTCTTCTCTTCTCTTCTCTTCTCTTCTCTTCTCTTCTCTTCTCTTCTCTTTTCTCTTCTCTTCTCTTCTCTTCTCTTCTCTTCTCTTCTCTTCTCTTCTCTTCTCTTCTCTTCTCTTCTCTTCTCTTCTCTTCTCTTCTCTCCTCTTCCTCTTCCTCTTCCTCTTCCTCTTCCTCTTCCTTTTTACCATGATTTTTTAAATTCAGGCCAGAGCCAAACACCAAAGGAGCAAGTGTCCTTCTTTTAATGATGTTAACTTAGGGACCATCGTCATCTGAGTCCTCCTACAAGTCTGCTTCCCACACCATACCAGCATTGCTGTGTTTCAGAGACCACCATCCTGTGAAACGCTAAATGGACATGCAGAAACCAGCAGAAGTGCTTTTTTTCCCATTCTTTCGTTTTTCCTTTTTTTTTTTTTTTTTGTTTTTTAATCTTAGTAGCCAAAGCAGCTCTTGGTCTATTACTCCCCCATGATTTCAAAACTTGGGATGTAATTGAATTAGAGCATTACCTGCTCCGGAGTCCATCCAAGGAAATGGAAAGGCTCCTGAAGGACTTTGGCTAGCCGTCCAGTGAAGCCCAGAATGCTGGGGGTGGTGCGGGAAAGGCTGGTGCTAACAAAAGCATTCTGGTTGGCAGCAAATGTATTTATTTTCCAGACTTTGCAAACCGATCTGTGTCTGCGCTCATTCATTCAGTGCATGCTCTCCTCAACAGCCGCATAACGTTCTGTTACTGTTCACTGTTGACCGTGTGTCTACATTTAAGTGTGTGTTCTACGTGCGTGTCTCTGGCTAGGCCTCCTCCATCCTTTTTTATTCTTCCTTTCTTTCTTTTCTTCTTCCTTTCCTTCTTTTCTTTCTGTTCAGTTAGTTTGTTTTGCTCTCCTTCTTGTTTCATTTTCTATAGTTTAACGGCAAGTATTTCCATTAGATCTTTTTGACTAATGCTGTGTTTGTAATTTTTTTTAATTATTATTTTTATATATATCTTCTTTCCCCACCTTTCCCTTTTTCCACACTATATATAAATATATATATAAAAAATCTTTTCTTCTTTTGTCATTCAATCAAATTCCAACAAAACCAACCAAGAGCCAGTCAAATCCACCACAGTCTCGCGCTGAGCTAGGAAAAAAGTTCACGTAATGACATGAAAGTGGAGAATACAGTCCCCCAGGCCGTAAGTTCAAATCAACTCGAAGTTGAAAGTGTGACATGATGGCGTCATGTAACAAGCTAAGAATTGGTTGCATGACATGCCGTCAAGTTTCGTGCAGGTGCCGTGATTGAAGCATTTTTCTTGGATGTTGTATCAGTTGATGATTGGCCAGTCATGATCACATGTGCCTTTTTTGACTTTGTGCTGCCACAATTTTTTGCTGTGCTCATTTTCGTTTCGTTTTTGGTGCTTGCAGTGGTTTCTTTATTTGTCGTTTGATTTCTCGTCAGCGTTTTATGCTTCTTTAGATGTCACATAGAAGGAAAAAAAAAAAGATGGATTCCTAATTCTTTAGAAAAAAGTGGGATTATTATAACTACAGAAAATTTGGAAAAAAAAAAAAAGAGAGAGAGAAAAAAATGCGTGGTTAATATTTTTGCACTGAAAATCATGTGATTTTATTTTTTTTCCGGAGAATTGGGGGCCTTTTTCAATTGACACATTTTTTTTAACTTAGGATATTTCAAATCGCTCTCAAAAATTTAAAAAACAAAACAAAACAAAAAACAACAACCAAAAAGAGTAATGATAGTAACAGTAGTCTGAAAACAATAACAATCAAAAAAAAAAAAAAACCCAACCCCAAGAAAAGCCTCATTTTATGTCTTTTCAAGAATTCTTAATTCTAAGGTTCTGTATTACAGCTACTCCAGCCAAAATTAATTGCTCAGTGGGAGGGAGGGATCGTTTTGAGTGGGGAAAAACCCCCATCCATATCAAAAAGCAAAATGCATCTTTTTGTTTACAACTGAAAAAGGGTCCTTGACGAGTGTTTTTTATTTTTTTATTCTATTATTATTTTTGGTGTTGTAATTGTTTAGACTGCTGTGTACGGTTTGCTGTTTGTTGAACCAACAGTGTGAAAACCTGCCAGCATGGATTGATATTCCGCATGACACTTTTCCACCAGAGTGGACCTTTTGCAGTTTCTAAGTTTCTTGATGTAATAAATCACCAAGTGTATAAGAAGAACCTGCTTGCTAGAAAGAGATAAGAGCTAATCCTTAATGATTAAGCATCCTACTTAAATGTCAAGCCTAGTCGGATCATGATTACATTTTTTTAAAGTAACTTTTTTATTTAAGAAATGTTAACTTTACATTTTTTTGTAAAAAAAGTTTATGCCAACAGTCTTTTTTTTATTTAACCTCCTATAAATTTCCCGTTCAAAGTCCTACTTTCTGACATTCACAAAGGAGTAGACATTATTGGCAGCTATGTCTTCACAGAAAGCTCATACACTGTCATAGATGGCACCCCATTAAAATGCAGAACAATTATTTGTCAATGCCTTTCACACTACAAAAGCCCGCCAAGCAAGATTGTGATCTGGCATTGTAAAGTGGCACTTAAAAATAAGTAAAATGCAGCTATCTGCACATACATAGTGATACAGTTTTACATAGACATGCCCTACTATTATTTTGGTTTATTATTACTACTATTATTATTATTATTATTATTATTATTACTATTATTGTTATTACTACTACTATTACTATTAGGAACAATTATACTTTTCTCTATCATGATCGTGACTACCTTGCTCACTTTGGGTTTGATCCAGTTCTCACTGAAGTCAAGGAGAATCTTTCTGTTGACGTTAAGTGGGAGCAGAATCAGATCCAATGCCTCCAAAAGCAAAACACTAAAGCAGAAGCCCCATCCTGTCCAATTGAAGGGAGAAGAAAACACGCACTACTTTCAACAGGAGCAGGATTGGGCCCAAAAGAACAGGCTTGTTATTAATTTCATTTTCATTTTTTAGGTCTTTTAACCCCCATCCCAAATAACCTCCCCCAACCATCCCTACTTCCCTCTCCCCTTTTTGATTTAATTTGCAATGATCTTCTTCATTTTTTTAGGGCAGCAGCTGAATGGGCCACATTTAGAGAAAAACAAACAAACAAAAAAAGTATAAATATATATTAAAAAAAAGGAACTGTTGGATTACACCTTTGACATATCAGCAAATATCAATCAAGCTGAAGACTTCAGACTTATTCTCTCTTTGATTGTTTAGACTGTAACATTTCTTCAAGAAAAGTATCACATCTGCTGACTTCGAAGGACATGCGCTTGAAAACAAACAAACAAACACATAAGTAAGATCAGAACAGGAACAAGATCAACCAGGATTTCTGAAGAGACACTGATATCACCACAGCGGCTTTTCTTCAAACAGGAGATGCAAACCTGGATACTGACAAAGGAGTGCCTGTTTGCCACCAAGGATGCAGTTACCATGCGAGACCCATGGTAGCAGTCACTGAGCATCTTTATCTGTCATTCCTTAGCTATATAGGGACCAAAGGACAAAACTTTTTACCGCAGACTTGTAGCTGTATGTAAAATACGGAAGTTCTTTCCTTTTCTCTGAGCTGTTCCTAAAACAGTTTTCGAGAGCGATTATATGAAATATGTAAAATTAAAAAAAAATGCTTAAATGCTTTTAAAACAGCAAGATAATAGTTCTTTGATACTTCAGGAGGTTCTTTGGTTATACATTAATTAGAGTCTATGAAGCTTTCATATGGTTTTCTGTATAATACGTAAGGATTGCGCTGTTAAAGGCAAGTAAGATGGATATCTATGAAAAGCAAAAAAAAATAATAAATAAATACATAAATAAATACATAAAAAGGCATAGAGAAGAGAAAGGAAAGATGGTGGATATTAAATGGAAAACAAAGAGGGTTTGTAAATGCTTCTAACTCTCCCCATTTAAAATCCTAATAGATGTACAGAATTTAAAAAAAGAAAGTTTAAAATACCTATATAATAGAAAAAATTAGACAACATAAAAAATAAAAAAACACAAAAAAAATAAAAACAAAAAAGCAAAAAAAAATACTACATAGAAGTTAGCGTTAATGCTAAAAACAAAGATGTTGTAGAACTGTAATTTTTGTAGAGTTTAGAATGAGCATAAATTCCTACTCTGCCAATTGCTGTTGGATGCTGTTATTTATTAAGGAGAAAAAGGAGATAAATGGCTATTATGGCAGCTTTTTTAACTGCAAGCATTCCAGCTATTAAAAAAATAAACAAAACAACACTCAACTCTGTAGACAATGCAAATGGGAAACAAAACTGCTGTCTTTTTATCAGACGTTAGTTCTAACTTGAACAACAAAACACAGCTAAACGCTTCATGTCTTCATGATCTGCTGTCCGCAATTCCCATCATCCTATGCTTCAGTAGCTTCCATATTTGCTCTAGAAACCTTCAGGGCAAGTGATTAGCCTAGTACCTTAATCTTAAAAAAAAAAAAAAACAAAAAAACCAAAAAAAAACTAAAAAGAAAAAAACAAAAAAAAAAAAAAAAAGAAATAAAAGAAACACAATCTCTTTGAAGATTTCTGAAACTGTTTACAAGGAATTTTGAAAACTAAGGGGGATGTTTAAAAAACAAAGATGCTGGCTCTGTTTCTCTGTAAATAAATTTGCATATTTTGTAGGACTTTTAATTGTAATGATAGAGAAAAAAAACAAGGAAAACTATTTAATGAAAGCACGATATTTATCTTTGGTAAATGACTTTAGAGCAGTTAAAAAATAAGACATTGCTTTAAAAAAATCTGACTCAGAAAAAACAATTAATTATTTATGAACACATATATTTTAAAGTATATCATATTTATTATAATTTATTTTCACAGTCTTAAAACTTGATTTACATCATTCACACTTGTTTGCATCGATTAAGCAGTGTGAAACTTGTTTCTGATTCTTAATTTGGTTTTACTCTGGTTTAATGTTCTTGTTTGGTTTTTTGAATATTTTTTATCTCAAACTCAAAACTTTCTACCTTTCTCTTTCTTTTTTAAATTTATTTTATTTTAATTTTAATTCCCTATTGGGCCTGATCTTACAGTCCTTACTCTGTCAGAACTCCCACTGGGACGTAGTGGGTATTTTGCCTGAGTAAGGACAGCCAGACTGAGCCCACAGCTAGGAAGTACAGATGTGTAACGCAGCTGCAGTTCCATACAACTGCTCTTTCACTCTCAATTCCCTAAAACTCCTTGTAATCTTCTGTAATTATTGAATGACGCTTTCCAGCTTAGCCCTAAATAAAGCACAGTTTAAAAAAAAAAAAAACTGCCATGTTCTTTACTTCTTGATGGCTTTCCTTAATGTGTTTGCTTTGAGAACAAAATGAATCTATTTCGACTCTTTCATTAATATACATTGTTTGAGTATCAGAACAAATCCCTTTGTTATATAAAACATATCTCATTGGATTGAAATAATGACACAGTTTCATTTAATGTCTGCTTGATATTCCACTGTGGTTTACCTTAAACCTAGTAGGTTAGAAGATCAAATAATGGTACATACAAATTAGAGTCATTGTAGCTCCCACTTGAAGCCTGTTGTTTGATTTCACGCTCATGGTTTTTTCATGCTGGTAAGTATAGACCGAAGCTCAGGGCATTGCTCCTTTGTTGCTTTGGGAAAACTTTATGAAACCCACCAGTTTCCAGAGATGAGGTTCAATTTCTTCCTGAGCACCCCTCACATCTTGCCTTTTGAATGATTGTATTTTTCCCCCCGAAGTGGCTGTACCAGATCAGCTGAGTTGAGGCAGGGGGCTGACACCAGAGACCTTTGCATTTTTCTCCTGATTCTTGCAGCCGCATCTGCATTTGGACAAGTTGCACCAGCTAAATACATCTCTAAGTGGGACTAATGGTGCTTGTCCATAATTTGAACTCCACAGATGGAAGGAGTTCCATTAGTAGAAACTCCTATTATTACTGTTATGAGTTACTAATGTCTGTTCAGGGCTATAGAAATAAATGAAATGTAAATCAGGTGATGAATACAAGGAGGGAATATGGCCAGTATTTCTTTGCATCTGAAGGTAAAGGCAAATCCAGAAGAGCACATGCACCAAACTCATCTCTGCCTTTCCACAGAGAAAATGCTCTGTAGAGGGCTGAGTAGGCTAAAAATGTCTCTTTAGCCTCAAACGTCACTGAGCTAGAAAATGAAGACAATGTCTCCAGTAACATGAGGTTTCTGCTCCAAAGGCCATTCAGTGGTCTGCCCTGAGGTGTGGAGATGAAAGAACAGACAGAGACACATCCCCTGAACTGGGCATTTGAGGACTAAGGGGGGTTGGTGAAGATCACCTTTTGAAGAAGGAAAACCCCACAACAAAGAGGGAAGGCTCAATTTCCCCAGTGCCACAGGAGAGGTAGCACAAAAAGGTGTTGCATGATTCCCTCCCCATTTCTCAGGCTGCCTTTTCCACTCTCCCTTGTGACCCTCAAACTCCCTAGCGCCCTTCCTTATCACATTGAGGTTGATGCTATGTCTCTGCAGTGAATTTGGCACTGTAAGGTACGTCCTCGTGTATCTGCAAGGACTCAGCCATATGGTCTGAGTAGGGTGGGCTGCATCCCTGGCTCATCCAGCTGGGGATACCTCTGGATGATGATATATGGCTGGGGGCTGTTGACATGTTTGTGAGACAAGATTTCAGAGTCTTGTTTCGAGTACCCTGCAATACAAAGAAGATATGAAATATCCAATGCTGGGGAGCGCCCAAGGGGAGGCCAGAAAACACTATTAAAGCTGTCTCCATGGCTCAGGTTCATACCCCTAAAAATATTTGACTTTGCAGAGACACCAATGGGGTTACTGAATTAGGGAATCTGGCTATGAGGACAATCATGAACAACCAGTGAAACAGGAGGGACCATGCATGGTCCTCAACTTCCCCATGCATTACACTGCAAGATCAAAGAGTGGGCAAATCTCCAAGTCCAGACCCCAGAAAAGAAGGGACCACAATGCCGTCAGCCCACTGGAGGTTCACTTACATGGGTGTGCTGGGGAATAAGGCATTGCCGTGACCCCACCACCGCCTGAACTAAGTGATGTTCACTTGCCACGCTCAACTCTCTAGCTATGGTGGAGACACAAGCTAAAATAGGATGGGCTGAAGCACAAATGTAGGTATGTCCTTATGGTTGATTTAAACCTCCTTCTCTGGTCCTTCTAAACATACCAGCCATGTTTTAACTCCTTATCATACAGAGAGTCCACGCTTCTTTCCAAAGGAAGTCCACCCCTTTACTTTGTAGGTACTATAAAGCAAAACAAATAAAGCTTTGCAGTGTGGGCCTGTTTCAGTATGGGACTGTATTCCTGGGGCTGGCAAACAGCCAAAGAAAAACCCCAGTGGGAAGCAATAAAATTAAGAAAGTGGCCAAGCTGACCTGAAAGCCTGTAGCTGCCTGACCACCTGCACTAGGACACAGCAGATCAGGAACACACTATTACAGAGGTTCAAAAGCCACTGGCTGTTTGATGCTGACTCCTGTCTCTTGTTTGTTAGCTGCTAAATCACATCACATGAAACTAAAGGTCTATTAAAGGTCAAATATCCATCCTTCATCAAGGTGCCTCACGGCACCACTGTGATTACAGTAAACTGCAATCCCATCCCCATGAAGAGCTGGGGACAACCTTTGATACAAGCACAAGGCATGGCTTGCAGCCATTCTTTCTGGAGTCCTACGGAGACACCTCAACCACTAATCACATTTCTGTGTCCCTCAGAAAGCAGTACATCTCTTCCTGGACTCACTTTCCCATATCAGCATTTCCTGACAAAGTCACAGAGCCACACCAGATGAAAGGATTCCTCTTCACACTTCCACTCCATCCCCACTACAGGCAGATGTCCATTAGACACCTTCCTTTAATTAAGAGATATTCTGGGGTTTGAATAAGGCTACAGAGCTCTGCCTGTTTCCTCTTCATGTAACTAAACTTGTGATACCATATGGAAATACCCTTGTGAAGCAAGGTGAGGACTTTCCCACCTTCAATATTCCAGTTTCCAACAGCATATTTCCCCCGATTCCAAATACACCAGGGAAGTGACCATTCCATGGGTCTAGAAGCCTGTGAAGTGTCCACAATTGTGGTCTCAGAAAGAACTCACACATTGCAGGGGTTTGGCAGATGGGGAAACACACATCATTGGGCAGTTCAGTGCAATATACAAATGCTGCCAAGCAGCTTGTGCAACCTTGTGCACACTATCACCTGGAGAAGGAAACTGCTGATGCTGTTACCTGGAAAGGTCTGTTAGCAAACTTCTTTTCGAACTACCTGTATTCTCCTACCACTCCAGAGCCAATGAAATAGGAATAGGCCACAGTCTCAGGTTAGCCAGCCATGGAGTCTGAAAATGCCTCTTGGAATGGCAATGTATCCTACTTACTGAGGAAATCAGCCCTTACAAACAGGTCTCAATCCCATAGCTTCCCTCTTGTTACACCGAGCACCTGCAATAGAAGAAACATACCCCCAAAAAACATTTGGAAGGTACCAAATCAGAGCCCTTGTGTTCCATTTATTAAGGGAATGAGGTCACTCTAGTGTCTCATGGAATAATTTGGGTTGGAAGGGACCTTTAAAGGTCATCTTGTCCAACCCCCCTGCAGTGAGCACTGACACTCTCAGTAGATCAGGTTGCTCAGAGCCCCATCTCTTTGCACACTTGCACCCACCACTGGTATTTTATAAGCTTTTCTTAGTGCCCACACAACCTTAACCATTCCCAGACTGGTGCTGAGGAACCTGTAGAGCACTATTACCTGTAAGCACACAACAGGTTCCGGAGGCAAGAAATGCCTAGGTAGCAAACACCATCTCACCATGGCATTAATAAACAGTCCTGAATTCTGGGTCTTTATCTGGTGAATTCTGAACTGCGCATGGAATGGACTACCTCAAATGAGTGCAGACTGGGGAAAGAGGTTCCTGGCACACATACAGGTAAGCATGCCCTTTTCCTGTGGGCAGCAGCCTCATGTGTGCAGTGTGTTCACATGAGATACAATAGGCACAGGTTCACACTCTTCCTCTGTCCAGCTGGAAGCTGAGATTTGTCCCCTGAGACTCCCATGACACAGAAGATGACCCTGATCCTACAACATAGGAGGGTATTCCTAACAACCAAGGAGGTATTCACAACTCCTCTCATTGAGCTGCCTCATTTTGTCAAAATGGTGGAAATACAAATGGGAACAGGGAGCAAATAACTCCGCAACCTCTCCAAGGAGACCCAGGCTCCTGACACTGCTGCCATGAATGTGATGTACATTGTACAGCACACAGGACACCTTAGTGGGAGGAAGAGATACAAATTCCCCCCGTGGGACACCTTTTCCTGCTCCTCAGGACACTCTCCTGGGGCATATGCATGGTTGGGTTGCAGCTATTCCTTTCAGCTCTTAAAAAGGAGAAAAACAAACACACAAGGTTGCAGGCAGCTGGTGAGTGGGTGAGTTAACTCTTCCCAGTGGGGAGCCACAGCATGACATCCCAAAAATGGGAGCTTCTCCTCCTCAGAGGTGCAAAGGCCCCAGACTTCTCCTCACCCTTTGAGGCAGATTGGATCACGTTTTACTTTTTCCACACACAGCAAGGAGAACACAATTGCTTAATTCAGTGTTGCGAGTCCTACTAGATAGCAAAGCACTCACAAATTAGGCATCATGACTGTGATGTCTCCTTTGTGAGTCCCTCCTCCAGAGAGTAAGGGAGATGATTCCACTTCAGTGAGCTACAGAACAGACTCTAAAACTGGAAGGGTTGCCAGTAGGCACATTGTACACAGATCCTCCTACCAAACCCTACAAGAAAAAATTACCTTCTTTCAGCTAGAACAAAGAGCTATTAAGCAAGACAATGGGCCTAGCAGTATTGGTGAACCATCTGTCATCAAGTGTTAGACATTAGCAATATCTTTTTTAAGCCAAGCCAATAGGAGTCCCCAGCCACTCTCACAATGGCATATAAGCACAATGTCAGCCCAATTTTTCCTTTTTTTAAATCCTTCCACTCGGTCTGTTCTGCTTTCTGGAGCAACCCCAGAGCATGCCAGAGCACAGGAATTTTGCACAAGAATCATCAAATGGACTCTGCATCACATTTCATGCCTGTGCACTAGAGTTGACTCTGGGGAGCAGTCTGGTTTTCTTTGAGGACAGGCAACCAGGAGAATGATGCCAAAGAAGTAATTGTCTGTCTGGACCCAACCCTTCCAAACACAAGGGACAATTATCCAGAACATCTACATTAGTGCTCCACAGCCCAAATGCCAAAGACAAAGGGGCTCAGACTCCCTGTCCTTACCTTGTCTAGCTGATAGCCAGCGAGAAGCCAAGCTTAGGATATGAGCAGAAATGTGAGATTAGACTGAGACACATAGCAACCTGAGAAGAGCAGGCTGGGCCTATTTGTGGTACCAGTTATTAACCTCCTCTGCCCACTCTGAGCTCCCAACTCAGGAGATGATTTAGTGGGTGAATGTAAAAACTCCTGTTCTGATGATTGGGTTACACAGAGCAGCTCAAGCCAAAACAGGATAAAAGACTACAGAGTCACCTGGCTCTGCAGATTAAGCTCTGCAGTTTAAGCAGGGGTTGTCCTATATCTGGTTTATTTATGTCTTTCAGTTTCCAGCCCAAAAGCCTGATCTTAAAACTTTACTAAGTAAATATTTTCTCTCCTTGACTACTAAGCTTTTGCAGTGCTGGAAGAGACCTGAATTTGGGTGAAATACTGGATATTTAAGGTGTTTTATTTTCCTAGAGGTAGGGAATACATGTAAAGCAACACACTTGCCTGAAAGACTTACAGTTCAGATCCAGTTTAATTGGAGGCTAGGGAATTTTTCCTTCCATGAAGGGGATGATACCAACAAATGCTGAATTTTAGGAAGGGTTTTCATCCATCACATTTAAAGGAACACTCCCTCTCTACTATCTGCAAATGGTGAAGAAATGTGGGTAGAGGTCTGTGCAGACAGGGACAGCTGGACTGAGAGGACAAACTTGGCCTGACTGGACATTGTTTTGCTTCTGTACCAGATCACTAGTGATAGTTACTTGCCGCTGGTGAGTAAGTGTTTCTATGTGAAATGATTTCATGGTTGTAGATCAGAGGGGTCTATATCACAGGTTTGTAGAATGGGTTAGGTTGGGAGGGAGCTTAAAGACCATCCAGTTCCAATCCCCCTGCCATGGGCAGGGACACCTTCCACTAGACCAGGTTGCTCAAAGCCCCATCCAGCCTGGCCTTGAACACTTCCAGGGATGGGGTATCCACAGATTCTCTGGGCAACCCATTTCAGTGCCTCAGCACTCTCACAGGGAAGAATTTCTTCCGGATATCCAGTATAAATCTCCCCTCTTTCAGTTTAAACTCATTGCCTCTTGTCCTGTCACTACAGGCCCTTGTAAAAAAACGCCCCCCTCAGCTTTCTTGTAGGCTCCCTTCAGACACTGGAAGGTGTTATAAGGTCTCCCTGGAGCCTTCTCTTCTCCAGGCTGAACAACCCCAACTCTCTCAGCCTGTCCCCATAGCAGAGGTGCTCCAGCCCTCAGAGTATCTCGGTGGCCTCCTCTGGACTCTCTCCAACAGGTCCATGTCCTTCATGAGTTTGGACCCCAGAGCTGGGTACAGAATTGCAGGCAGGATCTCAGAGTAGAGGGAGAAGATCACCTCTCTCAACCTGGTGGTCATGCTTCTTTGATGCAACCCAGGATACGGTTGGCTTTCTGGGCTGCCAGTGCACGCTGTCGGCTCATGTCCAGCTTTTCATGACCCAGTACCCCCAAGTCCTTCTCCTCAGGGCTGCTTTCAATCCATTCTTCACCCAGCCTGTCCTTGTGCTTGGGATTGCCTCAATCTATATGCAGGACCTTGCCCTTGGCCTTGTTGAACTCCATGCGGTTGGCACAGGCCCAGCTCTCCAGCCTGTCCAGGTCCCTCTGGATGGCATCCCTTCCCTCCAGCATGTTAACTGCACCACACAGTTTGGTGTCATCAGCAAACTTGCTGAGGGTGCACTCTATGGATGTCATTGAATACCTCAGCTTTCTTTGCATACCAGGTGACTCGGTCTTCTGTTTCCTTCTGGAGAGGGCTCACATTTTCCTTAGTCTTCTTGTGACTGTTCTGTGACCATTCACACAGGTCAGGAGCACACATCCTACCTGATCCTTAAGGCAGAGAAGTGGGCAGTCATCTGAGATCAAAGACTGCCTCTCCAACTGGGCAGTCTGCACCATCCACCCCAGCAGTGGAGATGTTGTCAGCTTCAGTGTCACTGCTGCTGTCAGCTCCAGTGGAGCAGTCAGCACCCCATCCAGATGGAGCTGCTGACCGGAGAGATTGCAATGCAGGCCTCAGGCTGCAGGAAGGGCCCGTGTCTTTCTCCTGGGGCAGAGCTGCCTGCAGAGATATGCCCAGAGGGACAACATTCTGCCACAGGGGGATGAGCTGCAGCAGGCAGTAAGAAGGCTGCGTAAAGTCAGGGAGGCTGAGAGGGAGTTATAGAGCTGGTTCTAAGTGCAGTCTGCGGTACACCCACAGCCCTTGGCCGAACAGCCACAGACTCCCCCACCAGCACAAAGAGGAGGGGGGGGGGGGGGGGGGGCAATAATGCAGAAGAATGGATTGTTGCAACAACAAGGGCCTACAGGAGGGAGAGACTTCTGCCGAAGCCTGAGGTGTCCTTGCAGAACTGCTTCACTGCTCTGCAGACTGAAGAGGAAAGACCCATCACATCAGGAGAGACACTGGACCTATGGCAGCTTGATCGGCTTCCCATGTAACCACCAGCTCAACTAGGAAAAGCGATGGGTGAGAGTAGGTGACTCTCTTCTGAGAAGTACAGGGACACCCATCTGCTGATCTGACACACTCTCTAGAGACATGTGTTGCTTAGCGGGGCTGGTATCAGGGATAGCACCAAGGCACTACCAAGCCTCCCACAGTCCACTGACTATTGCTTTCTGCTGTTGTTTCTTGTGGGCACCAGTGATACAGACAGAGCAGTCTGAGTATCTAGAAGGATTACAGAGTCCTGGCAGTGGTTGTAAGGGACTCTGGAGAGCAGGTAGTTTTTTCAGTCCTCGCAGTCAAAGGAAAGGGGTTTCAAAGGGCCAGTCGAATCTGGTGAATTATGACCAGGAAGACTGAGTGGATAATCACCTCGAGGAAGGGGATTTTCCATCTCTACTCTGCTCTCGTGAGACCCCACTTGGAGTACTGCATCCAGCTCTTGGGACTCCAACATATGAAAGATATTGGTGGTTAGAGTGAGCCCAGAGGAGGCCACGAAGATGCTCTGAGAGCTGGAGCACCTCTGCTATGTGGACAGGCTGGGAGAGTTGGAGTTGTTCAGCCTGGAGAAGAGAAGGCTCCAGGGAGACCTTATAACACCTTCCAGTGTCTGAAGGGAGCCTACAAGAAAGCTGGAGGGGACTTTTTACAAGGGCCTGTAGTGACAGGACAAGGTGTAGTGAGTTTAAATTGAAAGTAGGTGGATTCAGGTTGGTTATCAGGAAAAAATTCTTCCCTGTGAGGGTGGTGAAGCTCTGGAATACGTTGCCCAGAGAAGCTGTGGATGTCACATCCCTGGCAGTGTTCAAGGCCAGGCTGAATGAGGCTTTGAGCAACCTGATGTGTAGGAGGATGTGGAACTAGGTGTTCTTTAAGGTTCTTTCCAACCCAAACCATTCTGTGATTCTATGATCCTGTGATGAGGCTCTCTGTAGACAGATAGGAGCAGCCTCACACTCATAAGACCTGGTCCTCATGGGGGACTTCAACTTTCCAATACCCATTTGGAGGGACAGCACAGTAGGGCACCAGCAAGCCAGAAGGTTTCTGGAATGCGTTGATGATAATTTCCTTCTCCAAGTGATAAAGCAGCCAATGAGAAGTGCTATGCTGGGCCTTATTCTATCCAAGAAGGAAAGCCCAGTGGGGAATGTGATGGCCAAGGGCTGCTTTGACTACAGTGACCATGAAAAGGTGGAGTTCAAAATCCTTAGGGCAGTGAACAGGCTGCACAGCAAGCTCACTACCATGGACTTCAGGAGAGCAGATTTCGACCTTTTCAGGGATCTGAGTTGTGGAGTACCATGGGGTGAAGCCATGGAGGGAAGAGGCACACAAGAAAGCTGGTTATTATTCAGGAATCACCTCCTCCATCTCAGGAGCAATGCATCCCAGCAAAATGGGAGTCTGGCTAAAACACCAGGAGGCATGAGTGGATGAGCAAGGAGCTCCTGGACAAGCTCAAGCACAAAGAGAAAGCCTACAGAGAGTGGGAGCAGGGACAGGGAGCCTGGGAGTAATACAGAGAAATTGTCCTAGCAACCAGGGATCAGGTTAGGAAACCCAAAGCCCTGATAGAATGACACCTGGCCAGGGACACCAAGGTCAACAAGAAGGGCTTCTATAAGCAAATCAGTGACAAAAGGGAGACTAGGGAAAATGACACTGTATCACTGCTCATTAGCTCAGCTGATGCTTTTGTTGCATTATTAACAAAGAAGCTAGGAAAAGACTGAGATCTCACTTCTCAGGGATTAGTCCTCCAGGGCTTGTGCACACAGATTCACCTTGTCTGTCCCACAGGTGATGGACGGATGGTCATGACCAAGCATTACACTTGGCTGAATTAGCAAACACTTGACTTCGGTGAGGATGGCAACCACAAAATCTCAGCTGGGAGGCGGTAATGGAGAGAAGCTCAGTACAGCGGGAAGTAAAACAGATTAACCATAATTTGTACTTACCATCTGAAACAACCTCAGAGAGTGCACACATGGTCAGGGTCTGTGTACTGAAGAGAGGTGCTGGAGTTTCTGTGTCCCTATTCCCTGAACTGAGCAGTAACAACTTCCAGACAAGAGATTTGCTGTTCTGTAAGACAGAGACCATAGGTACATAGAAAACAGGTTGCAGGACTGTCAGTCTGGCTTCTCTCCCTGCTCAGAAAAGTTATTTCAAAGACAAAGACAAATACAGACTAGCTCCATAAAACAAAACTGGAATATGAGCCAGAGGGGCAGCTATTGCTCATTTTCACCTGGAAGGAACAGAAATTATATGGAACAGGGACTTTGAGAACTTCAGCCATTTGACTGCATGACTAAACTGTACAAAGTGACTGATGTGGAGACTGAGTGGGTGTGACAATGGCAGAGATAACTGAGCATACAAAATACATAATGAAGTTCTATGATCTGCCTTGGTCACTGTGAGGTCACACAATTTTCATGGTAACTAGAAATACAAACAAAGAAGGCACTCTCCCCCTTAAATTTTTCCAGTGGCTGGTCCTTTGTGAAGCTCCTCCCAGGCTTTTGTAAGTGGTGTTGTCAAAAGCATTCAGCAATGGCCTCTCTGCAGAAAGAACAGCTAATAGGAATATTCACAACTGCTTTCAGTGAAGCCTTACAAAAGTCAACAAGAAACTGCAATTTCTTTCCAATGTAAAGGTCATTTAGCATTGGATACAGGCATTTTAGTGTGTCAAAGAAGCCAGAATATCCTGTCCCAACATGCCCATCTTTTACCCAAGAAAAACCATGATTGGTGTGACAAGTCGTAATAGACAAACAGCTATGCTCTGCCATTCTTCTGTGTGAAAAAAACCTTTAGCCCCTTACTTTATCAGGCCTAAAGTCATTCCTTTGGCAATAAGATCAACAGAAACCTCTACATTTTTATTCCAACAGTTAAATTATTTATGAGCTTTGAAAATAATCCCACTTTGTCTTCTAACCCTAGTTTTGCATATATACATGTCTTTTTCCATGTCGACCCCTGTGAATTCTTCAGCTAAAATATGCATTCATTAGAAAAACATTTCAGGGTATTTTTTTCTCTCCTCTTTATCTACCTGTTTGAATATGTTGTAAACCTGATTAATGTTGCCTTCTAATCTCTTTTTTCTAGAGAGAACACCTGGAGCTCTTTTAACCTGCCTCAAATAAAAAATAAAACTCAAAAGCCAAACAACCCAAGTTGCAATGTCACACCTTCACAACCCTTTCCTTTCTCTAGCCATCCATTGCTCCATCCTTTTCTAAGAGGGTGGACACATGGGCAAAACTTGTGTCAATGAACCTATAGAGTCATGGGTTTCTTCTAAAGCCCCCTTCCTTATGCTCCCAGTAACCTGCTCAGTTTTTAGCCTCTCTCTGACTAGAATAGTTTGGGGAGATTTATGACAGCAATTCTTCTAGTTTCTTTCACAATGTGTTTTCCACTGTTCTCATCTATCGCTCTGCCAACATGCATCATTTATTTAATACCAGTCAGTAGCCACATTAAACCTTTATTTTTTGAGGACATTTCCTCCTGTACCTGGGGAAATTGTGCAGGTAAATAAAGTCTGAGCCAACATTCTTGGACCTGCTTTTTCTCTTTCCATCCAAAGCTTTCCATAGGCATCAATCATCCTTGAACTAGGATTCTTCTCATTTTAATTATGCTAATATCACCATAATTTCATTCTCGTTAACAGCAATTGAGTTTCAGTCTCTGCAGATGGTGGAGCTGGACACTTACCAAGCCACATGCCATCTTGAGAGGAGTGTGTGGACCAGTGCTTAGCCTGTGGCATGTTACTCCTCACCGTTTCTGGGTTGCATCACTTCGTTTTACCCATTTGTGAAATGGCATATGTCTTTGCCTCATATTGTTTCTGAGGTTTGCAAAGAAAATTTTTAAAAATACAGAAGAGAGTCCATTTCCCAGCTGGATCATTCCTGTTAAAATAGTACCTTGCCTGACCTTGATAACTTCAGGTGAAGGCTATAGAAGAAATACGTTATCAATTAAATGCATGGCTACAAAGAAGATGGAGGCTCTCTCTTCAGAGGGAGCCACATGGAGAAGGCAAGGGACAATGGCTATAGGTTGCACTGGGAGAGTTTAATCTCAATATAAGAAATAAATTATTTACATTGAGAACAATCAGTCACTGTAAAAACCTCTGCAGGGTCATGGTAGACTTCCCATCACTGGAGGTTTACAAGATACAACTGCACAGGGAGCTAGATAATCTCATCTGGGTTCCCTTTCTCACTACAGGTTGAATCATGTGCATGTGATCTTTCAAGGTCCCTTTCAACCTGGGATGCTCTATGATTCTATGACTCCATGATTGCTATAGATGTGCATGTTACTACTATGGACACCACCCTCCTGAACTTCACCAACAGAGCAGATATAGAACCCAAATCACAACAATGCTGATTGGAAGAACCCCCTGTGGTTTTCTCATCCAACCTCCTACTCATAGCAGGACTGTCTTCTGGCCATGCCTTTTGTTAATCTCATGAAATAAAATTATCAAAGGCTAAACAGGCAAATTTGTACAACCTCAGTTTTACTTACGTTGTGAGACAGGCACCCAATGCATCATTGTCCAACCTGGTAGATCTACCACCATTTACTGCACCTCCTTTCTGGACTGGTCTTCTTTTCAGGAAAACCAATGTGGGTAGGGAGGGTGCTGAGCACAAAAACATTTACCCAAAGGAGTTTGGGGTGTCGGGCAAGGACTTCAGTGCACGCTGTGGGGAACTACTGTGCCCCACACTTAGTCCCAGTTCCACCCATTAGAGAAGAGGTGGTTTCCCATATGCACAGTGGATAGCTTATCACTGGCTGCCCTCATCAGGCCAAGTCTGGCCTTACTGCCTGTGAATTGAAACCAGGACATGATGCATGCACAGCCCTGCTATTAGAATTTATCTCTAAAGTGAGGCCAGTGTAACCTGAGGAACGGTTGCTACCTTTTGGCTGATACACAGAAGCTTCAACTTAGACTTGGCTATAGGACAAAAAGCAGTACAGTGTAGACCAAACTGCACCAGTCCTGCAGGAGGAGTCTGACACTGTGACTACAAGCGTGAAGAAAGATATTACATGGATTCAATGGAGTTTTGTCCAAGTACAATATCTGGTACAGCTGAAAGAAATTAAGATGGACTATTACATCCTTCTGGACTGGGGAACACATTAAAATGTCTTCAGGAGATGATATCTGACCATGTTCTGATGCAACTGTTGTCTTTTCCTATTCTGTTTAAGAGCTGACCTCCCCAGTACTCTGGTAAGTCACAGATGATAGCTGCACAGACAAGGTAAACATGAAATGGTCTCTGACAGCCCAGAAGAGTCACTTTTTTCCCATCCCTCTGTGCTTAGAACACCCTAAACCAGTCTAGCATCCCAGCCAAACCTATCTCCCCCAGGCATTCAAAGCATGCAAGGAACGAAGAAGAAAAGTAGATGGAAGGGCGGGAATATTTCTCTCAGATTTTGTATTGCAGCAGGTCTTCTGCAGACACCTTAAGGATATATTTTTAATCCATGTCAAGGACTCTAATTTTCTTTAATAATCTAATGTATTTTGTAATCTGAAAGAACTAATCCAGGTAAAACCATATGCAATGATATTGAATAAATGCTCTACTAGTTCTCAAAAGCTAGGAAAGGTGTGACATGAAGAGCAGAAGAAAACCAACTGTCTTTGTCTCAGGTATAAACCAGTGGAATGGTTTCTGCACTTTGGGGTAGGTAATTTGGTAGGAAATTAAAACATGAGAGAGAGTCACCTTTTAAGGGCAAGAGGTGTTGAATTCTTCTTGCTGATTAGGATGACACCAGTATTTATGCTGATGGCCAATAAGGGCATTTCTGACTCCAATTTCATTTCCAGAAAACATTAACATTACCTCACAGTGAGTTACTTGAATCAGCGCACGTTGCCAGAGGTTGAATAAGACGGTTTCTCCACACTCCGCGATGGAGTACCGACACTTACTAAATTATGCTGTTAAATACTGTAGTATGGCTATAAAATACAATGAAGGCCCATGGAAAGATGCCAGCCCTTTTCTGAGAAAGAGAGAGCACTTTTTGGAACCTTGCCTGTGGCCCGTAATTTTCACTTCCTCCCACTATAGTGTGAAGTGACATGAAAGGACTTGTAAAGTCAAGTCCAGGAGACTGGTGGGGATTTGAAGGAGTAAAGCTAAAGTTAGATCATCGACAGTAGCATTTGACCTACTTGAACTTTGTGGGGAAAGAAGAAGGGAGCCAAATCTCCCACATATCTTCCTAGCAGACCTCACTGGGGAAAAAAAAATTAATTCCAGCCTGGAAAACATATATTTTTCAGCCCAGATGGGGCCAAAATATTAAAAAATACAGAAAGATAGAAATATATAATGGAGAAAGCTGTTGATTGACAAGGAGTAAAACTTTCCAGAAAAGTTTTCAACTAGCAAGATATTTCAATATTTCATGGGAAACAGCATTCAGTGAAGGAGAAGGACCAGTGTCAGAGGATGGAAGCATTACTTACACAAACGGAGACCTCTCTCAGGTACTGCAGCAATTCACGTGCACCCTGACACATGCAACAAACAATCAAGTCCTTTAAGTCTAGCAGGCTCAATTTTTTCTTTTTTCTTATTAGTAATTACCAAAGAGGTGAAGGATGTAGGAGGAGTCAAGATTGATCTTTCTTTGTGGTAAATATTTCAGCAAGAAATATTTGTTCCTCTTTAGTTGCCATAATCTGACTGGTCACACTGTATGATGGTCTAAAACACTTCATTCAAGGAACACAGACCAAATGATTGTGCCTGACGCACAAAACAAAATCTAACTGAGGAACAACATCAACAATAGACATCAACTCCTCAGGTCAAAGGAGAAAAACCCTGTGACGGTGCCAGACAAACAACAGATACAATACACTGCCCGCTTCTTTGCTACCACATTTGTACACAGGTTGATTACTTTATTAGAGGAAGGATGAATCAGAGATACAGGATTATGAGGTGGAGATGGGTAAGCAAAATTCCAGGGGACTTACCTTCATAGGTCTAAACATTCATGTATTTTTTACATCCCTACACCCATAAATTTATACACAAATCCAACATCCAATCAATCTCTGGAAATAGAACAACCACTCAGCATAAAATGTGTGCTCTTAGTTGTCTTGGGTGTAGCCTTCTTGCACATGGCCAAAGCTGGTGAGCAGCAGAATTTCCTGAAGTGACAATATTTAAACAGAGGAGATCCTGGACCTACCCAAAATGCCCTCTATTCATTTTCTGGGCCTAGTGTTATCTGGAGTTGACTCCTCGTTCAACACTGCCTCTAGAGCAGACTGAGCTTGAGGCATGATTTTCAAATTCATTACAAATTCAAAACAGCTCTGGTGGCTGCAGAAACTCTTCACAGGGTTCCTAGGGACCACTGTCAGCAAAGCTCAGAGCTACCTTATTCCAGCCAACCTACTTCTTAAAACTGCCCAGTCCAGGCACATGTGGACAGTGATTGCCAGAAGTACTTCTTAGGAAATTTGAGAGGAGTTATTAAGTTACTGATACGAAGCAGCATGGAGAGCTCATTTCCAGCCCCTCCTGCCATTAAAATGAACGAAAATAACACTAGAAAGTGCATTGCCTTAATGCCAGGAGCTCTGACACGTTCACAAAACACACACGTACCACGCAAGGAAACACCACCACCTTCCAGAGAGTGCAGGCTCTGATGGTTGGACCTGAAATGCAGCAAATGGTATTAAGGAAGGTGTTAGGCCTTGTCACCAAAATAAAGGTTATACCAAACAAAATCCCCCATGCTAGCAGCGTAGGAGTCACTTTCCTTCCCCGCCTCCACTGCACTTGTGGAGCAAAAGTCTCAGTGCTGTTGGTTGCAGCAGTTCAGCTGGGGACAGAGACAAGTATCAGGAGAGGAACAAAGGAGGCAGGAGGGTCCCTTTCACATTTTCAGAGACACAGATTGTATTTTCCCCTTTCCCTCAGGCTCTGTCACTTCACTTTCAACTCCTACAAGTAGCACTTAGAGAGCAAAGAAAGTGGGGGAGAGGTGTGAGAAAGCCGAGCCATACGCCTAGAGAACAGGGATTCGGGGCACTGCCAGACGAGCTCTGCAAACATTGCCATGGTGTCCTCAGGTCCTGCCACGTGCTCTCGCATCTTCAGCCCCTGCCACAGGCTCTCTCACACATCAAGGGTGGTGGAGAAGCTTCCTGGAGAGCTGACAAAGGCGAATTGATAAGAGGCCAGACTGCCAGAAACACGCAGAGGTTTCCCTGCCTGCTGCAGGAATGAAGGGTTGGTAGTAAACCACCAGGGATAAATGGCAGCACCTTTCATCACCACTGCTGTCTACTTCAGGAGCAGCTGTTGGGCCATGACGACAAGGGCAGAGAGAGGAATTTAGTGAACAGCTATGGCCTCCCTGACAGCATGCATCAAAAACACTCCCCTACACCAGCCATCTGCAGACAGGAATGGTCTTGGACCCTGGTTTGTCTGGATGTACGACATCATTTATTTCTCTGCCTCAAACTTACCAACTTGACAATTTCCTTTTAGCACAAATTTCTTCCCTCCACCTCCTTCTCCTCATCATAAATATATGAGTATGTGTGTTTCTTATTTATCAGTGATCTCTCATAACTGGGGAAAAAAAAAATCTCTTGACATAAGTCCTTTTGGCTCAGGTTTCTTGACAAATATGTATTAGTTTTTCTTAATCTCTCACACGTCTCTTCTCTCCACAAACTCTCAGCAAGAGTTTTTTGCAACATCTCAGCTCTCAAGCCCTCTTCATGAAACACCTCAGAAGTCACTGTGTGGAAGCTTAGGCAGGAGAACAATTCCTCTGCCCACAGAGAGTGCACAGGACAGCGAGCGGGTATATCTGCAGCGTACTCTGTAGATATCTCAGATTCACCCATTGCATACATCCCTTCAAGTACAACTCATGTGAAAATGGTCCCATCTAGCTTCCAACACCTACATCTGAGCCTGAGATCTACACCCGCATTTGGGTCATCAAAGCTCTTTAGTCAAAGGACCTAACTGCCTCATCCAATGGCATGCATGGAATGTGGGGCAAAGAGCAGGACGCAGCCCAGAACCCTAAACCTTCACATGGTTCTTGAATACTGCGGCCATGAGGCTGCTCTCTTTCATGCTTCTTGGCTGAAGGTTGGGACACTACGTTGAACTGTCCATCTAAACTGAAGCTTGGAGGATTTGGCACCTAGTTGGCCCATGCAGTGTCAGTCTGCATCCAGGCACTTCTCTGCACTTGCTGGAGCTGGCAGTAAAGCAGAAGGGAGGCAGAAGAAATACAGCAGGAAAAAAGGAGACCCTCAAGACTGGCATCAAGGGCTTGGTGGAATTGCTCTGGTTCCAGGTGGATCCAGTCAACAGTTTTGGATCCCCTACAGAAGTTCAGTCTGAACTTAGAGACCTCACTGGTGCAGAGGAAGGGTTTTGCTGGGACTCACCTGTAGCTAAATTCTGGGCTGTGAAAGGAGGAAATGTCAGAATTTTCTGTTTAGTCAATGGGGAGGGACAGGTGTTTTTCAAGGCTTCAGAAAGACTTCTGTTACTTAAGCTGGCAGATGGGATCTTGGAAAAACACCCTCTCAGATGCCTGGTGAGCAAATGTCAATGCCTCTGTGTGCAATGGCTTCACTATCTACCTAAAATACAGTTGCAAGCCTGGTGCCTAAGCTGGTAGACCTGTCAATACTTAGCTTTTGTACTCTAACCTCACCAGAAGCTCCCGTTACAGTGAAATATATGGGGCAGCAGAGCACGGCAGCAGAGCAAAAGCCCATAGATCATGGAGTTAAATATCCTACTGTGGGCTAAAAGTGAGTGCACGCACTTTCAGCCCACGTGTCGGTTGAAGTTATGAGCATTCGAGAAAAGGGGATTTATAATGAGAATGGCAATTCAACCTCAATTATAGTGTGCGACTGTCTGCACACTATAAACTGGAGGTTTAATAATGAGGCAAGTAGGCTGAAGGAGAGAATTTCATTGTGTCTGTTTCACAGCCTGGAATTCTTACTAAATTCAACAGATCACTTGAGTTCTCCTGACAACTGTAGCAGTATAACTAATTTTAAAGGGGTTTAGTGTACATTAAGACTGCAACAAAAGATACGGGCAGAGAAAACCTCATAGCAAAAGAGAACTCCAGATTGAGGACTATAATGTATATGAGATTTGAAAGAAGTAAGTGCTAAAAGATGTAGACAGCAGTTTTTCAGGGTCCTTAACCTTGATGAATAAATGAATAAAATCCCTTAAAAAATTGCAGTGTTTCTTTCAAGTGATTTCCAGCATGTTAATGATCAAGAGAAGCTGAGAAAATTGCTGGGAAAGGAGATGACTTTCCTCAATATGCTCTTACCACAGAGACTGTAAGACAGACCTGAATTGTAAGCAAATAATATGCATTGCAAAATATGACAGAGAAAACGAAGAACAGAGGCTCTTTAGCTGTCCATAATGCATTTGCATACAGGTGTGTTGACTGCAGGACTTTGTGATGTTGCCAAATCAAAGCTTTAATGGAGACTTGGAGCCTTCCAGCTCTTCCGTATCCAGGTACTTAGACAGGGCTGTCCTGTAGCATATTTGCTTACTTACTATGAAAAGAGAAAGAGAGTAGGACCCAAAAGAGAGCACAGAGAATACACAGAAGCCTTTCTCTACCACTGTAAGCATCCCACCCACTATATACAACTCCTCACAAGCTAATACTGAATGCCAAAGGTGCCTCAGTTGCCCACCTCCCTCATTTCTATCAGCAGAGTCTCCTAAGTATTGCTGGAAAAGCTAAAGACACACCAGTAGAAAGCACAGCATCTCAAACCTCAATGCAGTCCACATAGGAGGCCTCTCACCACCTTCTGAAAATCATGAAGGGAATGTCTTGTTCACATCCTGGCATGGTCTTGCCCCATGAGGCACCGAGGACTGGAAGAAGGTGCAGCCAAGACAGGGAGCATCAGGCCTTGATGGGCAACTTGGCTGTAGAAAGTGTGGGTGCTCGCAGGTTAAACAAGCTGTCAAAGGAAGTGGCAAATGAGAAAGGGGTGCTGAAGACTGAAATTTTGAATGTATCTCCTCCAGCAATGTTTTCACCTCTCAATTTTACTGGCTGACAGTGCTTGCAGACAATGCTCTTGTCTCTCCCTGTCTTTGAACCGTCCCCAGCACCCACATCACCCACCCTTTTCTCTCCTGGCCCCACCAACCTCTATCTAATAATGTAACTGATTAGATCTTTCATCATTTTTATTGTTATCCACCCGCAGATTAATAAAACAGCTCTCTGGCTGTTTCTGGCTGACCACATTCCCTAATTTATCATAAAGGCTTTGCCTGAAATACTTCTGTGTGACATGTGGGGAGAGTTGCAGTCCCTCCCAGCCAAGCATATCTGCAAGAGAGCGCAGCACAATGGTCCTCAGTGATATAGCCCATATTCTCACCACACAGAGCAGAAGTTAACGCTCCGCAACCAAGCCGCTAAAGCAAAATTACCAGAGATTGGTACCAGAGGCACGGAGGTGGAAAAATGGGGAGTTAACTCCAGCTCACTGGAGCACATTTCTTCATACCTATACCGTCTCTTAATACAAGGGAATCTGCTTTTAAAGCACTCCAAATTTTCTTTTTAAAGACAGTAATTACAAGGGTGACTTAACATGGCCTCAGGGACTATCCTGCAAGAATTGGAAGACTTGATCCCTTAAAAGTCAAGAAGCTGGAGGAACCATGAGACTGACAATGGATATTTTTTCCTAACTTCCCCGTCTCCTTCCTTTTTCCCTTCCCCCATTTCAGGGTACTGATTTAAAGAAATGTAAAGCTCACACATCTTACAGTTCAAAGGAGGATTTGAGCCCACAGATTCAAAACCAACTCCCTCAAAACCATGGAGAGCACTATTGCATAGTGTCATCCATTTATTTTGAGCACATGAAGTTCACAAAATGATGCGTTCATCTTTGCCTGGCCAGTATTACACTGCGGGCAACTGAGACTTATTCCCTATTTTCTAGCCCAAAGTAAGCTAGACATTTTTGTAAATTTTTTCCTGTTTCAAACTGAACAACATAATTTTCAGAATAATGACAGAGGAAACAAAACCAAAAAGGTAAACAACTGTTTATTAAATAGAAAATTGAAAATTGCTACAGAACTGATAATGTTTCATAGAAAGATTCCATTTAATGAAAAAGTCCATTTGCTCCTGGAAAATGTTTTCAAGGGATACATTTCAGTCAGGACTGTCAGCTGACACTTGCCTTTCAATCACTGACTGATGTCCTAGCTCACATGCCACATAGTAGATGCTGTGCAAAGATGCAATAAGCAATCTTTGGCTTATGGAGCTGGGAACTCATATTGGGAAGAGCTGAGTGTAACAAGAAATGGAGTGGAGGTGCAGTAGCGCGATCCCAGGAATACAGCAGCCAACATAGCAAGGGTAGAGAAGTTTGAAAACAAATAGCTGTCTCCCAGGCAGCTATGCCTTGGTGGACTCCATGCATGTAGCCTTAGAGATGTCTGGCACAGTCTTCCATGCGACCTTAAGGAAAGATTGAGCAGAGAAAGGATCTGTGAGCTTTCAAGGCAGTGAAGTAGCAGCAATGTACGGAAGGACATGCAATGAGGATGGAGCAGGAACCGAAAAAACCCGGAGCCCTAGTAGCAGTCATTGGATTTGAACAGCGAGCAAACAGGGGAGACATGAGCTGCCTTCTCCTCCCAGACACACACCACTTGACTGGCACTGGTCCTTGGTAAAGGCAAGCATCCTACCCTGTAAGGTAAGGCCATGGAGAACTGCCATGATTGCTGGTCTCATTAGGAAAAAGTGAATGGATCTCTGTGCAAGCTGAGAACAAGCAGGAAAAGAACAGAGCTGTCAGACCTTTCCAAGGAAAAACATTTTCCTGCTCCTCTAATATCCAAAAGACTGACCTCACTTGGATGAGCTTCTGGCAAAAGTTACATATTCCTCTCTCTTTCATTTTTCCATACTCCTGTGCTTTCTCCTCATTTTCATCTGAACTATCCAAAACAACATTTTCTATAAACAGAGGACCCAAGACTGGTTTCATATTATTTCAAGACTCAAGGCAAAGTCTGTGTATGTGTGTGTGTATGCATCCTTCATTGTCCTAAAGGAATTATGTGCTTACTATGACCTATCCATCAGCAGGAGGAGATAGAGGGGATAATACTTGTGAACATCAGCAGCAACTTAGAGGAGACGTTTCCTCCATGAAGATGCCTATCTTCACAAAACACGCAGGAACGTAGCAACTCTCAGATTTCCTCTTCTAGCTACAACTTCTTTGAGGGGGTTAAACACTAAAATGAGAGAGGCATCAAGCAGCAGACCAACACATGCAGTACAGTCACATTAACCCTTCCATCCTTAAGAAGCCAAGGCCTTGGTGACACACATCCCCTCCTCTGTCTGCCTAACAGTCCATTCATGTATCCTGCCTGGGTCCCTCCAGGCTCAGGTTATCTTATATCCTACATCAGCCTCAACTCTTTCTCCCTTCCCCTTCACCCCTCCAAAAGCCATCTGAGACAGAAAACAGCTGTTAAAAAGATTATAAGGAGAAGGTTTCTGGAACAGAAACCTAAGCAACAAGTCCCTCATGAACAAGTGATACTCTGTCCAACCAAGACCAAAGGAAACCCTGACAAAGTTAGCCTGCAATGAACAAAATGCAGCTTCACTTAGCTTCCCCAGGCGAGGGAGGACATGGGTCTAATTTGCAGCTCACAGCCCAGCTCTGCAGTGACAGATGCTGCCTGGAACTGAAGGAGAAATGATGATGCAGGGCTGTTTCCTTCGAGACGCTGTTCTGTCACCATGGCGGCAGACAGCACACTCTCAACAAGTTTATCTGCAAAGTAACATGAAAATTCCTCACAGCAGGAGAGATTTGATGGGACGTGCCTAGCACAGCTTTATAAAAAGGTTTCTTCAAATGCTTCCAAATCCCATGCATCTTTTTCTTGTTTTATCGTCCTTTTCAACATCCTTCTTTCTCCCGCTTTTTCTAACGCCTCCACAAGGCACGTTTATCAACATCAAGGCACATTCTCACACAGCTCCAATTTTTTTTCTCTGAATCCACTCTTGCACAGTCCAAACCTACTAGTAGTCTCCACACCCAGGACTTCACCAAGAGCAAAACTTGGTTCTAAGCACGAAATCTCCTTCAAATTGCAGGCAGTGTTGAAGTCCTAATGTAGGACACCTAGCTGAATTCCTCTGAGGCAAAGCATTTGGTTTTGATACTCCTGCAGACTCTGCTCTACCTGGACTAAATTTTGATGTCTGTCATCTCTTCTCATTTTTTTTTTCTTCCTCCCCAGCCAAACCAGAGGCACACACCAGATATTGCATCTGTAGGCTGCATTCAGGATGCTCAACACAGACAGACAAGTGCTCTAGCTCTGTGCTGTTATCACAGGAGATGCCTAAGGCTTGGTTCTACAGCCACTTCACACCCTTTAGGCAGCCTGAGCTCGGGTAACCTGCAGGTCCCCTCTGCCATAATGACAATCAATGGTCAAGTCCTTCCAGACCAGTATCATGACCGAACACAGCACACACAGCCTACCTACACACCAGGGCATGGTTGAATGTGTGCTGAAGGTGTTAGTGCTGGGTTTGGCTTGGATGGTGTTAATTTTCTGCATAGTAGCTGGTATGGAGCTAAGTTTTTGATTTTTGCTGGAAACAGTATTAATAACACAGGGATATTTTTGTTACTGCTGAGCAGTGCTTACACAGAGTCAAGACTTTTTTGGCTACTCAACCTATCCCACCAGTGAGTAGACTGAGGGTGCACAAGGACCTGGGAGGGGACACAGCCAGCACAGCTTACCCCAGCTGACCAAAGGGATATTCCACACCATATGACGTCATGCTCAGCATATAAAGCTGGGGGAAGAAGGATGATGGGGACATTCAGAATGATGGCATTTGTCTTCCCAAGTAACTGTTACACATAACGAAGCCCTGGTTTCCTGGAGATGACTGAATGTTCCTGCTGATGGGAAGTGGTGAATGAATTCCTCATTTTGCTTTGCTTGCATGGGTGGCTTTTGCTTTACCTATTAAACTGTGTTTATCTTGACTCATGAGTTTTCTCACTTTTACTCTTCCGATTCTCTCCCCTGTCCCATCTTTGGAGGGTGACTGAGCAGCTGTGTGGGGCTTAGTTGCCAGCTGGGTTTAAACCACAACAGTGTTATAACTATGTGTTTCCCTCCCATGTGGTCCTCAGGTTTCCTCAGTGGCACTTACTCTAGGAATACATGTCTACACAGCTGATGTGAAGGTAAACTTGCACTCAAGGACAGGGCTAAGCCTGTAGTCACGTGCCTTCAAAGCTGAGTCTCTGCTGTTAAAACTACCCTTCCTCTCACAGATCTCTTCCATTTTAAGGAAGAGTTCAGCCATGCTTCATCAAGCTCTAGAAGCATGAGTGTGTTTTCATGGCATAGGTAAGAAGGCTTTTGAAGTCTAGCACTTATCTGCAACAGTATTCCAGACAAAACTTCTTCATACAGGTCTGCTTTCCTAGTGTGTTGGTATCAATACAAACACCAAGACTCACAGGATCTTCTCGCTCTCTTTAAAATCCAAACCTGGATACCAGCTGGATGGTAAGAGAGCCTTCATCCCCAAACCCTTATCCTCTGTCCTGCTTGGAGCTCATGGCTTTGTCACTCTAATGTCTTCATCCCAGGAAAATGGATTTTCTTCCTGCCATCCTCACCAAGCAGAGCCTTCCATCTCCTCTCCTTGGCAATGGCACTGCCATGGGGACAGGCTGTGCACAAAGCAGCCTCTACACAGCTCCCTTCACCTCGTTGCAAATTCCAATAGGCAACTGGCAATGGGAAAGATGGAAAATGAGCTGAAGGATGTATATTCACTTTCCTCAGTGTGTAAAGGGTTGTGTGTGTTGGGGTGGCAATGGGAGGAGAGAAGGTGAAAGGGGAGTTGGAACTGTGAAGTTTGAAGGTGAAAAAAGTCTTTATATCTGGATTAGTGGAGTCCTGGGGCCTTCAAAAATAGTTAAAATTCCCTTTTTTGAGTAATGGAGAAGTAGTTTGCATTGATCTTAAGAATTTGCTTATAGTTTTCCCTGGAGTTCAATGTACTGGGGAGTGCAAAGCTGACACAGCTCAAAAGTTTTATGAACCTCAGGTAACAGCGTGAAAGGAAATTTTAATAAATATTACATTTATTTAAATTTAATTTTTTTCCTTGTTAATAATAAAAGCCAACCTTGGTCTTCTGGGCTTTTCTCATATGCCTGCTTAATACAGCAGCCGAATCGTGGAATTATTTATATTTTAACTTCGTTTTCAGTAAATCGTCAATCATTCACCTTTCAAAAGCATTAAATTCAGAGACGAACAGCAGGGGAGAGGGAGTCTGAGAAATAAATATTGACTTTCAGGGGTTTGTTTTGGGGTTGGTTTTTTTTGTTTCTTCTTTTTTTTTTTTTTTAAACACAGGATTAGAAATAGAACTGTTGTGGGTGATGAGTAAAAGCACAGAAAAAGGAAAAGACATTTGTGCCTATAGATTTCTTCCCATCACAGACCTGCAGCTCCATTTCTGCTTCATTTTCAGGAATTCACACCAGTACCAATGGGTAATGGCTCTTGCTGGCTTAAAGAGACATTTGCCTGAAAATCTGGAGCTGGGTCATCATTGAGTGGTCTTCCTTACAGAGAACACTGGCTACTAGCCATGGATATTGGTATAGTGAACAATAACCCAGATCCGAAGGAAAAACGCAAGCAAATGAAACATGCCAGAGTTGAGAAATCTATCAATCAAGGAGGTTTGCCATATAGTGACCCTTAAGCTATGTGAAGACTTCAAAGATTCTTCCTTTTAAGTTCAGCAGCCTAATCAATGCCTAAAAATAATGATGGACTCTTGCTTCTGGCCTTTCCTGGCCCCTGGGACAGAAGGACTACAGCCAGACAGCTGTCCCCTTGGGTGCTCTAGAAGCCTTCTGTAGAGTTCTTGCTTTCGTGTGAATGAAGGCACCTCTTCAATCCCTGAGTACAATCTGCGACATCCACCCTCCACACCAATCTCCCGTTACTCCACTCCCTGACCTACCTGAAATCCTAGCCTATGCAGGCTAAAATGCAGCAAGAGAAGCTACCCACAGCCTGACAACTATGTGGAGAGCAGACAAATGCTGTACATCATGTGTGGTGCTGATGACCACTTCAGGGACCATTCAAGTCAGAGCTAAAGCCCACGGCAAGAATAGCCCAGTCTGTCACCTTGGGCATCACAGGTCACAACACCACAGCAGTCACGTGACAAGCAGGGTTCAAGGATAGTTGCAGTCTTGATTTAAAGACATCAGGAAATTAAATCCCTACTATCTTTGGCAATTTGTTCCCACAAAACAGACGCCTGTACTCCTGCTCATGTCCAGTTGTGTTCAGCTTGCAGGCACTGGTGTGTCTTGTGCCCTTCTTTCTCTTTTAGATTAAAGAGTCCTTTTATAGCAGGTGCATACACACAGCACGCTGCCAATTCAGCTTGTTGATGAGCTGAACAAATTGCTCTCTTGGAAGCGTTTTCTCCAGCCCAGATTTCTGTGGACTTCTGCATCCTTTTCAATTTCTCATTGTCCCTGACAAAGCACATGTCCCTGAACTGGAGGTGGGTTTCTGTTGTATGTCCCCTTGTGAGTTACACTGAGCTAAGGTTAGTCCTGTCCTTTCACCGATGTCCCTCGAGGTGCTATTAGTTGGTCCCATCACCATACTGAGAATACAGGTCCAGATGAAGGACCTTCCTTTAGGACCTCTCAATCTTCTTGGGAGTCATTGTCTTCCAGAGGGATTCCCACACACCACTGCACACCGGGGGCTTGCCAGCTGGACAGCAGCTTTGAAGAGACAGGTCTGAAGTGGTGTGTTGGGTTTGGTCAGGGGAGTCAGTTCTTCACAGTGGCCGGTAGGAGGCTATGTTTTTGGATTTGCCCTGAGAAAAGTAAGGGTTTTTTTAGCTGGTGCTGGAGAGTGATTGCACCAAATTCAACGACTTTTTCAAATCTTCTGATACACGCTGTGTTCCCAACTCTCTCGCTGGGGGCAGTGTAGGGAACACATAGTTCAGGCAGCCGACCCAAACTGACCAAAGGGGTATTTCATTGCATAGTACATCATGCTCAGTACATAAATGGGGAGTGGGCTGGGGGGCCATAACTCCTTTTCTGGCTCCTTAACTCTTCAGGTAGCTCCTTAACTGCTTTGTTAACTCTTTTGCTGGCTCGTTTGTTAGTGAGTTGGTGGGTTGGTTGGCTTTCCTGGTCATACTGTGTCTCACTCGGACTCTGCTGCGATCGCTCTTGGGT
Source organism: Rhynochetos jubatus (assembly GCA_027574665.1). Lineage (NCBI taxonomy): Eukaryota > Metazoa > Chordata > Aves > Eurypygiformes > Rhynochetidae > Rhynochetos > Rhynochetos jubatus. Next base: position 75,632,116 of record CM050690.1, on the reverse strand, counting down.
CCTCTGGCTCTGATTCTTCCTACTCACAACCTGGCTGTGCATCGACTGGGTGGTGATGAACAGTTGTATCATAGGTTTTATTTTCTATTATTTGAATTGCTTATTAATAGTAGTATGTTTATATATTCATTTTTATGTATATATTATTAATTTGTATTGAATTAGCAAATTGTTCTTATCTCAGTTTTACAAGGTTCCTTGTCTTTCTTCCTCCAGTTCTCCTCCTCTGCTGGAGGGGACAGGAGGAAGTGTGAAGCAAGTGGCTTCATGGTATTTTGCTGGCCAGAGTTAAACCACAACAGGTGGACACCAAGTTTTTCATGATTCAGCAATGTGCACTTGTCACAAGGAAGTCCAACAGCCTCTTGGGCTGCATTAGGCAGAACATTGCCAGAAGGCGCAGGGAGGTGATCCTTCCCCTCTGCTCAGCACTGGGGAGACACATCTGGGGTGCCATGTCCAGTGCTGGGCTACCCAGTACAAGAGATATTGGAGCAAGTCCGGCAAAGGGCCACAGAGACAGTGACTGAACTGGAGCATCTGACCTGTGAGGAGAGACAGAGCTGTGAGTGTTCAGCATGGTGAAGGGAAGGCTCAAGGGAACTTATAAATGTGTGTAAGTATCTGGTGGGGGCAGGTAAGGAAGACAGATCCAGATTCTTCTCAGTAGTGGCAGTGAAAACACAAGAAAGAGGCACAAAACAAAATACAGAAAATTCAATTTAAATGTAAGAAAATGCTGTTTTACTGTGAGGGTCCTAAAACACTACAACAAGTCACCCAGAGGGGTTGTAGTCTCCATCCTTGGAAATACTTGAAACACAACTAGACATGATCCTGAGCAAACTGTTCTGGTTGACCCTTTTCTGAGCAGAAGGGGTCAGAGTAGAGGGTCTCCAGAGATGCGTTCCTGCTTCAGCTGTTCTGTGGTTCTGCTCTTCATAGCTTTAACCTCTCCTCCTGGTTCCTATTCTGTCTCCCAGTTTGATGCTGTGAAAGTGTATGCTCTACGTGCCTGGACTACTGATGGACCCAGAATCCTTTCCACACATTCTCAAGCCATTTAAAGCACTTCTGCAAACTTTAGGTTATCTGTACATTTTAGCCAGCAGCACTGTTTTTATTTATTTCCAGATCATTGATGGAAACATTAAATTGCATCTAAGCTATGACTGCCTTCACGAGAACGCCATAGAAAAGTGCTCATTAAACAGATTTCCTGCTCATAATTTCTGTCCAAGATCCGTCAACTACCCATTGCTTAATCTATTGAATATTAGCACATAAAAAACCCATAGATTTCCAGTCCATATAGTCTCTATGTCCCTTTTCCATCCATTAATAGCAACAGACACCTAGGAAATGACTGCAGGAACTGCGATGCATCCACCCAACCCTCACATACTCTCCCAGCTTCTGACAGCTGGAGGTTTAGGATTTCTTGTAGCAGCAGTAGCAACCAAACCATTGTGTCTTATAGCCAGCAATGGACCGGAATTAGTCTACTTCTGTTCAACCTGTTTGTACTTTAGCTGTTCAGTCGTGGTGCATTTTCTAACAGGATTGTATGTCCTAAGGAAAACTACTTCCCATCTTTTCCTTTAAACTTACATGATATTTTTGCTGGATGTCCTTTCCTCTCTGTGGTATGGGAGGCAGTGAGTCCTCTTGCCTCCTTCATGTAACTTCTAGCACTCAAGATTTTATAGCTTTCCATCCAGTCCACCATGCTGAGACTTGTCAACCAACTTGTTCCCTGGGAAGACAGTCTGTCTTTCCCACTGCTTCCTCAGATCTGGTGTTAGACCACTGCAGGTAGTTTGTCCTCTGCAGCCAGGGCTGCCACCCCACTGTCTTTCCAGCTCCAGCTGGCCTGAAACCAACTCCCTCTGGGTTGCATCCAGTTGGGACAATATATTTCCTTTGGAAGCAGGAAAAGGAACCTCTCTGATTCACAAGGAAATGGGGGCTGGAGGCCTTACAAGTTTCTGCCCTTTGCAAAAAAACATTCTCCTTCCCTGCTGCCCTCCCCAGGCAGGCAGGCAGCAGCTCACCATGTGAGCAAGCAAGCGAAAGGGGAAACAAAAGTTAAACCGAGGTTAAAGGAACAGGAGAAGAAAAACAGATGACCCCCCAGAGTCTGGGGCTGAGCGGCACGAACAGTAGGAGCCCCTGGATGCCAGCTCATCCATGCACACTGCCCTTGCTGCCTTCCAGTTCCCAGGAGGTGGCCTAATAAATTTTACAAAAGAGCAAACAGCTGAAAAATGCTCGTATTTAAAAATATATTGAGAGAATTTGCATGTTGTTCCCTTTTGTTTGGGGATGGCATTTATACACCCGGTGTTTCAGCAGCACTGCATCTCAGAGCACTTTACATAGCAATTAATTACACACTGGTAGTGGAGTGACTGTCTACAGGCAACCTCATCAGCCATTATCCACTCAGCAACATCCAGCATACAGCTGTGAACATTTGCATTAGCAGAAAGTCGTCTCAGCTGCCATTAACAGGGTGCGGGAATGTCAGGGAGGATGCTAGGGGTCTGCTCACCCCCAGCTCCTTCCCGAAAAGCCTTTAACAGCTACCGTCACAGCTTTCACAGTCAAGCTTATGACCCTTCCCTCATTTCACCCAAGCTTTGGACTGGGGAAAGAGATGTCATCAGCTTACAGCACACTGCAGTCCAGATCCTGCACCACAGTGCCATCTTTTCCTATAGCACAGCAAACTCTTGGATGGGAGACTTCTGAGACAGCACATAAAAGTGCAAAAATCAAATCTGTACAAGAGATGGGTTTATGGTATGAATTTTGTCCATAGCTTGTGCAAGTTTCTGTTTCATACCCTTGATGTAAGTAGCCACAGTGCAGTCCTTATGCCTGGGATTACTTTCAGCACTCCCCAGGTCTCTGCATAAATCACCCTGGAAAGACACAGCACACCTGAATAACCACCTTCTGACAACTTCCATGGCCTCAATGCTATTGTGAAGTACTGTGGTGAAGTATTCTAAGTCCCTTGTTGACTATGTTTTGCCCATGCCACAGCAAAACCATACATGTGTCTGCCATCAGGAGGTTAGGGGAAGCCTGTTGGCAATTTCTGGAAGAATCCCAGCAGTGCACTGACCTTCAGAGGGGACCTGAGGACAAGCGACTGACCAGCAGTACTCAAAGGACCTGGAGGTATTCTTGCTAGAGCTATAATATGAAGTCCCAGACTACATCTTTACCACCGGAACGAACAGTTGCAAAAATGTCCCTGGACACTAAACTTGATCTTCTGTATTGTAAGATGTTAAAACACTACCTGGCATGTTTCTGGCACAGTCTAACTAGCATTTTCCCAAATGATACCCAGACATAGCCAGGGAATTAGCACAGACTAGTGCCCATTCTCAGTAGGCAATTTGGATGCAACCCCCCTCTTTTGGAGGGTGAGAGAATTTAATAGTACAGATGCAGGATATCCTGTGCCAGCTGGCCTCTGCGCAAGAGAGCAGACCCAGCTACAGTTAATTTACAGGTATAGATGCAGCCTCAGAGTCCTGGACAACATCCAGCCGATGATTGCATCCTCCGCCTTTCAATTCCACCAACCTGAAATGCAAAACAAAGCCACAGTGCTTCTAATCTTTAATTGCTGCTGTGTACTGTTGAAATGTTTCTGTCTTTTGATCGTGGATAAGGTGATTGAATTTCTGTAAGTTAAGGAGTGTATGAAGTCTTCGGGGTTCCTTTGAAGGGGCACAGGAGATATGATGGCAGCACAAACCACTCAGGTCTCCTTTCTTTCTGTCTTGTTTTTGTTTCATGTGTGCTAAAATATTCAAAACAATACTTCATTTTGCAAGACTGGCATTTCTTTCTTGCTGATCTCACCAAGACAGCTGTGGCACCAGAAGACCGCAGAGAACCAACAACCATTATCGTCACTTGGCAGATAACAAGTCTTATCCAAGCTGGGTATAAGAACAATCTACAAACCTGTGTCACAGTAGCACTGATCTTTTTCCACTTTATGATTTACAAGAACACAAGTTGGATGGATGCAAAAAAACCCTAATGGATTTGTGAAGATAAATATGTTTTTTTTACAAGTGCTGTCTTCAATGTGTAAACCCAGCTCTCCAGCTTTGGGCTTCCTCTCACCAAAAGCCCAATAAACCAGGATGTTGGCAACATGGGACCGCTGACTGAATGCGGAACAAGTCTCCCTGATCAACCCTCCTGTCTACCCAGTCCACAGCCTGTACTTGCTGTCCAGGACTTCAGGACCTCTGGCACTAATGGTGGGCAGACACAAAGTCATCCCAGACCATTTAGCGAAGAGGAGAAGGGAACCAATGTTTCAGTGACTGGAGAGGGAAGCAGTTCTTCCAAGTAGCTCGTTTACAGCAAAAACACAGTGTCTTTGGAAACAGAGTAAGCTAAACTCTCTGGGGTTTCCTTTATCTCGTCTTTGCTGCCAGAGGTAATTTCCTGATTTCCAACCCCTCCTTGAGATATGCGCAGACACATTTTAATGAGCTTTTGGGAGATACGGTGCTTATCCCACTCTTTAGGGCAGGCTGGATCCCATTCTGCACTTGCCTGCTGTTAAGCTCGTATGCCTTTAATTACTCACTGGTTTCCTGTGTGACTTTGCGACCTCTTCCCCAAACCCTAAACTGCTTCAAAACCTTGGCAACCCACAGAAATTGCTAACTGCCATTTGAGGTTTCAGTGGTGCGTCACTGCTCAGGGACTTCTCCACAAGTGGTCAAACAGGTCAGAAAAAAGAAAAGGATTTTCCTAAAGAGATGGAGGTAGTGGGAACAGTAAAGCACACAGTTGTCTGTCCTGAAATCACATGTCCATGCAGACTTCTCCTGAGCAACTCACCACCAAGCTTGGCTTGGCAGGACTCACCTTGGCTTGGGGAGGTTCCCTTCCCACCGTCTCCTGGAACAGTTGCTACAGCCGTAGCAATGTTTTTCACACTAGCAGTGATATTAGACTTGCTGATATTAGAGTTGTGTATTTTCCTGCTCAAGCATTCACATGACAGCAGCGGTAGGGAAGGGTGGATGATCCCCTGGCCCTTATCGGCTGGTGGCAGCCCTTTCCACAGTTGTCTTCCAGACAGAGGAGGAGAGCTGAAGCTGCATTTTCTGAGATGCACAGCCACGTACTGAGAAGCAGAGCTGAAAACCACCAGGCAATTTCACAGATTCCACTAGAGACCATTTCAGACAAGTCACTAGGTTTGATAATGCTGATTTACATAGCGGTAAAGCTTCCCCTCACCGCGGGAATTGCCGGGTGGCGTTCTCTGGCCTGTGTGACGCCGGAGGTCAGGCTGCTGATCAAAACGGTCCCATCTGGCCTGAAAATCTATAAATTCAGATCTGGATGGAATTGGGCAATTTTGGATTTGGATAAGCATTCATGAATTTAAATGAATAAATAATAATATAATAATAAATCATTCATCTCGCTGTCTAGCGTGTGAGGCCCCTCGAAGACCCGCAGTTCAGATGCAGCCAAAGTTTGACTACCTCTGCAATTAGAGCCAATGAATTTCAAATGAGGGGGAGGGAGGGGGAAAAACCAAGAGAAGTGAAATGTTTGGGGGGAACATTTATCCAAAGTGACTTCCCTCTCCCTGCAGGCCATACAAGGACTGGATTCTAACAAACTCATCCCACTTCTGGCTCAGGCTAGTGGCACCAGGGACAGCTTCCATCTCCCACTGCGCATACTCAGGACAAGCAGAACCCATAAATCCAGCCATCCCCAGATCTGCCATGCTGATGGAGAGCTTACTGTCTTCACAGCTAGCTTCACTGGGATAGATTCATGGGTCCCTGATTCAATCGTAGGTGACAATATTGGGCAAGTACATTTCCTTTTGCTTAGTTATTGTCTAGATGAGCTTTGAGCAGTGATTTATGCTTCTACAGAAGCGATAAGAAAAGGCTGTCCTCCACACAGCAGACCAATGCTATGCACTGCTCAGATTCAGGCTCTTGCCCATGAGCCAGAGGTAAATTTATGGACAATGACCGATGGAGAAGAGACAACAGACTGGGCCATGCTTATCACGAGCAATCTCCACACCTGATCTCTCTCTACCAAGAGCTGTCTCTTCATTCCTACAGACAGTCCTTCGCCAGCCGCATGCTTCAGCCCAAATGCCTGGCACTGTTTTATCCACCTCCTCCTCATCCCCTGAACCATTATATCCCCTTCAACCATCCCAAAAAAATTTCTGTCCTGATTCTCCCTGGTGTGTTTCTGCCCTTACCAAACCTTTGTATTTTATTTTATCTCTAAGCCAGCTCTTGCAGTTTTCCCCAGTTTAGCCTCCTCCACTCATTTCATTAACATGCTGTTTACTTCTGCTTGTAGATCATTAGCAACAATATTAAACAACTGGCAATTTGCCCAGGAGGCTGCTATCTCTGGGGTTGATGACTTGTTTTATTTTCCCTCCCTGAGAGAGCAGCTAAAGCAGCAGAGATGGGTGGACGTGGAAAGGTCTGAGCCACATGCAGAGATGAGAGAGGCAGCTTGCTTGCCTTTACTAGTAAATTGTCCTCTCTGCTTTGTCTTTAAACTCCTCACTCAGGTTCACCTCTCATGGACATGGTTCTGATACCTTTATGAGGACCCTTCATTTGAAAGAAGTCCCTGCCACCCCTTTAGCCCCTTAAAATCCCTTGGTTTGGAGTCAATGAGTCCATAACTAGGACTAAATTTTAGGGCAAAATCTTTCCAGGTTCCTTGTATCACAAATCCCTCCTGCTTTCCAGCTGAAAGTTAAGCCAACAAACTTACTAATTTCAGCCTATCATCCAACTTGCTCTGGCTCAATGATTTAACTCCTCACAGGAAAACCCACCTCCATGGCTCAGACTCTTGAAGTTTTCATATCCTTCCCTCAGGCAAATTCCTCCAAAGAACTTTGCAGAGATGTAGGAAAAGCTTAGGTTCAACCCAGGAATTCTGAAAATCTTTTTAGCAACTGAGAGCAAGTATGAAATGAACCCAAGGCAATCTGAGCAGGGAGGAAGCTCAGACAAGGGCGAGGGGGCTTGGTGTCTTGCAACGGCTCTTCTTTGTGAACAGAGCAGAGAACTGGCTGGAGAATTTCATTAAATATTTACCCCTTTCTTTCAAATATAACTTTGGGGGGTTGTGTCAGGAAGAGCTGGATGGAAGGAGGGGAAACTGACACATTCAAAATCTTCCAGTATCTGGCAAAAATGTCAACGGAAAGTTCTAATTCAGACAATTTTGATCATCTCTGTTCATGGTATTTCTAGTGCTGCCACACTGGCCCCTTGTGCCCCTTGGCCATCTTCTCTTTGCACACCTAGAGTAAAATTACTATCCACATAGGACTTGTAGAGACCTGCTGTTGAAACCATTCAGCTCCTCTAATCACCATAATAATTTCCAGTGCTAATTGTGAGCAATCTTCAGAACACGTTCTTTTACTCCTTCTCTTTTCAAGATGAGGCTGTTGCCAGACATCACTGCAAAAGGGTTAGAAAACTACATCTGGGTTCCTCGGCCAACTTCAGGCCAGTTTACACCTCCTTGTTTCTGCCCTAGCATTGCCGTAAACTTTTTTTCCTCCCCTCTTCCCAAAAGGCTACCACTGGTCCCCTCTTGGACCCCCATTAGACAGGTTAAGCAAGCCAAACTCTTTAGACCCTTCCTTCCTGAATTATCGTGACTCTCCCAATATCCCATGGTTCAGCAGATCCTGCCATTAGGTATTGACATGGTGCATTCGAATTAGATGCCTCCTTGCCGAATTTTGTGCAGCTGCTTCTAAATGTTTCTGTTCAAGTAACTGTCCCGCTGATGTGCCACAATTTCAAACATGCTTGGCAGTGCTTTTCACTCAAAATCTTTCCATCAAAGGCTGCTCATGCGAGGCACAGACCTTTTTTGCAGTGTTTTTGGCATTACTTATGATTTTTCTCCTCTTCCACCTTACTGTCAGCCTTCCCAACACTTTCCTGGCCAAAGGTTCTATTCCAGATGTGTTCTCCTAGTCCACCATCCTATGAAAACAGACTGTTGTGTCCCAGCTTTCAGTAGTTTATGGCTATCAGAGACAGAAGTTGAATTTGCTCTTCAAGTCCACCCCCAGACATCTACATGTCCTAATGTGGCCTTTTTTCTCTGCTCCCCTGCCCATCTGTATTCCTTCAAATTATTCCCAAGACAAACTCCAAGCTATACTTCCCTGCTTGTCATTCTAACCTCCCCAATTCCTTTTGTTTTATTTCCTCAGTGCAAACCAGCACCTCTAGCTCCTCCCAGTTTAGCTTCACCCACACATTTCATTAACATGCTGTTTACTTCCACCTCTTGGTGATTAGCGAAGATATTAAATGACTGGCAACCTGCCCAGAGAGGCCACTACCTTTGGGGCTGACGACTTTTTTATGCTGCTTCTCTCGGAGTGGTGAGAGCAGCAGAGATGGGCAGGTCTGCGAGCTCCCAAATCGGTGGGGGAAAGACTCACATCTCTGTATGTCCACATTTTCATCATTTCCATCATTTCTTACCAATTGCCCTAGGACATACGTGGGATATGATTCCTTGACCCCTTCCAAGCTACAACATGGGATCTCTGCTTCCAAGCCACTTCTCCTCCAGAGGGAAAGACATGCTCCTCTGGAAGACCTCACCTTCCCAAAGCATTGTCTAGCACAGAAAACCCTCCAGAAGGCAACTTACAGCTGGGAAACGTGTTTTCTGATGATCATCTCACTTGATTCAGCAGTTTTTAGAGCACCTCAGCCTTCAAGAGCACCTTAGTCTGGAGTGTCACCAGAGTGTCTGCGAGCAGCAATTTTGATCAGCAGCTCTGAACAGTGGTTCCAAGCCAGAGCCCTCCACTCATGAGGAGTCACATTTCCACTGACCAGACTGCTTCAGTGCAAGGAAGATGCTGGTCACCCTTCCGGAAAAGCACACTCTTTGGGGGCTTTTAGGAATACAGATCTTACCTGCCTTTTACACTCCTTTAAAGAACGAGATGCAAAGTGATCTCTTCCCCAATGAATAAAATCATTGAATTGAGAAAGGAAATGTACCAGGTGGCTCCCACTCTTTCCCACCTTTAAAAAAAAAAGAAGAAAAAAAAAAAAAAGAAAGAAAAAATGCTTTGAGCTGTTCTTCAAAGGCTGTCTGATTTGCTTTGAATAATATAAAATGATGATGGAGGGAAAAAAGAGAATATTAAACTCAAGGCTGTAAAAGCTCCGTGCTCAGCCTTAGCCACTGAAAAAGACCCACGTACACTTTTCATAAAATAACCACAATGATCCCTTCTTTTCTCCGTAACAGCTGGGGGATCAGCAGCAAGGCAGAGCTGGGTCCAAACATGGCATGAATAACAAAAGCCAGGGTGCTTCTTCCCAGGAGATGTTTCCTCTCCCGGTGACATCCATGTGCCCCACACCTTGCTGTGGGTTTCTCCACCAGCCTCTGCAACATGGATCCTGGAAACAGGAGGCCAGATGCAGGGAAGAGGGAAAGGACAGACACACAGAAAGAAGGGGAAAATGAACTAAAAAGTATTTTCTTCTGAGCTCCCCCAAGAAAATTAGTGCGAAGCAGGAAGGAGCTGATCGCTGTCAAGGCCTGCCAGAGTCCAGATAGCCGGCTGCAGTCCCCAGGCACAAATGTGATAATAGCCAACAAGCTAAAATCATTAACGGTAACGATTGCCTCTGAAAAGACCCCAACACTAGAAGGGAAAACCAGTGATAGGAGAGGAAGAAAAAAATAAAAAGGGAACAACTGTAATTCCCTCTTAGTATTTCTGCACTCTGTTTTCCATAATCCTCTGATCCAAATAAATACACCCTCACCCAGTTATGGCTCAGTCCTGATTTCCCAGCCACCACTCCTATGAGATTTGTGGTCCCTTTATTTTGCTGGTGGGAGAGCAGAGGGAATGAGTGTGAGGGAGGAGATGGAACTATATAGTGAAAATAACCACTACCTTTAGCTGGCTCTTAAGGATGCTAAATGATGAAAAAGCGATCTTCTAGTTCTTGGTTGGATGGTCCTAGCCCACACAACAAAAAGCTGGGTTGTCCCCACACCCCATGGCATGTGACACAGAGGGAGGGGAAAAAGGGATTTCTCCAGCAGTTCCCTAGGATTTCTTTGGAGGTCTTGTACGTGGTTCTGCACAAGCCCAGATCTGCTTATCTGGAGAGCTGCTGAGCTCAAAACACAGTGTATCTCCTCTTATCAACACTGGGCTCCACCAGCCAGCCAGCAGTAGATGCCATTTACATCAATATTCTTGGATCCAAGCTGGCACAGGCAATCTGGATGGATGTACAACCAGATAGGTAAAAAGATGGTTGAATGACTGGGCTTAGAGTGTCAGGGAAAGGGCCATGCTCTACGTGGAAGACAGTGATAAACAAGTACTGCAGCGGTCTGTGCTGGACCTGTCCTGTTTCACTTCTTCTGCAATGACTTGGAAAGAGGCAACAGAATTTGCAGATGATGTCAGAGTAGGGGGACCAGTCTGAGCTGAGACAAGGCAGGTTCACACTGGATATAAGGAAAAACTTCTTCCTCATGAGGACCATCAGGCACTGGAGAAGACTGCTTAGATGGCCTAGCCATCCCAGAGCCTATGTCATCTCCATCCCCGGAGGTTTACAAGACCCAGCAGGATAAAGACCTGAGCAGCCAGGTCATAATTCATACCTGACCCAACTTTTAGCAGAAGGTTGCACTAGACACCTGCTGAGGTCCCTCCCACCCTGAATTATCCGGTGATCTAGATCAGATGCTGATTTCTCTCCTCTCATGTAGCCCCCTGGGTCACACAGTCAGCTTCACCACCCTTGTTCAGGCAGAGCATCTCTGTCCTCTCCAATATCGTGATGCTCCTGGGAATGGCTCTTTACTACTGAGGAATTCTTCTTATTGTCACAGTATTATTGTGACAATAAATATTGGGAAGGTGGCCATAATGAGCTGGAATGCTCCTCCTGCCTTATGTCGAAATGCAACATCCTCAGATTAGCCCCTCATTTGCATATTCCCCTTAAATCTTTAGCAATTCATGTATTGGCCTACAAAATCTCAAAGAATTTCATCTTGCTTCTCAACTCCTTACCCTGTCAGGGCTTCTCTTTTTCCATCCTTCTCTCAAAGCAAACTCTTTCCACATGGAGAAGAAAATAACATTCATTTTTAAAAGGAAAAACAACAGATTTTGGCTCCAGTTTAATTTGTGAGAACATTTATCTGGCACTGAGGTATGGGATTTTGTGCTTTATCATGGTACAGTCCTGTGTACCAAGCAGCTGTATCCCATCCAGGGCTAGATGTGGCTGGTGATGGGAAGAGAGAAAATTATGAAGCTGCTCCTAAAGTGTATGTCCCAGAGCACACCCTGCCCAAGGCAGTGCGAATATTAGGGGAGGGAAGTACACTCATCCCAAAATTCACCAGTATAATGCAAGGCTACCTTTACTATGTTCTCTTTGGACCCATTTGCTGTTTTGCAAATAATTTCCTTCAAAGCCGTGGCCAGCATTCAGGAAAGAGCACTGGAGTGGAGCATTGGGAACTCTTTGTACCAGCCACTGAGCCCACTGCTAAGCTGCTTTGTGCAGAAGTTGTAGTAACTGCATCCCACGCTGACGCTCACCTTCCTGAGGAGCTGGCGGGGAGTACTGGGTTCCCTTCCAGAGATTGTCAGGGCTCAGAAAAGCATTTAGCAAAGCCACACTGAACCTGTTTGGATGCAGTAGGAGTTTGTAAAATGGAGAACCCTTTTTCCAAAATTAATTCCTGCCGTTGGATTTGCCTGATGTAAAGAGTGTAATTTTCCAGCTCAGAAAACCCTGTGCTGTTCCTCTAACAAAGGGATGGGAAAAGTCCCCAGACTCCCTGCCCAGGACCAGCAAATCACTGATTCCCAGGCTGTTCCTGGGTGGTTTCCCCCAGCAGCTCATCTGCCAACTGTCCCAAACTCCATCTTGTGCCGGGAGAAGAGCACACTGGCAGCCACAGGAGCAGACAAGTGAGAGGCAATGTGATGTGGTAACTGGCAATGACCCTTGGGGTCCGTCTTTGCTCTTTCATGAGCTGCTAAATGACCTTTATATTGGATGACCTCTGTCCTTAGCACCCGCAGCTACTCATGGACTTGACAGTGCAGCATACCCCACCCAGGGCTTTCAGAGACCCTGCAAGCCTCACCCCAACCCACATAGCTCATGGCCTTGGTGCAGCCCACCTCAGGAGCCCAAGACCCACAAAAGACCACAAAGGCCAACCCAGACCTTCTCGCAGCATTTTCCAGGAGCTCCACCAGGCCTTGGGCAGCTCCTTTGCAAGGTCCCCATTTGGTGTCTTGTACTGGCTGCTTGGCTCTTGGTCAGAAGATGTGGGAATGGGTTCTGGAACCTGTCCTTCCCCAGGTGGACTTCACACTGAGATCCTGAAGGCACGCTGGCAGATTCATGGCATAGGTGGAGCCTGAGTTACAAGCCACAGGATGTTCCTCAGATGCTCCACACGCACTCGAATTCATGAACTTCATAGATTTGTTTGGAAATTAGGAAAATACTATGTGAACGTGCATTGGCATGAGGCTTGTAGAAACAACTCAAGAGCTTCCCCTACTCTGAATCCCTCTGCCCCAGAAAGAGGAGTTGGATGGATTTCTGCTTAAAAAGAAGTGTCCATGGATACTCCACAGATTGTCTCCAAGATAGGGAGTCACTCATGTCAGATCCTCCATTTGAAGGGATCTGCTTTTCAGAAGAAAAGAGAAAGGGTGAAATAAAAAGATAAAAGTAAACAGGAAACTCCTTGTAGCTTGAAACAGGAACCAAAAGGTGGAGAAATCCCACACCACCAACTCCATTCAGAAATCTTGGCAAGGGTTGAGACAGACTTCACAGCCAAGTAACTGATGGCAGGGATAAGGAGAAGAATAAGAATCTGTCAGAAGTGTAGACAGTGCACACATCACCTTTGTATCTAATTAGCTAAATGAGCTTGAGTCTTCACTCGAAAGTAAACTTTTCATAATATTCAAAAAAGCTGATTAACAAGAGATTGGAATCAAGGTGGTAAGGGACAAAACTTTGTCACAAAAGCAAACATTTTGGGGCTATTATCTCCACTTTACCTTCTCTATTGATATTTCCCATCCGAGATGAAAGACCTGCAATTTTGATTTTTTTAAGAGTAAGACTGTGCATTTGCTCCACGGCATCTCTGTGGCTCTGTACAGACCAAGACTGACTGTTTCATTTTATAGCACAACCTGCTTCTTACACACCTTCTACCCCCTCACAAAACAGCTGGGAAGGCAGAGGTCCCCACTACAGTCACATCCAATCTCAACATCTCAGGGTTTGGCCACACTAGGCCATTCAGTCTCTATTAAGCAAAGGTAAAATGGGTTAGTCCAGACACACCAGCAGCTCCTTGGATACCCTAATTTGTTGTCATAGAGGTCTCCCATCTCTTTCAGTTCATTCCCTAAAACATAAATTAAAGGGGTCTTACTTCAATTTATCTTAATTTTGGGTGCTGAAACAGGGTCCCGATGCAGTTTAATTAATACTCTTTAAAAATGAATTCCAGTTAATTTTCCCCTGGCTCTCAAAGTAGACAAGTGCCCAGACATCACTATGTGGCTTAATGTTTAGCATGAGATGAAATGCTTTCAAGGTGAGCTACTAAACACCACCTGAACATTTCCTTTTCCTTATTGCTGGGTGTTGGAGGAAATGTTTTAGTTCAGAGGCAGTTACAGGCACTACTGTCATGCTCATGGTTTGATCGTAAGCTTGACGGAAAGGTCACAGCTCTTGGAGTCAAGTGGTAGGATGATATTCCCACCTGCCCCAGAAGTTTACCGCTCTAACAAACATCGAAAGAAAGCTTTTTATGTGATCATAAAAGCAAAAACAAGACCTTAAATGTATTAGTATTTTCCTAAATCACACTTTTTTCACACTTGTGCTTGGCAATATAACATACAATAGCATCTGCAAAACATTAAGTACTAGTTGAATAGACCAAATGCTTAGGAAGGGAGCCAGAAAAATGTTCATAGCAAAATTCACCAGCCCTTAAGTTTAATTACAAATACAGAACTAGAACGGTGTTCAATGAAAATTTCACTGTGGTGGCTACAGTAGAGATGGGCCTGAGCCAGAAGGTAGCAAAGCAGCAAATCCAGACCTCAGAGAGGTCTTGGGCTGGGAGCCTGGAGTTTGCTCTGAGCTTCACTACTGTGCAACAAGACTGAGAAACCGAGTCCCAGCACCCCTTCGTTTGGAGAACTCAAGTTCCGTGTCAGACTCGGACTCCTCAGCTGAATAAACCTCACTTGCTGTTGCACGAGGTGGGGTCACACTATGAGCTCAGATGGGACCCATCGAGCTTTGTCTGCATTTCACATAACCTCTCTGCCTTCCGTAAGAATCCGTCACGTAGCAAAGGCTGTTGTCTCCCCTGAATACACGACACACCGCACCTGTTTGTCATCTCGGTTGACATGGGTCCGTACCACAATACATTTCCTCACCTCTCACTTTGGTGGGAAAAGTGTTATTTTCTGTGTGCCTGATGGAAGCAAACAGGCGTTCCAGTTTTGCCTGTGCCCGGTCTCCGAAGGGCATTTCCAGAGCTGAGAGACCCACTGTGAACCCAGGCACACAGCCTGCACCCCCACACCTCCCACAGGTGCCACCACTGGCTCCGATGGGGATTGCCAGCACCACAGCAAATGCAAAATTCTGCAGGGTGGGCAGGCAAGTGAGATCTGGCATGTACCCACAAACCCACACTGACAGACATTTTTGATTCAGTCCTTGCCCACGAAAATCTGGCTTTTCCTGTCTCTTTCCTTTCCCACCTCTCCGATACCTGCCCACCTCCCACCCAGTGCCCACAATGCCGTCAGTGGCTTTGAGGACTCTTTTTTTTTACATTTTTAATTTGATTTCTCCCTCTACCAGATCTCACAGGGGCTTGGCTGCCCAGTACCTCTGTTCAGGGAAATTAACACATGAAAATGAAAGGTGGGAGGCAGGCCCCGCCGCCCATGGCCGGCTGTGAACCTCAGCCGTAGATAACCAGGCGCGGGGTCACGTGCGGTCCTGCTGTGCAGAAGTTCCCTGGCAGGATGGATGGTCCTCTAGCTCCGCAAGACTGTCTACATTTATTAAGTGAAATCACTGCCTGTTTTCTGCAGCATTAAAAGTGAGCTGGAGTACTATATATTTATTGATCCCTACTAAACACACCCCCCGACCTTCCTCCAGCTGCCCCTCTCCTGTTCATTCAAGCAGAGCCCATGGCGCAGAGAGACATCTGCATCCCCAGGATGGGCTGTCCCCTGACCATGGAGCAGGGGACCCAAAAATGCTGCCCAGACCTCTGTGGTTCATGTCTCAGTAGCGGTGGACTTTCAGAGGCAGGGACCAGGGAGACCGAGTCACAAGGCTGGAGAGGGAGGTATGAGCTGATGTCAGGGCTGCTGCATGGGCAGGACGCGTACTGGAACCAGTGTGGAGAAGGCAATGGGATTGAGAGGAGAAGCACAAATGAGGAGGAACCAGCAGAAAGGCTGGTGGAGGTATCTCCGCAGCTTTCCCTGGGCTGAGTATCAGGAGTAAGAGCAGGATGGAGCCAGCAGCAGACATGGATTCCAGAAAGGGCACCCAGCACTGCACAGGAAAGAGAAGAGGAGCCTGCATCCAGGCACAGCTCACAAGCCCTGATTAGCCCAGCAGTGGCTCCTGCTTTGTTACTGCTCCCTGACACCCTGGGGACCCACGTCAGAGAAATGAGCCCTTGGATTTATCCCTCTTTTCCAATTAGCTTCCTTCCCCCTCCTCCTCTCCCTCCGCCCCAATGGAATCAATCCTCGTCCTGGCATTTTAAAGGGCAATGTGCACGTTTTATGACCGTCCCCTATAAAACCATTCTACATGATAACACATCCAGCCCTTTATTAGGGACGTTTGGCAAGTTTATTGGCCAGACATTTTTCTGCACTGACAGATGAGGTCCTGCCATCACTTCTGTGAGCATGCAGGGCCCTCTCCCCTCCCCTCCACCACCTCTCTTCCAAGTCATCCAGCCTTGTGGTGCTGGCAGCCCACGGCCATCCTCCATCCACTGCCAGCCCCATCCCTGGGCAGCTGAGGTCCCCAGGTGTCCTGCATCTACCCAGCAGCCAGGCAGGGACGTCACTCAGCACTGGAGAACTAGCAGCATTCAGTCACTCCCTGCTGCAGACTCATCTGCCAAAGATGCACATCCATTAACTCTTCAGAGCCAGGGCAATGCTCTTGTCTCCAAGCACGGACATCCTAGGGCAGAGATGTTCACATCACTGCAAGGTGGCTCTGTACAGCTGCCCATTTATCTACAGCAAGGCTGTGCATCATGGAGCTGGAAGGCTTTTAGGCATCCCAGAGAGCACAGTTTGCCCTCATTAGATGGTAGGGGACCAATTGGCCTTTGCCATTTTGGGCACTGTGATGCTTTGCCCCACTCACCCCCAACCCCAAGATCACCACAGACATGTGACCCCATTCCCACAGCACTCCACGAAGCGGTGAAGCAGGCTCAGACACGGGCACTCAGGAGACGTTTACACAGGTCAGAGAGGCACCGCTTTCCAAGAAAGCCACAACTGCTCTGCTGAAGCGGATTTGTCTCAGACCTTGGATGCTGGCATCACCAAGGCTGTCTCTGCGCCCAGCTCCTCCTCTGCCCACCCATAAGGACCCCTATGAATCCAGGATGTGATGTAAATCCAGCCACGTTTTATCAACTTGCATTCACAGTCATCAAGACGCGTAACGGCGAGTAGCGGGCCAGCCGAGGTTTAATGAGGGTCAGGGATCGAAAACAGTGACTGAAATTTATCTAAGAGCTCACCTGGCACCTCCTCGCCACATTTCAGGGGTGCTGGTGGCCACCAAGGCACCTTCTCCCTGCGCACCACTGCAGGTAGGATGGACGAGGTCCCTGGGAAAGGGCCATGGTGGGTGCCAAGGCTGGGGAGCGGAGGATGACCTGGGCCCGAGAAGCAAACCTCTGTGTCTGGCGAGGTTGTGGTTCAGCAGCCGCCCTCCCAGGTCACGGCAGACAGTCCGTGTCCCCTTTCTGGTGATTCGATCACGCGTTCCACAGTGAATTGGAGGCAAATATAAGGCTGCATGGCAATCCTCACCCTGCAGTGAACTTTCTGCCCAGCTCTCAGTTTCACTCGCTGATCTTGACCTGCTGTTGCTCATTTAATGCTCGGCCGTGACATCGGGAGCGGTGGTGGGCTCCCCACGCCCACCAGCCTCTGCCCGGAGTTGGTTCACATGTCACATTCCCAGGCTGTGTTATTCTTAAGTACTGTAAATCTCTCACTATTATTCTCCCACTTGATATAGTGAGCTGTGTCATTTTGAAAGGAAATACATAACAGTATATTAAAGAAATCATGGATCTCCTCATTCATGTTTAAAACAAATTTATTACAATGTAAGAAACCCTGAATAGCATGAATTTATTATAATGATTTAAGGCTCCTGGCACTTGAGTTAAAAATGTCTCTCAATAAATAACTTTCCCTTGAAAACACAGCAAATTAATATAGTTTACCATTTCCAAAGTTATATAAATCCAAGAGGCTTAAATCAACAGTATGCTGGATAAGATTACTGTTTCTCAGCTATTGCCTGGTATCGCAGCTCAGAAGGATGGAAAAAGTAGTGAAAAATGAATGGCTTTTTTCTTTTTGGTCACCTTTCCCTCCCTTCCACCACCTTAGGCTATGTCTGTTCTGTGAAAGTCAGACTAATGTGAAATGGATGAAAGCAGCTGTGGCCTTTGCACACAGGTATCATTAAAACAGAGAGGCTACCCCACCACCAGACTCAACAAACGCTGCTATCTCCCCTAAGTGCCTCCAACATGCGCAGGCCCGCCGCTTTCCGTAGTGGCGTTTTGATCTGACTGCACACCCAGGCTCTGAGATGTCTCCAGCTTGGCTGCCTCCCGCCCCGACGCGTCTCCGCGGTACAGAGCAAACCCAGGGCTCTCTCCCCGGCAGCACTGGGGAACTTGCAAGATAGCTGTGGTCTCAGCCAAGGCTGTAAAATAACCCTCACCACAAGGCTGCTGTGAGGCTATTCAGATGGGCCAGTGTGCCACCTTCCCTCTTCCCAGGGGTCTGCAGCTTGGATAAACTGGAATGCAACAGCTGCTCGTGTTTGGTAGGATATGAGTAAAAATACGTATCTGGTGGGTTTGTGCAAAACTGCAAGGGAACGATAGGTGTGAAAAAACAGCATGCAGGAACCCCCACCCAGGCGCAGGGATCCCCATGGGCAAGCCAGCCCATGCCCAGGGGACAGCCTGTACCCCAGGGCTGGGTCCCGTGGTGCAGGGGCAGCAGGAAGAGAAGGGAAGCCCCACGTGTGGCTGTAGCCATAGGCAGGACCGTCAGGGATGGCACAGCGCTTGCCCCAGGAGCTGCCCGTGCGGCTCAGCAGCTCTCACAGGGAAAACAGCCTGCACACATCTGTGCCAAGTAGGAAGCAGCAGTTTTGCCCAGCTGCATGCACAGCTGGACCTACCGTGCAGAGAAAACCTCTCGCATCGCTCCCTCTGCGTGGACTTTCCCACCTGGCAGCAAGAAGGGTTAAGCACCGCCAGCTGAACAACTGGGGAGCCCTTCCCCACCAGCTCTGCTCTCAGCAAGGTCTTCAATGCCTTTTTATTTTATGAAGGTCTGACTTCTTTTCCCGTTACTGTCAGTGTGTCAATTTTTTCTCCCACAACATGGCTGATGAATATTTTTTTTAAACAAAGTACAGAACCAGTGACATGCTGACAGTGTCAATACAGCCAGAATACACCCACCTGATCTTTTCAACACGGGAAGTTAGGGCTGTTAAGAGTCGGACTGACAGCCTTGGTAAATTCGAGTCCTTTGTACAGCAGACGACAAGAAGTTATTAGATACAGACAAGGCTTTCAGGTCACCCAGTCCGTCTCCCACCCCACCTTTTAATTGTCTCTTTCTCACCCAAGCTATAAATATCTGACTCTTCTCATCTTGTTTCCTCATTATGTCAATTCCAGCAGTCCCTGATCATTTTTATTACTCCTCACTGAAATCCTTCCAATCTGCCAGTAAACTCTCTGGTAATGAGATCCCTGTGCTGAAGGCACTAGTGCAAATAGAGGGGCACCAGACCCACTGACAAGGAGCCATTTCCTCTGCAATTTGGAGATGTCATCGCCTCCTCACCTGCAGCTCAAAAAGTCTTCTTGTCTGTTTTTGTTGCTATGAGGTATCATCGCCTCCTGCTTTGTTCGCTCTTCCCCTTCTGAGGGTTTCTGCTGCCTGGGTCTCCCCCGAGCCATCAAGCATGTGTCTTACAGATTGTTTTCAAGGTGGCTGAGTTCACAGATGCTGCACCCTCAGGTTCATGCTCCATCCCAGATTGAATCCTGTAATCTGGGGTTTTTTTCCTGTTCAGTATTTCTACTCCACATTATTTCTTGCTTCTCAAGACTTCTAAATTTAGCAGGGTCTTCTGGTTTCACTTACAGACTTTCTGCTTCCAAGAAACAAAGCCACGATCTGAAGTGCAATGAGACCAGGTACCCAGCCCAACCCCTCCAAACAAGGCTCCTGCAAGCATCAAAAGGGAAACACAGACGAGTTCACTGTCATCATCCACAGCGGCAACACCCACTTTGGTGTAAACCCTTCAAGATGTATAATTGCTGGAGAAAGTTCAAAATCAGCACTCCACCCCCCAGTCTCCATCATCCAAGAGTTGGAAAACAGACATTAGACCACAATCCTTCGAAGAGAAGGCTGAACCGGGAGTTTAGCCCTGGAGCGGGGGGTACTCACTCTCTGATAACAGGGCATCTTGCCAACCTTCCTTCCAAAGGCACAACGAAGTCCAGCAGCTGGAAATTAAAGTTAGACCTCAAAATAAGGCAGTTCCATGGCAACAAGGATAATTAAACACTGAAAGATTTTGACAAGGTGCTTCTAAAATTTCATTGCAATTTCCTCGCAGCCAACTCTAGCTTGAGGGAGAGCCAGCTTTTGTGTCCGTGTGCTGGTCTTGTCCTTCCTTAGCAGGTCTAGCAGAGGAGAGGAATGCCCACATTGCCCTTAATGCTCACAAGACCCAACATTTTGTATCTGGACCATGACTTTAATCAAATCCACACTTCAATGCTTTAAGGCAGTTGTCAGTAAGCAGCCAGGAAATATAACTTGTTCCGAATTTTCCCTTTCCTCCTGTCTGCAGACAGGAGACCAGAAAGAATGAACTTACACTCTCAGACTGGTTATTGAATGCTGTGAGTAAAGTGTTTTTTTCACATACACAGAATTAATGTGTATGTATGAATTAAGGAAACTAGGAATTTATGGCTCTCACTACAGCCTGTGTATTGGTTTGTCTGCTGGGACTGTTTGGGCATCTCTCATCTGATGTATGTCAGGGCCTCACCTGCCAGTGACACCTGAGTTCCTCCAGCTTAGTTTCCCAGTGGCTGAAATGACCCCTTCGAGCCTCAAAATATATGAAGTCTGAGAGTGTGGGCTTCTGTTAGATGGGATTGACTGGC
The DNA here is from genome assembly GCA_027574665.1 of Rhynochetos jubatus. Classification (NCBI taxonomy): domain Eukaryota; kingdom Metazoa; phylum Chordata; class Aves; order Eurypygiformes; family Rhynochetidae; genus Rhynochetos; species Rhynochetos jubatus. The sequence goes on along the minus strand of CM050690.1, from coordinate 75,611,437 downwards.
CAACACGCTTCTGCACTAACAGCTTACAGTTCTCGGGAAATTGTTGGTGGGTACATCCAGCACCTTCTGCTGCGGGAACATCAGAAGACATAAGCCACAGCCCTTCCGAGATGGGGTAGTAAACCAGCAGAACCCAAAGCGTGCTGTGTATGGAGGCACAGTAGCTTCCCCAGAGCTGGGAAACAAATCCAGTTCCCTCACGTCCCCATCCTCTTGCTGCAGTTGGGATGCGACAATATGCCCCAGGAACAACTGTGGGTGTTGTCAAGCACCAGACCAAGTTGGGTGTCTTGCTCTTTTTTACTGACTTCTGCTTCCAAACACCCTCCCCAAGGGTCACAGTAAAAGCTCAGCTGCACAGCCATGCCAGAGGCTCAGGGCAGCCTGTTCTCTCATGGCTACATGGAACCAAAATGTTGAAAAATGTTTACTGTCATTGTGAGCATAAATGGTGAGGTAAACCTTCAAGAGATACAAGGAGTAGCTATGGATCGGGAGAGGCATTTTCCAAAGGAGAGCCACCCAGTCAGAGCAGCCTTCTCTGCTTCTGCTGGTTTAAATCACCTCATTCGATATTCCGTGTTGTCTTATGTAGCATGCAGTTATGTAAATTTATAAATCATACACTAATTAGCACACAATTTCATAAATTTAGTAACAGTGAAAAAGGAGATTTCTAACTAACCAGGCTGTACTCTCTCTCCCCCTCAGATGGTACAGATTCAAACACCGCCTGGAGGCTGTATTTCAGAAAATCTCTGCTTCAACTTCCAGAGTTTAACCCCAGGCTCATGTGTGCTTTCAAGGGATATCTTTTGGATATCTCAAGCTCAATCTTTCTCAAGCATAGCTAAGCCCTTTCCTTTCCTTCCTTAATGCCAAAGCTCCACAGCTCATTGGATCACTGCAAACTTTGTTTTGCTTGTTTCTCCCTTATTCAGATCCTTGCTATATATCTCTCTCACGTTCTTCCATCATCTAAGCCCACAACACCATCCCTTGCTAGCAATTAAACTCAGATCGTGCCTGGGTTACACCTGGGTTCTACCCTATTACCCTCCTTGTGCTCTGACCTCCCTGCATGGCTACTCCACAGGGGAGCAACTAAAGTTGGCTCATTTCCCTCTTTCCCTGATTTACCAGGTATCCTTTGAACAGTAGCTCCCCAAATGTAGGAACATGATTTGGAAAAGGAGTGGGGAGTCATAAACCTCTTCTGGGAACTGGTGCTTGACGACATTTCTCAATCCAGGATATAAGCACAAAATTTGCCTTCATCAACTTACTCTATTTTAACAACTGTACCTTCTGGCTGAGCTCCACTCAACCTGTACCTTCTGTCATCCTTTGGCACATTTCTGTGTCTTACATCCTTGTCCTTTCTTGCTTTTACCTCCATCCTTTCTTCCTTACTCTTTAATTCCACCTTTTGTCCCAAAGCATGGTGCTGGCTGTCCCCTTCTCTTTGCATTCTGAGACCTCTCCCCTATTTGTGCTCCAAAAGAGGTCTTGCTCCTTCTCACAGCAATACGCATGTCCTGGAGAGGAAGAGAAGGCTTAGAGTGAATTCCTTGTCTATACAGCAAGCTGGAGATTCAAAATATATGTATGACATGATGATGTGGAATGTGGAATACATTGTGAATGGCAGAACTGACATCGGAGCTGGACAAAACACACCAGGAGATAAGTCAAATAAACACATCTGGAAGATTAAGTGAAACCCCCAGATAATTTATTAGATTAAGACCTCACATATCTATATAAATATATGCTCAAGATGGGAGTCAACAGCGAGACTGGACAGGCCAGCAGTGGAAAGGGTGTGATCGCTACAGGTTCATGGCACATGAGGTGCACAAAAGCAACGACTACACAAACACTCAGCAAGTGTGTGCGTGTGTGAGCCACTCAGGAAGAACACCGAGTGAAGGCACGGGTAGGAGCGTTAGCCAAAGTCATGTTACTCCACAAAGCCTCATGTAAAACACAGCCCGATGTGTGGCTGAAGCATATTAACTGGGAACACTCTGGACAAACAATCTGTGCCTGAACCAACTCCCCGGCGGCAGCTTCCTAATGTAGGAGCTTAAACGTAAAAGGACACTGTCAAGTGCCTGCTTTTGCTAGTTTAATTTTTGCATTTCCTCTACTGTTTTAGCAGATGGAAAACAATTCCCCTCCCAGTCCCAAGTACTGATTTTGTCCTTTCTTATTTGACAATCATTGATTTTTTTTCTAAGGCTATAAATGTTTTAATAACTTCAACTTTGTAGTGCCTCATGGCAAAATATCTTTGCTTGCGCTGACTGCTAAACACCATTCCTAATGTACTGCTGATAACGAGAGCAAGAGCCAGCATTATAAAAAATGATTTTTCACAGGGTCTACCAAATAAATAGCTTTCCTTTCTTTGTCCACACCTCACAGATGGTTAAAACAGGCATCAGACATTTCAACGACCTTAATTCTAGAATTCTTGGCTTTGTAAAGGTATGCCTCCCATATAGCTCTGACTGATGGATGGCACCTTGAGCACAGAGCCCACAACCCTGCCAATGTCCTTTTAAAAAAAGCTACCACCAAAATACAGATTCAAGTCAAAAGTCACCATCAGAATTAGAATTGTTAATGAACAAAAGGGATCATAAGGAATCTTAAGACAGTTAAATATTGTTACCCATGAAGAATCAAAGAATAGAATGCTCCCACACAGTGTTCTTGACTGGGTACACAAAGGCAGCATTCAAGAGGTATATATGCATTTTTTGCTGTTTCAAAAGGTCAGTTAGCACTTATTAGAAAAGGCAATTAAAGTTTCAGTCAAACTGGGAAAGAGAAAAGAAGCAATCGGACTGAAATCAGAGAACTGTTTCTTTATAAATGCCAAACCTTAACAAAAAAACTAAAAAACCCCACCAAAACCCAACCCAAAATCCTAAGGTCTATGTGGTGGTCATTTCTTCATGGTTTTCCTGCTCCTCCTTGTACATTTTTCTCTTCCTTCCCCTCCCTTTCCCTGCCCTCTTAAAGAAGCAGCCAGCAGAATGAGAAACCCAATTTCCCCAGGTGCTGTACTCGGGTCAGGGTACTGAATACAGCTTTGGGGCTTTAAGCAGAAACCTGTGCCTTTGCAGGCTCAGGGTGTAGATCAAGAGGGACATCCAACAGTAGATGGACATTAGAAAGAACAATAATACTCCACTGACAGCAGGAAAGCCCAAGCAGGGCCTTTCCACAGTAGCCATTTTCTGGTCCAGTAATACTGCTGCCCTCCTTTAAACCCCTGCAAGCAGCTTTAACAATTCAGTTGGGATGCAGGAGAAGGATATCACCTAATTTTTTATTAAGACTGGGCCTGAACGAAACAGCTCAGAGCACCTTGAGGTTCATCTTTGCCTTTATTCTCCTTTTGTTTGAGTGTTTCGCAGTGCTGCCACAGGCACGTGTTAGACATCCTGCATGGATGCTCTCATCAGAGATTCACCACGGGCATCATTGCTGAGCCCTGCGAGCTCCTCGCAGACCACCAAAGACTGCACAGGAGCAAGCACGTGGGAGGCCAGCAGCAGCGATACCCCAAGGATCAGTACAGCAACTCGCTGCCATTAAGATAAGCTGGGTTGCCTGAAGAGACCGTCAGAAGAGCTGTACTGGCCCACAAAGTAGTGTTTGGGAGCAAATGGCCTAGAACCTGCCCACACTGGCTCAATTCTACCTTTCCCTCGCTGCAATTTTACTGTGCAAAATGAGTATTTTAGCCTCATATTTCTAGGAACACATGCCGGTGGCTACTGTTACAATAAAATATGAACACTGCATTGTGGAGAAAATGACCATTAATCCTGTAATCTGCAGTCATTTTTACCAATTCGGCACATTTCTTTAAATAACCAAGTACATGCAGTAGATGGAAGTGCATTTAAATAAACTGAAATAGATACAGCATGAATAATTAAAGCCGGCAGGGAAATGTGCATTGCAAGCCGCTAGTGGAAATAATTACTGATTTGTCTTATTTACAATGGAGTCTGGATACAGGATCAAAATAGTGCAAGTTAGTGAAAATGTCTTAAGACTGTTCTTATACTACCGCTACTGTATATTTCATCTTGAAAAGTACATCAAATAGGTTTTGGACCACTACAATATCTGACTGTGTTCTGCTATTTCAGGGTTAGGTTACCCAGCACATAAACTCTGTCACATAGCACTGATTTAAAGATGAATATATTTCAAATGGATGCCTAGTACCTCAACCTGCAACATCGTCTATTAATGTTATTAGACACTGTATAGTTGGCTTACGACATACCCCCTTAAAAACCCAGCGTGTTAAGTATCTGAATGTTGAAGGAAAAAGTAGATCATAAAATCACTGAAAAAAGTACTAAAGTGCTTGTACCTTTATAATATGCCAGGTTTTAAACAGACTTATTTAATTAGAAAATAATCTACTTTGAACGTGGTGGTTCTTGAATGTTAGGCAGTTCTTGCAAACTGCTTTAAAGCTGAAAATCGATAATGAAATATACTTCCGATATGAGGCTGGCAAAACTGTGACTTCAATCTATTACAAAATGTTGTAGATTAAAAAAAAATCTATTTTAGAATGATTACTTGGCACACGAAAGGTTTAGAAAAAAAAGTTAACGCTTTCTGATTGGTCTAGACCAACAACATTCTTGCACCATGATTACTAAACCCGAAGTGAAACTGGATGCTAATTAGCTATGTTTTAGAAGAGGGAAGACAAGCAGTTGTCACTCGAATAATTTAAAAAGGGTACTTTAACACATATAATTCAGCAACAAAAAGGTCCTAAAAATTCTACAGAAGAGCTGTAAGCCAATGAGGCGTGTCAAATGAAGAAAATCTCCTCAAGGAGCTGGCTCTCCTCTAGCTCTTCTGCTCTGCTTCCAGAGCTGCGAGGGCTCTGGTACCAAGACAGTGGCCTGTGGCTCTCATGACGAGGTGTGCGTATTTTGTTCCTGCCATAGGATTCTCTGCAGAGGTGTCCCGGGGCAGATATCGGACTCATAGCTTCAACCAGGTCAAGAAGAGAGGCTTCATACCTACAGAAACACACCAAGAAAAAGGACATCCATTAAGCATCACACAGGAATCGAATCCAACCTTCCTGCCTTCATAATTCAGATGAGACCTGACAAAAACATTTGTCTGACGGGAGACACCAGCGCAGAATGAATTTTGCTGCATGGGTTCCTATGAGGAATACCAGCACAAAGGTAGTGAAAAAGAGGCGAGCGAAGCATGGGTGCTCGGGTTATTTTAAGCTGTTTCATCAGTTTTTCCATTTGAGGTGTGTAGCGTCTTAGTCGCACTCTGGAGACTGAGGACGGGCCTCAGAGAGATGACAGCCAAATACACCGAATGGGTACAAGGCAGACCCACACAGGTAATGGTAAAGTGACTTATACACATGCTGCACTTTTCTGAACAGACCTCTACACTTGATTTAGTTTCCCAGGGATTTGAAAACAGCAGGAGACTTTATTATTATTGCCACAAACTACACGTGCTTCCTGTAAATCTCTGTGCGCTATATGGAGTCTCTCTGGTGGAAGCACCGAAGGAATATAATCCAAGGAAGGCAACACAAAATCAACACTTCAGGCACCAAGAGAGAAGGCAGAGGTGCTCGACATTTCTCAGGCTGTCCTTTAAGTATGAGTACAGATGTGGGGGAAGGTTGCAAGCCAGTCTTAACTGGTAATGCATACTGAATAATGGCAGTTACTTCAGAGACTTCCTATTAATATTCACACAAGACAAGACCTGATCTAAATACCAGCACAGGATGGATCATTATAATATATTTTCTCCTGTCCAATTTTAAATGTCTTAAACAATACCATTTCCACTACTTCTCCAAGGAGTCTGTTCTCCAGTCTAAGAAATATCATTCAAGAGTTTTACCCAAAAGTCACCTGTGTCCCATCCTGTTGTTAGCACCATCCTGTCGGATGTTCCTAATGTTGAAAGAATTCACACATTCAGTGACTTACATATACAGAACATTATTCACAGCATCCAACCTAAGATATCAGTGTAGCTGGCTGGTTTCCATTGGGTCTCTCTCTTGTAAGCAGAAAGGGTTTATCCATAGGGTGATGAAACATCTCAAGCTGTTTCCTGCTTTGAGTCCTGGTGAAAAAAGCCGCTGTTTTTCCTTTCAGGACAGTGGGAGCCTAGGAAGACTAAGCAACTAAGTCAGACAGCTGGGGTAGGTTCCTCAGCTCACACAGGTTGAATATTAAGTAGAAATATTCACAACAGCCTATTGATGTGAGATGAGCAGTGCCGATGTATCTCCCAGAGGCAAACTACAACTTGTGCTGTCCAGTAGCATCATGCAGTAGCAGCATCAGGTAAAAACACTTCCTTCCCTAAACTAGCAACACTGTGCAAAATATCCTTCATTAGCTCTAGCGGTGGGTGCTACGTTCCATTATCAGAAAACTGAATGTGACAAGGTAAGTCATAGCTATGTCTGGGACACAGAAATACTTCCTCAGCTCAAAGGAGTTAACTGTGGCACTGATGGGCCAGTACTGATGTTAGTGGCAACCACTGGAGTTACACTGTGATTATTTGGAAAAGTAATCCCTTGTATTTCCTTCCATTTTTATTGTTTCTTCCAATCTGATGGTTGCTGTTGTTTGTAACACACCTGGACTCAACACTACTGCCTCACAGGGCTCTCTCCTCTGTTTGACCGCCTGTAGATTGTTTTGTTTTCTTCCGGGTGCACTAGCTTGCATTTCACCAATCAGAACCCCAATTTTCAAGTTTCTTTTTCACATTTTAAGCCTGTCTATGTGTCTTTCTATTATCCGTCTCCTTAAATCACACCTAATAGACAAAATCGAGTCACTAAAACAAACAAATGAATAAGTCCCCAGCTTTAGTTTTGTTTCAATTGGATCATGTAAGTGGCTAACTCTACCAAAAATTTCAGGATGTAGAGGTTTTGGGTAGCCAAGCAAGATCATTTTAGAGGTGGTCTGCTGTTTGTATTAGCATTCAGAAAGTACCCTCTAAAAACTGAGGCTCCTGAAAGATACCTCCAACGTAAGATGGAATGAGCCGCACTGATAGTGAGAACTAGCACATAGCTATATTAGACTTTTCATGTAGAGAAAGTTTTGGACTAGAGTCTATATAGATATACACAGATGCTTTGAACCCCAAAGAAACCCAGTTAACACATACACTGGTTTCATTAGCCACACCTAAAACTTCTTTTTAGATTAATCTAGTCTAGCATACAAATGCTTATCTCCTCTGAGTGTAGTGCTATCATAAAATTTCAATTTCTCCAGCAGCCACATTCAATCACAGATTAGGCAGGAGAAAACCAAACCAGCCAGTGCATTTATAGCAAATGTGCAGGCCCTAGATTTCAGCAGTACCTTCGAGTTCATTTCTTCTGCAAGTTTATCTAAGTTTTACAGCATTTCTGCTATCAGGAAGGCTAAATGATTTGGCAGATTACAAGCGCAGCAAATAGCAAAGATTATGTAAAAGACCAGGTGTTGTAAATCAGTCTATTTGACACCACAGTTATATATGCAATAAAGTGAATGAACTCTGCTAACAGAGCGCTATCTGATAAAGAAAATGCTCCTTGCAGGTATTTAGTGTTTAATCCGATGATAATGGTTTGCCCTGGTTTGTCTAGGCAACATCAGACAGCATCTGACTGGAGGCTACAGAGTAGATCTAGAATGGTTTGAAGCTTGCAAAGACAATTTTCTCACCATTTATTTGTACCCAAATATTTAAAGAGACATAGTCAGAATGCCCAAATCCTGAAATGCAACCCTCTCTAAAACCAGGATATGTATTCCTTGCATGATCTGAATAAATGCATAAGTAAAAACAGGCTTCATTACTATTATTATTAATACGACACTTAGTGACTTCAGTGGAGTCAAAGCTGCAGGATCAAGGCACACAAGAGTCAGAACATTTCAAACAGGAAAACCGATCTGGCAAACTTTGCTTGTGAATACTGAATGCTCTTTTAATGTAGGTAACAGCCAAGAATGCCCTCGTATTGTTCATGCTTCCCAAAGAGAAAAAAAATCCTGAATGTTCTGCAGGAGTACCAGCAGTGTACGCCAAACCAGATACAGAAATTCCTCACGTATAGATGTTCAACCAAGCAACCAAATGTCCCATCACTGCTAGATCCTTACACAGATTTTGCGTGATGGGCTTTGCCCTCTCAACAGATGGAAAATAAGGTGGGCAACTGTCCCTTTAAGGATGGTGATAATTCAGTCTGTCTTCACTTTTTTGGTACATTTGGCAGTGTGTTGGAAAGTCAATGAGCACCTCCGCAACAGACTGGAAAACAATCTCTTTTCTAAGCCTGGTTTTGACACTTCTTCCAAGTATATTTTTTCATCTAACTTTCATGAGCTTGAAAGTCTGCATGTTTCATCACACAAGAAGAAAATTTGCAAAGTCTATTCTAAAGTTAGGATTAGAAGTCTAACTACATAGACAGCTAAAGTTTGGTGAAGGTAATCTCATCATAAAGTCCATCAGGAGAGGAAACACAAAGCATGAGGAAGGCAGGGCCATGCACAGAAGGACAGAGATGGGAGTACACAGAACAGACCAATGTAAGCTTTGAAGCTCTTCTTTCAGTGCAGAAACTTGATCTATCTTTGCTTTTAATGTAGAAGTTAAAACTCCCAATATGGCTAAGAGAGCAGCATGGAGATGCCCAAACTACCTGAGAGTTCAGCACCACCGGGATCAAGCCAGTACAGCTTGGTCAGTGCAGACCTGTGACCTGGGTGGCTAAATCGTTCTGGTCCGGCATTGCACAGTGCCATGACAGTATTCCCTTAATCTCCTCTGTACAATTAACACAGGTTGCTGGAAATTTGGCTCCTCAGCCACTAAAGCACTTTTGGAAATTTTATTAGAAGCTTTCGGCATTGGTTCCTAATTAAATAAGTATGCAGTAGTTTATAAACTCTTGATGTAAAAGAGTTTTGTAGTCTATCATAAAGCATTACGATTCAGAACAGCTCATTAAATGTTCACATTTTAAAGAGGAAAGCAGCACAAATATAAACACAGGTTGGCACAGAGCCCAATCCTTTTTTCCGTGGTATTTCTGATTCACTGCCTGTGCAGCAGGAATACAACTCTGAGCATCTACAGGTACATCTTACTTTGTGCTGTGTTCCCAAATTGAATGGCAAGGAAGGCTCTCGCATTTTTATGACAAACACACTAATGTGGCTGTTGCTCTGGGAACGGTAAGACGACTTATTCCCAGGACACTTGCTGAGGATTCACCTGAAACCACTTGGTATTCTATCTAATAAAACCTGCTGGGCAATCAGAGTTCAGACAGTCCCACAACGTACCAAACCTAAAAAATTGTCAGATTATGCAAAAGTGATGCACAGAACTCATTACTGAACAAGATATTGGAGAAAATGGTGCTCTTGCAGGTAAGCACAGAGCATCCTTGCATCAATTGGTTCAACAGTGATGTTTGTTTATTTATTTATTTAGACATTTGGGATATGTCATTGAATTTTTAATGCTGTCTGCTTCCCATTGCTGGTAAAATGTATCTCTTACATGCTGTTCAATTTTTAAACTACACTATTGTATTTTCGTATTGCGCACTCCCATTTAACTAATAATAATAACTTGTTCCTTCCTGAAAACACAGCACAACCCCAAACAAGTTTGATATTTGGAGGAGCAGGAATTTCCCCATGAGGCAAAATAACTAAACTTATTAGAGCCATAAATACTCTGGCAGTGAGATATATGTATATTTCTTTAAACAAGTAGTGTCAGATATTATTAGATCACTATGTTCAGAGATATCTTTTCATTTACAGACTCTGAAAATTTATTCTTCAACCATAAATGTGTACAAAACACACAGAATGTCTCTTCTGCAAGGTGATGGCATTTCAACAAAGCATACTGGCAATAAGGATTTGGAGATTAGTAGCTGTATAGGCTTACTTTATTTAACTGTATATACCAGAGGAAATAAAAAGGTTTATTTTTATACTTCTGCTTATATTTTCAACATAAAGTTCAAAGTGATTTACTAATGTTACATGAATTGCCTTTGAATTACGGTTCAGCATTGTGCCTAAGTACAAAGCCTAACACTATTTTGTATTCATAAAACACTGCCTGCCTCCAAGCACTTTACAAATGTTAAATACACCTAAAAACACATTCAAGGGGTAGGGAACAGACCCATTTTACAGAAAAGGAAACTGAGCATGTTATTGTTATAGAGCTAATATCAAACCCCTATTTGACTGGAACAAACAAGGGAAAGGCTGTGGATGTTGTTTATCTGGCCTTTGACACTGTCCCACAACATTCTCCTGGAGAAACTGGCAGCCGATGGCTTGGATGGGTATACGCTCCGCTCAGTTAAGAACTGTCGGGATGGCCGGGCCCAAAATGTTGCGGTGAATGGAATTAAACCCCGCTGGCAGCTGGTCACAAGTGGTGTTCCCCAGGGCTCAGTGCTGGGGACAGCTCTGTTCAATGTCTTCCTCAGTGATCTGGACCAGGGGATCGAGTGCACCCTCAGTCAGTTTTCAGATGACATGAGGTTGGGTGGGGGTGTGGACAGGAAGGGTCTTCAGAGGGATCTGGACAGGCTGGATTGATGGGCTGAGGCCACTCTGTGAGGTTCAACAAGGGCAAGTGCCGGGTCCTGCACTTGGGTCACAACAACCCCTGCAAGGCCTGGGGATGAGGGGCTGGAAAGCTGCCCAGCGGAAAAGGACCTGGGAGCATTGGTCGACAGCGGCTGAATATGAGCCAGCAGTGTGCCCAGGTGGCCAAGAAGGCCAATGGCCTCCTGGCCTGCATCAGGAATGGTATGGCCAGCAGGACCAGGGCCCGGATTGTCCCCCTGTACTGGGGGCACTCATGAGGTCGCATCTTGAATCCTGGGTTCAGTTTTGGGCCCCTCACTGCAAGAAAGACACTGAGGGGCTGGAGCTTGTCCAGAGAAGGGAATGGAGCTGGGGAAGGGTCTGGAGCACAAGTCTGTGAGGAGGGGCTGAGGGAGCTGGGGGTGTTCAGCCTGGAGAAGAGGAGGCTCAGGGGAGACCTGATCACTCTCTACAACTCCCTGAAAGGAGGGTGCAGAGAGGTGGGGGTTGGTCTCTTCTCCCGAGAGACAAGTGATAGGAAAAAGAGGAAATGGCCTCAAGTTATGCCAAGGGAAGATCAGATTGGATATTAGAAAAAATTTCTTCACTGAAGGGGTTGTCAAACATTGGAATGGGCTGCCCAGGACAGTGAATGAGTCACAACCCCTGGAGGGATTTAGAAGACCTGTAGCTGTGGTGCTTAGGGACATGGTTTAGTGGAGGTATTAGCAGTTAAAGGTTGGACTTGATGATCTTAAAGGTTTTATCTAACCAAAAAGATTCTATGATTCTAAATGTGGCAAACAAAAGCAGAAAAAAACCAGATTCAGATAAGAAGCAGCCTCAGCAGTCAAACTATCCCAAATGTGAAGACACCACAAAGTGATATAACCTGAGGTTATCTGGAAAAACTGACTGTGATGACTGATCACCCACCCCTAGGTTAACCCAGGCTTTATGGGTGAACAGCAGAACTCAACCCAAATTAAAGAGTACCTCACCACCCTCACTGTGAAGTATCACTTCCTTATATCTCATCTATATCTACGCTCTTTCTGTTAAAAGCCATTAGCCCTTGTTCTATCACTACACGCCCTTATGAAGAATCCCTCCCCATCTTTCCCGTAGGCACCTTCAGGTACTGGAAGGTGCTACAAGGTCTCCCCAGATCCTTTTCTTCTCCAGGCTGAACAAGATCAACTCTCCCAGCCTGTCCCAATGGCAGAGGTACTCCAGCCCTCAGAGCATTTTCGTGGCTGCCTCTGGACTCCTTGCAACTGGTCTACATCCTTCTGATGTTGGGGGCCCCAGAGCTGGATGCAGAACTTCAGACGGGGTCTCATGAGAGCAGAGTGGAGAGGGAGAATCCCCTCCCTTGACCTGTTGGCCACACTGCTCTGGATACAGCCCAGGGTACGATTGGCTTTCTGGGCTGCCAGCGCACACTGCCGGCTCATGTCCAGCTTTTCATCCCCCAGTACCCCAAGTCCTTCTCCTCAGGGCTGCTCTTGATCCATTCTCCGCCCAGCCTGTCCTTGTGCTTGGGATTGCCCCAACCCAGGTGCAGGACCTTGCACTTGGCCTTGTTGAACTCCATGAGGTTGGTAGTGGCACACCTCTTCAGCCTGTCCAGGTCCCCCTGGATGGCATCCCTTTCCTCCAGTGTGTCAACCACACCACACAGCTTGGTGTCACCAGCAAACTTGCTGAGGGTGCACTCAGTCCTACCGTCCGTGTCACTGACAAAGATGTTGAACAGCACTGGTCCCAGTACTGATCCCTGAGGAACGCTGCTCGTCACTGGTCTCCACTTGGACATTGAGCCCTTGATCATAACTTTGAGTGTGACTATCCAGCTAGTTCTTTATCCACCAAGTGGTCCATCCATCAAATCCATGTCTCTCTAATTTAGAGACGAGGATGTTGTTCAGGAGAGTGTCAAATGCTTTCACAAGTCCAGGTAGTTGACATCAATTATCTTTCCTTTATCCAGCAAGGTCATGACCCCATCATAGAAGGCCACCAAATTTGTCAGGCATGATCTGCCCTTGGTGAAGCCATGATGGCTGTCACCAATCACCTCCTCATTTTCCATGTGCCTTAGCATAGTTTCCAGGAGGATCTGCTCCATGATCTTGCTGGACATAGAGGTGAGACTGACAGGCCTGTAGTTCCCTGGATCTTCCTTTTTGACTTTTTTAGGGGAGCTAACTTTACAGTTATTCCCTGAAAGGCGACAAGTCAGGATAGAGGACCTTGCCGTTCCTGTGTGAACTGCATCTTTCTGTGACCAAAACACACCCTCAGAGGATATTGCCATGTACTGACTCTCAAGATGCTGAAATCAAACAAAGAACGCAGAAAAGTGCAATTGTTGAGGCTGAAAAATCAAGAGAATGAACAAGATTAAACTGAGAATTAGAGACAAATGGACTGTGCCAGTTAGCCTGAGATTCCCATTTTATTTTCGTGCAAGTTGGGATTCAGAGCAGTCACTTCACCGTGAGATACAGGAGGACGCAAATTCAACAGTGCTATATGTGTATTTAAACCAAGTCCAGGTTGGGATGTGTTTCTTGCCTATAACAGGTCTGTATTTTCCAAAGGCATCTCAAAGATTCTTAATTCTTAAAAAGATCAGACTGCAGAATATTTCAAAGCAATTAAAAAAAGATCTGAGCCTTTTATTTAAAATACATCACACAATGTAAAACAGAATATATTTACACTGTGTCCTCAGCAAGAGTCTCCCGGAGTGCTGTAAAACCCACACCCACATAATAGAGAGCTTACAGTATCAGAGACTTTTAGAGAACTCTCTGAGGCAGTATTCATAGAATCATAACCTAGAGAAGAAAAAGACTTATTAGATCATCCAGCCATCTCCCTGCTGACAGAGAACCATACCCTACAGTGTGCTTCCTCACATTTGTTGCTAACAATCGGCCTCTCACTATTCTCCTTGGGAAGTCATTCCACAGCCAAATATATCTCACGCTATCATTACCATTATTACTTATTTATAGGCTACGGTATAACCTAAAGGGTCTTGATCAGGATCAGGGGGACCCACTCTACAACCACTTGTAAGGGCAATCTTCTCTCCAAAAGAGCACGCAATCTAAACAGATGAGTCAAAGTCCAGGGGGAAAGATATAACATACAATTAAGAAGATCAGAACAGCATGGAAAATGCCACTAATGTTCCATGAATTTTTGTTTCACAGTTTGGTAGGAGGAAAAGGTGTGTGTGTCACAAACAAGCCATGTTTCTGATAGTCAGCTAGAGATAAACAAAGAGAATTTTCTTATTCCCAGCCTCACACTATTAGTTATATCTAAACATCTGGCATGGTACTGAGAAATCCGTCTCCTTTTTTGGTGCAAATACTCCTTAAGTATTTGAACAATATTACATTTCTCCCTTCTGCTCCAGTCTCAGTCAACATTTATCTGAGCCACACGTATTTTAATCTTCTCTCATAAATCAATACATCTAGCATAGCAACAGATTTTGCCACTCTGCTCCAATCTGACAATATCTTTCCAGTAAGCGATCACCCAGAAATGAGCACCACATTCACTGGTGGCGTTACAGAGAAGCAGAGAGGAGATCAGCTCCCTCTAGCACTCACGCAACGCTTGTCTGTGCAGACTCACATGATGACGGCATTGCTACTGCCACTTCATCGCTTTGCAGGTCCCTCTCTCGTGAGTACGTACAGATACACCGCCCTGCAACACATCCCTGTGTGCTGCCAGACCTACAACACCAGTGAACTCAATGACTCGTTTTGTAGGGTTACTGACAATTATCACTAAATCTTGTTGAAGATGGAATCAGAGATTACAGCCTTTGCACAGGAGAATTTAGAGGGAAGCAGCAGAATTGAGTAACAACATCACACCTTTGCTAATCAAAATGAGCCGTGCTTGGCAGTGTTGTGGAACAACTCTCCCTCCCCAGCATGATAAAAGGTAGTAAAGGCTAGAGAAGACTTGCCTTGAAACGGGCAGAGCACTGCTGCTTTGCCCCGGCCTTCTGCATACCAACTAGAGCCAGTGTATTAAAGGACACAGGATCCAGCAACAGCACCTCAAAAAACTTGTGCCCTAAGACAGGGCTGATAAGGGATTTTCCTTCCTCAGTTTTCACCCTGGCTTCCCCTATGATAGCATCCAACCAGCTGTCATTACTGAAATGAGTTACTGCTGCTCACATTCCTCCTTGCTAATCAAGCAGGCCATTTTGACTTACAAAGTAGTCAGGGACCAGCATCCGCTTTCCTCACCTTTCCGCACTCCTGTCTCCGTGCTCCCAATCCCCAGTTATCCTACCTCTTTGCTTCCGGTAACTCAGCCTTTTCTATTATTTCCTCATGGGACTTTGGCTCAGACCCTGCTGCCGTGTTACCAACTTGTCAAATACAACTGACAGGGTTTCTTCATTGTTTTTGTCTCTGTATGCTTTTAGCAGCTAAAAAGAAAAACAACAAAAAACCCCAGATCTTTTCTTTTAAGGTATGGCTGCAGGCAGCTGAATTGGCATAACTGAGGTTGTAATAATTCTGGAAGGGGGAGGGCGAACAAAGACACGAGTGCAAGGAAGTAGAGAAACCTTTTAAATCAGATCTGCCAGTGACAGAAGAATAATTTAGAATGAAGTTTTAGTATAAAAGGAAGAAATTACAGAACCACGGAACTACCATGGAGTTTAACAACCTCTGCAATCACTCTGTTTGTATTGTCCTTCTCTCCCCTCCCACACACCCGTTTCTGTCTCATCAAGTCTGAAAGCTCTTCAGATCAGAAAATGAACCTCAGTATATGTACAGCACCTGGGGCCCTGATTCTGCTGTGATATTACATAATAACTTTGCACTTCAGAGCATGCTTAGCTTTTATTCCCTTTAAGCACTCTGTCATCACAGCATAGCTTCAGCAAGATCTTCACCCTTTATTGTTCTGGGCCAAAACTAAGCTGTCATCATCTTTTCTGCCATACCTCATCCCCCTACTTCTGCCTGAACAGCCTTTCTTCTCAATCTTTCGCCCTTACAAGTTTGTCCCCAACATCTTTTCCCTCAAAGCAAACTCTAATTCAATGAATCATCTTTAAAATTGTGCTTTTTCCTTTATAATGTACTAAAGACTGACAAAGGGTTGCATATGTAAGTCACAGTGCAATTTCTCTTTGCCACTCTAAATGTTGCCCCTTAGTTTTCCTTTCTTCTCCCCATTTAATCTCTTTTTCCCTATGTGCTTTCAGCAAAGTTGGGACTACCTTGCGCCCTGTATAATTCCTGGAACTTTGTGAGCACTAAGTAAATACAAAACAATTTTAAGAGGCATGACTAAGGGGGAAAAATCCCACCACATACAGCTTGCAAAGTCCATCATCTTTTATATGGATTAGCAATCTGTCTTTTTTTTTTCATAAGATCAGTTCAAATTCCCAGACTACAGATAATAAATCAACTTTTTGCTTCAATTGTACAGTCACTGGGAGATCTGCATAGTTTCAGGTCAAGCACTTATAACCATTTTATGATTCCAAAGTTTCTTACCTTGTCATTTAGTTACTGAACTGTGAGCTTTCATTGACTTTCGAACCACTGTGGCAGGAATTGCTACTAGCTGTGCAAGATTTAAAACCTCATTGAGCAGAGGAGCAAAAATCGGACTGCAGTAGTTTCAAGTATATATTGGGGTGGAATCGTGACCCTATGGAAGCCAAAGGAAGTTCTGCCACAGGCTCACTGGGGCTGGGTTTCTTCCTTGCCTGCTGCCATTTGTTGTGTCAGGGTGAATAGGTATTGCAAGCTCTCTATATTACACCCTGGAAATGAGATGCCTCAGTGAATGCTTGGAAGTTATTTATTTTACCTTTTTCTTTTCTTTTTTTCTTATCCTGGTGAAATATTTTACATACAGTCAATTGCTGTACCTAAACATCAACTCTTCCTGTGGATCTGTATGATCCTTCCTCTCCTGCTTGTCAGCTTAATTTCTTCTGCTGTGGCATGGAGAGTTTAATAGCAAAATCCAGCACTCAGATTCCTCTGTTTCTTAATTATCTCTGCCCTGTCAGCTATATCAGTGAAAACAAGTTACCATTAGACAATTCAGATACCAGTAAACACCAAGTTGTGATAATATAGAGTCCTGTATTACTGTCATTACGGAAAAAGCTGTTTCAGGGAAGTTTAAAAAAATTAAATAAGCCCAGCACTTCCAAATGGCCAAAAACCTAAAGATATCTTAATTATTCTTCAATATCTTAATCATTCTGTAGAATCATGATCTTGTATAATGGCCATTTAAAATGAAAGGTTTGCTGCTCTGCACAGTTGCCACTTCCTTCTAATTGTGAATTAAAGCATAATTTAGCATGGCTCTATGCCAGCATGACTAGAAAAATTTACAGACACTAACTCTGGTTGAAATAGCGGGGGAAAAGCAGTTAGATTTCTTTAAGTAATAGAAAATCACTCACCAAGTTGTACTTTAAAACAAAACACTAGAGCTTTAAGTTGACAAACTGACTTGAATTAAACCACATAAAAAAGTGCTTGCACTGTAAATCTTACAGGGCAAAAGTGATGGTAGGTTATCATTCTGTTTATTAGCATGCACTTTGGAGAGTTCAGGGCAAGTACGGATACACATTCATTCCACTTTATGCCGCACATTACTGAAAACACATTCTCCATAAATAATTCATAAATGCATTGTCTGAAATTTCAGATTCCAAAAATACAACACTGTTTTCAACTTTATGGTTGCTTGGTCTTCAAAACAGAAATAGACAATTGGATGGATGGACTTGGCAAACCTGATAAGAACCCATCAGTCAGAATTACAGAATTACTCCAGAGGTAAATGCAAACATCCCCCAGTTCCTGATCCCTGGAACAGCAAGGCCATGACGATAGCCCCTGTGCTTGGGTTAGCAGTACCTTGCTAGGGAACAGGGAGAAAAACAGAAAGGACAGGACTAAACAAGTAGTGAGAAGGAAGTGTTCCATCAGAGGCTTGATTTTAAAAAGACCATGTATTAGAAGAAACAATGCCTTGCTGTTCTCTGTCCATGAGTTGGGGGTATAGTAGCAGAGTTAGTAGACAAAAGGACGTTTCACAGGGTAGTGTGGTGGGGAGCTATTGCTGTTGAAACTACCTAAAAACCCAGGGGAATTTAAATTGGAAGTATACTAATACTTAAAATACAGAGAATGGACTTACTTGGCCTTGCAAAAAGCCCAGACTGCACCACAAACATGAGCTCTGCTTGTTGCTCTCAGCTTTTAATTGGTAGCACTTTGTTAATGATAATAGAACAGTAATGAGCATAATCTTTTATGCCAGCTATGCTAGCATAAGAGAGGTGAATAGGATGATGCAGTTCATCTAAAGTCTGATTTCTGCAGGGAGCAGAGTGACCACAACAGCCACTGAAGAAACTGAAGCGTGCTACATAGGCTAGCGTGCTAAAGCGTTACATGCTTTGTGATTCTGTATCTTGCTGACATACCTGCAGTTTATGCTCAGTTTCTTCTTTTCTCTTCATAACATACTCCAAAGCCTTACATCAGATACTGCTTTTCAGACAGATTTGCATTCACTTGCTCTGTTCTACTGCCCTCATAGTGAGAGGCACACACAATTTCAGGTACGTTATCTAGTGAAACCCTTGGGGCCTAGCCCTAACAGAACAACCCACAATCTCCTTAGTCACCAGCTCTTTATGTGAACCCATTCACTCCAATTTGCCAGAAAACAAACATTGCAACTGAGCTCAAATACGTGGCATTCCAGCATATTGATTGCCTGGGCACAGGGCATACGTGAAGAAACAACGCTACTCTAAAAAATGTATTCCAGTACCCAACTGCTGTAAAACTTCCTACTTGGCACTCGGTGTGGAAGGGTTGGGACTATCTGTTGCTCCATTCATTTCCAGGTGTGCTGAGCTCTCTGGGGTAATCTTCAAATCAGCTGAGATTTCATACATCAAAAATGAGGATACATAATTCAAGAGAAGCCAGTGAGATAAAACAGTAGCTGTAAAAAATACAGCGTGATGGTGGTGCCTGGTTTAGCATGTCAAAGAGGGGTGACGGCTGGTGAGGACTGCACGCAGTCGGCACAAGAGCCAGCCATGTGGCAAAGCAGGTAGTGTTGTTGTAAGCTTCATAGGGACACAGACACTGAATAGGCTTGACACTGTGCAAGTACCAAGTTAGAAGGCATCCTACAGAAAAAGTCAGCAGTAAAGCATGGAGTACAAGGCGCTCAGGCCCGGTGTCCCTTGGCTGTAGTCATCACACGCTAACAACCTCTTTCAAAAACTTTACACAGGTGGTAGGTGTCCCACTGAGATAAATTACCTACTTTCAGTTGCTGAACAGATGGGCAGGGAAGTGAAATTTTAGTTTGTTCATTCCCAGCAGTAACTAGCAAAGATGATCTCGGGCTCTGCAGGATTACTTTTCGATAACCATACACCCGCGGATAGTCCGCATTTCTGTCAGAAACTACATAAGGTCATTGATACGCTACAAAATAAGGCAGGGCGTTTAATGGCTCAAGAGGCTGATGCCAAGTCTCTCATTCCCATATTTCTCTGAGTATATTCTAGGCTGAGAGGGGCAAAAAGTATACATAGAGGGACCTCAACAGGCTGGAGAAATGAAACCACAGGAACCTTATAACATTCAACAATGGGAAACATGACATCCTGCACTTGGGAAGGAATAACCCCAGGCACCAGTACATGCCATGGCTGACTGGCTGGAAAGCAGCTTTGCAGAGAAGGACCTGGACACTTGCTGTCCTGGTAGCCAAAAAACTGAATATAAACCAGCAAAGGCCCACGTGGCCAGCAGGTCGAGGGAGATGATCCTTCCTCTTGGCTCAGCACCGGTGGGACACAGCTGGAGCGTTGTGTCCAGTGTTGGACTCTCCAGTACAAGGGAGACAGGGACACACTCCAGCAAGCCCAGTGAAGGGCAATAAAGATGATTAAGGAATTGAAGTGTCTGACATGAGAGGAATGTCAGAGAGTTGGAGCAAAGGAGGCTCAAGGTGATCTTATCAAGGTGATCTTATCAAGTTGTATAAATACTTCACTAGGGTAGCAAAGAAGATGGATCCAGGCTTTTCTCAGTGGTGCACACAGAAAGGACAAGAGGTAATGGACACAAACTGAAACACAAACAAGAAATTCCATTGAAATGGAAGGAAAAAAAGCTTTCTCACTATGTAGGTGGTTGAACACTGGCACAGGTTGCCCAGAGAGGTGGTGGAGTCTCCACCCTTTTTTGAAGATATTCCAAACCTGACAGACACAGTGCTAGTGGGATGTTCCTCTTCATAAATATCACATAGACACGTGTCATAGCATATAACAAAATGGCAGGGGCTGACTAGCAAGGATTGGTCTCTCACTTACCTGTAAAGTACAGGCATGGTGCAACCAGGGAAGCTTAAAATGCCAATGACTGCAAACCAGAAGGTTCCATAAACCAATCCAAACATTAACCAAGGGCTTCTGCTCAGAAAGGTTTGCAACTCACTAAAACCAGATCATATGTATAGAAAACCTGATGACACATTATAAACAAAGGTTTTCCCTTCCCTCCCCACATGCTTTAAATAGAGTGTAGCACACAACCCCACAAAGACTTTCTTTCATTTTGAACAGGATAGTCATAGCCACACTGTAAGAAACTTAGTAAAATTATTTTTAGTATTTTCACTTTAAGCTTGCAAATATTTTTCTGGCAGAAATCCCCATCTAACTTTACAGCAAGACCTCTCAAAGGAAACAGAACTCTTACTTAAAAAAAACACCAAACCGCACTACAAAATGAATGTGACCCAGGGACTTACCCTTCTATGCAACAACACGAGCAGAGTGCACAGAGACAGTGAAGTCCACAGGGCGTGAAATTAAAATTTTCACACAGATACAATGAAGTAATGATACAATGTTACAACCTTGGCACAAAAATCTTCTGGTTTGAGTAAAGTCAATGTCATGTGATGTTACGGTTTGTGCACTGGTAGAAACGGTCTGCTGCTAAAAAGTTCGTAACAAAACAGTAGGAGTGAAAGCAAGAAAATTGTGCGGGTAATTACAATAGGCCTATACATTCTAGTGATCTAGACGTTCCTTAAGATGCTCATCACAGTAGTATCTAGTTGTCACTGCAGGCTGAGTTAACAAAGCACACTTTTCATGACTAGAAACGTAGAAGCTGAGATGCCATTAGGAGATAGGAAAAAGAAGATTGAGAGAGATTTGAACTCAGCAAGGAAGGGGGAGGGAGAGGACATCTCTCTTATTAGATTGGTTTGTTGCCTAAGAACAAGGTTGATATGCAGGTTCCAAATTCCAAGCATATGGGTAAGAACAGGGAGGCACAGAGCAATTAACAGAGTCAAGCAGAAGCTGGGATGAGCAGCAGCTGGAGCACTGTTAAAGTCCTTCTAGGAATTGCTTCACCTGTTACAGTAAAAAGGGAAGGCACTGCTGGAACAACATAGGCTCCTCAGCAAGGACAAGGTCATTGGAACAAAAGTGGAGCTTGAAAAATTCCCAGCTGATCCAGGTGCAGGGGCACAGACACAATTACAAGAACCTGTCACATCAAACTCGAGACTTGCAGTGCAAGTTACAAACTGCAGCCTTTATACTACAAATATACCTACACAGTGCAACACTGAATTATCAGATAATCGGCATGGAGCAGGAAGCATTTTATTTCTAAGAGTGTGAAAAAGCCTGCAAACTCCTAAGTCATAAAGATGCTTATACATTATGATGTTTCACAGATACCTGATAGACTGACAGACATGCACACATTCTACAAAATATACTTATAGGTCTGAACCAGGGGGGGCGGGCAGAAATCTGAGTTCAGTACTACTGCTCATCTCAAACCACAATTTCATGATCACAGGCACAGAAGCTGCGCACACAAGAGCTATCGGTAATGCGTTTCCAGTAACCCTCCTGGAAATGTTACAGAAAAAGTCAGTCTAACAGTGCAAAGGTCGTTCCTTACAAGGCATGTTTCTCACCCTACTGATCCAAGACCGTACACACAGAGAAACATACAGCCAAATGTGACTTATAAAATCTTCAAGTCTTCAGCTTATTAATTTTTTTAAATTTTTCTCATTTCATTCCAGTGATTTCATTAGGTTAGACTTCTTCATCTTTATTAAAAAATAATCAGAACTGAAATGTTTCAATAAACCCAATTTCTGTTTTAAGTAGTAAAAGATGATTCAATGTAGATGAAGCAAAAATGAAAGTTAAAAGTACAATGGCATTAGAGGCTTTGAGAATCTCCTCAAAAAGATTTTAAATACATAAATTATATATTATTACTCTGGAATGTCTTTGGTTATTTTGTTGTTGGTTTGGTTTTTTTCTCTGAAAAGAAAGAACTCTAAAAGCAATTTTTTCAATGTGTTCTCCAGCTTTATGTATCAAAACAAAATCCTTTAAAACTTACGGGTGGGAAGAACCAAATGAAAAATACAACACTTCAAGCACCACTATTAGAACACACAGAGCTAACTTTCTACAGGGCAGAAAACAAAGATACAATACTATTTTCAATAAAAGGCTTAATCTTCCATTATGGATTCAAATTGTTTCTCTCCCAACACATTCAGACTAAAGGAAATGCAGAAGAGTGGCTGGAAAGCTGCCTGGCAGACCTGGGGTGCTTGTCAACAGCGGCTGAATGAGCCAGTGTGTGCCCAGGTGGCCAAGAAGGCCAATGGCCTCCTGGCCTGCATCAGGAATGGTATGGCCAGCAGGACCAGGGCCCGGATTGTCCCCCTGTACTGGGGGCACTCATGAGGTCGCATCTTGAATCCTGGGTTCAGTTTTGGGCCCCTCACTGCAAGAAAGACACTGAGGGGCTGGAGCTTGTCCAGAGAAGGGAATGGAGCTGGGGAAGGGTCTGGAGCACAAATCCGACGAGGAGGGGGTGAGGGAGCTGGGGGTGTTCAGCCTGGAGAAGAGGAGGCTCAGGGGAGACCTGATCACTCTCTACAACTCCCTGAAAGGAGGGTGCAGAGAGGTGGGGGTTGGTCTCTTCTCCCGAGATACAAGTGATAGGATGAGATGAAACAGTCTCAAGCTGTGCCAGGGGAGGTTTAGAGTGGGTATCAGGAAAAATTTCTTCATGGAAAGGGCTGCCCAGGGAAGCAGTGGAGTCACCATCCCTAGAGGGATTTAGGAGACGTGTAGTTGTGGTGCTTAGAGACATGGTTTAGTGGTGGACTTGGCAGTGCTGGGTTAATGGTTGGTCTCAGTGATCTTGAAAGCCTTTTCCAACCTAAAAGATTATATGATCCTAAATAACTTCCCCCTACCCACCCCTTTGGAGGGCCATAAATTAAGTAACACCTCATAAACAACACAAAACAGATCAAATTATCATATGTAACATCAAATTACCTAGGAACAAGTTACACTGAGAAATTTAAATACTAAATATAATCAGTATCTACAATTAAATAATTGGTGCAAAAACACCAAAGTAGTGTTTTCCTTCAAGATTATCTTAACGTTGAGGAGATCACTTTAGTGGTCTAGCCACAGCCCATCGCAAAGCTAGTCTTAACAATATTCAATGGATGCATTTTTTAAAAGGAAATGTGGCAGGGAAAAGAAAAAAATCACACGTACAGTAAAAATTGGTGCATTCAGCCTGAACAACCTGTAATCAGAGACTACCCCGCCAACTCCTTCTTGTCTTCAAATCCATATCAGAAATCTAGAAGGTAAGTTTACGATTCAGGGTTCCCAAGAGTAAGGCTGGAAAGCCTACAAACCAAAAATGTATTTAACAGTTCTATAGTCTTTACACTGAAACACTGCCATGAATTTCCTTACCCACATGTGGAAGGTATCTTGGCTATTTCATTAACCTACCCAGGAAAAATCAGGGTCCAAGTCTTCTGTTATTACGTCTTACTGAAATTCCACTTGCATTGGTGAACAAATTCCAAGTATGTAACACTATGAGATTGAGACCAGAAACCATTTTTTTCCATATCAGTAATGCCTTAACAAGGATGTTAAGAGATGAACATGTAGTTATTTAAAAATCATTATTATAATCCATATATTATGGATGGTTTTAGCCAAAAAGCTGTATAAATTACAGAAGACTACAATCTCACAATCTTGGAGTATATGGAGTTAAGAACAATAATGACAAGAAGTCAGGATAGGAGCTAACTGGACCTCTGGTCTCTGTCCTACACTGCACACTCTGAATGTGCCATCTCACAATTCTGTCTCATGGCCACCAGTTTCTCCAGCAGACCAGACAATAAAGAATTGCTTCCCATTCATTTTCTGCATTACTTTTGATTTTATGAAATTTTAAAGTGTCCTAAAGATATCTACCTCAAGAGTCCTAGTCTGTTGGGTTGCCCATTCCATGACATCTCTCCCACATCTGAGCAGTGCAAGGGCCTGTTCAGATGTGACCACCCAAGAGTAACAATACACATTATGTACTTAGATTCAACATCTCTCTGGAACAAAAATTTCCTATAGCAGTCTTTCACTTCAGAAGCAGAAACAACATAAAAATGAGAAGGTGTGCTAAAAAGAAATTAAAAGGGGTAGTCAAAAGGGAAAAACATTTGTAAATGGCACACATTTGTCCAAGTCATACTAGGGCTCCAAAAAAGAACACACAACCTATGGAGAAAAATTTCAGAAAGATGAAGTGAAGTCATACCAGTTAAGTGGAACAGTAAAAGAAAAAGTCATGTCCAGTCAGGTCCAAATAAAGAAAATAGAAAAGAACAAATTGATAGATCAAGGGCAAAAAAACCCACAACTGAAAAACAAACCACAAAACCAAACTCCACAATCAATTCCAGCCAAAGACTAAGGATTATCCTGCTAAAAGCATAAGGTCTAATAACAAACCCCACTTTAAATATATTAAAAAAACAGGAAGTCTGAGTATTTGTTAGAGTAAAGAGGAGATAAAGTGATAAAGGAGCATGTAAGGATGACAAGGCCATAGGAGAAAAGCTCGATGAGCCGACACATATGCAGCACACTGGAGCTTTGGAAATTTCTGAAACTGTGGAGGAAACGGTAGAAAACCTGTCTCAAGTTGAAGTGTCATACAAAAACATTACAGAACAAATCAACATGAATGAACAATAATAAATTCCTGGGATCAGCTGGTATTCACTCAAATATCTGAAGGAGCTCAGGAATGAAATAGCTGAACTATTAACCGTAGCATGTAACTAATTGCCAAAAACTGCCTCAGTTCTGGGGCAAATGTAGGGTCTTTTTTAAAGTGACCTGGGATGATGCAGAAATCTACAAATGAAGACTCTGACTTTTAGAACAAGCAGATTAATAGAAATTATAATAAAGAATCTATAAACTTGACCTACTGGCAGAGTCTTTATGTTAAGTCTTAATTCACTGGGGACCTCTACCAGATTTGTAAAATTACTACACATCTGAAAAGGAAAATACAGTTTGTACAGTCTATCTAGAGTTCCAAAAGCTTTCCAGCAGATACATCACCAAAGACTTAGAAGTTGCCACAAACTAAGAGAAAAATCCATTAATGGATAGACAACTGGTTAAAAGGCAGGAAATTAAGAGAAAACATGAAAATTGGTCTGCTACAAAGTGGCCAGGGAGGTCACCAGTGGAGTCTCACAGAAATCTGTTAGGGCCTGAACTTTTTAATGCATTCATAAATGGCCTAGAGAAAGGACAAATAATGAGATGACATTTGCTGCTGATACGATGCTACTCATGGTAGTAAACACAAAAGCTGGAGGTCTTTATTGAGGCAGAGAATTAGAATATGATGAAGGCAAAGAAAGTACATTAAAAACTGGAAATGGGGCAAATCAAATAGTATAAAGTGCTGGTTAATGTCCTTAAGTGATAAAGAGGCAAGAATGTCTTTTGTAAATAGGCAACTCATCAGCTGGAAATAGTTGAGAAGACAGAGCTGTGTCTGCTGAGCCCATCTCCCGATGCTAGCACATTTGGCTAGCAGAGGTGAGGAATAATGGGTGTCAGGCCCTGCTCAGACCTCAGAAACTGCAGTATCCTGGCCACTTATGTTTGAGTTGCAGTGTCACCGATTCATGTCACTGTTAAAAAGGATTCTTTCCAGCCTTCCTTTACCATAATTGTTATTAAACATGTCACCATGTCACAAGGTCACATTCCACAGTGGAAGGTGCTGCATGTTCCCAATCGCACATCTCCACTCCCTCTCCCACAGCGTTCAGTACCTAAGCCCATTGATTTATAATGCGAGCATTAAAACCGTGTTAATTATCAAGGTACTGGCCATGTAGCACATAGGTTAACCCTATACGTGCCTCCAATCCATAATAAAAATAAGAATGACAAACAACTTACTTTTAGTCCCACATATTCAGCTGCAAGACGGATGAGGTGTCAGTGCATGTAACTCTAGGCTTATTTTACAGTCCACAGGGAGACAGGTATCACCAAAAGGTGATTTAGCTGATCCTAAAATAAGTCATCAACCGTAAAAGGAGCTGAGAGTAACTAGCTCAGTTGTCTCCATATAAGCAAGATGAATTCCACCCTAACTATACTAGCATCACAGTCAATCATCATTATTCCATGGACCAACCAAGCACAGAGATGTACTCTGCCAGGATCCTGCCCTGAAGACTTTACAGCCTGAAAAGTCCAAGCAGGCGAAGGACAGAGCAAAAGGGGAATATATTAACACCTGAGCAACGTGGTGGAAGTATGACAGAGCCATCTTTTCAGAGAATGGCTTCTTAAAGTAAGATCTGATTATTCTGTAGCTATAATTACTCTATTCCTCTATCTTATTTGGACAGTCAGTTGACCATGAGCCAGTGATGTGCCCTGCCGCCATGAAGACCAAGGGTATTCTGGGGTGCATTAAAAGGAGGGAGGACAGCAGGTCAAGGGAGGTTATCTTTCCCCTCTACTCTGCCCTAGTGAGACCACATCTGGAGTACTGTGTCCAGGTCTAGGCTCCCCAGTTCAAGACAGACAGGCAACTACTGGAGCGAGTCCAGAGGAGGGTACAAAGTTGATCAAGGGAATGAAGCACCTCTCTCATTAGCAAAGGCTGAGAGAGCTGGGTTTGTTTAGCCTAGAGAAGACTGAGAGGGGATGTCATCAATGCTTACAAATATCTAAAGGGTGGGTGGCAAGAGGATGGGGCCAGGCTCTTCTCACTGGTACCCAGCAACAGGACAAGGGGTAACAGGCGCAAACTGGAATGCAGGAAATTCCATCTCAACATGAGGAAATACTTCTTCACTGTGAGGGTGACAGAGCACTGGAACTGGCTGCCCAGAGAGTTGGCAGAGCCTCCTTCTCTGGAGATATTCAAAGCCTGCCTGGACGCATTCCTGTCCCATCTGGTCTAGGTGAACCTGTTTTAGCAGGGGGGTTGGACTAGATGACATCTGAAGGTCCCTTCCAAGCCCTACCATTCTGTGACCTCTAAAAAACCCCCAAAAAACATAAAGAGGAGACTCCTCTGAAGGAGAAGCAGCAAGGAAGTGACTACAGTGCTAGGAAGAGAGCCACAAAGAACAGTTACTTAGAGAAATGTGAAGTTCTCTGGTCTTAAATGGCCTTAGTTTGTCAAGCTCTGGAGAAACTGTCAGCACAGTAATTTCAAGAAAACGTTTAAAAGCTACAACGCAGAGCACTCAGAGTATCAGTGGAGGAAGAAAAGACAGTCAAATGAGGTTTTTTGACAAAGGGACAAAGCTCAGCATAGGAGAAACCTGAAAATATTTTTTAAAAAGGTATTTTGAGGCTAAGTTTTCATTGCTGTGATTACAAGTGCAAACAGGAATCACACCCAATGTATCAACATTCATTTAAGATTTAAACCGGTACTAGAGAACCTGCAAAAGCATGGCAAGTGGTAGAGGGAGGAAGTTAAAAAAAGTAACAATGAAAATGATGATAAGAAGCAGACTTAAAGAGTTAAGTCAGCTTCATAATATGATTTGTACTCTATTTTCCTTTGCTTATTATTACTTTCAAGCTACAATCAAGTTATTGTCATACCACTGAATGATGGAAACCTTGCCAACTACTTCAAAACTGACACGTTTTGTGTTGCACTGAACATTCCCAGAAGACATTTCCCCTCATTTTAATACAAAATCCTGTCAGATCCACAGAGCTAAATAAAAAAATGTGTAAAGGATACGTAGCTGTAATAGACCTCCCCCAACTAGTCAACTTTGGAATAAAAGACGATCAAAAAAGACTCAAATATCCAGTGCTAGATTAATGCAAATATCTGCCTGTTTGCAAGTGTACTTTTTGATTAAACTGGCATACATCAAGTACAATTAGAAAGGTTATTTATAACTAAGAAATACATAATTCTGCATTTTAATGAGGGTGACAATTACAGCCAACAGTTGCTAATTAACATTAATCCTTTTGCACAGCAAGTCAGAATTTCCCAATATGATTTTCATTGTCAGCAACGGACACACCGAAACTGTTATCATAAAGCAGCTATTAGGTACGCTGCTTTGACTCAAATAGGTGTTTCTGTTACACACAGTAAAGAAAAAGAAGCTGATGATGTGTTAAATTTGATAACCTCAGATGTAAATACAGAATGTCATTTCAAAATTTACTTGATGTCTACAACACGAAATATAATCAAGGCTTATCATTTTCACGGCTGAACCCAATTCCAAGTTTCCCAAGAGCCAGGCTTCACAGGTGAAATCTGATTTCAGCACAAGCTTGAAATCTCCCATTGCTAAATTTGGTTTTGATCCCAGTCCTAGGTTCACATCTGCATTTCACCCCTGAGACTTCAAAGCTTTTAGTGGTCGTAACCGAACGTTGTAGATAAGAAGTAGTGTTTGCCCAGTCTGTATCAGTTTCTGAAACAAAACTCTGGAGCAAGTACTGAAGATAGGAATGATGACTATTGATTTATTTCCTACTGTAGCATAGACTTATTGCAATTTTTTTTCTTACACAGAGTATCAAGAAAATTTTGGTTCTCAAAAATGCTGAGTTTTACATCCTAATATTTCAAAATTGCGCTAATGCTTTTCCATTCACTGATGAAAAATTTCTCTGTAAAATAAATGCCAAGTCTATAATAACAACTGTTGACCTAATCAAACACTTCTATTTCTGATAGCCAAGATTCTCTAAAAGAGACAATTTAGATTTGCTGTGCATGTCCTTCCAAAAGAGAAGTCATCCCTGTTTCAGCCTCTCAGCCATTGTCTTTTCAGACAGAAGCACTAGAAAACTATCTAAGTCTCTTTTCATACCGGTTTTTAACAGGAAGAGAGACCTGGTCCAAACACTATCAGAGGCACAAGATCATAATGCAGCTAGTAAATAAAGCCTCTAGAAGAGTGCTGAGATGCTCACCACCTGGGTCAGCCAATTGGAGTGGGATCAATGTCAGATATAAGTAAATGAGAAGGTAGAAAAGGAGAATTGTGAGCACTAAGCAAAGAAACCTATAATGCACTTCTTACAAAGCGCTGTAAAATTCACATTTATTTTGTAAGTATGAGATAGATGGGTTATTTCTACATACAGAGGTGCCCAACTAAAATCAAGATAAGTGATATTAATGTCCTATGGTCAGTATTATTGAACCTCGAAAGCAATAAACTATGAGTCGATAAATATTACATTTGCAACATAGTTAACATTCTTCTACTGTCTCTGGCACTTATTACACATTGTAACCGCAAGTCTACAATACATTATTCATATTTGGGGTGTCACTGAGTGATGGATTGCTGTAAGAGAGGCTGTCCTTTAAATAAATCAACAAATAAAAATGCAAATGTTAACATTTTCAGCCACAACTTTTTCCATCTTGAATGGGGAATGAAAATTTCACATTATATCGACAGCCAGCAGAGAGAACAATTAACAACCTACACTCTGAATAAGAGAGATTAATTTGCCGACGTCTGGTTTTATCACTTGCATATGGAACTATATTGGACATTTTGTGCTGCCGGCTTTCTCTAGGAGTAGGCAAAGCTTGCTTCTCCTACCACGTTCAACACCTAACTCACCACCCCACTCCTAACACCCTTTTAATTTCTTTAAATATTCCTAAGTTAGATCGGGAATGTAAGTTTTCTCCCCCTCTGACTCATTTTGAATCTTGAATGGTGTCTGATCCTAAGGGGGGGGTGGGGGGGTGGAAATTTAATTTCTTGGCATTACTTGCTTAGACTCTACAGCAAAGGAACTTCACAGTATCGTTTTAAGAGCAGAACCATATCTAAGCATCCAACACGCACAGATCTGAAAGGCAGTTACCGCCTAAGTAAGGTAAAAGCTTAAATCTCCTCACTGTCGTGTTTCCTAACAGTCAGCATAACAGATATACTCTAGATTATTCCAGTGTGCATTATTAAGTATACAACTCCGCACATTATATTTTACATCAGATATTAATTTGCTTAAAAGTCCCTAAATAGACATTCACCTGAGATGAGCTGGGCAATTGGGTAAATAGTTTTGTTTTTAAAATGTCCCTAAACACAAATTTACACAATACAATCTGTTTATAAAAACTCCAACAGGCCACTGTAGTCTAACAGATAATAATATAGCTCGAATATGGTATTCATATTGCAGGAACTTCTAAATCACTTATTTTAATGGCTACAAGAAATTTCACTCCAAGACAATGCATTCAGCTAGCATTAAAGCTCTGACTTAAAACTGCAACAAGAAAACACAGGCTTAATGCTGAAATCCCAGACTATCACTCAATCCCTTAATTTACCTAACTGTTCTTAAATTCACTTCTTAGATGCCCAAAGTGAAAAATGTTACAGGAGAATTATCTGTTTCCATGGTGAGCAGAACAACCTTTGCCTGTGTCTTTTTAAGTGCTTGATTATCTGCAGTGTTACAGGACTTACTGTGCCAAACTCGACACTACAACTGTTTCTGCGTGGGGAGAGCTTGACAACTGCACCAGGGCTGTAATCAAATTAAACGGCCTTGCACTAGGCACAATTTACAACACTTTTTTTAAAGAAAAGAATAGCTTAATACTTTGATTTAGAGCAGTTCCATTTCTGCTTTGCAACACACTTGTTTTGCTGAAATAAGTACTTGATTATACCTAAGGTAAGACCTAGTTTATGTAAAGACTTCTTCATTATTAAATGAAAGCACACAAACACCACTACCTCCCCTTTCCAGCTCCCTCAGCTCACAGCCAAAACCTGGAGTCTTTCCTCTAGGCAAACAACAGTTACGAAAAAGATGTCCCTGGTCACCACAAAGGTAATGCTTGAGATCGTCAGAGGAACTATCCATATGGTGTCAGGAACAAACCTGTTCTTGCAAATTTGCCCAGCTCCAACCTTGCCTGCGATTTTTTTTTTTCCCCAAATGTATCAGCTTTGTTCTAGATAAATAAGCACATGGAGTAGAAAAGCACTCCAGACCTCCTGTGGAGGTAATTTCAAGGGGCTCATGCAGGTGTAGACACTTGGCTTAAAAACATCGGATAACCAAACCTGCAAAGCAGCAACAGGCATGCACAGAGGCACGATGGGCAAACAAATCCACTATCAGCCCAACTCAGGATGCCAGATAAAGAAACGCTATTTTTCTTTCTGAGACAGCACTGAAAACAGCGTTTCCACATTCATTCTGCAAGTCTGGTCCTTCTACAGGCCTAGCGCTAAGGTTCTGAAAGCATACACCTTTGCCTTCCAGGGACACTTATTCCTTGTCCCAGGCGTGATTCATTCTGAGAGAGAGAAAAAGGAGGATTGCAGTGATTCTTCCTCAAGCAGGAGGCGGCTGTAACACTGAAGGCTCCAGTCAAGCCCTGCCAAGACAGGCTATCCAGCCAACGCATCTCCTACCTGCCATGCCTGCTTATCCAGCCAGCCCTCCCCAGGAGCTGCGCTAGCACCCTGATGCCTCGCGCTGGCAGGGAGCTTCTGTCGCTTTCCAACACCTTCTCCCTG
Source organism: Rhynochetos jubatus (assembly GCA_027574665.1). NCBI lineage: Eukaryota > Metazoa > Chordata > Aves > Eurypygiformes > Rhynochetidae > Rhynochetos > Rhynochetos jubatus. Next base: position 75,579,680 of record CM050690.1, on the reverse strand, counting down.
GCAGGCTTTCCACTGCTGCTACTGCCTGGTGCCAGGGTTTGTGCTAGTTAAAGCTGGCACAAACATGAGTTGAATCTAGTCCTATAAATTTAAATAGTCAAAAGTAATTAGGTTTACACGTACTGCCGAATAAATAAATTTTCTGTTAGGCTCAGGCTTTGTACTGCAAGTTTCAGGCCCATGCCAACTGTTGTGGTTAAGCTGTTAACCCCCACCCCCCCCCCAAATCACAGATTATAACGAACATGCTGACAAACCCTAACTTCAGTGGCACAAAAGCAGCAATAATTCTCAATATTGATTAATTTAGTTAGTTAAACCTGCAGTCTAAGCTTATAACCATTCAGTGATAAATTGAGACTGACCTGCTGCCCAAGCAGGTTTTCTGATGAAGGATAGGATCAGCTTTAGGTCTCCACAGAAATACTTGTCCATTTACCATTTTCAATTAGGGAAGGCCATGAGTAAGGGAAAGCACAACATGGCTGCTTAAACTGGTCAATTATACTTACAACACCAACAGGGAGAAAGAAATCAAGAAATCACGGGAGACAGCACCCTAGAAACAGAGGATTTTTCAAAATTTGTCATCAACTGGTAAAATAAACCTTTAAGCACGACAGCTAATCAGACTCCTTTTACTGATCACTTTATCTGATATGATTTCCAACAGCATATTTCAACAATTATTTTACTCCCCTCTGTGGAAAGGAATGGACCATCAATCCTCTTGAATAAAATTCCCTTTCCTGAGCAGTTGTGGTATGATGTGAATAATTATATCTATTCCTCAGTGCTCGAATGGATCTCAACTTATCACTATTAGACGGTATCAAGCAGTACCTTTACACACTCTTTATCTGATATTACCAGCTTGCAAAGGTAACCCATGCTTCTAAGAGAAATGCTTAGGCAATCTTGTGGTTTCTGTTTAAACAGACAGTTACTTGTGGGAAACAGAGCCCAATCTATCTCAGTTCTTAAATCCTCCCAGAATTATCATCCCTTCCTTCAGAAGTAAAAAAAAAAAAAGTGTTTCCATAGCAAGTAAGTACAAATTTGTCAATATTGATAGTGGTTTTTCACCTATTATATGTCGCAAGTTCTCTCAGAAGATAGAAATAAACTGCCAGCTGCTGCCAAGAATACAGGGATGATATCAAGCATACATTTTCCTAGTCCACCAGGCCAAGAGAAGATTAAATCTGACTCAAGCCCTCTCGTTCTCCAAGAAACATTTAACTCTTCTTATGAACGGCTGTACGTTCTTGTCATCCCACCACAGAGTCATCTAACTAGTGGTGTAAAATACAGCAAATTCATACTTCAATCCGCATTTACATTGTTGCTTAACTAAAGATTTTATTATGAAAAAATGTGGGAAATTATAAAGAAAAGCAAGGATTGTATGCTGTTTTTCTAGGCACTTACCGCTAGAGTTGTAACCCTGCCTAAAGAAGGCAAGTTGTTTTTAGACTCTTAAGTCTAACAACAATGCTGCTTTCTGTATCTTCATTGGACCATAAGTGATAATACTGCTTTTCCAGTGCATTTAGTGCAGATATATAGTATAATCAGGAATTGCTGACTTAATGTGATTTTGTTGCTTGTCATTAAACATAAAATAACTCTGGTACAAAACATTTTAAGACATGCCATTTGATAAAATATGGGGGGGTGGGGTGCAGATACAGGAGGATTAAAATCTTCAAGTGGATTTAAAACCTAACAGAGGTTAACACCATCCATTCAAATTATTTACAAATGTATTTAATGTGTCAGGACTTGGAACATAAAACACTTTCTGTTCAAAATCTAAGCAAAATTAAAATGTTAGAACTTGGCATATTCCTGCTTTTCTTATTCTAACAAGCAATTTAAGGCTTACTATAAATGTCAAAAGGATATGGCAGTTTTTAGTTTATATTATCCAGCTCGTGCTAACATGAAATATCATAGAAATTCAGCCAGTTCCCTGCATCTATGAGAATCTGATGGTTGTGTTTGCAGAATCTTAAACCAGAGATTACCTAGCAGCTTACCGTGAAGTGTCATGCTGGATCGGTGATGTGGCTGTGGTTGCAAGCTCTTTGCTACTGCCTATCAGCACAGGAGATGTGGCCACATCCTTCCTTGGTCCTGAAGTTGTCCCTGCGGAATGAAGTAAAATGAAGCCAGACATCAGAGGCTAGTAAGTTTTGGACAGATGTTTCCCAATTCTGCATTATTACAGAACACTTGGACTGAAAGTTTTTGGAGTGCCATATACACAGTAAAATGTCAATGAAAGAATCAATTGGCTGGCAGTATCATGCATAGCATGCATTTCAGGATCACACAGAATCAAATCTGTGGACCTCTCCACAGCTTCCGTCTTACTGCCCAAAGTCTGACAGACTTGCACTGTTATAATTTCTTACAGTGGTCCACAGGATTCAGCTTGTATCACAGATGCAGTTCTCATGATATGCTACAAGATGTTAGTTTTCCAACTGTAAATATCACTATAACACCATTTTGCTTTCAGTAAAATACAACTGTTAGTCCATTTCTTCTTTCCATCTCTCCCAGTAACTCTTGAATTACAAAATAATTTAAGTTGAAAGGTTGAGTTTGGAGGTCATGTAGTCCAACCCTCCATAAGGACCAATAAGGTCAGGTTTAAGGCACTTGTCCAGTAGGTTTTTGAATGTCTCCACCAACCACTCTGGGCACTTTCTCTTGCTCCAGTGTTTGACCTTCCCCTCCCAGTGAAAAATATTTTCTGTAGAGCTAATCACTATTTCCTGAGTTGTAACTTTTCCCCGTTGTCTCCTGTTCTGTTGCTGATGGTTTTCAAGAACAGTCTCATTTCGTCTTGTCTACACCCACTTCTTAGGTGGCTGAAGAGAGCAGGAAGATCTGTGCTGAATCTTCTCTTCTAAAGACTGAAGACACCCAGCCTTCTTAGGCTCTCCCAGAAGGCCATATGCTCCATCCTCCCCTTATTGTCCCTGCTAGACTACGGTTCGCCAGTGTTCTTCTTGCATTGCAGAGCCCCAAGCTAGACACAGCCTCACCAGAGTTGGTTAGTGGGGATGTGTCCCTTCATCACCCCAATGACAACAATTCTGCTATTATGGCCCAGTACAAGGCTTGGTTACTCCATCACACAGGCACACTGCTGACTCGTGTTCAACTTGCTGTTCAGCAGGGCACCCAGTTCCTTTCTGGAAAAACTGCTGTCCAGGTTGTCATCACCCACTTGGTCCTGTAACATAAGATTGGTCCAACACAGTCGAAGAAACCGGCATTTATCTTTGTTGAACCTAAACAGGTTTCTGTCAAACCATTCTCCCATCCTGTTAAGGTCCCTTGAATAGAGGGTTCTACTTCCAGCATATTGACCACTTCCCGAGTTGGTGCTGTCTGCAGACTTGCTGAAGGTGCATCCTGTCCCACTGTCCAAGCTATTAATGTTAAGCAGTTAATCCTTAACAACTGGCTGTCAGCTGGACTGATGACAACCCTTTGAGGTTGATTTTGTACCCATTTTCCATCTTTCACCCACCCGAGAAATGGATTCTATAGACCGGATGTAGTTAGACAGCCTGCATACAGGCAGTCAGAGGTAAGTGGAATAGGCAAATCAGGAGTAATCTGATCTACACAAAAGTCTGAGGGTTTGGGCTTTTTTAATCTCTGTCCAAACAACAACACTTAAAAGTAAATATAGGGAAAACTACAAGTCTCAGCAAAAATTAAAGTCAAATCAGTGTTTAGTTCTAAGGATTTCTCAGCTCTGTGAACAGCAACACCACCATCCATGCTGAAACACAACGCAACACAGCAAGGTTGTAATTCCAACAAATTTACAGATATCCAAGGGATTAAGATAATTTAAAATACTGCACTGATCTAAGATATATACATATATATACAATATAGTACAACCACATGTTTTAAGGTGTGTTCTAGAGAGACTAAGAAAAAAATGGTTCTTATTGCCCTGCTATAATGCATTGTGCTTTGGTACCATGCAGTGAAAAAAAACTCGCCTAACAAAGAGTTAATTACCAGTGAAGAAACTTTTAGAAATATCATGGGGATATATGTTGATTGTGTGTCCCTGATAACTAGATAGTTAGATAGAATCCATGATGAGAAGAGTGGGTATGCATATAAAGACTGGAAGCCTCTTGCTTAGACTTTGGCTTTAAGATCAAATAAGAGATATTTAGAAATCATTTCACATGACAGTCGAATGAGGCAGCTGGATTTTAAGAAGCTAATACCAAAGTAATAAAAACCTGGTGAGCATGGGAGAATATATTCAATTCCTAATACGAGAAAAGGCTGGCACACTGTCAACATACTACATTCAGAGCAAAGTAGATGTATTTCTTCGAAAAAGAAAATATATGGACTTGAAAGTGGCCAACACAGCCTCAAGGGGACTGTTCAAAGACCGAAGTTTGAAAATATTACCAGGGCTAGAAATGGAAAACAAGAAAAGGAACTAAGTAGGAATATACTGAGGCTGTTAGGCTGCACAGACATAAAACAGAGGTAGCAAGAAAACCTGGAAAAGTGCATAACTAAACAAATAAATGTTTAAAAATACATCTTGAAAAAAGCATGCAAATCAACTGGGGGAAAAGAAACAACAAAAAGCAAGAAAGTCTATGAATATATGAAGAAGATTAAATCAATAATGATCCTAAAATGGCCAAGCTACTAATAATTTTAAAATATACTATGAGAAAAAGTAAAGCAAAGGAATATTGGCGAGCAGGAGACAATAAAGACCATGTTGATGTATAATACCTGCCTATACAAAGCTGATGAAAAGAAATTATCCGGGGTGGGGGGGAAGATACAAATACTTTAGTCTGGAGGATATATATTTCAGGGCTAAAGGGAATTAGTTAATGAATTTATGAAGTGACTGGTAATTATTTATGAAAAGTCATAGAGAACTGGGGTGATACAAATGACAGCAAATTAATTAGATTTGCAGGTGTTGGAAGACAGTATGAGACTGGAGACCTTGCAGATGATCTAGAGAAGCAAGAAACATGGAAAAAGAATAGATACATTCACTGTTGGACCAAAAAAAAGCTCATATATGGTGTGGTAATCTAAATCGTGACATCAATGGAAAGAACCTGGAGTAGCAAAGAATAGCAAAAAACAAACTAGATGCAAGGCTACCCCCAAAGCAATTATAAATGTCTTTTAAATGGCAATGTTAAGAACACTATTTTCAATTTGGTTAACTTGGTATAAGAATGATTTAAAGCAGAATAAATACTCATTTGAGAAAATTCAAATAGCTGTATATTTCTGCTTGAGAAACAGACAACTAAAACACGAAGAAAGTGGGGAAATATAGCAGTCTACATTTTGAAAGTATAAACACCAAGAATGAAGAAATGCAGCTCAGGCTGGTTCAAGCAGTAATGGGATAAAAGTAAGCAAAGGGAAATCTAGTTGATAATCATGAAAGAAATCTTTATGAATTGAAAAATACTAATATTCATAATACTTAACATTTATATAGTACTTCAAATCTTCAAAGTACTTCACTAATATTAACTAATTGCTCTATTCGATTGTAGGGAAGAGTCTTCCCTCAAGGGAAGAAGTTCCAGATCCTGAATCCCTAAAAACATACATTAGAAAACCTACAGAAAAACAAACACTATACAGAAGAATCAGCCCCTGGAAAAGTACAGATTGTATGAGCTAAAATAATTTTCCTTCTCTGGCTTTTTCTTTTACATATGGAAAGCTATGCATATTATACAATATGATGCAGACGCTATGCCCCTCAAAGAGATACAAAGGGGAAAATAGGTTTTTTAATTTGTTTCAATGCATAGATGTTTCAGGAGTGGTGTGAAGAGGAAGACTTTCAACAGAATTGTAAAGGAGTGCCCCGTATTGCAGAATGCAATGGACAGAATCTAGTTTAGTTTCCCAGTCCAAAAGCAAAAATTTTCAGGGCAGAAAGGAAGAGAAACACACATTTCTGTACTTCAGTGCTTTCTAACTAGACAAGTTGCTAGATTTTAGTACAAATTGACATAGCTGCTGGTGACACCAATAAAAACAATTTACTGCTGAAAAGATCTAAGGCTTGAGGATTGCTTCGTCTGCTTAAAGTTTTGCTGGCAAAACTAAAAAAGTTTGGTTACAAGACACAAACACCTGCTAAAGCACTGGAATAAAAATTAAGGAGCAAACAGAAATAGGAGACAAAAACGAACAGTGAGATAATAACAGCTGATTGCCTAAGCTGATCCAGTAAGCTTCCACTCTGAAAAGACAGCAGAAGTGCCCCTTTCACTCCATGAGGTGATGGGACCAGGTTAACAATTCTCTTCTCCCCATTACTAAACATCTGCAGGGAGAAAGGAAAAGTGCATTTATTAGGAAATCACCCTTTCCAAACTCACTGCACTCACAGTACGTGAGTAGTCTTGTGGGCAGTAAAGCCTTCCACCATTCCATCATGGCAATGCTTTCCTGATTTTTTTTTTTTTTTTTTTTTGAGAAGATAAAATGAATGAAAATCTAAGACGACAAAGGTAGTTGAACAAGACAACATCAAAATCTGGTACAAGTACCAATGTTGCTATGGAGGGACACTATCAGGAATTACACCATCCCCCAGAAGCACACACCATTCCCAGTGGTACAGGGAGACTACACAGTGAGCCCAAAGGACCACATCAGCACCAGCACTGCACTAAGGTGTGTTTGGAAAGAATCCCCATCCTTAAGAACATATGATTTAAATAGACAGCACAGATCAAGGCATGAGAAAAATAAGCCTCTGTAGCAATACGTTAACATCCGACCCTCAAGAAATTTTCAGTGGGCATGTTTCTGTACACAGAATCCAGCACCACTGTTTCTTGACCAAAAGGCAACTTTAAGGTATGTGGCTAAATAGTACCAATTTTCAGGCCCCAAGATGCCATCTTGTTGAGTTGTTCCCCTTTCCCACATCGCATGGCTCAGCTAGCGCTCAGGAAAACACACTGCTGTAGAAGGATGAGTCTGTATTGACACAAACAGGTACTGAACACTGTCTGACATGGACCCCCAGGCTTGCTGGCTCAGCACTCTGATGCAGTAAGGCAAACACCATATTCTTCTAAATTTCAACACAAAAAACAATGTTAGCATACTTCATTTTATTTTTCCAAGATGCTACATAATTGCTTCCTAATAAGAAAAAACGACTCTGAAGCAGAAATCCCCGGTCAGCAGCAGATGGGAAGATCCAGTAGAAGCAAGGACAGAGTCAGCCAAGTCCAGAGCTAAGCAGAGTTAAGAAACTTGATACCGTGCCCTGGTGATTCCCCAAAAATGCAAAAAACACTTTACAAGTATGTGTGTATGCTTGTTAAAGGAGTCCAAACATATAACAGAGGGAAGCCAATTAAAAAGGTACTAAATACAGAAGACTTCAACTTCAGTGATTAGTGCTAGGTAATTTGCCTTGTGATGAAAAGCCATTCAAATCAGTAATAGACCTGAGGTTGTTCCACAGCTTGAAAGCATTTATCTGAACTTTATCTGGTATCACAGCAAGTGCCAATGCTTATAAGTTAATTTTTGCCATGCGGCTCTACAGCTTCAAAGCTAGCAATCCCAGTAAGTGCTTGCATAAGATACCCACCATCTTCAGACACAATGCTGACCACTACAGTTACTAAATCAGCATAGGTGCAGCTCAGTTGCTACATGCAATAGCGAGGTGCAGCTTGTAATGTCTCCTAAGTACTATAAAATGAAATGAATGAATGAATGAAGGTGAGGCCAGGTTGGATTTTTTTCCCCTGAATCTATGGCAAATAAATTACTTTTTGGGGACTATCCCTATCCAAGGAAGAAAACCCATCATCCATCTGTGAAAAATCTCCATTTCATCACTACAGTATTGAGAAGGAAGGGAGAGAAGGAAGAGGAAAAGAGAAGAAAAAAATAATGATAGCTGAAAAAAACATAAAAGAAAACCATCAGTGAAAATTGCCCCTGAAACTTTGCAGAATTGTAACGGCTTTCTCTTGCTTAAATTGATTGGTGTAGCAATGTTATAAAATGACTATTAGGATTCATTGTGCACAACAGAAAGTGTGAAATGTCAGCAGACTATACAGCAAAAGTAATGGGTCCTGAACCCCTGTTAGTCAAAAATGATTTTGTTTCAAATTAGAAATTGATTTTTTTGGACACAAGCCCTTTACAGGCTTCCAACTTTTGTAGCTGTGCCTTGGAAGAGATTAACCTCAGCCACTGTTTGGGTCCAGGCTGATGATACCCTTTTGAAAGTTTCTTCACAGGGACTGCTTTTTAATGTTGGTACGGTCTTAACCAATAACACAAGTTATTTGTTCCTTTGAGAACTGCACCACATTTCTTCTCATTTTGCCATTCTCCTTATTTTTATGCTGACATATACAGCAAACTGGCTGACAAGTTAAAATAAAAAAAAAAAGCTAGCTCATAATTGAACCAAGGATTATGTTTAAGGCTCAGCAGTGAAACATCCAAGCTGCTTTTGTTCCCAACCCTTTCTCTTCCTAAGAAAGACTGCTTCTTCGCTACGTAAATGGAGATACTAAGCTAAGAGCAGGACAGATTCTAGCCATACAGACATCCCTGCATGGCAAAACTTCAGGTTGTGATGGTGAAACCATTACTTAGAGAGGAAAAGAATGTGAAGAAGATTACATTTCAAGAGCAAGCCCCATTGCACTTATTCTCTACTTGGTGGGAAAGGAAAAAGAATTGTTGAAATATCTTTTGGAGATGAAAGGACTACTTTTTCCTTTCCATCAGAACACTAGCCAAGGTGATCACTTGTTCTTTACAAGGCTTTCTATGCTTTTTTATTACTTTAAATGTAACTACCTCCTCTTGGGTTGTTTTAAGCAACTTGTAATCCTCTCTCTCTAATTGTGACACTCTTGAACACCTATATACAATTTCTAAATGCCATCAGCACAGTCAAGGCCCTGCAATACAGTATGCTCCCCCTTACCTTTCCTTAACTTGGTGCCTTCCCTCTTGGTCTGCATCAGAACGGTTCGCTCAACTTCCACATTTGCACCAAAACCAACCATTTTCTTCCCCATACTGCTACTATCACTGCTCCCTGATGTTCTGGACGTTTTGCTCACTGCAGGTGTCCTCGGAAAATAATCTTCATGCTCCAACACTGGTATACTGGGAAGAAAGACAGAGCAGGCTGTTACATGATGTGTTCAGCGCTTTTAACACCGCACCCAGCCTTTTCCCCCACTTTCACCCTCCATAACCAACACGCTGTTGGCTGAGCTTTTGTTGAATCCCTTTATAATGTCTTGAAAGCAGGATACCTAAAGATTGAAGAGTTACCAACCTACTTTATCACCTGTCTTTGATCATCAGCAGCTGGCAGCACTCTGACAACAATATTTGGAGTTTTGTGGTATTCGGTACATTCCCTAAAAGCATTAGGTCCTGGATTTCCTGAGTGGTTAAGACAGGACAAGTGGGATGAAGATACAGAAAGTACTTTGTCCAGAACAGTGGAGGAAGGTTGGAAGAAAGATTAAATAAAAGGAATGCTCACTTTGCTAGGATAAACAGAAGATTATGTGGAGAAGACTGGAGACATGGTTTGCAAAAGCAAAACAGATGATACACTGATTCAAGAAGAAAAGGGATGAGAGGAGATGAGACAAAAAGGTGAGAGGAATGAACAGAGGTACTTGTAAGCAGGATAGAGAATGTATGAGCAAACTGGTGGGAGAATATCTTGTGCGGCAAGTGTAGAAGTTTGAGTAGAGGAAAAAAAGAGAAAGCTAACCAGAATGATTTTGGTTCAAGATCACAGAAACACAAAAGTTGGAAAAGACCTATAAGATCATCTAGTCCAACCATCAACCCAGCACTGCTATACCCACTAGACCATGTCCTCAAGCACCACGTCTACACATGCCTTGAGCACCTCCAGGGATGGTGACTCCACACTTCCCTGGGCAACCTGTTCCAATTCCTGACCACTCTTTCAGTAAAGAAGCTTTTCCTAATATCTAATTTAAACCTCCCTTGATGCAACTTGAGGCCATTTCCTCTTGTCCTATCACCAGTTCCCCGGGAGAACAAACCAGCACCACAGACAATGCCAGGAGGTAAATTTGGTGATACTACGACTGTAGTGTCTGCAGACACAGGCAATCACATTTTGGGAAGAGAGAAGACAATGGAGACTCATCTTTCTCTCAGTAAAGACAACCTACTGCTGTCAAATTCTACCCTCTGGGCAACAACTACCACTTTAAATGAGGATTCCCAACAGGTATACGTCATTAGCTCTGTTGACGTTATAAAAAGCAATTAAAACATTAAAAAAAAAAATCTTCTGATTATCCACATGAAGGAATACAATTTATCCCAAGATTATACTGCTCCACTTGCAATCATGGGAGCGACACACTGCTTTCCAAAGTTAACAGAAGATTAAACAAATCTTTTTTCCTGCTTAAGCACCGATGTTACATGGGCAACTCAAAGACTGCCACTGAGTTTGTATTATTTGGGATACAGCTTTACGGAGGCTGATTCACAAAAATCTTTTAACTAAAAGTTTACACTACTGAAGTTACTATACATCTGAGGAAAAATCAGATATCTGATGTTCCCATCAGAAAATGATAGCTAAATTAAAAGTTTCAAATCAATGTGCTGCATAAGCCATTGTTTAATAGGGCCCACTGCTCCTGTTGGACAATTAGTATTACTCCTGTATTATTAATGCAGAACATTATATAATGGCTTATGACCTGTAATAACTGGCTGAAGTGTTGGATAAAACTTCTCTGAATAACCTCCGTTTACTTTAGGGCTTCAGACTATGGGGCCACTAATAATATTGCAATGTGTTATTAAAATTTATGGTGGACTAAATTAGTATCTTATTTGAATTATATGAAATTATTAGCCTACTAACTCTTGCAACCCAGGGTACAGAAAGAGGTGGGTTTGGACCCTAATAGCTGTTTAAAGAGGCTTAAAGGTGTAATACTTGAACAGATTTCTGTGATAATACAGGACTTGATATTCCATTTGCCTGTACTTGGATGATTAACAGCATTTAAAAACACTGGGGTTGTCATTATTTGGATGCTTTCTGAGTTTTTAAAGTACACTTAATTACAACCTACAAATCTTCTGTGAAGACAGTGACCTTTGGTTTGTAGATGAGGAGGTGATTACTCGACTGGTTCCCTGCAATACATTTACATGGTGCAGTTACCTCTAGAATACCACGTTCTGGTTTAAATAACATTACAGCAGAGGTAATTCAAACAGAAAGAGACACCAAGAAGTTACAGAAGCTAATTTATGAGGAAATAACAAAAGCAAGTGTATTTGTATCTATAGCTCACTAAACAATTAATTAGAGCTTGATTCTTTAGTATTTAATAAAAGAAAGCTCACGCTAAAGTTTAGCTCAACGAAAGATAGGGAGTCCAATCTTAAAATGAGAAACAATATGCGAGGTGTGCAGACGAAGCTGGGAAAGAGATAATGCAGAGAAATACAAAAATTCAATAATTAACAATGTACCAAGCCTAAACAAAGAAAACATACAGAAAAAAAAATCTATTTAGAACTTTGCTACTCATTCACCTGTGGATTAATTAGAAAAACGAACAATGTGACTATTGTAACCTGGAAAATTTAAAACAAACATCTGGTCCAAAGGGATCACTTATGTATAGATAAAGATTAAGCAGCAAAACAGGTCCTTCTCTATTTTCAAAGCCAGCAATCCATCGTATCACTCAAACGCAGCATGGTTAGTAGGGCTTCCTGCAGGGCACCACGATATCCGATGAATTTTCCTGCTACTCCCTGAAACTACACAACAGAGAAGACTGTCTAAATAAAGACCTTATTAACCTACCTAACCTACATACTAAGGCAGGAGTTGTAGAGTAGCATCACCAGACAAGCAGTGAGTCTCAGCACTGCTGCCTCCTTATAAATATCGAAGTACATCACCAACAAAGGGAAACACACCTTGAACATTTCTTCCATTTTGTCTGAGCCTGATATCGCGATATCCCTGCTGAGCATGAATGGCAAATTTTAAATGTCATTCAGGACCCATTGAATACTGCTAGTATTTGCATTCCTTAAAAAGTAGAAAAACATTAACCTTTTGTTTTATTGAATTAAAATGCCATGGAAATGCTGATGTAGTCTTCAGAGACTGAAATACTTTTACAAAGAAGAATAGCTGTCATTTATTAGACACAAAGAACAATTACTTGATAGGATGCTTTCTGACAAAAAGCAGATTGGTATTCTCATCATAGAAAAGGCATTGTAAAAAAACCCAGCACAGACCTCTGAGACTTGAATAATTTAAAGCTGCATTTGGTGCAATTTGAATTTTTCTTTAGGGAGGCAAAGTTAAATACCTTTAATTTGTTCTAATTATTTCAAATTTGCAAGTTAATTATGGCTGATCATTAAATAACAAAAAGGACTATCGTCTCCATAGAGTTTTACCTCCTACCCTCTGCATTACTTAAGCTAGATTTTAGTATGCATGAATTAACTTTCTAAATAATCACACGGTTTGACTAAATGGCTCAGTAAAATGAGCTCTGATCCTCAGAATAAGCATTAATGGACATTAGAAAGGCTATTGGGACCCATGTTACTTACATTATAAGTATTTTTAATGGGGTCTTATTTACTAATCTTTATGTACTGTTCAAGTTAGGGCACCATATAGATACATTATTCTGCTTTAATAGAGGAAAGTCAGTTCTTCAAGACACTAAAACAAATGTCCATTTAGTGCCAACCAAATTCATTTTTAAATTAATGCAGGAAAACTCTGATAGAATTTAACTTCAGCTGCTCATCCTGATGAATCAATCCAACATAATGGTAGTCTTGGTCTGCAAATGGAGTTTTACAGATATATTGAATCACTACACAACTCAAGCAACTAAGACTCTTGTCACAGACTAAGTGTTTGCTATCAGCATGGGTATGCCCATGAGGTTTCATCTCTTCCCTGTTCTGTACCCAGAACTCATCTGAAGGGTTCCCAGTCATCGATCCAAAATTTGGATGCTTACCTTTCACTGAACTCTGATCTTACCATGCATTTTTCAGTGCAGACCAGCAGCATCCAGATAACATGACTGCATTATAACTAGTCAGAAACCCAAAACGTGAGGCAATTCATGCCTCCAGTATATATGTTCAACAGATGGCTGCCTTAATGGTACCCTACTGCACCCTGTTGTGGCAAGGGCTTGCGAGTTTAACCATTATCAAACTAACAGATTGCCGTGGTAGGTTAGCTCCAAAAGCAAACATGTTGGAATGTTATTTTCCTGTTCTGCAATTTCTGTTTTAAAAATAAAATAATTAACAGTTCATGTGTGCAATCTGCTGCAATTATATCAGGCCAAGAATGCATAACACTTAATGATGCAAAACTGGTGATAAGTAGACAACCCAAGCAATACGTTTTTGTAGCTGGAACCGGTATTGCCATTTCAGATGCAGTTTGACAAACAGGCTGAAAATTACTTCCCCTCCCTCCCCCGACTTTGGCTGGGGGAATTTTCAGCCAGATCAGCTTCCAGAGTCAGCTTGGTATAATCAGTAGTATCACAAGTGCTGGGACAAAGAGGAAGCTGTCACTATATCATGGGACCTTTTTTTCAGCAGGGGCCTGAATTTAGATCAGTTTAAATCAAGTCACCAAACCACACTCTGGAAAACCACGAGTTCAGAAGTGGGACTGTTTGGGAAACTCGTTGACTGCACGGCAAATCAAAAAAATATTCACAGGGAGAAAAGGAGGACTGTAGATTTTGGATGAGCTGACCTAAGAAGCAACAACAGTGGTCTCCTGAGCAACCTTAACTTTTCCAGTCCTCCCAGACTTTTGTAAGCCTCTACTTCCAGAACTAGCACGGGCCTCAGATTTCCCAAGTGTTTTTCTCCAACAATGTGTTAGGTAGGGGAGTGTGATTGTCCTAATCCACAGGGCAAAGATGGTAAGAAACTGTGCCCATGGACAGCAAGCAGGTCTTGCAGAGGTGGAAAAGAACTGGAACCGAATCCCAAACACTCGACTCACTGAGCAAAGGAAACACCTGAAATCAGTGCATATGCTGTGTGTGTCTGCTTAGAGCTAATAATCATGAGGAAAACCCTGACAACAGAGGTAGAGCTCATGGCTCTCCTTAGCACATCTTCATCTGCAAAGTAGAGTCCTCTTTTGGGGGGACACAACCTGCCCCATGTTTCCAGTAGAGCTGGGGAGAAATATGTCAAGATGTACAAGACAGAAAAGCAGCACATGGGAAACAGGAGGGAGATGGGTCCACCCGCTCTTGCTTTGTTCTTTTGCTCTTTTGCTCAAACGTTCAGGATGGCTGAGTAGAGCCGGAAGGGAGGAAAGAGTGTTGCAGGTAAGGAGGAGAAGCACAACATGAACTTCAGGATAATCTCTCATCCCTGAACACCATCACCCTTGTGATTCAATTCCTCACAACAAAATCAGCCTCAGTTCCTCACCACAAAACCAATCTGCTCATGTCGGCACATCAACAACCTTAAAAACACACTTAAAAATCTACAGCCTATCATATTGAAACACATAGTGCTTAAAAAAAAAATAAATCTAAACTTAACATTTTTCCTCTCCTTTAAAAAGTAGGAAGAATATCCTATTCTAATACAGACCTTGAAGGCCATATTCAAGACCAGAGTGAGATTTTGTGGACCAATTATGAAACCTGGCGTTTTGAGGCTCATGTTCGATGCATCAGCATGTTAATGACACTGCTGGGATTCAGTGCATGTTAATAAGAAACAGCTGCTTTCCTTTCTAGAAAGCATGTTCATTTATAGTTTTGAGATCACAGAATCATATAATAGTTTGGACTGAAAGGGACTGTTAAAGCTCATCTAGTCCAATGACCTGTGCAAGAAGCTGGGACTTCTTCTATGAGATCAGGTTGCTCAAAGCCCGTCCATCCTGACCTTCAATGTTTCCAGGGATGGGGCATCTAACTGTCTCCCTAGGCAACCTGTGCCAATGTTTCACCACCCTCCTGGTAAAAAATGTCTTCTGTGTATCTAGGCTTAATCTCCCCTCTTTTAGTTCAAAGCCATTGCCGCTTGTCCTATCACAACAGTCCCTACTATAAAGTTTGTCCTTATCTTTCTTTTAAGCCTTTAAGCATTGAAAGGTGCCTCCAGAGCCTTCTGTTCGGCAGGCTGAACAACCCCAACTCTCTCAGCCTGTCCCGATAGCAGAGGAGCTCCAGCCCTCGAAGCATTTTTGGGGCCCTCCTCTGGACCCGTTCCAACAGGTCCATGATCTCTGTGATCGAATCCATCTCCTTTCTCACATATTTTTCTAGGCAAAAGGCAGGAGGGCAGGGAAAGGTAGGGGAACACCTCAGCTGCCAGCAAGAGTTCTGGAACTAAAATATAAATATTATTATCAAATATGCTTGTAATGAAAGTATTTTTCATCACTGAAAAGACAGTGACTGCCTACAATCTGCATGCTGTTATGCACACAATATATTGCTGGGGAGTGATGCAGAGCATTCATCTCTTACAGTCCTCTCCAGGCTCAGCACCCCAGAATCCAGTAATGCCTGTGGCTGCAGCAGGTTTCTCTGTTTCTTTTCATTTTTCCCTGTTGAACACTCTCTCTTGGACCTGCTATGTTTGGATTACTTCTCTCTCATCTTGGAGAAGTTATTCCAGCCAATATGCTAAAAACTTTTCCATATATCAAGCTGTACCAGGGTAAAGTAATTCATAGTACACCTTCTCCAGCACACTTTCAGAGACCAGTTCCTTTCCCAATCCCTTAGTGACTGGTGCTCAGATATTTAATTCCACCAGCAAGAATCGAGGCCACACATGCTCTTAATTAGCAATGACCTATTAGATCATACCAGCCATAGGTGAAACCCTGGCCTTATTGAATCAATCAGAATACCACCTTTATCTTCAATGAAGTCAGGACTTCACTTAATATACACAGTTAGAGGTCCATTTGTAGCAAGTACTAAGCTAAATTTCACCTCAAATGATATTCATGCCTTCCCTTTGAAGCCCTGTCCTCATTCTGCTTTAAGTTAGGTATATTTCAAATACTTACCGGCACCTTTCCCATATATCTTAGTTTTCCTAATAAACAGTGAAATGAGCTCTGATTACTTTTCTCTCTTCTCTTCTAAATCCAAAGAAAATTTCAACATAAAGGTTTTCAGAAAGTCATAGAGAAATGGTCACAGAAAACAGACTGACAAAGCTTTAGCAGGACAAAATGCTATGATTGTGTGTTTGGCCTTTCTTATAGAGCAGAGCAGCTGTCGTTCCAGCAAGCAGTGCTGTCAGCCTTCACAAAAGAAAGTCATGTAAATGTCAAGTCATAGGTATAAAAACAATCCTTCAAAACAACGTCTGTATATCTGAAAAGCCTGCCTAGCTGTCACCAGTGAAAGTACCATAAGGAAGGATGCAAAAACCTGTTTAGGACAAACAAAGTTTTTGAACTAAATCCAAACTTCTCCAGTAGATCAAGCCACGTCACTCCCTCCTTCAGAAGGACAGAGTCATGCTCTCCGGCAAAGTGAATGCCTTAGTGCCTCATCCAGCATCACTACTGTTCAGCTGAGAGCCAGCCCCATTCACAAGGTGCCTATCAAAATGCCATATGTAAGCTATCTCCTGAACAAACATCCCCAGTTAGATTGCAATTGGGTTGTGACAAAGGCATGGAAGAACCATGGCCATCCCTTCTCAGCTTGGCTCACCCAGGACAAAAGACTTTACAGTAGATGGGCTGCACTGCAAAACAAGTTGTCACAGAGCTGCTGCTGCAGAGATTGGTCTGAGTGTGCAGGTAACCACCTGCCTGGTGCAGGAGTCCTAACGTTTTCCTTCACTAAGGCTATCGGTACAGAAGCACTCTGTCCTTCACAGGAGTTTTCAGACAGGATGGTAGGTGTTAATAGCAGGAGATCTCAGCAGATGAGCAGCAATTGCAAAAGCCCTTTTTCTGATCATGGATCACACCATGGAGCAACCATTTGCTAAGCATAAGTGACAATATAGCAAGGGAGGGACACAATAAGAGCTGAAAAGTACTCACAGGGTTTCCAGTATAGCCTACTAACAAGGCACTTTGAAGAGATGCCTAATTAGAGTAACAGATATTTAAGATTGTGCTCCTACCTGCAGGTATGATGAAAAGTTACATATGTATAGAAAAGAAAAGTTTTCGAGAATCCTGTAGTGCCTATATGCAGACAGAAGAGTTGTAAAAGACATAACATCTACAGCTGCTTCTGCTCATCAACAAAGTTGCACCTGATAGTTGCTAACTTTCAATACTCAGGATACTGGCATGATAAATTGTCATCCCTGGTTTCTAAGTGAGGAAATGAAGGAACAAAAAGTTACAAACTTCTTACACTAATAGCAATGAAAACTAATAACCACAAAACTGGGCAAATACACGTAACCCCTAAGGATCCTGAGGTAACCTTCTGGGTCATTGACAGTTTCCCTGATAGCAGGGAAAATGTTGCAGGGAAAGCCTTTCATAAATGCATCAAATCCTATAATAAACACAGCTAGAGGTTTTACCTTTCCTGTTCTGAGGCTGCTGTACTTGGACCTGATTTCCCTAATGATTAGGAATCAAGGCCAGGCTGGATGAGGCTTGGAGCAGCCTGACCTAGTGGAGGGTGTCCCTGCCCATGGCAGGGAGGTTGGAACTGGATGGTCTTTAAGGTCCCTTCCAACCCAAACCATTCTGTGGTTCTGTGAATCATTACAATTGAAACCAACATGGGAGCACCCTTACAGGACTCATCACAAAAATTCTGTCCTCTTATTCTTATCAGCTTTATCTGTATCACACGACAACTGAATCAAGCATTTTAAGCACAGATTACCATTGGGTTTTAGGGTTATATACATCTGATAGTGATGAAGTCTTACAAATCTTGGGACTAGTGAATCTGGAGACCGTAATGTTTTTCTTATTACAAAAAGCCATCAGAGGCTTAGCGTGTTGGCACGGGCTCAGTCCAGATACAAGACGCAGCTCTATCATGATGCCAACATGTCCACCTCACATCACGCCGGCTCCCCATCCAAATACCAACCTGATGTGGGCTTTGATTCTTGTTTTATAGTGATCAAAAACATGTTAGAATTTAGCCAGGTCTGCAACTATAAGTGTACATGGTATCCTAAATGCCCTCATACTAGCATCTTTCAAAATGCTGTCATACACCCTCCCACTTCTGTTGGAAACACCCCTCCTGATGCATCTTTACATGTGATCAGCTTTTTTTCCATGATTAAATCCCATCTGTGGGATATGGTCACTCTATGATTAAGGAGTATATTAATGATTTACTACTACACTAGTACTCATCTATATTATATTGCTTGTAAAATGAAAACACTGAGATTGTTTATTGATCTGCTTTTAAAAAAATCTTATAGCCCAAAAAGAAGTAAATAGAGACATTAGACTTTGGACTTTACTCAGATTAGTGGATTACTGTGCACAACAGGTGTAGATTTGACAAGGTAGCTCTTGGTGAAGGTTAAAAATATCACTTCTGGCCACTTCAATTGCCTTGAATCCACTGAAGCTACATACTTCATAGAGCGTGTTTGATGGCTAGTGACCGAAAAATCAGGTTTTTATGGCAAGTGCCATACAGAGTTAGACACCTAGATGACGACATACAACTAAAAACCATGTCCTGGGCACCACCAAAAACACACTAAAGATTTCCTTGTGGTGCATGCATTTCATATGAATGTGACAGCACCACCAAATATTGACCAAACCAGGATGTTTACAGAGCAGAGGTAACACTTTTTGTACTCATATTCCAGAAATAAAGAGACATAACAGAGATGAAACCACACAGAAACCATAGCCTTGTTAAGAGGCACGTATCCATGAGATACATATTGGCATGCCCTGATATCCAGTACCAAGGGAAGGAACAAAGGGAAGAGATGCCAGCATGAGGCTGCGTGCAGTCAAGCTGTGGTCTCTGCCCAGGCTCTGGGCTGCCAGTTCCCTGCCCCTAGAAACTGAACCTGACAATTACACCAAGATACTTTTGTGAGCCCAGATAAGAGCGATTCTTGTCATCGTACAGCCACCACTATTGATCTCAGGTCCTGGAAGTCAATCTTTGCGCAAGTTTGTTATAACCTGCTTGGAAATGTCTGTCCAGAGGTGTTCAACCAGTGCCAAGCTGACACTGTGACGTGGGTTTAGAGGTTTACGTTACTGATGTTGCCAAACCTTCTCAGTCTTACTGGGTCTACAGACAGCATATAAATTTCCCCACCTCTCAAAGACATGACTTTGTCAAAAGAATGCAAGATGTAGAGAGAGATTAAAGGAGCATCAAGTTAAAAGGAAGAAAGGATTAACTATGCATTAATCACACAGATGGGCATGTACTACACATAGAGCTGAAGCCTGGGACTATTGACAGAAGATGGAAGATGCTTGAATATTGTTTTGTTTCAAACTCTTGCATATGCTAGAAACCATATGTAAACTTTTCTACACAGAAGAGCTGATGAACTGTCTCTGCAGGTGAATTACAATACTTCTTTCCCTAGGTCACTGGTGATAACTTTTGAGTATGATTTAGATTTTAGGTGGATTTACTGAGCAGAGACCATCCCTGTGGTGAATGGAAAGAGATGGATTAGTTTGAAACTCATCAAGATAGGACTGGGGAGGGAAGAAGGAAAAAAAATGTGCTCCGAAAATCTGAAAAGAAGCCTCTGAACTCTAAAAAAAGGGTCTCAAAGATATAAGGTATGAAACAAGAAAGATGAAGTCAGAACACACAGACAAAGGCAAGAGTCACCATGACATGACTCAGAAGTTCCGAAAGTCAGAAACAGTTATGGGACGTGGTGGGAGCACGTGGACGAAAGTTCATGCAACACCCAACACAACATGAAGTCTGACGTAACTGAAGGAGTAAGGAAAAGAAGATGGCAGATTAAAAAAGCAGCAGATTTGTCACTTTCTGCTGAGCCCTGTAGGCTGATACAGTAGACAACTGGCCTTTGAAGGAGGGTTTCAGGGAAGCAATGGTGGCGAGATGTGAATCAGTAGCCAAGATACCTATTTGGAAAACTTACTTTGAAGGAGAGGAATGAATACTGAGCAGTCAAAGGAGACTTTACAGAAGACAAGGCACAGGATGAAGGACTAGAGCAAAGAGTGGTGTTTTAACTGTTGACACACTGAGGTACATCTTTGCTGCAAAGAAGGAAGCTGCAATAGCTGTCAGCAGCCCAGATGCGTATGGAGAAGGAGCGTGACCCCGAGGTTACAAGTCTGAGTGACAGGAAGGATGTGGCGTTATCAAAATCAGAAGTGAAGAGAGATTTGGAAGAAAAAGTGAGGAGTTCTGTTTTGGCCAGATTAGGAATGATCTGAAGGCAAAACAACCAGGATTATGTGTCAGGGAGGCAGTCAGATATGCAAGACTAGACAGAACAGAGCAGAGGGTTTAAGAGTTATAGGCAGAGCGATGATAGCCAAATCCGTGTAACTGGATGTTGTCATCCAGGGACATGGGTACAGAAATCTCCAGGCACATCAAGGAGTGACTAAATTCCTTCCCTGACACCTTACAGAGGTTCCTACCTAGTTCCAAAAGAAATTATCTAAAATAGAGCTGCAAAAACATGCATAAAAAACCTGTCTCTCCATAAAATCTAAAGATCATACTGTTTCTAAAATTAGGGCAACCACTAAATGAAAGTTAACCCGAACAATAACTTTAGCTAAACTTCAGGTCACATGCATCTAATATAATGAGATGAAGAATATGAAAAGGCCATTCATAATGGAATTCATCGAGTTAGGAATGCCATGCTTAGCTGCCTTATAACATATAATTAATGATCCTATAAAAATCCAGCAGCACAAACTCTCCCGGCTGCCCGCAGAACTGTTCTTTATGCCGGGTAGGGCAAGCAAGCATCTGCTTCCACAAATACTGCCCTTTGAGAAGCTGAAAAGCTTTTTTCCCCTGCACCAACAGGGACCACGCTGCCATTTCCATGACACGCTGAGCTTTGAACCGTTACCCAAATCAGACTATAGCATTTGGCAACCCAGTACACATCTGTCATGATAGACTGGTTATTGGTGAAATGTTAAAGAAAAAGTCATTAACACTTTTCCGTTGCTTCTAATACCCCACCTTCCTCTAGATTACTTATAATCCCCACTAAACCCACCCTCTGTTTATAGTCTTTTAACACAACGGAGGAATATATACTATCTAGAGAGCTGTCTTGCCTTATACCACTCCCAACCATTTGGTACAACAAAAGACGTTCTCTCTCCATCAAAAGGCCTGATCCCTCCTGAAGCCTCGATGCTCAGATTCAAGGTTAAAGGATTAAGGCCCGAAGCGTTGAGTACCAGAGGAAAGGAAGCCAAATATCAAAAGAAACACAAAAATCAATCCTCTTCACTGCAGGAGCAGTGTGAAGAACAAATCAGCTGGGCTGACTCTAAAATTTTCTCTGCGTGACTCTCAAAAATTAGCACTGTTATAAACGTAATGGGTAGTTCTGCAAAGCCTCAGCACCCATGCAAAGCCACAGAGTTCAGCTCAACACACCAGTAGAGTCTGGAAAGTTTTATGTCAGAATAATTCAGTGGCAAGCACACAAAGTCCACTTCAGAGAAAGTGAGAGCTGGAGAGCGAGCGGGAGCACGCGTGCCGTTATCTTTGTATGTAGTCTGTATATCTGCAAGTAGCAGAATCTAATATTTACTGCAGTTTGCCTTTTGCTTCAACTCTCTGTGTGCTGAAGTGCAGCCAAGGTCACAAGAGGGGTGGGGGAGTGGGTTTTAGCTTAGTGCAGCTGTGATCATGGCCAGAACAGCAGGCTACAGAGGATTTCTTGCTTAACTTTGTAATACCAATAGCTTTTGTTCTTAGTCCTGCCCCATCAGTTCTGATATAAGCTTTTAAATGGCGTGAAAGTTGTGCGGGTAGGTTTAAAAATCTCCTAATTTAAAACTACCTTCCAGAACATTTTGTTTTGTAAGATTTTTCTTAACTTTTCCAACTCACAAATTTCTGGGACATATGAATATCTAGATTAAACATCATTTTCTCTTCATCCAAGATTACATATAAAAATAAAAAGTAACAAAATGATATGTCTGGAAAAGTAATCCACTCCAATTTACAAAAATAGAATTTAGGTTTTCAAAATTCAATTCAGGCAGTAAACTAACAGTGTCTACATTTTCCTGTAAAGGAGGCATCTGCAAATGACTTGCAAAAATGTCTCTCACTGTCTGCAAGTGTTGGCAAGGAACAAACTCCTTCAGGAGATGCATGAATTTTAAATATTTCAACCCAAAGAAAAAATAAAATAAAATCTCGGAGCATTTTCAGTTCTGATATGTGATGTTACAGAACCATACCCATGTCGGAGACTGACAGGAAGTGCAAGTTTTGCGAAAATACCAAAGCACTTGAGTTTTACAAGCCTATTTTTATGGATTGTCATCCTATGCTTAGTAGTGTTTCTAGCACCAAAGTTCCTGTGGTTTTTGAAGACCTCACCGGCAGGTTGGCTCCATCTGACTAAAGGAAACTACTCACGGTATCTCCTACTTACATCGTATACCTCAAGTCTATCAGTAGGCTTCCTGCTCAAGGTTACTTCGGACTGTAATGGAAATGATGTAATACTGCTGTGTGCAGCATATGTGATCATGAGAACAGAATCAGCATAATTCAGGTAAATGTAAGACAGGCGGCTTCAAAACCCTGCCGCAGTTGGAAGTAAACCTGAAAATGAGATTAGCGAACCAACCAGGTCAGCGGAAATTAACTCCTTGCCACCCAGTCCGATAACGATCACTGTCTACCTTAAAAAAAAATAAAATGCATGTACAGATATATGTAAAAAAATTGCCACACACCCCCATTCAGCAATAAGCTTTTAGTAACAACATCAGAACAAAAGCCTTCACCCTGTGCAAGAAAACCTACCACCTTTGGAGTCTGCATGTGGCACTAGGGAAGCAAAAATGTGCATCTCACTCTGACTATACTGTCCTGATATGTCACCACAGACACTGGCAGCCAGCTGTTGAAGGGATGCTGTGCCTGTACATAGATAGACAATGCTGTAAGAGAAAGAAAAACTCATAGCTGTACGTAATTCAGCATTCGCACTGTTGGCAGATCTGCAAGGACGTTTTTTAATCGACCAAATGAGTGTCCTCTCCACAAATATCCTATCTAAAAATGATATAAACATCAACTTAAAACTATCTGGAAGAAGAAAGTAACTTGGGTGTTAAAAGGAGCACTAACAAGTGGGTAAGCGGCTTCCAGATACACAGATTTTATGGGTCATTTGCAAGCACAGTTGATTTAAGCCCGATTTAACGTGCCAGTCTGCCAAGACCGCAAATAGATGAAAAAAATCACAACAAACTGTGTTCAATACGTTCCTAAAAGTCGGCCAAGTACTCTATAGACACACCTCAATAGACCAAGGACAACTCATAGGTGAACTGAAGCTGGGGAGGTCTTGGACCACGAGCCAATTGTGGCACTGGTGACAGTTTCTCCTCCAGAGGTTCGGGACCAGAGTAACAGGAGGTGACACGCTGGCGTGAAGGAGAACTGCCAAAAACCCTCCAAATAGGAAACAAAATGGGCGTTACCATTGCCACCGGATTTTACCTATCAGTTCCCTTCAAAAAAGGGAGTAACGTGGCCAGCGTCAGGTCAGAGGTGGCACAGCTGGGAGATGGAGTGTGATTTTTATGTTATGTTTCAGTGAGTTGCAAGGGGTGTGTGAACAAAACTGGATATGCCTGGGACAGCAGGGGGAGCTGCGAGTCCGCGATCCTCCGCGCCTCCCCTTAATTGCCTTGGATATTTGGACAAAAACACACAAGTATGCCTGCACATCACCACAGAAAGATGCCTGCAAGTCTAACAATCCGCAAAAAAACCCAGTATGAAATTGGGTTCGTAACAAAGTATTAAACAAAGAGCAAGCGATAATTGTCACCTTCTCTCACAAGATAATAAAAATAGTTGCACCATAAACATAAAAATCTTTTAAAAGACCCCTGACAGCATTCCCTCCTGGAACTATCACCATAGCAATGAGCATTCAGATAGGGGGAAAAGTACTGCTGAATTCTGCATTTGATATTTTCAACTAACTAAAAATGCAAACTGGAAGAAATACACACGGGTGATATAGAATCCGGCACACAAATATAAAAAACCTTCAACAAAATTAAAGGTGGCAAATTCCACCTGCAAACCTTTAAAACTCCAGGAAAGAAACCCTTTAAGCAGGTAGCATACACTGAAAGAGTGGCTGCAGACAACCGTAAACCCATCTGGTAGCCGCTGTACCCAGCAATTCCTATTTGTCACGTTTTGCACAGGTCAGTCTACAGGTGCTGTGTCAGAATTGTGTGACCGCTGACGGAAACATGCACGTTAGAGAGAAGGAGGCAGAAAGCTGTACCGGCAGAGCTGTACAGGAAACCTAAGAACTGGAAAATCGGGGAACCTTGTATGTTAAGATTTAGGCACACAGCACAACCCTGGGAAGGGGGGCTCGCAGACTAGCAAATCGTATGTTCTCTAGTTGGAGCTATTAAATAGGCCTTATTTCCATGATATTCAAAACCAAAGTGAAGATTGAATAAAGGAGAGAGGAGTGGATTGTTTTAAAATTCCTCTCCCAGATGCAGACAAAAGCAGGTGCCGGGTGTATTGATCCTACTGAATACGCATGGAGTGGGTACTTGAGCATGTACCAAGCATCTGCGTCTGGGAGATGGAAAGCACTTTGTAAAAGGCTGTTTTATGCTAAACAAATGCATCAGGTTATGTTTTTATTTTGAATATTTTAAAGCATCTTGCACACTGGGGCAGACTTTGAAAGAAATTATACAGACAACTTGCCATTAATTGTACAAGTTACTATCTCCATAGCTGAAAATGGACTGTGGGCTCACTTAGGAGCACTACAAGCTACTGAAACCCATCCTCAATAAAACCTGCTCTGACTGCTTGCACCTTAGAGAACTGAAGATCCTGCATCTGAAGACTCTTCAGGTCCCTCGCGCCGGCCCAGCTGCATGCAGGCAAAGGGACCCACGCATTTCTTCCCAACAGCTTGACATACCCAGCAGGGAAGTAACAAATTCAACACTGCAGATTCATACCAGGATTATCCAAAGAGGCTGAGATAGACAATGCTTGCTGACTTTTGATAATGAAAAACATAATGGCACATTTAGAAGAGAAAACGAAAAAGGCATCCATTAGAAAATTTGGCTATAGTTTGTAGTAGTTCCCAAGATAAAAGTTTTCCTTTGCACAAACAGGCTATAACCAAAATCTGTATCAGAAATCAAACTCTACACTGTATTTGCTCGTGGAATCTTTTTTTTCCTCTTTTTAAGGAGGGAAAAAATTAATCCCTACAGGAGATGACAAGATTCCTTTTAAAGTACATATCTCATTTCTGACTACAATTACCTTTCAATAGCCTGGCACAGCTGCACACTCCTATTTGCTTTGTGTTTTTCATTAAGGGCTCCTCTATTATTTGTACCCATCCTATAGCATTTATGCCTGGCAGTGATGCACATTCCCTTGCCTACGATTCTTCCCACATATAGTAGAGAATAAATTGCAATTAGATTTTCGTAATTGTAGATAATTAACTCAAAATGAGCTGTTAATTATAAAAAACCCTATGTTTTTCAGTTCTTGATTATATTATTTATTTTACTTCTAAACTCCAGTATCTCACTTCAGCAAGTTTAGTATTTTAACGGACTTTCACCATTTCTTTTAAAATATCACGGTATTTTTAAGCTAAGGTTTGCTTATTTGAAGACTGAAATCAAGTGTTGTGCTGTGAGGTTTGCTAGAGAAGCTGTCATGTATGAGCTGGAAGTCAGAGCAGCCTGGTTTTCCATTAGGGTTCCAATATCATTTGCTGTAACAAGAATCATTTGGCAGGTCAATTAAAAAACAAACAAGAACAACAACAAAAATCAAAGCACACTCAAAACCACAAAAAGAGACTGCTAAAAAAGGATGTATTCCTACCAGCTCTTCCTCCTTTTTTAGCTCTAGCCACACATGCACACTCTCTTGATACTGAGGAAAACATCACTTACATATTCAAATGCATAAAAGAGACAAATGGACTTGTCTTCTGTAGCCTCTTTCAGCCTTACATTAGAGTAAATTATTTAGGAACCATTCATCTGGTAACCTTTGCGAAACTGTAGATGGCATATAGGAAGAAAAACTTCCAAGTGTTTTGCTGCCAAAGTTTGGAACCAGCTGGCATGGCAACTTGAGACTGCACGAACACATATTAACTTTGAAAAATTACAGTAAATTAAACTAGGGTAATGAAGAGAGGGTGGGGAACCTTTTGAAATCTGGAACTCTCATTTTGTTAATGGCACAGGTTTTCCTCATTTTTCCCTGCTAGGCTGTGTAGATTTTTGCAGGTTTTTGGTAAACTGTTGTCAAGAAGCCCTACAGATGTTCTAGGTTACTTTTTCTTCTGCAAGGGGCTTAATGCTACTGTGTCTTAAACGTATCATGACTATCTCTTTTGTTACAGTGAACATGCTTTGATCACTTCAGACTGTGTGAAAACAAAGGAAAAAACCCTCATTATACAATGAGGATATTCCAGTAACTCAGGGCAGCCAAACACCTGATTAAGCAGTGAAGTACTCCAAGGAAACCAACAACTCCTCTCTTTCTGGAGAGAGAAGTCTTACCCCTTTTCAGTGAAGAGGGATCTTAAAAAAAAGAAAATAAAATCAGTATCACCTTATGTCAAAAAAGTAAGAAAAAAGAAAGTATTGGACCCTTAGTTTATAAATAAATTAACAGCTCTTCCAGCATCCTCATATTGGAGAGAAAAGCTTACTATTTTAAAGTCTCCTCTTGTCACTAAACAAGAGGCCATTCAAGGGACAGCTGCTCTCCTTGTCCACCCAACAGGGGATGCTTTAGTCAAAAGAACACCTACAGGTAAAGCACAGAAAAAAAAGTGGTTACTTTTTGAGAAAGGGAGAAAAACCCTGTCAAATTCAGTTTTTATTTATTTCTTTTCTAATAAGCCTGTATCTTCTTCCAGCATTAACAGGAAATGTGACAGGGTAGGACAGAAAGAAAACACAATAATGTATTGATTAAAGTTTTAAATAGCATGCAAAATTGAGATAAAGAGCTAAAATATTGGCTTAAGTCTACTTCCAGTTATTTCAGTGGCAGTTTGCTCTGATTGCACTGAAGCAGAAGTGCAACACAGCATCGTTTAAAACACAAGTAACTGTCACCATTTGTAAGAGATCATTTCTATCTGGGGTTTAAAGGATAATGTATTTTTTACATCAGGTTTAAATCAAAACCAAAGATGTTCAGAATTTAATTGAAAAAATAACAAGCAGTACCTAGAACAGAGAACAAAAGCTAAGATTCTGTGAAAACTCCATTTTGCACTGGGCTAGGTTATTGTCCTGAAAAGATGACACACAAAACCTGACACCTCTACAGGAATCAACACCCAAACCTTGAGTAGTAACGGGTCAACGTAACTATTGAGTTGACTCATAAAACGCCACAGCCAATGAATTTTACCTTTCCCACAGAAAAAAAGCTCTTAATCTGAAACAAACACATGAACAAATACACTTGGCAGCCAACTGCACGCTGTCAAGAAGATATACCGACACTGTGAAGTACTTAGAATTGAAGAGAGAAATTACCTTAGCCCCATGCTGTTGCCGTTCATCATCAGAGCAAGTTCCCCGGGCGCTTCATCAATGGGTACATCTTCTGAGCCAGGTCCGTGGCCTCTAAACCTGAAAAAGCAGGGTTAGCTGGTTTTGTAGAGGGTTAAATCATCACACCAGGAACTCACACAAAAAGGTGAACCGTGTGTCTACAAACAGAGCACTTAATAATATTAAATGCAGAAGATTTTGTAACTGCTTTCACACTTTCAAATATACTTTTGTATTGGAAGGCTGACATGGCCAGTGCCTTTGCTTCTAAAGGCTTCCACTGGGGAAAAAAATAGAAAAATTTCATTTACTGATTTCCAAGGACCTGCTCCCCTAAGAAAATGGTCACAGTATCCAATAACAAACATGCCCGTTGGGCTCAGATTACAGCTCCAGCAGCACCAGAGCTCAAAGGCATCATGTGTAAACTGCATAAAATGTAGAATTCTTTTGAGATGGTTGAGTTTCCTGAAACAATGGGCCCACAGATGATACTCCGTTTTCGATAGATTACCTCACCGTTTTTTTTCTCTCCAATGAACATAGAAAAGTCAACAATAGAGGTATTTCACTGTTTTTATTTGAGTAAAATTCCTGTTTCCAGGTTTTACTCCTATGTGTCTGCTGTGGTGTGGCTGGCATCAGGAGTCACTGAACTGCCCCTTCCCTGCACACACACCAGTTCTTAACACCCACGCAGCTATTTCACGTAGAGGGAAACTGCAAACTGCAAGTACTATGCTCCCTCGAGGCTAAGTAGGGAAATGTGGGAAAATAAATGCAATTACAATGCAGCATGGCCAAAAAAATGATCAATTCATACTTTCACTAAAAAAGCAGAAGTGTTAATAGCCAATAATTACAAATGGTCAGACCTTTCACTTGTCATTCAATAACAATACTTTCAGCCACTCAGAATGGACCTTAACCAGCACTCCACCCATGCAGAAGGACAGACAAAAATAAACACTATCTGGAAATGGATTTTTGTTGTATTGGTTTTTTTTAAACTGTCATGATGTTAAGAGATGAACTAGGTTAGAGTCTCCTGACAATGAAGGAAAGGGTATTTGAGCTTAGCTAAACAAATTTTTATTGTTTGTAGTATATAAAATTACCCTGTTACCAAGTGCAAAAGTGAATTATATACCTAGAACTGAAACAAAACTGTGATGCCCAGGAGATTTATCTGTATATATCAAACATTTAATTCTAAAGAGAGAGAATATTTTTTTAAGAGCAAGCACATTATATTCCAGTTGCTTTTCTTCAAAAAAATGTGGCAAATGTGCTTTCACCTGCACCTCTGAAAAGACATCACAAAAATACTGAGTCCTCAGATTGATCATACATGGGTTTCTTTCTTACAATTCTTTTAGGTAACTAGAGATCTGTAAACCATGAAGTTTTTCAGAAAAAAATAATGGCTAATATAGCCACAATAGCATTAAAAAACACATCATTATATATTTAATGTCCATTTTTTCTGGATTTATGATGCCCCAAATGCTGAAAAATATCCATTAGAAAAAAAACACCAAAGAACTCAGTGTATCTGTCCTTCATATTCCACTTCTTTTTCATTAGAGGGATGCATGCATAGAATTAAGGTATTTGATGATTAGGAATCCACCTGTTCCTACTTAATCCTCAACTGAAGTTATAACCCTTCTTTGTGACCTCAGTCATTTTCAACACACACAATTGTGATTGCCTTTAAGACAGGTATTTTTAAAGCCATATAAACACATTATTTTCAATGTAACCCACAATCCAAGACAACAAATAAAAGACCACCTAAACTACAGTGCTCTCTTTCAGAGTTTGAAAAGTAACCAGTGGGATGGGATTAAGAAGAGAAGTGATATATTTCTCCACGGTGGTTACAGTACATGAACGTAGGAAATGGATCATGTAATGCAGACTCTCATGGGATGCTGTCAGCAGTTGCCATATTAAAACAGTATTGAAATAAGCATCCTTGTGAAACCCTCGTATTGCTTCTTCTAAAAGACTGCTAGGTTTTCCCCCATTGCTTTCCCTTCCTAACGCTGAAAAGCTAGTACTCAGCTGAGTTACACTGGTGAATTCCACTTGCTTTAACCTGCTCCCTTTCACTGTTGCTCTCAGCCCTAGTAACATGATACCAATAAACCAATTTCTCCCTCTTTCTCAGAGTCTCCACTTACATTGTCAGGAAGGTGTTACTTCACCGTCTGCAACAATCTCATGGGCCTTTCAAGCCGTATCCCATATTTCTATGGTTATTGCCTTTCCCTTCTTCTAGTTCTAAACATGTTCTGTGCCTAAGCCTTGGCATTCTCCCTTCCACAAACACCACTGGAAAGAAAATGTCCTTGCTACACCGAACTTTCTTCCTTTTCCACATATATATATATATATATATATATATATATATATGTGGGAAAAAAAATTATTCCATATATATATAAAAAAATATTTCCACCTTTTCTGTATAACACACTTCTTCCAGCCCCTACCTAGGGAGGTGTAGTACTTCAAAACTGATCTCTTCAAGGAAAGAAGGCAGAATGCAGCATCTGTGTCACTTACACTCACGTGCTCTTTGGCCAAATGTCTGTATTCTTTCAAGTGCCTGCACTGAGATCAACCTCTCATTTTCTTCTACTGATGTTCTCCTACCTGGTCTTTTAGCAGCATTTTTCTTGTGCCTTTCTATTACATGCAGGTTTGCAACAGTATATATATATGTATCTATAGTAACATACTAAAAAGTCTCCCTTCCTTAAATCACCATTAAAATTTGTGCTACAGGTCTTGCTTATCAGTTCCATTGTCCCACTTTAATTAACTATTGTCCATATGTTCATTAGAAATTTTAAATATTTTTCTTAAATTATAAATCTCAAAATCACCTGTTATAATCCACATGGGATTGGTGTAGTTGCTGTTGTTTTAGTAGCAGTTTTGCTTCTTGCTTAGCCAACAAATGGTGGAGTTGCTCTTTTTCAATTTCCAGCTCCATTTTCTGCAGAAGCAGTTTCTGCCTTCTTTCTTCATACCACCTTTTAGCCTGCTCTGTTTCCTTAGGCCCTGAGTCCATGTTGTCATTCAGTCCAGAAATAAGAGACTGTCTAGAATAACCACAGGTGTTCTGAACTGGCCCAGAGTGTGTTCTAAGTACCTGGCTGACATGGTGGCTCTCTTGCACACTGCCTGAGCTCCCTACATGCCCGTAGGCACAACCGTGACTTGACTGCTGAAGGCATGTTTTCTGAAATTCATTTGCTTTCTGATCCACTTCCTGAGCTGGTTTTACACAGTGAGGGCTCCTCTGCTTGGCTGGGGAAATCACATTGTTATACTTTCTGTGCAAGCGATTTTCTACCGGATGTTCCTTCAGACACTCCTGATGGTTGTAGTGGATGTCAGTCCCATAATCGTGATTATTCCTGCAAGGCTGAGACAATGCAACACACACTGGGCTCCTAGCCTTCGATGTTCTACTCTTCTTATAAACAGTATGAGGTCCTGCATTATCTAAGTAGGAACCACTTAGCTCCAAAGGTGATTGTTGGCAAGAGTTCGTCTCACTGAATACCTGCAATAAGAGAAACAATCTCCTGTGAATTACCAACATTTATCTTTGCATATTAATTTCACTTGGTAAAGGTGTTGTCTCAGAAACAGACTTGCTGCATCATGCTGATGGACATACAGCCAAACCCAAGAAAATGCTTATCAGAAGACAGACACAAATCCGCTACCAAATCTACATTTCATTCCATCTACACAAGTATAATAAATATAAAACTACTGCCTGCAGGATCCTCAGCATAAAATGAGTCGCTTCAGAGTATCAAGTAGTTGTGAGCATCTAGGGTTACATAAAATCAACTTGAAGAGTGGCAAAAAACATTAAATGTTAATGTTTGAAAATGTTTAATTTTGAATACCGAGCCAAAAAATCCATTCAGCCTCTATAAATACTCTTTGATTGGCCATTACACAGCAGGAGATTTGATGTAAAACATTTCACCTTGCACTGAATGGGATATTACTTACCGCTGGAAATTTGATGAGAGTTTTTGAAATATCTTTACAGAAACACAGATAAAAACCAACTACTTTCTGTAAAAAATGGTTGTACATCAAAAGCTGTCATTTAAATACAAAACATGTTTAAATTCAGCTATAAATGTAAGTGATTTTTCAATTAAGCTGGGCAAGTGATTATACTCTGATAAAACTCTGAAGA
The DNA here is from genome assembly GCA_027574665.1 of Rhynochetos jubatus. NCBI lineage: Eukaryota > Metazoa > Chordata > Aves > Eurypygiformes > Rhynochetidae > Rhynochetos > Rhynochetos jubatus. The sequence continues at coordinate 75,547,488 of CM050690.1, read as the reverse complement.
AAGAAAGCAACTGTAATTCACATTTGTCAACCCGGTGCAAGCGAATTCTAGTGGTATTGTTATACTCATGGATATTATGTAACAGACATCAAAATCCTACTTACATCCCGGAGTATCTTTGCACTAGGGTTCATCTAGGCAGTTAAGCATTTGAGATTTTATGTACATCAGAACAGCAGTGAATCAGACACGTTCCTTTTACTGTACTTGTGCATTAATTTCAATAACATATTGAATTCAAACTCCCCCAGCCTTTGGGACCTTTCACAAAGATCTAATTTTTTTAATTACAGAAGCTAGGTTTGTTAAAGATAAAACTACTGCGGTGGGAGTGGTTTAGCAGGGAAATTTGGTATCCACTGGTGGGAAGGAAAGTATTATCTGCACTCTGGCGATAGACAGAGGTTGTCCACATACAGTGGAAACAGTCAACCAGGCCCGAAACACTAGAAGTTAGGAATGCAAGCAAGCATCCAGCGGTGATTAGAATAGAGAGATATAACCCAAATCTATGCAGTGTTTATATGTATAATTTAAATTCTTTTTTATAAATAAACAAAATACCAAATATACTCTGCTGCCCTTCAAGACAACCAATTACAAGTTTCTTGTAGACTTCACAGAATGTAAATTAACATGGATTAGCACCTGAATACTGATATTTTATTATTTCCAGTTTTGTGGATACAAATAGATCCTCTCTGCCATGTGATTGAAAGCCAAGGATGTCATGTTTTGCCCCAAAGGGCCCAGTGAGTTGGAGGCCTTTGCATTAATGTCAGTGCTAAATGTCTGAGGAAAGTCTGGTACTTGGGCTGGGTGAAAAGTGCAGGACATTAAAATATTTTAGAGTCAGAGGGGCAGGCAGGGCAACTGAGCAGAAATGCACCATACTGCCAAACAGACGGAGTTTGTTATTTATTATTTGTAGCGTGCCATCCTTGTCTGCAATATTTTCTAGACAAATAGAGACTACAAAGACCTTTTAATCTAAATTAGACAATACATAAAGGGATGACCACCAACAGGAGAAAATATTATAGAAAAGGGAAAGAGAATCCTGTGGTTACACGCCATCTCTCATTTCCCACCTCACCTGCTTCTGCTAGCATAGCATTAGGGCACCAAGAGAAAGAGACTTTCAAAGTGGCCAGTTTCCCAGCCGTCTTCAACAGTAGAAGGTGGAAGATCTGAAGGTATTCGTAGAGGATCTAATCAGAGCTGGAAGCTTAGGATGGTCTACAGACAACATACACCTACCCTTCTGCAGCCCATAAACAGAAGTAAACAGAAACAAAAAAATGAACACTCAAAAGATGAAATAACTGCAAATTTTATTATTTCAGCAGTTTGTTTGTCGTGGTTTAACTCCGGCTAGCAAAATACCACGAAGCTGCTCTCACAAATCCCCCTCCCCTCCTCCAATGGAAGGGAATAATCGGAGGAAAAAGAAATCAGGAAGTTCGTAAAATTGAGATAAGAACTATTTACTAATTAAATCTAAATCAATATATACAGGTACTACTAATACTAAATAATTAAAATAGTAGAAAATGAAACATACAGTACAATATATACAATATGATACAATATGATACAATTCCCCACCATCCACTGACCAATGCACACCCAGATGTTGAGGGATGAAAATCAGACCCCGAGAGCCCAAGAACCACAGCCCGAGAGCGATCGCAGCCCGAGAGCCGAGGCCTGAAGGCCGGAGCCCGGGAGCCTACGCCCCAGATTCCGAGCAAACCTTATCACTGATAACACGGCCAGAAAACTCAAAACAATCCACCAGCTCCCACACGAATGAGCCAGCACAGGAGCTGGCAAAGCAGCTAATGCAGGAGGGTTAGCAAGTGCCCGGAGAGACGAGCAAGGGAATAAGGGAGAGAGAGAGAAGGGAAGAGCAATGGCTACCGGACCCTCTTCCCCACCCAAAGAGACCGGAACATGACATACTATGGGATGAAATACTTCCTTGGTTAGTCTGGGTCAGCTACAGTATCCGAAGCGGACAAAAGACCTTGAGTTCAGTACAAGCCATCCCCAGCACCAGCTGAGGCCTTATCAATGTTTTCACTTACTGTCCAGCAACATAGTTCCCTGGCAACCAGAGTAAAGGGAGTTAGCCCTTTCCTGACTGAACCCAGCACATGTTGTATTGAGTGAAGAGACAAGAGAAATCTAAGCACACGAACGAAGATGATACAAAATAATCATCAGGAGCAGGTTTAAGAATAAAGGCCCACATGGCAAATTAACTTCATGGCTGAGACTCTATTAAGAGTCCCTGAAGGCCCTAAAAGAGAGGTACCAGTTAGCATTTGTTGACCTTGGCTGCCATTAAATCTGCCCTGATGGTCTCAGAAATGGCATTGACATTTAAAGACTTCATAACAAGGCAGAGAAACTTTAATGTTATTTCACATTTACAATATGTTTGCAGGGGGGGAAATTCTCATTAATCTCATTTAATGCGAGTGGGGTTTTTTTTATTCTTTCTCCAGGAGGTCATGCTAGGCAGAGAACTGAGCTCCACCATGCCTTTGATGGCTACTCAGTACTCTGCAGGGCCTAACCGCAAGAAAAATTAACTCCTGAGAGTCAGAAGCTAGTCGACAACTTACTTGGCAGTTTGTGGTTGTCTGTTAATGCTTTAATTGAAAACTACAGCTGGATGGTAGACGCTGCAGGGCAACAAACTGACATTTACACTTATGAGGCATCAGATGAGACCAGAGCATGCCATGACAGATCTGTAAGATGCAGGCCAGGTGAAGGGGAAAAGGAAAAAAACCCAAAAAGTTCCAAAGACCCACCTACTACCAGAAGTCTAAAGACACAGAAGCATAAGGAATTGGGTAATTTTACAAGATGAGTTTAAGAAAGATATTGCCTGCGGGACACATGGAAACCATGACGGACCATGATGGAACAGCTGTGCTTTCCCCTCTGTGGAGCTCTTCCAGGCTCGCTGTATGGTATTTAAAGATACAACTTCCTTTAACTGAGGTTTAAACAAACAAACAAACTCAGACTGCTCCTTGCAACATATGGAGTTAATAAGACTTGATCAGATGTGAAACTCTTGCATGGAAACAAGGAGATATTAAAAAATAGTTCAAAAAACCTTTAGAGGGGCTTAAAGACGAAGACGTGGGGAGCTCTACAAAATCTTTACTGCAATCCCTGTAATTTTTGCTCAGGGATTCAGAGCAGAGCTTAAACAAACATCCAGTCCTTAAAACTTCCTACGAACAGACAAACAGCACACCAGTTTTATGCATGCAGCATTATGATCTCAGCAAATTCTTCTTAAATGCAACTTGTGTGCTCTGCAGCGTTAATTCACAGCGCTAGCAGAGGAGACACATTCACAGACTGACTCCAGCACACAGGGCTTTGTACTGCAAGGGATGAACTAGTAACTGATCAGATCTTACAATCTCAGCACAGGCAAGGTCCTGACAGACTTCTCTGGTAGCTCTGCATGTACAAAACACGTTTAAGAAACAGCCCAAAGTCATTACCTTGAGAAGTCTTGCACTCTGAGGGCAAACGCTAGGGTCCTATCAAAATACAGTGCTGTTTCAGTGCACAGCAAATTTCCTACAGATGTTAACAGGGTCAGATTTAACCCATAGCACCTGGGTTCGTAGCATGTAGCTGAAATATATTTTAATACAGAAAAAGAGACAATAAACTAAAATTGTCCTCAATTCTATCTTGAGAACATTTCTCTAACCTGGGTTTTCAGTTCTGGGGTTTCTTTGGGTAGGGTAGAAACAGAGGAAGGAACAGGCAGGTTCAGAACAAGTCCATTGTGCTGATGTGAGCAGGGACCCTGGAGGAAGCCAAGAAGAACAATCAGAAGTAGCCAGAGGAGAAATGCAAAAATTTAAAGATATGTAAAGAGGAACCAAAAATATCTAAGCGAACAAATGAGTATCTACTATACACAGGGACACCTTACAAAGCACCAGGGGCACATACTGGTGACCTAGCTGACACACTCACTAAAGTATACATCCCAAACCTCGAACTCAGTCACCACTGTGCAGCGTTAATGGATGGTTCTCATCTGAAGGAAGTTTGGCTTTGGGTTTGCAGGTCTATTGACAGTATAAGCCCTTGCTCCCATCAGTCGAATGAGAATATATCATAAATCAGCTCAGGTAGGATATCGGGGCCATAGAAATGCCGTTTTAGGAACAATTATTTCAAATGACAGGACTATTTGAAGTGCATTACTAGTGATTAAGGAGCTATTCTTTCCAAGAGTTTGTAAGAATTTATCAAGGAGAATGAAAAAGGTAAAGATTTTAAAGTAAATTAGTAGGATCTACTGAAGTCTATAATTTTTTTTTCTTTAAATCATACAATACTTTATTAAAATCTCTACCATAAGTAACCAGGTATCAGTCATTACAAAGTGCTCACATAATAGCAACTGTGTCTGTCAGTACCTAAGATAAATACAGTAGATAACTCGGAAGGTGAGCTGACCATTTTTCAAGCAAGAAATAAAGCACCATTTTCTGTAGTAATTACGTGTAGCTATGATTGTCATATTCCACTGAATAGAACAAGCGGTCTCAAATCAAAGATACAGTATATGAATGAGAGTCACAAGCCTGCATTTTTCCTGTAAAAATCTACAGAACTCAATACACTGAACAGGTGTAGCAAAAATAAAGAAAAATAATAAAATAGGATCACATCACAAAAAAAGTGAATCTATAGGTGCTGGCTGACAGCACAGGAACACCTCCTATGTTTGTGTTGTCTTCAATTTTTTTTTTCTCCTCTTTGTTAAGTGGGTTTTGAGCTGGGATGCCAGGTGCACAAAAAACGTGCATTCAAAGTTGCATGTGAGCATTTGCTGGCACTCGGCTTCAAGTGTATATTTTGCATTCATAAACATGCCACCCTTCTTCTCCAGCTACACAAATATTGTAGATAATCTCTAACAAATGCTTCCATTTCAGATCAGCAAACTGGTTTTATGCTGGCTGATAAGGCAGTCATTAATAATACAGTGCTCAAAAAAAAACTAAAGCGAGGTGCCTGTACGTTGAGTGTTGGAAGTCACTGTGAGCGGAATGCCCATTAAGCCCAAACAGTACCTATGCATGGCAATGCAATACCTGACCACTAAAATTAAACAAACATGTTTGCTTTCCAAAACAAAACTATATCAGACCTGTTTGCACTATAGAAAAATGCCACTGCACTAATCTTGACAGCACGAAGTCTAACTATTAACATTCAATGTGCTGCCAACATTATAAAAACGAAAAATCACAATCTTCTGACTTCAATTTTTTACTTCTGCCCTTTATTTTACTGAAGAATCAGTAGTTCAAGACCTAGATAAATATTTCAAAAACTATACTATTTGTGAGCAGAGCAGGTCACTACCATTTCCCAGTGCATTTGGAGTTCATGTGAAATAAGGGCAGAAGAGTGATGAGCTGCATTTCTAACATGGGCATACACAGAATAGTTGTCTAGCTGATAGAGAATGCGTAATGCAACATCTGCACGGTATGCCTTGCCAAAGCCCATCCCAAATAAATGTAGTGCACTCTCCCTAGTGCAATTAACTCTCGTACTCTGGCAGGTTTTGCTAGAAGATCATCAAGGTAGATTACCTTCCAGCATATGAACTAAATACTTACAGGTGTTATATCATCAGTTATTACTTACAAACTTCTGCATTTAACAAGACATCCAGGCAAATGAATGATCTAATTTATGAATTATTTATAAGAATTTCACAGCATGCTCCTGGCGTCATCCATGGCCTTTTCCAGGTCATATGACACCAATTAGAGCTGAATTTTAAATTATTCAATAACCTGAACTCTCTTGTCATTTAACATATAGATATCAATGCAGTAAACAAGTTAAGTCTAATGGGCCCTGGAGGTTTGCGTTCCTCCGCCCATCAGCAGCAGAGGCTGTATGCTACCACTGGAATAGAAAATAATAGAATGCAGCAGTCAAAAACATTTGCAAGGTTTTAATAAGTTATTTTGGCTCCCTTAGGGATTTTAGTATAACTTACAAGCACTGAATCTAAAACATATTAAAGTCCTTAGCTATGTGCTTTTAAAACAAAATTAGGACATAGCAAAAGATCAGGTCTGACACTAACCCTAATTTAGGCCCTTAATTTGAAATGTGGTGAAAATTATGGAGTAAGCAAGATTTACTATGCACAACTCATTACCTTCAGGCTCTCCTAGAGTATAGCTGAAAACAGCCCCTCTCCCAACACATATACACCTGTCTAAAGATAAGGCTACACACAGGGAAAGGGAAATATCAATTTAACAGCCATCTGTTGACAGGTACACCTCACACTCCTTAGCAACTGGGTGGAGAAGGGATCTCCACCATTCTTCTAACAGCACTGGAGAGGCCAGCGCTCTAGGAATTCATCTGGATTTGTGTGTCAGCTTCAAGATACACCTTTTCTGAGGAAAGGTTTAACAACCTTTGCAGCACGTTATAAAAAAAAAAGAGAGGGGACATAACAGCCTCTGAAGCACAAATGCAATAGACATCTTAAATCCATCATTTTCCATGACAACTACAAGAAGAAATCAACAGCAAAGGTACCTGAGATGAACAGCACAATTAGATACACGATTCTGCCTCAGTGTAAAGTCTGCAAGAAACGCACAGCAAACAGACCACATCCTGGCTCCAGATCAGTTGCCCTCCGACATTCTGTGAATGTGTGAGCATGGCTTCATGATGGAAGGAAGACATACAGAACCCCCACCTACTGCTGATTCCAGCCTAAGACGTCCAAGACATATTGGAAAACTTCTGAGATCAGGTGCAGCTCAATACAAGCCTAAATTGTGCCCAGCACCAACTGATCTATTTTTAGAGTGTCTGTGGCTCTGCTTGCTGAATGCTGCTGTAATAAACCCCAGGCTCCCTCCCACAGATGGTTGCTTGCAGACCCCTATCTTGGAGGACCCAGCGACCCTGCTCACCCATACACACATTTCCTTTGCATTCTCACTGCTTTGCAAGGATTAAAAAATTTCCTGAGCAACATCCAACAGCAAGAGGAAAAGATGGAAAGGGAGATTTCATCATTTAAACACTAGGCAAGAAGTTCTGTAGCTACTGCTGTCAAGATGAATGTCAAAAACCCAATGATGTTGAGAAAACATCATGCCAAATACGTAAAACCACACCTATCCAAAATGTCTAGCAACATTAGGAAGAATAAGAATTTAGAAAAAAACGTAACATTGGATTTTCTACCACCAAAGTTATCATAGGAGGGAGCTGCAAAGTAGCTTTTTTTTTTTTAACTTTTAAAGAGAAATAGCAGAGAAGGGCAGGAAAAAAAAAAAAAAAGACAACAACTGCCTAATCTCACAGCACACATTTTAAGAACATACAAAAATAGCTGTAAGGGATTTTATTTTGGTTACCAGCCACATTTAGTTTCAGTCCTACACTGGGCAGCATTTGATAATTTCACATTAAGGGTAGTAACATGTTGGATGATAAGAGAGAAGTTCATATTGGTTTTTATTGAAGAGCAGTATCTATGATGTATTTGGTCCTTCAGGGTAACTTTTTCAAGATTATTTTAAAAACCAAACAGTTTTGTACTTGGAATCACAAGTTTAGCATACCAGGGCCTACACATGTTACTGGCTACCTCCAGTCTCTTTAGAATTCAATCAACATTTGCTCCTAAGTCATGCTTTCCTAGCTCCAGACGCAAGACAAAAGGGCAAATATACCATGACCCTTCTAAATAGCCCTTATTACTGTGATCAAACAGAAGCCAGATACTTATGTGGATAAGAACGTGCAGAGTTTGATGTGTGAAGATTACTGCAGTAGAGGACACTGAATTGGCATTTGCCAACATGTACCTCATGATGACAGCCAGTATCACCTTTCCCTTGTATTTACAGTAGGGATAACTGTGCTACCATTGGCCAGGGATGAATTTTAAGTAGTAGCCACAGTTCACTCAGAAAGATTAGCCGTGTTTTACTTCCTTCAGAAGGTGTGTCGTGCAGAGTCCTTGGGGTATAGACACAGGCTTGGAAATACCTTTGCTGCACAAAGAAAAAACAAAAAAGAATGACGTCTAAGAATTAGAACCATGTCCAGAAGTAGAGATAGTTTTTGGGGAAAACATACAATCAGAAATTTATTTAAATGATACAGAAATCCCACAAAAGCAAAACCAGAGAATCTTTTGACTTTAAAAGAGCAGAAAGGTGTGCCCAAGTGAGCGTGTGCTGTCAGGAATGTCCTTGTGGTAACAGCCAGCCGGCATTTAGATTCTGCTAATGATCCCATCTCTGGGAAATAATTCATAAAAAGTAAACAGTAATTTTCATGCGCCTGCCCTTTTGATCTTACATTTGTAGGGTGTATCCTGAGGCTAGCTGTGGGCACCCCTGTGGCTCGGGCTGATTGACCTCTAATCTGCCCCTCAAGTAACGATCATGCCAAGGAATGACAACAAGAGTTGCATGTAAGCAGACATTTCAATGCAATCCCATTAAAGACAGGCTGACTCACTTCATCTTGTCACAGAAGTTTCACGTAAGAAATAAAAGCTCTTTAGGACTCTTTTAATTTGTAATGATGCTGTTCTTCAGAACAAAGATGGGAACAATAACGCACCAACACCTGCCTCGTACTGGCTTTACAATGACTGGCCAAATCCTAGTGCAAGACCGAACAAGGGGCTGCCCCATGACTATGTGTTAAATAGTCTTGGTAGCAGAACATTAAGAAAATCCTCTAGAAGAGTCAAGTCAGAACCATGATACTTGTCTTCTCCACATTTCAAAAAAGTATATATGCCATTTACTAGAAGTCAGTTGTCTACAGGCTTACACACTGACTCCTCATGGTCTCATCAGCTTCAGGGTCACAGCATACGTGCTTTTATGGCACATTCACCCACAGCAAACACAACATGGTACACATGGGGAAACATGCTTCTGTCACTAAGAATGAAGCTAAGACATAAAAAGCCCAGTCCAGAGCAGTCAACCTGCAGAAACTTGCTGTCATACTGAACTTGCCATCATGCCAAGGTGACTAAATTACCACAAACATTTAAAGAAGGGAGTGAGGAAACTATAAATTAACCTGCTAGAATACATAGAAGTGAGATCACAAACTACTATTTTAAAGTAGTCCTGAAAAACCCATGCATACTCCTGTTGTGGTTTAACCCCACTTAGCAACTAACCACCACACAGCGGCTGGCTCACCTTCCCCAGTGAGATGGGGAAGACAATAGGAGGAAAAGGTAAGAAAACCTGTGGGTTGAGATAAGAACAGTTTAATAATTGAAAATAAGTGAAATAAAATGATGATACTAATTATATGAACAATACTAATAATACTAACAATACAAATAATAATATATAGTGAAAATACTAGTAATAACAATACATAATGAAAATGAGAAATATTTTCCCATTACTTTCAACACAATAAATGATACAACCACTCACCACTTGCTTACCAACACCCAGCCACTCCCTAAACAACAAGAACCAGAGCCAGAGATAGACAGAGCTGAAGAGATCCAAGAGCCATATCCCAGGCCAACTGCCCCCAACATATATACCAAGCATGATGTTTGATGGCATGACATGTCCCTTTGCTCAGTGTGGGTCAGCTGTCCAGGCTGTGTCCCCTCCCAGATCCGTGCAGGGAAGAAGATGGGAACACAGGTACAGTACGAGAAACTGAAAAAGTGCTTGACTTGATATAAACATTGCTTGGCAACACTAAAAACATTAGTGTGTTGTCAATATTCTGCTCAGCACAAATCCAAAACATAGTCTCACACTACCTAGTGTGAAGAACATTAATTCTAGCCAAAATAAAACCAGCACAGCTCCCAGTGCACTGAAGAGTACAATGCAACTTACAGATAGATGAACTCATAGATTGGTAGCACTGGAGTTGCTGCCAAGTCCCTTGATACTCCAAGTCATCTCTGAATGTTGTCAGAACCCCACCATAGGCAGATACTACATATATATTATGCTTCCAGTTCCTGCTTCAGTCTTTCCACAGTAAATTCATACACCTGTTTAATGAGACTTTTGGCAGATTCTCTTGAATCGCAAGCACTCCATTTCTTATCAGAAGTCAACTTCCTAGTTTACAGTTACACAGAAGCCCATGAAAGTGTATATGGCACTCCTCAAATGGCAAGGACATGAATATCTGACTAAAAACACATTTAGCTGGAAGTTTTGTGCAAAATACAACCACCCCTGTAGAAGTTCCATCTAAGCAGATTTACAGCATGATATCTGTTACCTAATCTGACAGTTTCCACATTGGATCGGTGTCCCCTGGGACATCTGAGCAACACAGGCAAGCTATCTCACTTGAGTCTGGAAGGCTTGGCTCCCTGAACATAAAAATCCAAGATCTTCTTGGCATACAGGCTGTGATTTCTGTGAGAAATCAAATGTTTTCTATTTGGCAGACTTGCAGTATCTCAAACAGGTACATAAATTAACTAATGAAAGTTGAATCAAGTAATAGGAGCAGGAATGGAGCGAATAGCAATCTCTTGTTGCCCAAGGGGGAAGCCAGCTGTTTCTTTTTGAAGCCCACCATGAAGACACTGCCTTCCAAATACTCTCGCCCCACTAGAAATGCCACTGAGGATGTACCAGCAGACCTTCTGCCTATGACTGAGATTCCTTAAGAGCTGAGGTCATTGTGCAGTGCGTTTAGTACTGTTGAAGGTAGCAACAGCTGACAGAGGGAAATGACCTCTGATATATCAAGCTACAAAGATCAACTTCCTCTTGACCCATGGAAACGATCTTTTATAGTCCTGCTTGACACCATAAAGTACAGCAATGGTATCACAGCTATTATTTGCATAAAATGGTCCTAGATGTGGAGTAGAGCAGTTTGACAGTCCATCCTGATAGGTCTCAGCTGCAGAATATTGATATAAAGGCTCTTCTATAGTTACCATAGGCCATTAGGTTGTCTGAATGGACATCCATCACTACCAGCTTGTGTGAAGGAGAACATTAAGTTAAAAGGGCTTGACCAAGCATAAATTGAAAGGCCCTCCACTACTCCAGGGCAGCAGTGACCTTGCGAGGCAGCTGCCTTCGCTCTGAGACACTGCAGTCTGGACAAAAGACCAAGTGAAACCCACCCACAGGTGTATTAAAGGGAGAAGGGAGTTTAGTTTAGAAAAGCTCACAGGTGTCAGCATTTACAATCAACTGAAAGGAAATCCTTGCACAAACCTGGGCCTTTGTCATAACCACTCAAAAGTATTACAAAATTAAATATATGCTTATAGACTTACATTAACAGTTAGCAGAATAGTATGCCCTGCTTACAAGATGGGCAGGGGACAGAGAGAGGGACAGTGTCGAACTATGAACCCCTTGTGCTGGTTTTAGTCCGAATAGAGTTAATTTTCTTCACAGTAGCTAATATGAGGCTGTTTTGGGTTTGCCCTGAGAAGAGTACTGATAACACTGGTGTTTCTAGTTGTTGCTAAGGACCATTTCTACCTTTCAAGGACTGTTTCAGCATCTGATACTGCACTGGCATTCCCAAGTTTTTTGCTACAAGCAGCAGTGAGGGGACACAGTCCAGATAGCTGACCCAAACTGACCAAAGGGATATTTCATTCCATAGAACATCATGCTCAGTACCAAGGCCAGGAGTGGGCTTGGGGGCCATGGGTTGTTGTGCGTTAGTTAGTCAGCCAGTTGCTGGGTCAGTTGGCTTTCTTCATTGCTCTCTCATTCATGGGGCTTGCTCGGACACTGGTGTGATCTCTCTTGGGTGCGCTCAGACACTGCTGTGATCACTCTCGGGCTCAGGCTCTGGCACTCCAGCTCTGACTCTCACTACTCAGACCCATCTGGGCATCGGTCAGCAGGTGGTGAGCAATTGTGTAATTTGTTTTGTTTCCCATTATTTTCATTACTTCTTATTACTGATATCAATATTATTAGTATCACTATTTTATTCATTTATATTCAATTATTAAATTATTCTTATTACAATCCACAAGTTCCTTCCTATTTTCCCCCAATTTCCCTCCTCCACTAGAGGACGGGGGAGGTGAGCAAGCAGTTGTGTGGTACTTAGCTGATGGCTAGAATTCAACCACAACACCCCTACAGTACAGTCTCTCCAATTTAGAATGGAGTTGTCGACCTTCCTTGCAATATAGAATGATCATATGGGCCGTGGCAATCCCAAGTACCAGGACAGGCTGGGTGGAGAATGGATCGAGAGCAGCCCTGAGGAGAAGGACTTGGGGGTACTGGGGGATGAGAAGCTGGACATGAGCTGGCAGTGTGCGCTGGCAGCCCAGAAAGCCAACTGTATCCTGGTCTGTATCCAGAGCAGCGTGGCCAGCAGGTTGAGGGTGGGGATTCTCCCCCTCTAATCTGTTCTTGTGAGACCCCACCTGCAGTTCTGAGTCCAGCTCTGGGGCTCCCAACATCAGATGGACACGGAGCTGTTGGAGCAAGTCCAGAGGAGGCCTCAGGAGATGCTCTGAGGGCTGGAGCACCTCTGCTATGGGGACAGGCTGGGAGAGTTGGTCTTGTTCAGCCTGGAGAAGAAAAGGCTCCGGAGAGACCTTATTGCAGCCTTCCAGTGCCTGAAGGAGCTACAAGAAAGCTGGGGGGACTTTTTACAAGGGCCTGTAGTGACAAGACAAGGGATAATGGGTTTAAATTGAAAGCAGGGAGATTTTGATTGGATATCAGGAAGAAATTCTTCCCAGAGAGGGTGGTGAGGCACAGGGACAGGTTGCCCAGAGAAGCTGTGGATGCCCCATCCCTGGAAGTGTCCAAGGCCAGGCTGGATGAGGCTTTGAGCAACCTGATCTGGTGGAAGGTGTCCCTGCCCATGGCAGGGGGATTGGAACTAGGTGTTCTTTAAGGTCCCTTCCAACCCTAACCATTCTATGATTCTACGATTTTATCGTGCTGTGCCCACTCAAGAGCACTGTAGAGCAAATTTTACATACCTCTTTTGCTCACTTTCTAAACAGCGATCTCAATTTCAAACAATCTTATCCCCACCTGATAACAATTGATGTAGAAGGTACACAACATCCAAAATTTGACATTAATTATTCCTAGGTAGGGAACCAATTTATGAATTGAAATTTTTTTCCCATGGAAAACTGTGAAAGTTTTCATTTTTGTATTTCACTTTGCTCTGGATTATCAATTCCCAATGTGTGAACTCAATCTCTACGATAAATCTGCACCAACGCAGAAAGCAGAAACCGCCCATGATGTCAAAAGCCATGAATTTTGGAAGTTCTGTCAAAATTCTAATGCAGAGTGGAATGTTCCTCTATCTGGTTTCACAGGCTACTTGCCTGGATACAGTTAGTTAATAAATATATTCTGAGTTCCAAGTTTAAGCCTTCCTTATTCCATCTGAAAGAGCTGCGCTTCAGCTCTCCTTCTAAACTCTGGATTCAACAAATAATAGTAATACTTTGAGGCTGAAAACCTCTAAAACCACTCAGTGACAACTTTAACAGGGGCAGAATTAGGTCAACAGTAAAATCCACTCCCTCCAGGAACACAGCTGAACCATCCAGTTGAGCACAGAACTCCTCGCTATGTGTTTCCATATCTGTTAAGCCTCTTGAGATTTGTAAATAGTTAAAAAAATATAGTTCCAAACATTGTTGTAAAGCAGCTCTATTCTACTGGAGAAGCAAAAAAGAGGTTGAGTCTCCCTCACCGTTACATGTTAAATGAGTGCATCTTCTCAAGTGCCACAAACTTGACGGGAGAGAAGATAGGAAGTTGCAAGTATTCAGAAGAACTGATAGGAAAGAAAAAAAAAAAAAAAGGAAGAAGGGCCAAGACTAAAGAAAAGAAGAAAGCCAAATCACATTGGTTCAGTCAGGTATTTAAAATGGCTTTTCTTTAATTAGCTGAACTGTAATACAAATTAAAACTGAATTTCTTTTTCACAATATATTTATTGGAGGGGAGGGGATGCAGCTGGCTATTTCCAGAACAGTTCAAGCTAAAACAGACTCAGTTCTGCAGGACTGAACAGGAGCCAGTTTCCATCCTTCTCAAAAGAATGAAAAGCAACTTGGCAGCAGAGAGTCTGACTGCAAGCTCCATCTCAGAACTACTTACGAAGCAAGACAAACCTGTGGCGATTGTGACTGAACTCATTAAAATCACTACAGATTATTTAAAGCCCTCATGCCTGACATTCAGGTCCTTTATTATGCTTTAAACACCTAGGAAAAGAAGCTGTAGACATAGGGCAGAAATGAGGGCTTTGATACCGTAGCTGATCGCTAAGTAACCAGTAAAAGGAGTTTGGTGCTACACGGTATTTTTGGCATGAAATGTTAAACAGGATTGATTGTGGAATTTCACTTTGTTTGTGAAATCTTTTGCTTTCTGATGACAGAACTGTTGATGATACAAATGCCCAAGCCCAGCTTTCAGTTTGGATAATGACCAGAAGCAAAGTAATCAGATCTCTTGGATCAGTGTCTGTTTCATGATACGAGATAAGATTAATAGTTTCATGCTGATTTGCCATTTCCTAGAGTGGTGTTAAATTACAAATTTACAGGAGGGGGCGGGGGGAGGGATTGTGTACTGTTTGAAACTCTTAGAAAAGGGCAAAACCAAAGCACAGTTATCATAAGATAAAACCATAAAACAATCATAGCCCTTGGGGGACCAGAAGCTCTGTGCAGCCTCTCATGTGTCAGATCATCATAGGGTGCCTGGTTGTTTAATGATAAGATTATCTAATGTTAATCTCGCCACTAGAATTGCCTGCAATAAAAATGTTACCAACTTTCTAATTTTAATTACTGGGCTCCTGAAGATAACTACTTCAATTCTGTTAAAAAAAAAAAAAAAAAACCACACACAACACTCCCCGCGGTTCCTCTGAAGCTGGGAGTACTTCAAATATCAAATTTGTGGATTGGATGACTTTCGATGTCTTTAATTCTGTGACAGTTAACTCCTCTTTTCCCTGCTATTTTCACCTGGTCATCCTGAGACAGTACAGTATTATATTCATATAGGATTAACAATTTCTTCAATTTCCTTTCACAAATTACAGCCAAAAAAAGCCAAATATCTCAAAAGAAATCCATAATGTAGCTATAAGTAGGTATTCTTGGAATAACACAGAAGGGGAAAAATTATTTCCTAACCCAAAACTGTCAACACAATGACTGTAAAAATTAGACAGCAGAAGTAACAACTTCAACAGCAAAAGCCTACAGATTGATTCCCTGGATGAGGTTTCTGTTGAGCAATCTCTTCAGAACCCACCACTCATTTACCAAAGAGATAATCTCAAGCGTTAGTTACATCAACTGGTGTTACAACACAAATGCCCTCCTGGTACAATTCTCACAACTGTGAAGCTTTTTTGGCAAGTATCTTTATCCCACTATCCACTGCACAGTAGCAAAAGACTGCAGAGCCTCATAAGCTATTGTCACACAACTCCAACTGCAGACAAATTTCAAAAGGAAATATTGCACAAAAACCCTTGAGGGAAACAGTTTTCAGCTACAGTGGAGGGGTGGGGTTCCTCAGGAACAAAAAGGAATTGCAAAATTAAATAGATGCTGAACTCAGGCAATTTCAACAAGATCCTGTGGTATCACGAAGCAGCTTGATCTGGTCCAAAACCACACTCTCACCAGGGAACCCTGTTAACTCACTGACAGTCCACAGTTTGGGTCTGGCTCTGTATTTTTAATCAAACCCTATTACAATCAAACTAAGGACATAGTGTAACAACTATGGGATGCAGAGGAAGTCTCTTACCAGAGTTGTAACATGGTAAACCCCAAATAACTATGTCCTCTGTCACTGGATATTAACCTACTATTGTAATTTGTAGATGAAACTAGCAAATAAGAACAGTTGAAGACAATTTAAAAAGAGATTTGTCATGTTACTCATTAATACGATACAATTTGCTTATACATCAGTTACTTTATATATGCATACATAATCTATTGTCTGCATTTCTCCCATGCTTTTAGCACAAAAACAGTTATAGAAAAATCTTGATGTGTATTTCTCCTGAGTTCACCAGTACCTGCTGTTTGTTTCTCACCTGAAGTCATAATCCTGTCTTTGACATCATAATCATTTGCACAGCCACCAATTGAGATGTCACAAACGGGCAGATTATGGCCAGGTGGGGAATAAGCAGCAGGAGCAGATGAACTCTTAAGAAACAAAAATCTTGTTTTCATGCAAATGTCCTTCATAATAGAGAACAAAAGAACAAAGGAAGAAAAATACAATGGAGAGAAAATACTAGAAGCCGGATTGTTTCTAAAGACATGATCTCCCTGAAGTTTCCTCTGAGGAGTCAGCATCGGATTAACAACTGCATAAATCCTTACAAAAATAAAACAAAACTTGACATCTGATGATTGAACCCCCGCCACCGCCACAACCACACATACACACAGTTTTCTACTTAACATGAAATCAGCAGAAATACAAGGCACTTTGAGAGAACTTGTAACCTTTAGAGGTATTTATATACATTATGCCTGAATATTCCTGGCAGTAACTAAGCACTGTTATCCTTGCTCTATAGACAAGACACTAAGACCAATGAATACACAGGACCTCTCTGAATCTTAGTCATAATCACATTGCTCCAGACAGAGATATTAAAAAATTCAAAGCTGAAGCAGCCCAAATTTTGGAGAAACAGAAAACCCGTAGCTCTGGTTACAGTCCTACGGGAGGCTGCTACAGAAGGGCTACTCTGAGTTAGCAGTTCCAGAGAGTTAAGAGAATTATGAACAATTTTTTTTTATTTTAAAAAATCATAAATTAGTCTGTCTGAAATTGATTCTAGCTATCAATCTGAATGCCAATACACAGTCAGTGAAAAAAAAAAAATCAAAACTGCAGTCCAGATCCAAAACAACAGAATCTTTATATGTAAAGAGGAATCCAATCAGCTACTCTGATATCCCTCACACTATAATCTTGCTGCAAAAAACATCTACCAGAAATTCTTCCGGTCCCATTTCTAGTCTCTTCTTTTACTCGGCTTTGGGAAGCAGTGCTAAACAGTAAATTGATTAAATTACCATGTTTTCAGCACTACTGCTACACCTCATATCAGCAAAATTGGTGTTTCTCCACCAGTCTAATTAATAAATATCAGAAATTCATTTTTAGAAAGAGTAAAATAACGTGGCGCTTCGCATACTTGTGTTCTGCCTCACTATTGCCTGTGATGATGCTGAAAGTATGCCATTAAATGTGACAGCACAGATAGCCTACAGCTCAAACAATTCCATCATCTGCCTGTATTCTAGTTCCCATATAGTCCTCTGGACATATCCTGTCCAGATCTTGTCACAGCACAGCAGATGTGGCAGCTCATTTCCTCAGCAGTAAAGTAGAGGAGGAACCTTAGCATGAAAATTGTGCCTTCTGTCCTCTTATTTTCCATTCTCCAATTTACAGCGCTGCAGTATCAGGACTATTTCAAGTTCATTTGAAATGTCCAAACAGCCTCCTTGTAAATAAATGTGCCATTTGACAAAGGAGTTAATACAGTAGATAAAACTTCGTGGCTTTGCCAATAATCACCTTGTATTGTGGAAGCAACCCTCCCCCCCCCCACCCCATTTCCTCCACATCTGAAACAAATACAAGCAGAGTTATAAACAGCGTTCTAGCTTTTAAACACTAACAGGCACAAGAGCAGACTGCTAACAACACATAATAGTCTTGATATCTGTACAACACAATTACACTTGAAAAAAACCTAAGTGCTATGTATGACATTTATTCATGACTTCAAGTAAATGAGCTGCTGAAAAACTCGAGGCTAACCTAGGATTTTACACTTGATGGACAAACACCTAAATATCCTAACTAGATATTAACCAAACTGTAATTGCTCTCAAGTTGTATTTAGCTTTGAAATTTGCTGTTTCCATTTCAGACCTCAGAAAAGGTTTGGATGCCCAGAACCTTATTAATTTTCCCAGTCACAGCAGTACAGTTTAATAAAAGATATTATGTCTACCTATCCTGCATTTGCTTTTATACGTATTCTGTATTTCTTGAAATAGAAGCCTTACTCATCCATGATGTTTTTCTGAGCATCTTCTTTAAACCTGTCACTTTCAGAGTCCAGTTGGCAAAAGAATGTTTTGCTCTTGTACAAATTTATGTATTATGTATTAATAAGGCTGAAATTCTACACTCAGAAAGCAGGTACAGATATTTATGAATAACCTAAAGAAAATTGCTTTACAGAAAATACATTTAAATTCCTCTCTCCATTTTTTATAAAGGGTGACAAGCAGTTTGTTACGTTAGTAACTACTCTGAACATGCAAAGCGATGTTTAACTGTGTTCACGTGTCTTATTGGTGGCAGTTAGCATGTTCACAAAACTTTCTCTATTCATACCAAAAGCAACAGCCAAACAAGAACATGGCCAAGTTAAAAGCCAGTAGCAGGCAATGTGTAAGTAGTAGTTTTATCTCACCTGTGCTGAAGCTTTTCATATAATAGGAAAACTCTGATACTTTCAACTTTCACTTTTTTAAGAATTTACAAATCTCTACTGAAAGCAAAAGTTCAATCATTTTTGAAAGAGCAACGCTCTGCTCATATTGAATCTTTACTTTCAGGTGGAGGGAACACAGGGTGGAATCAATTCTACACTAAATATACATCCAAAACCTGTATTTCCGTAACACCTTTGTAAGGTGAGCGGCACCCCTGCTGAGAATACTCACCTAGAATTCCAAGACACAGCCTCTAGATAACACACTGCAGCAATGGATAATGGATACTCTAGGAAGAGGCTGATAGAAAAATGCCAGTTAAAATATTTCAACACTGAGGAGACAGTAAGCCTTTAAGAATGAAAATATCTCCTTCTAGAAACATAAGCGGCTAACAACATTGTACTTTGCTGCAGTTAAAAAGAATGGAGGATGCAAAACCATATGTATGAGACCAAGAACCGAAGGCCAGCCCAACCGCACGGGTACACAGGCTGAAGTGTAACCATCTCATTCTTAGAGGCCATTGGTGTCTGCTGCTAAAGAGACAAAGTCTGCTAGGTAACAGTATAACCGGTGTGCCTCCCTGCCAAAAATCCTTACTAGTATAAAACTGATTGCTAAGCAGAGCTTTAAATAAAGTTTGGAAGTGAAATGCTCTCAAATGTTAGCCTGTGATTTCTGAAATTAGAGGTCAACTCTATTACCCCTTGATGCTTGACTTCTGAAATTCCTTAAAACATGGCACTTGCTTCCCATTTTCAGGAACGCACCTCATGCAGTCAAGCATATGGAGTCAATAAAGGTGTCTCTTCATCTGCCACATGAAGCTTTATTTTTCTCACTTATAAATTATAACTGGTTTTAGTAATAGCAATCCCTCCACACATTTGAAATGTACTTCCATTTTCCACGTTGCAGAGCTATATGGCTTAGTAAATACATGCAATTTAGGTTCAAAACCATAGCTCCAGGCACTACATATCGAGAATTTTATATTACTGAAAATTAATGCCTTTTTTGCATATGCTTGAGCAATAAATTAAAAAGCTATGTCTTATATGTATCAATTGGGATTTTCTTAGTCTTCATTTTAAAAACAGAATCATGCATACAGAGTTGCATTTCAGTCTATTCTCTGGGCTTTTAATAAGAGAATATGAATTTATTTCAATTCATCAAAAGCAACTAACTAGAACTCTAGGAGTGTTGTATATTATACTGAAATCTCTGGGTGTTGAACTGCATCAATATCAACCTCTGAATTCAATTCTCCAACTGAAAAAAAAAAAAAAAATTGGCACCTGCATGTACTGCACTCATGGCAGTACCCAAGTGTAGAATAATCAAAGTAATAGTCATAATTTCTTGTAGCACAGAAAACTACAGTCCCCATATCAGAGTTGAGTGGAAAATAAATGAGGTTATGATAATTGCTGGAAGGGGAGTACAAGGGCTAAGTAATGTCTTGAAGCTGTTCTCTCTTGGAGAGCTCTACCCCATCCTGAAATCTCCACTCTCCAATGTCACAGGAGAATGGAAACCCTTCTCTTCTGGCACTGCCTGCTAAAGGCAGCAGGAGACTAGGGAGGTATGCAGGATTTTCTTAGGCCACATGAAGAGGGAACTCAGAACAGATAACCAGAATTGAGCTTTTCCTTCAAAGTTTGCCTTTCGGGCCCCTCGACTGCTCTTGTCACACCTCAGCTTGCCACCAGAATGATCCCCCTGATTACTTTTACCCCATCTGTGATAAGAAGCATAATAGCATAAAATGTGCAATTTTGTCTAAGCTTCAACCACAGGGCCTGTTTGCAGCTAGATTTTAGCATTTACCCACCTTGCCTTTTATCCAGCGTATGTTCTGATAGATTGTGCTACATATTTACTATCTGGCTACCTACAGCGATGCACATACGGATCTATTGATTCCCTAATCTTTACACATGGATTCCTGCCGTTGTCTGGAGCTATTCCATCTCTCAAGTGACCTTTGTTCTGGACATTTGGTTTATATTTCACAATTAATCCTTCGTGACTTTGCTGAATGAAAGGGCTTTTTTCATTAGTCTTTCAGCATCACCCAGTATAACTCAACTTTATTCTTCCTGTTCAAAAGCCTCTGAAATACTTTAGTTTCCCTACAGTTGCTACATCCAACATTGCTTAGTTCCACACCTATCACCAATCCCTTCAGAACAGGTCCAGATTCGTAGCCGTTTGTGACCTGAACCTTTGAACAAGCCAGGGATAACCCAGCTCAACAGTTTGTTCAGGAACATAACACTGCCGTTTCAGGTCAGAGCAAGCACCAGTCCGACTAAGCAGCCCGTCTCTAGCCCCGTGCTCCTCAGCAGCCCCAGCGATGACAACAAGGAGGTTGCTACGACCCAGGGGACTGTCCACAGTTCCCATTGGCCTGCCAACCACCCCACAAGAGTGCTGTTGGGATGAGCAATGGGACCCTGCAAATATGATCTGGTGTATGTAACTGAAGAGGAAAAGAAGATCTCAAACCCCAGACTCAGTGGGGCTTGGGACTCAGGAGAACTAGATACATTTCCTAGCCAGATGACAGACTGCACACGGGATCTTAAGCAATTTTACCTAGTCCTTTTCTTTTTTTTTTTTTAGACAAAACTATGGCTATTACTGAATGCTTGCTGAAGGTGAGTAAGAAATAGGGCAAGAGCTCTGCTGTCTGCTTGCTCATATAACCTCACAGATTCTGTAGCTCTCTCCTTCCCACCCCAGGCTGATGAGGTACCTTAGCTTGAATGCTGCAGTAAGCTACATCTTACGGACCCCTTAAACTTCGGGCTACAGTGAAAGCAGCCCAACAGATGGCCAAGGAAAGAGCTTTGAAACAGCCTTTTATTCTTACTCCTCTCCCATCTCCTTAAACATCACATACAATAGAACGGGCACTCACAATGCCGAAGGAAGAGCCTAGGCCCAGTCTAACCTAGCTAGCTGGGATGCCAGACCACAGAATACCTGGAGACAGAAAGGCTTCATCCTGAGATCAGCAACCTGTTTGTTTCAAGTGTGTTTTGAGACATCTCAGACCTAATCTGGGAGATGCCTTTCATTTTTGCCACACATTAACCATAAAGTAGACAGAATTGGGAAAGAATCTTTCCCTTCTGTGTGTTATTCCAGCACTCTATGCCTCTGTTCCAAATTCAGATGCAAACATGGGGACATTAGACTTCAGGAAGTGAAATTAATGTGGAAAAGATCAAAAAGAACTTTCAGTATGCTATCTAATACAACAATCTTTGCCTCCCAAGTAGAGACAGAAGTAGTGATTCAAGAAGCCAGTGGTGAGGGAATCATTAGCTTATTTTCCTGTGAATTTTAGGAGCTCACATGCATTATTAGGAATTCTATCATGTGATTTCAAGGAATTCCAGTCATTTTAAAATGTCATCTTTCATAAAAGCTGCAAACGATTACATAAATGGAAAGAATTTGAAAAAAAAGTATCACCTTCCACTTCATGAGAGCAATTAGTGAACCAGGCTGCCTGCTTATAAAGGAGACCTAAAAAATTATAAACATTTTTAGAAAGAAAGCTTTAATCCACAGATGTTTACAAAGAACTCAAAACCCACAGAGATGTTTTTTGCTTGTGTTTTTCCAGCAGTGGAATATCCCTGGAACTGGAGTAATGACAAAACTTTCCGTCCCACAAGGCTCCATCTCAGCAGTGGAAGCCTTCTTACAGTCACCTTTTTGAAGTTAACTTTCAAAGTCTTTCCTCTATTACAAATTCACTAAATGCACCAAAATATCATTTTCTCTAAATAAAATGGTATTCATCAAATCTTCAACCTATTATCCCACATTTTCTTTTGGAACAGACGTCAATAGAACAGCATCGTCAATCAATCCGATAGATTTTGAGTGTATCCACAATGAATCTACCCTGCAATAAATTGGCTTGAGTAATTTAAAAACTCATATCTTAATGTTATGAGAAGAAAAATTATTATTTTGATCTATTCCTCCACCCCTTAAAGCACCTTGGGCAAGGGCTAACCATTAAAAAGAAAAATAACCAAAAGCTGTATTACAGCAATCAAGCCTAAATAAAAATGATCAGTCCAGAGGAGAAAAATATAAGAGACATCATTCCATATAAAATACACACAAAGATTTCAACTCAAAGCTTTTCAACTGTGTCAAATGTGTTACAGTAATTAAACAAGCAGAGAGAGTGCCAAAACTGTAGGTAGTTAGAACACCCACATTGTGCCCCTTTTCAATCTTTCTCTCTAGATTACCAAAGCATTTAAAATAGTATCCTTTTACACACGCTGTTCTACTAAGCTGCTTCGCAAGACCACCGTAGGAAATGATGACCCAGAAACTGGTACGTGGATTTCTCTCAGCTAGTATGTACAGCACCACAACAAGAGAGCCCAGGATTCTCTCTTCCCTCATTTCATTAGGCAGGAATTTGCAATTCCTTTTCAGAAACTATTCCCATTACACTCCCTCCTCAGTGCATGTTGCAGTACTTCTCTTGGATGAATCCCAGATATGTTGTACTGCATCTCAGACCCCTACCAGCTCATTTTAAAAGCTTGTTTCCCTTCATGAAATGGTTGTGCCTGAAAATACAGTTGCCACTTAAAAACATCATAATTCACTACAGTTTGATCAAACAGCACTGAGCAATTGCTTAGCTCAAATTATAAAGAAAGAAGGTTCACCAAGAGGCAGTTTCTGCTGGCCATATAAAATACGTCTCTGACATTAAAGCAACCTTTGAAAGGTGCTGAAGAGCTGAGTGCTTTCAGCTTTCACCAGTTTCAAAGAGTCAAGAACATTCAGCGTCAGCGTTATTAGTTCAAGCCCGTATCAAATCACTTCATCTGAATATATATTTAAACATGTAAAGTAAGCCACAAATATAAGTGAAAACAGCAACATGCATAGAACACAATTAAGAGGGTTAGTTTCCCAAGGCAGAGGATCACCCTTCCAAGGGCGAAACAAGAAATATTTCAGAAGAATCCCACGCCAGTATCCCCTTACACATGAAGGCACACAAACCTGTCTCTAACCCTTCTGACACTCTAAGATCACCCTAAGAAGTTTCCCCAAAGTAACTTTTAGACTACATCTATCATTCTGTTCAAATCAATTCTCTTCAATATATTGCACTAAGAAAGACTAGCTGAGATACGGCTGGCATCAATGACAGCACCATGAAAACTGAAAAATTACCTCTAAAAGGGTTTGAGAAAAAAATGCTCAACACTATTTCATATCACTGAGCCTGAAACAGAGCATGCTGTTCTATAATGCTCTTTCAAAGTACCAACATTAAAAAAAAATTAAGATGTATTAATGATAGACGGTAATTTACAACACCACTGAGCCGGTTAAAAGACAAACACTTAAAAAGCAAAACATCATAGTATGCACTAACAGGTTAACACCAAATAATAGGCAACACTTATAGACGATATTAAAAATGGGTGTAATATGATGAAACAGGAAATAAGGGTTATAAAAATGCTTTCTGGTAGCAAACCACAACAGAATCATTCAATGGGAAGCAATGGAAGCCAACTTTCATACTATTTAGGTTGGACAAAAATATTTTAAAAAGGATCTGGAAAGAGAAAAATCCTGCAATGGGAAGAAGGAGAAGATGAAAAGTTTGGTCACACACAGATTGCAAATACAAGGATTAGATGTACCAGCAAAAGAAATCTGGAAATCTGGGAGAAGCCCAGAAAATTCTGGGGAGTGAGGTTAGGGAAGTTCTTTGTCTTACCTAATGTTTCTGGTTTTTATATCATCTCTCCAATTTGATGAAATAAAGCAACAATCTCCAAGGAGAATTAGCAACCACACACAGAGGCAATAAATATGGATTCAAAGTGGAACATCTAATAAGAGAAGAAAGTCTTTCTCTTTCCTACAATTGGAGGATGATGACAATTCAAATGAAAAAAACCATAGCAAACAATATTCATAATATACGGTTTCTGCAGGCTACAGAAATCATTGCGAGGTGCTGTATACTGCAGAGTTTTATGACATTTTTTGGCTGAGTTCATGATTAGGAGATTACATAAGCTGTTTATTACTTGCTGCAGCCTATGGAGCGCAAAAATGAACTGGTCATTTAATTTACGCTAAATTTGTACCAGATAGCAGAAAAAAGCAAAGCAACTCACTGAAGACAGAGCAAGCATTATAATGCTGCGACTGAGAAAACAGCACCATTTTCCAATATCGTGTTGTATAGAGAAAAGAAATAGTTTGGTAAAAGACAATTAGTATAAAAAGCTCTTGCACTCTGCCTGGACCCATGGATTAATGCCTAGCAACAGAAATGTCTGCATGTGTATTCACATGCACGCATGCATAAGCATAGCAGTTGTGGATGGACAAGGGAAGAGCTTCAGAACGACATGGGGGAAGGGAGGAAAAGAACAGCAATTCAGTTTTCATGTTTCCCCAAAGTCTCAACTAGAACTAATCAAAATGAATTCATCTGAATGTCTGTGATGGCCAAAAATTTAGTCACACACAGTCTGGCTGTCCAAATGAATGGTGAGGAAAGGGCTCACATCAATCAGCTTCATCTAAGAAGACTGGCACAACTTCAATAGGGATTGACAGAGTTCAGTGCCTGCCAGACTGATGAGCCAAGCACCAAGCTGAAAATGTTCTGACTATTCATAATGACATTGCAGTCTAGGGCCTTTGATTAATTAATTCAGGAACTAAAGCTTTCAGTTACTGTAAGAACAATATTTGAGGTAGCTGTTTCTCACCCTTACAGTACGTGAAACCCACATCCCACTGCTCCGCACCCGAGCCTGCACTGGTACCGTTGCTGGAACGCCTCTGACGGCTGCTGCGCAGGCCCTAATGTACACTCCAGTTCCTCCCCTCCCTCAGACGATTTACTTTCCTACAAAATACATAAAACAACGTAAATGTTCAGCGCCTTGCCTTTGAGAGGTTTTGCTAAATGAGCCTTCTTCAAACCACAAAAGAAACATTTGTCTTAATTGTTACTAATAATGTTATCTTTCAGCACTCTCCAAAAATCTCCGACCAACAGCAGGGCCCTCGCACAGCACTGCTAGAGATGTTGCTAGGTAGCATTACACATGCAGACAATTAACAGCTTAAAAAAAGAAGGTTGATCATTTTATTGCATTATTGTTCAGACAGAAGAAAATTCATTTTCATTAAGATAAGACCTTTCCACTCATTCTCAGCCCTAAATCTGGTTAGAGGAAGGCAAGGTGTCTGCTATATTAATGTATTCCAATTAAACAAAATTGGGTAACACAAATAGGAAACTCGTTCAAGTTGCACTGAAGTTAGGGGGCTGATGCTACACTTTCTTGGGCATGCAGTCAGTCACATCAACAGCGTTTTACAGAAAACTAGAAGGGTGCAAGACATTATATGCAAGTCAGACTGAAAAAAAAACCCTGTTCCAAGGTCTCCCCAACCCAAGCTCTCTCGCCAATACTATCCATGTATTTGAACAGAGCACCCGATACAGACTCGGTCCCAAAGCACTTGCCATTTGTTTCTTCCAGCACAGGTTGTTCTGTTCAGTAATGTTGCTTTCTGTAGTACGGTACTTCACAGAAAAGCATTTCAAAGGGAAGCAAGAAGCTTGACATAAACAGTAGAACTCAGATCCCAGCAGCAAGGAAAAAAATGACGATTAAAGTTGGGAGAGGTTAACAACTTACCGTACTTCTCCAGTATTCACTTTGCACCCAGCATACATTTATTTTTTCAAAATTTCACATTTTCCAAAATAAAGACTTGCATGGTTCTTGCTGGAACAGTCAATCACCAACAGGACTGTGGCCCATGTAAAAAGGAGAAATTTAGCTAGAGTCAGACCTGTGCTGCTTTGATGACAGTAGAGAGGCATTTCCTTACTTTTCATGGCCTCTTAAGCAGTCTTTTTGTTTTAGAGTAAGCCTCACCCAGCAGAAGACCATTAAGCCTCAAAGCACAGAGGATTCCCAGTGCAGCAGCGTGAAGTGCCCCTACAGGCCATATAAAATGAACACCTAAGGGAGATACACCTGGCAACAGAGGATGCAGTAACCTCACTGGATTCAGAGATGACACGATTCTCTAAATTATAATCCATCATTAGGGACACACAAAGATGACATGGCCTATCATAATCCAAAAAGCATGTTTATAGGCTTGTGGCTGTTCACACCTTTCAAGTTAGAAACTCTCGGTTCCTGTTGTGAATAAAATATTCCATATAGAGACTAATTTCTTCTCCTTAGCACTGAGAAGTGTGACCTTTAGGACATTCTGGCTTAGTTCAAGTGCTCTGGCTACATTACTCCTTTCCCTTGTTCCTTCTCAATTGAACGTTATATAATTCATCTTCATCTGCAAAGCCTAAGGAAGCCTACAGGAACAAAACAGTGTACCAATCTATTACAAAGAGACAATGGGTGAAGAACAATTTATTTTCTGTTACACACATGCTTTCTAAACAAGTGGGCTGCAGCAGTTTCTTGTAGGAAATGAGAGGGTCTGTAATTCCAGTACCTAATTCATAAATCAGGCTAAAAAAATCAGAGCAACAGTCATTCCAGCGTAGCAGGATGTGCATAAGACACTCAAGAAAACAAAAAGACTGCTCATTTTAACGGAGTTATTGTGATCAAGCAAGTCTTGATGCAACTGAGACCATCAATGACTAAAGCAAAGTCATTCCATCAAAATGCCTATTCACAAACCTGTACTAGTTTCATTTTGACCATACATGGGGTGACACCTTCCATTAAACTGCTAACAGTTGACATGGAAAGACTTTTAAAATCTTTACTCCCTTCTACACTGCTGTCACTGCTGTGCACTTCAGCCTCCGTGGCTCTTGGCACAGTCACCTCTACAAGAGCTACAGAAATATTGCAAATTGACTAACAAGATTAGCAAATGTGCACTTGACTTGTTCAATAAGGTGTTGATGCATGCAGATATATTTGCCGAAATGACTTCATCCAAGAGGCATCAAATCTCACCAGAGCCCCTTCTATTTTCAGTCCCTAATCCCTAAACCTTTCAAACCTGCATATAACAAAAAAAAAAAAAAAAAAGGAGCTGAAAAGGAAGGAGAGGAGATAATGATGCCCGCCACGAAGGCAGCCGATCAGGCAGTGCCTCCCCCAGCCCCTGCACACACAATCAGTGCCAGCTGTAGGCCAATTAAACCCAGCCGCTCACAGGTGTTCGCAGAAATGACTAACACAAAAGAAATTCACACTTCAGAACTGCAATATTTAAAAGCTTTGAGGTGGAACCAAGAAAGATAAAAGCCCGAATTAAGTTTATTGCCACCTTGTGCTTCACTCTAATGCAGGTTTTGAACAGGGCCTCCCATTGGTATTAAAAGTTGGATGAACATCTGCATTTAAAATACAGGAAACCGAGCACGTGAAGTGCTTTTAAAACGCCAGTTGCCATAGTAGATAGGGGGCTTTAGTATATGTTCATTTATTATTATAGTTGTACGGCAATATGGTAAAATATATTTGCCAAGTGGGCAATACAAGCTCGACTCTAAGTCAACATAATATGCTAGATTGCCTAGATTTTCATAAATATTTTTTGGTACTTATTTTCCCTAAACATAACTCTCATTTCCCAAAATAACAATTTCTTTAATTTTTAATGAGAACAAAACCATAGTAAGATCTTATCATGCTCTCTTACGTTCAGATTAAAAACCACAAGAGGGGAGAAATAGGAGAACAGAGGCAGCCTCCTGATAACGCTCCATGTTCTCTTAAGTGGTCAAATGACAGGAACTATCCAGTAAGTGAATTCTTTCACTCCCTCCACAGAGCAGCAAACAAAGTATCTGTAAAATGAATTTCTCTTTATGGTCCTATACCAAAAATATGTATACAAATTAACATCCAAATGTCTTTAATTCCCATGATATGTCTATTAAGCAGCAATTCTCCATAAGGCTGTTTAGCTATCCAAACAGCAGCCTAAAATTATTATCTCTATAAGCTTTCCATAACTTATCACTCAGTTCCTATGAAAAGCCATTAATTTTGGCCTCTCTCTATCTTGGTCTCACAGGAAATATTCTGCAAAGGGATGTAATAAAAATGTGATTTCTGCCATCATTTCATTAAAATTCCCTGTTAAATTTCTATCTGAACAGTGTACATAATATAAAAAAACTCAGGGCTCTTATTAATGGTGCTGTTCCTTATGATACGGACTTTAAAAAATAATGAAGACCATTTCTTACTTGTAAGAATATTGTTCATTTTTCATTCCTATTAAAATTTAATCTGGAAGTTGTTTAAAACTGTTTAAGTTTCATTACATTTCAACATCTTAAGAAGTGGAAAGAGCTAGCGAGTTCATGAGGAGGAATGCTGTCACTCATCTGTCTCTTCCACTGATATCTCAACAGTAAATCACTCAACCTATCTGTGACTCAATATATCCCTTGGCCACATTTACTACAGCTCATGGAAGCACTTTGAGACCACAGTTTCTGAAGAGCTTCAGCTCCATGGGTGGAAGATGACAGAGAACCGAGGAGCAAATCACTTCCTCTACCTCACAGTATCTTTGAAGTTTTGGGAAAGGGGTTTTGGGTGTTTCGTGTGGGATTGGGGTTTCGGTATGGGGTTTATTGCTTTGATTTGTTTTCCTTGAGGGAGAGTGGGTAATTTTTGCAGGATTTAGCCAATCTGAAATCAGTGCAGAGGATTACGGTCAACACACCATAAAAGCCACATTAAAAAGTCACTGGGTCTCCAGTATGAGAGCATTCCTATCAAACACTCTACTGGGATGCAAACTGGAGCTGCCTTTCTGAAACTGGAGAGCCAGTTGTGCTGTGCATAGCCCAGTTCTCAAAAGTGGAAACCAGCCAGCTCTCAACACTAGGTTATTTCACATTTTAAGAGGTTTTTAGATGGTACTAGTGTTTTAACTCTGAAATCGTTTTCTGCTTCCTTACCCCTAAATACTCAGTGGTGAGGCAAAGGCCCACACACACACTGGCTCTGCTGCAAGGGCACATCGCACGGGGCACCTTCCTGCACTCACTTCAGTAGCACTTAACACAGTTAAGTCAAGAGATTCAGACATTTTGGGGCAACACCCAGTTAAACCAACTGACAGTAACCCATCAAGAAAACTAAAATTAAACTATCAGAACTAGGACACGCATCTCTCTACAAACATTGTGGTTAAGCACTTTCTACAATCAGGTCTTTTATTCAAGGGCCTAATTTTAGACATCTAAGTATAAAAATTCTGGCCCATACATTTAATGGAAGCGCATGATTGCCAAGCTGAGAATGTTAAATCTAATTTTAGTTTTTCTTTGCGTACTTGTTTTTTCACACAATTTCATCAACTGAACAGAAAAATATCTGTGATATTTCCTGGACCGTATTCACAATACTCATTTTAGTCGTTGCATTTTGTGTAGTTATAAAGCCTACTCCAATGAACTGAAGCTTTTTCATTATTGCCAGTGAGACCAGAATTTCATTCACAGCAATCAAAGTACATTCTGGTAATTTTTTTTAGTCCTGAAAAATATTTCCATTAAAATTAACGTTAGTATACTGTGATCTGCACACATCCTAAATTAGAAACTAAAACTTCCCTGAAAGTCTTCATTTTAGATGTTTTTATGCAATTATCATCCAGCTGTTGTGCTACAGGCAAATTTTTGAATTTTCTTCCTCACGTAGATGGTTTCATAACAGGGATATATTGATTTAAACTAGTTTCATTACTACTAATGCTCTGCTAAATTTTAAAGACAATGCAATATTGAACAGAATAATGTGTTCTATTAATAAGCATACTATTGAAATACTGAGCAGATTTATTGCATTTGGATGTTCAAATAAACACTAAGATCATTTTCTATAAATCATCTCCTGCCTAAAAAGATGACTGAAATGGAATTTGATTTTTTAAAAAAAGTAATAAAAACAATGAAAACTCATTTGAAAAATTAACCAATTGATTTTAATCAAAAAGTGTATTCTTTAATCAGACATGTTTGGGCCTTGTTTAAAGCAGTACCTATTCCCACAGGTACAAAGGACCTTTAAAGGCTCTAGTTTTAGCAACAGTTTGAGGAAGGAAGTTTAAAAAGAGATTCAAGCTCTCTTTTGCAAAGGAAATAAAGCAGAGATGGCAAAACTTTAAGTCCACACAGCACAGCGCTTGGCTCTTGCACGCATACTTAAGCTGGCTCGGGAACCAGGAGCTAAGTATCCATGTCAGTGCAGTATCTGCTTGAGCCTGCTAATTAAGCTTGCTGAGAAGAACTAATTACTGATGCAGCTCTGCTGCTTCTGGGAGCCAAGCTAATACCACCATGCAGTACAACATATCAGCCCATTTGGAGCAAGCTCAGGTACCTGACCAAAGCAGGGCACTAGTCTGCCCTTAAGTAATTCATTTCTGATCTCAAACAACAAATACAGATTCTGTTTCTTCAGCAGTGACCCAGCATGTGATCTCCCACAGGCCCCCTCCTCCGTGCCTCATCTGACACATACAGAAAACACTCTTGCAGGAGTGCACGAGCAGGGAAGGACTTAGTGAAAGACAGGAAAATAAGCACCTTCTGATCGCTAGCATAACTGCCACCGAGGGTTTGCACACGCTGAAATCTTCTTCATTAACTCTGCAACAAAGCATCCTCATTTCCTGCGTTTTGATTGCCACAAATACTGTACTAAGTGCTCAGGTTAAAAGAGAATGCTTTAAGCCATTTTCCAGCACGCATTTCGGCTGCCATAAAACATGCGCTTCCTATCTTGCTCTAACAGTTCTCCATAAGAATACTGCTAAAATTACATGGGAATCCAAGCTGAGGGAAAAAAGCAAGATTGTAATCAGAATAGCAAGCCCTGCTAGGGCTAACAACAACTGCTGGTTACGACAGCTAGAAGATAACAGCGAGGCAGGCACAGAGCACCGCTGTGCGCTCAGCAAGCACATATGGCAATACGCTTCCGTGGTCACCCTGTCTTTCCATCTCTGCTATTGTCACTACACATTTTCTTTCCTTTCTCTGTTGCCTGTAACCCAAACTGTAAGCTTTACAGTACAGGAGCTGTGTTTTATTTACATGTGCATCATGTGCCTAAATAACTCCAGAATTCACGACTGTCATCCCTTCGTTTCCCAGCATGTCCACAGTGACAAATAAACCAGAAAAACCTCTGAATTTTGTTTCTAGTTTATTACAGCAGTTCACAAACCCTGGCAGCTCTTTAGCAGTTCATACGTATTTCCATCACGACCCTGTTGCCCAGAATGCCTCCATGCTTAGGAGGAGAACACCACTGGCTCCTTTGCCAAACTGCTGGATGTCACTGCCCGACTACCTAGTACAGAGCCTGTGTGCTAGTGCAAGCATCGAGCTGTGCTTCGGCAAAATCGCAGCGTGGGCCAGAAGTCTATATCTTCCTTTAATATTCATACTATACCTGAAAGAATGGAGCTTGAGCATCTAAGCACTATCACAATACAAACAACTACAATAATTTTTTACAACCTGCCATTTCTGCTTGCACATGCTGTATGGCCTACAAAAGGTTATGCATATAAAATTGTTAGGTTACAGTTATTATCTTGTTAGAAAGAGCATTTTAACAGTGTTTGAGGAATGAAAGGACTTTTTATTAATATTTCAGTAAAACTATGAGTGTGTAGTACTTGCTTCTGATGTAGGAAAAACTCATTTCAACCCAGTAATCCAGCATAACTATATCCTGAAATATCAACATGTCTCCAAAATCTTAAAGACATAAAACTGGGACATGGTGAAACTCAAACCCAACCTCCACTACCTCACCAAAGACCTTCCCCTGCCTAAACAAGCTCTCTAATTGCAGCTATGTGGAAACCCCTGCCTGTCAGATATTAAAAGTTTATAATCCCAATACCGATTAAGTGTATTTTAAAATAGTCCTCCAAACTATCATTATTATGGAGGACCTCTCATTGACTTGTGCTGCAAACTTTCTACTGTTCTTCGCATCGTTTTACCCCCTACCCACATCCCCTCTACAGCCCACCACAAAAGCATAAAAGCCTTTTTCATATTGAATGCTCTCATCTTCAACAGGCTGCTGAATTTGGTAAACTCGTGCCCCACCCTGTTTAGGAAAGGCATAGACCTACTCCTACCTACGAAGTAAATGGGATCTTCTAAGTTTGAAAGAAATATCAGCTCTGCATCTCCAAAAAGCCCTCTTCCCAACACTACACGTACTTACAGATAATCTTAACAATGCTTATCAGAGAAGATTACCCTCTCAAGAAACAATAACCTGGATGAATTCTTCTCCTGGGAGTATCTACTGAGACAGCATTATCATAGTTCATAAATATCAATGACAAGCATGGCTACATCATCTCCCCATTCCGCTGCTTGAACCCATCTCCCTGTTTCTACCCACTGTCTTTTTCTCATTCTAGTCTTATATTCCCTTTTCCCCCATTTACTCTTAATCTCCAGATAATGACTTCTGTAACAAACAAGTTACAATGAATGCTCTAGGTAAACATTATGTAAATGTCAGAGGTTTTCGGCTTATCTTCAATCATTCTCTATCTATCAATAGCTTATCGAGTAAATTATTTGCCAACCACTATTAGCCCTCTTCTCATTTATGTCCTAAAACAAGCTTTAAAAACTAAGTTAATAAAAGAAATAAGGATTAAGCACATCAGGTCTCACTAACATACTGAGTCTTTAGCAAGACACTCAAGATTTTTACAAGGGCCTGTAGTGACAGGACAAGGGGTAATGGGTTTAAAACTGAAAGCGGGGAGATTTAGATTGGGTATCAGGAAGAAATTCTTCCCGGAGAGGGTGGTGAGGCACAGGGACAGGTTGCCCAGAGAAGCTGTGGGTGCCCCATCCCTGGAAGTGTCCAAGGCCAGGCTGGATGAGGCTTTGAGGGACCTGGTCTAGTGGAGGGTGTCCCTGCCCATGGCAGGGGTGTTGGACGTGGATTATGTTTAAGGTCCCTTCCAACCTAAACCATTCTGATTCTTCCATACACTGTTTTTTAAGGGGGACACCCCTTTCAGCCGTCATGCTTCAGGACCACTTCCCTGGCTCTCACCCTCTCTAAACAACTGATTGGAACAATGGAGTGGCCTTTACTAAGTACGCACTGGTTATTAGCTCTCTACCTAGCCACCACCACTACCTGGTGCTAATACTTCTATTTCCATGAGCAGGCACAGTTCAGGCACGTTACTGCACAATCAGCTTGCTGAGACATGAAAACTCAGGTTCTCACCTGAGGTTCTGGAGCTCATTTCTGACCAAAAGGAAAAGCAGCATTCAAAAGCAGCAGTCTGAGGAGACTAATGACCCTGCTGGCATTTAAATGGTTTGCCATTTTGCATGAGCGCTTCTTATGGCTATTTTATATCTCATAAGTAGGAAAAAATTAACAGACTTGATTCAACACTCTTACTCCAGCACAACTGTGCTTATTTCAACAGACGGCTTTGGTGCAAAGGAGTAATGGCATTATGAATCATGAGAACGCTTTGTAGTTGTGGCTCTCACGCACAGAACTTGAAAAGCTCTCCAAGCATTGGTGGGAAGCACTGTAATCTCACCGCACAAATTGTGACCTTAGGCACACAAAGCTGAAATAATTATCCAAAGGTCACAGAGTGAGTCAGTAGTAGTTGTGGGACAAGAACCCACTTACATTCACTCCCAAATTCTCTAATGGAGTATCGCCTCCTTACTGCAATGAAGTTTTACGTGTAAATCAGTAACCGAGGTCACTGAAAACTTTCCGCATGCAGATTGTAGTGAAGTCAGTCTTTAGGAACACACTCACAAAAAGGTGCTTAATGAGGTTTTTCAGTGTTCCTTACGAAAGGATAGAGCGTTCCGGGAGGAGGTGAGAGGAGAGGACGCTTGCTCAGGAAGCCCTGTAGCTGAGCTGCAGTGACAAATCATTACTCCCAGAACACTGCTCAAGGAAATGTAATGCTGCCGTTTTCCAAATGCTGGGTTATAAAACCTTTCACACATACAATATTTAAAACCGTGAATTACCTTCGAGAATGTATCCAAACATCTAACAGTATCAAGTCGTGCTAACGGTTATCTGTTTATAGGTCAGAAGGGCAGTAAATTATTGCAATGGAGAGTAGTAAAGTCTGCATTGTATCTGGTTGTGCTGTTTAACAGGTGATAGTGAAAAGCAGGTGATGCATGGAAACTTCAAGTTTTTATAGCTCCTGCCTCAATCTGTATTCACTTATATAAAGATGTCACATTTTTAAACATTTAAAAGTCAAATTGTCTGGAGAATAGATTCATATAAAATTTATTTTCAGAAACTGATATTTAGCCTACTGCTATCAGAGTTGATTGCTCTTATGTATAAGCTTTATTCAAGTTTCTACAGGTTTGAAAATACAAAGACTGACATTTCAGATCCCATACTCAAGTGTGTCATTAACCAGAAATTGAAATGGGAACATTTCCACTTTCTCAGAAATACTCAGTTTGTTAGGGTGATAACTGCACTAACTGCTTTTGAGTTTTTGTGAAGCTACTAAATATGACTCTACTTCAACACAGACAGGAAGGAGGAGTCACAATGGCAAAAGAAAAATCCGGAATTGGTGCTGTACCTAGGACAATATGCCCTGAGAATTGAATAGTTTCAAAGCTCTGCCAAAATAGCTATTTGTAAGTGGCTAATGGCAAAAATGTTTTTATTCTGTTTATGTCAAAGACATGTTTGTCAGGCGCTGGACAGCCAGACAAATCAGGGTCTAATTAGTTCAGTCAATTCCTTCAGTTTTATCCTTTCAGTCTACACTGAGTTATTAAAGCATCAGAAATAAAATGCTACTGAGACAGCAGTAAGGGAAATAAGATGTCAGAACTCTATTAACAATGGCATTTTTAGGAAGCAATGTAAATAGAAAATCAAATTCATGCAAGAAATATACATCAGTAAGTAATAATATAATCATCCTACATTTATCTTTAAAGCAGTTTTCATCTCCAACTGGTTTTAAAAATATACTTCAACACATAGACATCATGACTTCTTTGGAAGAGTGACCATCATTCAGATTCAGATGCCTACCTATTACAAGAGGATATTGGTCCCCAACCCAAATACTACAGTTGTACAAATAACAGTATGTGAGTAATAATTTATTCCACCCTTGACATTTAGCCAGCTCAGAGAGAACGAGTGACAGTTAAGCAGTTGCAAGATAAAAAGAATCGGAAAATGCCACATTCA
Organism: Rhynochetos jubatus; assembly: GCA_027574665.1. Classification (NCBI taxonomy): domain Eukaryota; kingdom Metazoa; phylum Chordata; class Aves; order Eurypygiformes; family Rhynochetidae; genus Rhynochetos; species Rhynochetos jubatus. The sequence continues at coordinate 75,511,533 of CM050690.1, read as the reverse complement.
ACTGAAATGACAGGAAATATTTAGGTAGACAGAATGTAATAAATTTGGCAGACTTATGGGAGTTTAATTGCCCCTTTGTGAAAAGGGATAAATACATGTAAAAACCATAACTGTGAGGACCAATTTCTGTGAGGACAAGCTTTCTGTTAGGGTGTCTAAATCTTAATTACTTGAATATGACCATCACAGAAAGGAAATTCTCTCGTACCACAGCGATGACAGTTGTGTTGGTGGCAGCAGCTCCCAGCCCTGCACCAGGCTTTGTGCAGGCACCAACAGGACAGTGGCCACTGGCCACAGAGGGGCTGCCACATGTACCAGCAATTTTCTGGTCTTACGCTGGCTCACGTTTGCTAGTACAGACAGCACCCAAATCACTGAGCCTCATTTGCTTCCAGAAGACAGTAGGATGCACTTTTTTTCCTCCCCCTACCACTGTGAAATCTCTCGTCTAACTTGGTGGCTCTAAAGTGTCTCTGAAGTCCCAACTTAGCTCCCACTGAAGTGTCTGAAGCTCTCCTGTCCACCATTTTTCTCACTAACACAGAGAAAAAAGCACCTGGTGATTTCACCAGCATCTTCATTAGATAAGGTGAGATTTTTCCTGGGTTTTTGATTGTTTAAAAAATGACCAGCCCCTCATTTAACAGTGTTTCTGACACTTCAAAACATTTCCATAATGTTCTTAAAAACTTTATTAAAACAGAAGTATTCATCTGTTATTTCAATCTATTCACTTTCTCCTATTAGGGAAAAAAGTTAAAAGGGCATAATGAACATCCCTGCTTTTTGCCAGGTCTGTTTGGCAGCCTGCCACCTGGAATATGCTCCCACACAGAAGTTTAGACTCATGGGTCCAAAAGGTTGAAGACAAATTCAAAGGAGTACTTAAAATATTCACTAATTTTAACACAAAGGATTAGTTCAGCATGTAAGCAGCATTAATGATTTGTCTGAAAATCAACAAGCCACACCAACAAAAACATGGTCTTAGTTATTACTTAGGAATGTACACTTCGTGTTCAGTGTTGGTCACCTTAGTGATGATGTCATCTAATTGTTCATGAAAAAGTAAAAGGAGTATCTTGATAACTGATAAAATAATAAGGATTTCAGAAAAAAAACCATGCACAGATTCTAGTAACCTGAATCATTAGCTGGATTTGAGTCACCTTCTGGAGGTGCATCACACTTTCTCACTCTTGCTTTCTACAGAGAGACCCAAGAGTGACTGACGCTCCTATCACACACATCGTTAGGAAGGAGTCAGGGAGCAACTTTCCGATACGCTAGGGTTCACTGAGTTGCATAGCCTGACTGACAAAGCAGAGAATCTACAAGTTCTGAAGTACTTTTTTAAAAGAAAATCTGTAGTCCTCTGCATTTACTTCATTTTAAATAACCATGTTGTTACAATAACAGTACTTCAGATAAGCCTTTATAACAGAATTAATGCTTAAAGAAACAGCAAGAATGCGTACTTGTGCGTCTAGCTAATAGAGGACTCTAGCGTTTTCTTCTTGTGTTTTACTTACACAAGAACAGACACTTCATTTCACATGATGTGATCCTTATTACCTCTGATGAATAAACACACCCACAAAATGAATCACATAATATGCGCCATACAGCATCGGGGTGTTTTTCCCCCATGTAGAGTAGTTGTTCTTTCTAACCCAGCACAGGCAGAAAGACTACCTTTTTACAAGTATTAACTTATGTACGGAGAAGTCCCAGAACAACAGAGCTCTCTTTACAATAGCTTACACTCATAACTAGACCAACAATTCCTCTTTGCATTTACATAGCATTTTAAATTCATGGAGCTTAGATACCCTAACAAACTGTGGGCACCATTTTCTATTTAAAGAACAAGAAACAAAGCCAGAAAGCAATTAAATAACTTGATGGCAAGACAGTAACAGAACAGAATTAGATCCCAATTCATCTGTTTGCCAGCCCTCAGCTACCTGGAAGACCACAGCAGCAGTCCCAGCAGCACACTTGTATGCAGAGTTCTCATGGTCAGCACAAGTAATGAAAAATATTAATCAAAACTTCTCACGTCCCTTTAATGACATTCCCATGGATAAAATGAAAAACAAAGGCCTAAATATTTAAAGATCTTTCTGCATGTGTATCTGAACATTCATTTCCTCGAGTAAAACGGACTTCATCCAGGTACACCACTGGCTCTGATTTTACCTGCAGCTTCAGAATCTACACCAAGGACCTAAGATAAAGTTCCAAAAAGCTGACATCTGTTGATTAACTAGAACGATCAAGTTAAAAATACATTAAAAAAAAAAAAAAAAACCACACAGAAATAAGTGTCAGCGGTGTGAAGATTTAGAAGAAGTAGAAAATAACACAGTCTCACAATCAGAGGCAGGATCATATTCAGTGCTTGCTCACATGTGTATCATTTCAAGTGTGAATGCTGAACTTATGCTGGTGCTTCAGCCATAGGTTTTTGTCTTCACCAGGTGCCACATACTGGTTTGAAAAACAAGAGGGTACTTACAAGTCAGCCTATACGTTCACATGATGGCTGCACACGCTCCGAGGCACACAGAACAGGAGGAATTTTGCATCAGGAGTGCTGACAGAAGCAAGTCCTTCCCACCTACATGGACATGCATGCTGCTACCTGAACAGCAACCCAGTTCCCCTGTTCCTCTCAGCCCCCAAATCCCTAGGGACTCCAAGGCAGTGCACCCACATATAATGCACAAGTTATAGATCGAATTAACTGGGCTGTACCCTTCAACCTTATGTCTAAATGTACACACTCACTATTAGGGACACTATCCAATACTCCAAAACTACAGGTCACCAGGAGTCCCAGAGTACCTAATGAGTACTGAAGGGTAAGTATCCTAAAGGAAGAGTTGTGCCACTAAGCTGTATTAACAGCGGAGTGTTGCGTTTTATGTGATGAATGCATGGATCTCAGGAAAAGAAGCGGTGCCCAAGCTGTCACTTGAAATCCAGACAAGTGGCCTCAGTTGCTCTCAGACTATTCTACCTTTTCAGCCTCACAAGCTCATTTAATGAGACAAGTTCTTTATTAAAATATTCATTTTCATTTTCTGTAACTGTGAACATAAATGGTTCCTGACTCAAAGGACATTCTCAATATGACTGGGAGTAAAAGCTCTTCTGCTGAGGTTTGAAAATGGCATTAGACTGCAAGACTGGCTCTTTGACCCAGCCACTAAAGGCACCAATGTCCTTACTTCTTTGTGAAAAGTCCTCTGTGTGAAGTTTTAGAGACGAGACGTTCACCAGATGCACTGTAAACTGATAGTCTTCAACTGAGGTACTAATGTTTGTGACCCAACTCCAGAGAGCAAAAAGCATTTTTAAAGTTACACACTGGAATCGAGAAGACATCCTGAAAACATGTTTGGCCTGCTCCAGGCAACAGGATTGCTGCTGCTTATGAAGAGAACAGATGGGGAAAGATGTAACGTAGAAGCAAATGCATCTATTTCAGATTGACTAGAAATGACTGTTTCAAGGCAAAGACCAACCTCAAGGTAATCCAGACTTCCGAGACAAGTCAGAAGACAGCATTTTCTTTCCCCTACTCTAAATCTTATGACGTAGCTCAGTCAGCCCGAGAAACCGTGTACCTCTTGTGGTTAGCTTTGACCCCTTTGGTTTCAGATTGAGTTTCTTGCATAGAAGAGAGAACTCATGTATCGCTGTTTGTGTTGATGGTACTATGAATCATCACTGGCACATGACAGTCCTGAATGTCTGCGTGGTCTGTTTCTACCCACATCCCAAGCTCTGAAATCATGTGAGCCAATTTCCAAAATGAAGAGAAACGTGTATTACTGTACATCTGAAAGTGGGACATTTCAGACATTTTCTGGCATCGGCCATGAATATATGGCAACCAAAAACTGTTATGCAATGATATTTAATGCATTCACTGGATCAGAGAAAGGTAACCAGGCTGTTCTAAACCATAATCACATGCAAGGTGTATGCAGTCTTGCAATAAGTGCCGCAGACACACAGCCTGGGCTGATGCCACCTCAACAGATATATTCTGCTTATATAGGGCAATGAGTCCAGTTATCTTCAGAACTTTGCAAATTTGTCCTGTGGTGGATAAAATCTCAGGAGGAGAGTCCTTATAAACTTCAAATGGCAAACTGTGCATCAGAAAAACTTTGAGTTTGAACTTTTTGCAGCTCAAAATGAAAAACTTGAGCTAAATCTTAGGGTATTCAGAACTAACTCGAAGAGATATTTCTGCAGGCAATCATCCTGGTAGAGACAGATAACGAATTCCCACCTTCTTAGCTGAAAGAAAATTACAGTCCTGGCTCTCATGAAAAATCTTGCTGCCATACAAAGACCAACTTACAGTGCCCCGAACTGATAATCACCAGGCTTTCATTAAATAAAGACACTTCTAATTAAACAACCTGATCAACACACAAGAATGTGTGCTTTGCAGGCAAGACATAGTAAACAATTTATCTTTCAATAATAACCACTAATATCACACTATCTGGAATTTAACCTGATGAATAAAGGTATTTAGGTTATGAAGTCCTAGATTAGTCTACAGCCTCTAGTAATTTAAATAGCAAGAAGTAGCAACTGTGATAATTTCCACTTCAAGAAATAAGGGTGCAGTTGTTGGACTATTGCTACTGGCCCAGAACCATTTCCACTTTTTACCAAAACAGGTTCTCACAGGATGATGTCTCTTGTGAATAAGGTTGGTGAAAAAAGAATACAGAACACAGTCACAGAAAAATTCAGGTTGGACAAGAACTCTGCTAGTTATCTGATCCAAACCTCACCAAAACAAAGTCACCTTCAAAGTTACATTAGGTTGCGTGTTCAGTCAGTTTCCAGCACTGCTTTTCAGCAAGTCAGGAATATTGGGACTGTCATCTTGATCACGACATACAGGACCTACCACACTCAGGGGAATTCCATAAGTCCCTTAACAGGAACTGGTGAATCAAGGAGGTTGGAAGTACAGGAGAAACTGATTTTCAAGAATCTCAACTTTTTAAAAAGGCCGAAGACAGAAGAACCAAGGGCCATATGCACAGGTAAACTGAACTATACCCCCAAAAGTGCCAGCATACAGGTGGGCAGCTGGGATTGCTGCAGTCCTAATGGCTGTCAGGTAAACTGGTAACTCCACAAAGTGAAAGATAGAACCAAAGTTTCTTTCCTCAGGGCCTGTAGTGTACTACAGAATCTTTGACTGCAAGTGCAGTCTTATGAAGCCTGGCATTCACTGAAAAAGCCTTACTCTCACTTCAAAGGGAGACTGAGAGGATGCTGGTGAACGTGGTCACAATGGTCTCGCAAGAGCCACTATGAGGGTTATACTGAAGAAATTGCAGTATCTGATCTAAGAGTCTCCCAAATGCTTCTCAAGGATAGGCAGTCCTGCTACAAATCTGCTAAATTCTCCTAAAGATGCAGAGACAATGTTTCACAACAGCAACAATATCATCAGTAGTCTACAGGATCAAGAGAACGTTCTGCTGGAAATGAAGGCAGTATCTTCTTTCCAGATTTAACTCCCAACAGAAAAATACATACAAGACATGAGTGTCCACCTAAGGACAAGATTTCCACAGGAGGGACAGTTTTTAAATCCAAGTGGATGAAACCAAAAGAGGAATCTTCACAGAAAAGAAAAAGAAAATCAAAAGGCCCTAAAGAGACTAGAGACAAGGCTGATTAAAGACAATAGAACAAAGAAAGGGTGAACTGGCACAGATCTCAGTTAGGCAGTGAACTGCTCAGACCTCGCTTAAGCAGTGAGCCGAGAGTGAAGTGCTTATCACCACGAATACAGCATCATTCACAGCATGCATGTAGACGGGCTTTTATGCCAAACGGTTCTAGCATGGCACACATTTCCAGGGGATTGAGTGCAGGTGGAGTTCTATTGTGAATGTTAGCAATACGCAGATATTTCAGTACTGATGTTTCCTTTCTGTTTAAATATTTATGTCCATCTGCACTGTTGTTTGGTGTTAGCATTTTTTAGAAAAGACAGGTAAATTAACTATGACTTAGTAACCTAGAGGTGAAAGGAAAAAACATGATTTTTCTTCATCTTATTATAAGGTAGTCTACTCCAGACCACCCTAAGTTTGAAATATCATGGCTAATCACTTTGAAGACAATGAAGAAGCACCCAAAACCTGACATTCTCAGTATAAAACAGAAAGAATAGGGACAAAGCATTATCTCTGTTTTACAGATAAGAGAGGCACAGAGAGAGATCAGAGGATTTGCTGAAAGTAACACAGGTAAGGCAAGGCTATTTCCAATATTTACTCATGCTAAAACTATCTCTGTCTGGCCTCGTAAAATTATTCCAATACCCTTGGGTCCACAGTCAAATTAATTCTTTATTTATTATCCCAGTTCTCAACTATCTTTCAGATGCACTCATCCATTGTTCCCGTACAGCTGGGTAAACAGGCACAGTCAATTCTATCATGCAGGTTTACTTTATAGTATTCAAAACCTTTCGCATATGTGGGAATTTTTTTTCTTGAAGTAGGCTAAGAATGTGTTTAAAGGTGACCTGTGTTGAAAAAAAAAAAAAAAAAAAGAGAAATGGGAAGCTCTTGGGCAATCAGAAAGCAAGAGTTTCTGAAGATTGACTTGTTTCAATATTCTTTCCAAAAGGGGAAAAAAAAAAATCAAATAACCAATATTTGAAGCTTTAGTATGTAATCATCCTTATTAATGCAAAAATTGACAAAGATATGGACAAGGATTTCAGTCACCAAGATTAGAAGATAACGCTTCCCGGTCCTGGCAAGAAAAGGCTTCCCTTGGACTTTACTTGAAATTACACCACAACTGTGTCAATAATTTTTAAGATGAACAAATAATTCAAGAAAAATAGTAATATTAAGAAAAGAGTAAAAAAAAAAAGTTACCCTCCCCACAAAAGTTAATCTTCTTAAGATTTTACAATCTTTCCAAAGCAGACCATGTCTTTCAGTATGCTTGCAGTGTTTAGTACACAACAGTACCTCGTTCCTGATGAGGGCCTCTGGCGTTACTGAAATATAAACACCAAAGAGGAGGTAGACCACATAATGCACAGGAAAGGGGGAGACCAGATATCCCATTGAAAAATAAATCATTTATATTCCTTTCTGCTTAGAATCCCACCCCATATCTGTGTCATTTCTACACAGGGGGAAGAACCAAAGCTTCAAACACATATAGAAGAATCTTATGTAAATCAAGGGAATTAGCAGATGTGTTGGTAATCTTCCACAAATAAGAAACAAAAGCTGCCAGCTGTACTTGTAAATTCAAAGATTAACATTAATAGGCAATGCTGAGACTACAGGTATTATCTTTTTTTCAGGTGAAGTAGCTCAAGAATCACAGTCCTGCAGAAACTCAGCCGTCTGTCCCACTTTTGTGACGCAAGTCCTACCCTAC